>CM034150.1:900061455-901261455 GCA_019776745.2 Taxus chinensis
CTACATGATTTTTTTCTCTCCTTATGCATGAGAAACGTAGACAACTTCTTAAAATCAATCTCGTGTCTCCGCGATCATATGTAATGACTCAATAAATGAGTCAAATGATGTTGGCACGTTCTACAATACTAGATAAATCAAGTCTTACTCATTTATCATTTTTTCCATTACTTTCATTTGATCACAAACGTCGTTCAATTACAATAAGAATTCAAAGATTTAACAATCCTCCTGCATTTTATTGGAAAACAATAAAATCTTCAAGTATAGTACCCTATTGGCTTCAGAAGCCTCGTAGTTATATGTTAGAATTTTCCATACATCTAGTTACATTCTAACTTCTAGAGTCAAATTATTAGACACTGAAATTTTTAGCAACATCAATGCTTCTCTATAACACTTATCATGGTTATCATGTTCATCAACTGAAACTTCATCATGATTTGGCCTTTTTGCGAAATACAATTTGATCTAGATTCTAATACTAACTAATAGTAAGTATCTTATGACTCCATAAACTAAAGTTTTTGTCTGTCAATTTTTGTGAATATGGAAACAACAGATGTTATAAACTAGCCATCTTTACCTATTTTCCCCTACACAAATTAAACTAGAAAAATATAATGACTTTTACAAAAAAAAAAATTATACACTATTTTTATTCTTAAATTGGACAATGTTGCCAGTTTTCAACAAAAAACTACTTACTATTTATGAGAAATTTAATTTATCAATTCCCATAAAATAGCCTAAAAATCATGGAAAAAATTAAATTTCAAGTTTATAACTCCATTTGCAAAAAATCATTTTGTGTGCGAAAAAATACCTCAAAACGGACAATGTGACAAAATTTCAGGCGATATGACATATAGTTTTTTAGAAATAGAATTAACCATACTATTTTCAGGCTAGTGTTAATGTAAAAAATAGGTTGTATAAGATTTTAATTGATTTTCCAACTGTTAATGGATCATTAAAAAACTAAACTCGCATATTTTTTGAAACTTTGGATCAAAAGAGATATGAAGTTTTTACCAATAGGAAGGAGCATGTGAATTTTTAGAAAAATGGCATGGCTGTGCACCTGTGGTGTCCTCTTAGTGACTACTCAACCCAGATTGATTAGGAACTCTCTGAATCTTCTGTTTTGGTCATTAACAACACTTTCTTGGTGTTGTGAGTTGTTTAGATACAAAAATTGAATCATTATTACAATGGCATCACACAATGTCTTTTCTCACTCAACAATGTCCAAAAATTCACATGCATGCCTCCTTACGAATTGGATTTGATCAAAATTTGATATAAAAAAGTGTAAATTTGCTTCTTTGGTCTTTAAAAAACAAAAAGGATCATAACACCACTCTTCCTTGGGACATCTCCCTTCATGGAACTCGCCAAAAATTCCTTGGTTGAACCTCCACATGTCGAAACATCCTCACACTGCAAGAAAATATCCACTGATGCTCCCTAACAAGATCTCTTTCCTCCTCTCTATAGTGCCCACTTCCCTTTGACACCTTTTGGATGCCTATTTTGATATTGTGATTACATTATAGATAATATTATGTTTTGATTTAGTATGTTGTTAGACATTGATCATGGATTATTATTGATCTTGATTTAATTATGATGCCTAATGATTATTAGAGACACCTTATATATGGATGATGATATATTATTTGATATGGATGATGATATATTATTTGATATGGATATTATGAGTTGATCTAGAAAATGGATATTATTTGAGGGTAAGTGCACGAAGTTGGTGGACAATTCCGTGGACATAAAAACCTGAAATAAAGGTACCACGATCGCGGTTTTTATCATAAAATTGCGATCGCGGTTCTTCAATTCTAGGTTCTGTAATTACCGAACCTAAACCACGATCGTGGAACTCTGAGACAAAATTTAACAGTCCCGCGGCTCGTTATTTTCCTCATTTTTCATTTCGAACCGTGACTTTTCCTAAACATTTTTCACTCGCGCTTTCAATACTATCTCAAAATTGCTCATCGGACTTCTGGATAGTGATAGATTCAACCATGCCGCCAAGACGAGGAGGTAAGTCCCCGATTGTAATCATTTTTTTACATTTTAGGTTTTTTTTTGCATTTTCATGGGTTTTGTGAAATGTTTGTTTATGTATACAATTTTCTTGTTTTATCAGTTGGTCGGCAAGCTCGAAATCGTGTAAACCGTCAAAACATTCCTCAAAACCCACCGAACATTCCTCAAAACCCTCTGAACATTCCTCAAAACCCTCCTCCAAACATAGATCCGCCCCCTGTGGCTCCTTCTGTCCCCACTGAGCCAACAGGAACGCAAGATAATATCATTGGAATAATCCAAGAAAATAAAATTGTCATTGAGAACCTAATTCAAAACTATAAGACAAAATCATGCTACAATTCCATCCCACATGACTTTAGCCAATACATTGCAAACATTGATTGGTGAAGTCGAGTCTGCAACCAACCAAATACATAGATGGAACACCTTTAAAGTGACTGTAGGCGGTGGTATGTGGATAAACTATCCCATGCGGCCGTCAAAGACAAAAAAAATTGGGAAAAGACCTCATTTGTGCATTATTTACCGACCCTAGAACCAATGCCCCCCCCTGCAGTTACTTGCAAACGGTTCCCAATCCATTGGTGGCCATGATGATAGAATCAAAAAACATTTTTGGGACCGATGGTGGATGGTTTTTTATTATCCACCATGCAACAAAAATGGAGGTTCCTCTTTATTTTTTGAAGAAATTATATTGTGATTTCGTGCTCAATGAGGTCCCGAATTATTTTGAATTTTCAGACTTTCTTTGTCGAGGAGGTAGCTTTGCACAGAGCAGACCTGGTGCACACGTAGGTCAGCCTAGGATCCCCCATGCCCCAAAACCCCCACTACCTTCAATTATCCCTCCTACAATGAAGGAGGTTGTGGAGATTGATACATTGCATGCATTGAGGGAGCTCACTGACACTCTCACCCAGCATAGCAACCCATATTGCATCCGGTGATGTTGGTGGAGGCGCCAGTTCTAGTGGCACCACACCACTGTGGATCATGTGGTGCCGTATGCACTGCAGGTGAGACATCATTTGCTGGTTCACAGGATTTCTTTTCTATAGATGAGATGCTGGGGAATGTTTTTGGAACTGGAGCCACTGATATTGGTCTTTCACAGGTAAATTTTAAATAAATTTAATAATATATAAGTACAATAGTTTAACTTCCATTTTTGAGATATTAATATATAATATAGATAATATTTGATTGTACGTCATGTACATCATGTAAAAACTAATTTTTTATTTATTTTTAAATAGCAGAGCGGTGAGGAACATCTGGTGTCGATATGGGCTAGTGGCTACTATTGCGGTTGGGCGTGTTTTCAAACAGTAAGTTTCAAGTTATACAAACTTACATTTTTATAAATCATTTTAATATTGGCTTTAGATTATATTATAAATTGAATCATATTTACAATGGCCACATCACACAATGTCTTTTCTCACTCAACAATGTCCAAAACTGCAATGCCTAGCCTCCATTTACGACTTGGATTTGATCAAAATTTGATATAGACAAAAGTGTAAATTTGCTTCTTTGGTCTTTAAAAACAAAAAGGATCATAACACCACGCTTCCTTGGGAACATCTCCCTTCATGGAACTCGCCAAAATTCCTTGGTTGAACCTCCACATGTCCGAAACACATCCTCACAGCTGCAAGAAAATATCCAACTGATGCTCCGAACAAAGATCGCTGTCCTCCTCTCGATAAAGTGCCCACTTCCCTTATGACACCTTTTGGATGCCTAGTTTGATATTGTGATTACATTATAGATAATATTATGTTTTTGATTTAGTATGTGTTGACATTTGATCATGGATTTTATTGATCTTGATTTAATTATGATGCCTATGATGATTCGAGACACCTTATTAGATATGGATGATGATATATTTGTGATATGGATGATTATATATTCTTTGAGATGGTATTATGATTTGATCTAAAATGGATATTCTTTGAGGGTAAGTGCACGAAGTTGGTGGACAAGATCCGTGGCACATAAAACCCTGAATAAAGGTACCACATCGCAGGTTTATCATAAAAGTGCGATCCGCGGGTCTTCAATTCTAGGTTCTGTAAGTACGCGAACCTAAACCACGATCGTGGAACTCTGAAACAAAATTTTAACAGTCCCGCGCGGCTCGTTATTTTCCTCATTTTTCATTTCGACCGTGACTTTTTCCTACATTTTTCACTCGCAGTCGCTTTTCAATACTATCTCAAAATTGCTCTCGCACTTCTTGGACTAGTGATAGATGCAACCATGCCGCCAAGACGAGGCGGTAAGTCCCCATTGTAATCATTTTTTTACATTTTATAGGTTTGTTTTGGCATTTTTCCCATGGGTTTTGTGAAATGTTTGTTTATGTATACAATTCTTGTTTTAAAAATCAGTTCATTTGGTCGGCAGCTTCGAAATCGTAGTAACCGTCAAAAACTCCTCAAAACCCCCCGAACATTCCTCAAAACCCTCTGAACATCTCAAAAAACCCTCCTCCAAAAACATAGATCCGCCCCCTGTGTCTCCTTCTTCCCCACTGAGGCCAACGGTAACGCAAGCTAATATCATTGGAAATAATCCACGAAATAAAATTGTGTTGCAATTGAGAACCTATTCAAACTATAAGACAAATCATGCTAACAATCATCTCCACATGACTTTAGCCTACCCTTGCAAACATTGATCGGTGAAGTCGGTCTGCAACCAACCAAATACATAATGACACATTTAGAAGTGACGTAGGCTGTGGTATGTGATAAAGCGATCCCATCGGCCGTCAAAGCAAAAAAATTGGAAAGCCTCATTGTGCATTATTACCGACTCCTGAACCAATATGCCCACCCCCCTGCATGTTACTTGCAAACGGTTCCCAATCCATTGTGGCCATGATGGATGAATCAAACCAATTTTTGGGACTCGATGTGGATGGTTTTTTATTATCCACCATGCAAACAAAATTGAGGTTCCTCTTTATGTTTGAAAAATTATATTGTACATTTCGGCTCACTGAGGGCCCGATTATTTTTTGAATTTGCAAGACTTTCTTTGTCGAGTAGGTACTTTGCACAGAGCAGACCTGGTGCACACGTAGGTCAGCCTAGGATCCCCCATGCCCAAACCACCCCACTACCTTCAATTAAATCCCTCCTACAATAAGAGGCTTTGGAGATTGATACATTGCATCAGGAGGAGTCTCACTGACACTCTCAACTCACCCATGCATAGGCACCCTATTGCATCATGATGTTGTCGGAGAAGGCGCCAGTTTCTAGTGCACCACACACTGTGGATCAATGTGGTGCCGTATGCACTGCAGTGAGACCATTTGCTGGTCACAGGATTTCTTGTTCTATAGATGAATGCTGGGGAATGTTTTTGAAACCGGGGCCACTGATATTGGTCTTCACCATGTAAATTTTAAATAAATTAAAGTAATATATATTGTAACAATAGTTTTATTCACAATGTTTGAGAGTATTGATATCTATATATATAATATATATTTGATGTACGTCATGTACATCCAGGTAAAACTAATTTTTTTTATTTTATTTTGAATATGCAGAGCCCGGTGAAGGAAACATCTGGTGTCGATCAGTGCTAGCGATTGCGGTTGGCGTGTTTCAATCAAACGTAAGTTTCAAGTTATACAAATTACATTTTTAATAACATTTAATTTGTCTTTTTAGATTATTTATTATAATTTGTTTTTCACGTGTATGTTGTACCGTATTAATATTTTTCTCTTTTTCTACACAGGAGCCGTGGCGGTGTCATCACTTCTCAGGGACGACGACTACTGCACGCTCACATAGTTTTTTTATTACGCAGTTAGTTACAAATCTCTTTAACACTACCTTTTTTCTAATTCTTGGACCTCTTAGCTAGTTTCACTTCTTATACTCAACCTATATAAATACATACAACAAAGCTATTTGGGGGTATTGATATTGTTCTTCCTTATAGTATGTAAACATTTCCATACTTTTAGAGACCGTCATATAACTAAGGAGCATTTAGACACTTTACAACTCTACTTACTTGTGAACTTATAACCACTAGTGTTCTAAGTCAACTCAGGAAATTAATTTCTTTTGTAGTTACGGTACATGTGTTACTTCTTGTGAACGTCCCTTAACTAGCCGTCACAGATATTTATCATTGATGCTACCAATCCCTTCTTTTTATAGGAACATTGAACTTACCAATCAATGGTAACTACCTCAAGGGGTTAGTAAGAGCAAACTACCTCTACTGCAAAAATGTAATTTTTTGTAACACAAAATTTAACAACCATCATGTTGATAAGAGGAAACGTTACAAACCGATCAAACTTCATCATTCATACCTTCACGTGTTTATACTTGATTTCTTCCTTGGGACTCTTCTTCTTTTTAATTTCTTCGTCATCCCAATAATGTTTGTAAGATGCTCTGATTTTGACTCGTAGTCATGACACCTTGCATTAATCTTCCTCCTTTTGTGGACTTGATCTAAGATTACCACTTAAATTTGACCTCTTTCTTTAGATCTGCTCTATCACACATGGCTCAAGTGCTAGAGATATTTCCCAAAATTTCTTTCGCCTTTCCGAGCCAAAAATGCTCCAACAACATAAGCTAGTCAAGGTCATCAAAAATAGAAACTAAAAAAGTTTACTATTATTCCATTAATCTTGTAAAGTACATAAAACAGGTTCTACCTTATTTCTCTTTTCCCCTTTCATAAAATACTAGTTCACTGACATAATAAAATATTAAAAATATTTAATGAAAAACAATTGTCATACCTTCTTTCATTCCGCAATTCATGCAAATTCGTTTCAGGAAAATATAATTCTTATAGATTTTCGTCATGTAAAGACTTGCTATCTGGTCCATGAAACATGTTGATGTCTTTTTCTTCTCCAACTATATTGAATGAGAACCTCAATATGCTAATCATTTAATCATATTGCCTGGAGTGATTTCATATCCAGATCTGCCATTCATTTCATCCATCCGTACAGTTTCTTTTACCTTTCAATCCATGTATTTGTGAAGCCCCGATTGCAAACCAGTGCAAACATCCACGGTGCTTGAGTTTTCCACAGATCAAAGTTTTTCTTATCATTAAACTTCTGTTCTCCACCTCCAACTTTACACTTGAACCTATCCATGGATCAACTCCTTGATGAAATTCTGTGACTTCAGATATGTGATTTGGTGTTGGTGATGTATAATTTAAAAAAGTCCTTCAACATTTGAATGATGCTCTAATTGTCCATAGAAGAATTACTAGGTTACCTCTTGATTAAATCAAAACTTTGTCAAAATCTTATGAAGATAAATGGCCTCTTGCTAACATTTATAGATCCTATGTATTTTGCCTAAATAGAAGATAAAATAATAACATTTTTTATTCTTTCTTGAGTAACTACATAATTGATTTGTACATGTTTTTGTATATCTTCTTAGAAGTAGATTTTACTATTTCAATTGTACATGTTTTTGTATAGCTTATGACTGCTAGAGAGACTCCTCCCATATATGCAGACTGTGGAGGCTGCTGTATACTGCATAGCAACGCAGATCCCTACGAGGTACCAATTTTTGAAATGTGTTAAATTTTGGAGTTTCCTTATTTCTTATTAAATTTAAATCTACAATATCAATTTTTGTAAGGTAATACATGTCAAATATTTAATTTGGAAAATTAATTATTTGTATGAAGCTTACCCTCGTGATCTATTGTTTGTCCGCTGCGACGCGTCAACACAAATTGATAGGGATCATGACATTGTGGTTAAGATTCACATACATTTTTAACTAATGTACAAGTTTTCTAAATTTTGAGTGTATTTTAAATTTTTTGGGTGTTAAAAAACTTGTTGTTTATGACTTTGCAGGTTAGGTTCAGCATCTTAGAGAGCACCTAGACCACACGGATAAATCTGTAGTGGCATCTCCTCCCCTACTCCCCAAGTCGTGACGGCTACTCTATCAGGGCGACTAGAGGGAAGTATGTTTTCAGAGTAGAGCCACTTTGGATGACACATAATATGTGGTCATGAGTAAGATTTCACAGTCCCTTGTATTATGACCTTTTGCGACCGCATGTGGTCAATATGTCATTATGACACGGCTTAGTTTCGGATGTCTACATTATGAACTTATTTACATATCTATTTTTCAGAGACGTGCTCGTGTGGAGCACACTTGTGTTTGATTCTTATATATTATATATATATATAATCCATGTGTGTTTGGTTAATCATATTTAGTTTGTTATTTTGGTATTATTGATACTCAAAATGGGTTTTGATCTCTGTTCGTCGTCGATTTTGATCTCTGTTCGTGGTTTTGATCTCTGTTTGGTGGATTATTTTTTTTTTGTGTCTAAAAGAGTTTATTTCAAAAAGTGACCAATTGACTATTTATTTAAATGTTTCTATAGGGGTGTGGTCCCAAATTTAAATTCCTCTTAGTGAATATTTTACGAGTAGTTTTAGGTTTTACTCATACAGGTTTTAGAAATGAAAAACAAAGGTCGATTTGTCTTTCTGATGCTCATCTTGCACGTGAAATATTTGCTGGGTATTCCCAACATCTCCAAGGTATTGGGGAAGGTTCCTACATTTGTTTATGTTTGGAAATTATTTAATTAAACATTTGAGGGCCCATTAATTTATGAATCATCATTAAGAGCCAACTGGGTTTAAAACCCTCTTAAACCCTAGTTCTAAAGAAATGGGATTTATTTTCCAATGCCTAGAAATGGGATTGTTTTTATTAGAGGCTATTGAAGGTTAAGGAGGACCTCGTCAGGTTTCCTTTGATGGTTCAGTTATGTATTTTAATAGCTATGGTGGACCCCACTCAAAAATGCAGTTCTAAAGATTTTCCGGTTTTCTCAAAAGTTTGTCCATTGGAATGTTAACCTAATTGTTTTTTTTAGGAATCAGGATTATTACTCATTTTAAATTATTGGTACATATCATTTTTTCCCGAAGGGGTATGTACAGCTCATTTATTTTGGCAGACATTTATGGATTTTTTTGGAATTATCTACCGTTTGGTTGGCAAATGGGTGTTTTGTGGCTCTAAAGTCTAATTTATGGAATACTATGGCACTTTTTTTTTACACTAGTTCATGATAATTCCATTATTTAACAGTTTCATGAATGAGGTCATTTCATGGGGGTTTTATTAGCTTCATTTCTAAAGACTAAGTTTGGGGCATGTGATTGTCGTTATTTTCATTAGCTTATGAAGTGAGTTTATGGTTTTATGTTTTCTAGATTTATACGTTTTTTTCAGTCTTATGATATTTTTATAAGTGGTGTATGTGTTTTTTTGTGAGCTGTTGATGGTGCTAGTAATTGGTATTGCGAGTAGGCCCTTTGTCGTGCATAAGGGTTCTTATTCCTAATGGAGTTCTAGATGGTTCTTGATGTATACCAACCTATCTGGTTCTTGATTGTGTTTTTATTATTTAATTATTATTTTGTAATTTGAATATATGACATTTTCCCTTAATGATGGCTGACTATGGTATTTTATCAGAGTCATAGAAAATAAGTATAAGATAATTTGAGTTTAGTTTAGAGAAATGATTTAAGTCGAGTCAGGAGAAGAATAAAGAAGGTGAATTATGTAATTTTGTGACCATCATCGGGGAAAAGAGTGTGTGCATAGGTTTTTGAGTCTTTTCATGTGTTTGCAGAGATTGGTCATTAGACGCTAATCAACTTGGTGAGAATATTGACGGTTGACCTAAAGAGAAAATTGAAGAAGAAGGAAGGAAAGAAGGTTCATTGTGTCATCATCATTTTTTGTAGAAATATTTCAAAGGTGGAAAACATATCAGGTGGATTTTGGGTTGTATGATGATTCATCTTGGGGGTTTGTATCCTTCCTTGTAAGGTTTTGTTGCTTTACTAAATCAGGGGGTTTGTCTTTCGTAAACCTAGGGTTTTGCACTCCTTTGTTTGATTTAGTTATCAACTAAATGTGATTCATTTCTCTAATAATATGTGTTTTAGTGGGTTTTCTTCTCCTAGACTATTTTCCCACTTACATCAAGTGGTTCTTATGTTTATGTTCTTCTCTTTTTTCTCATTTATGATTATTTTCCTTGTTGGAATGCATGCTTAATAGATATTGGATGGTTACTGGATGAAATTAATATATTGGATGAAAATTTTTATTGCACACCTATTCGCCCAACCCTCAGCATTTTTGCTTCCAACATACACCTTTTTTTTTTTAATTTTTTTTTTTACCTTATATGTAATCTTCACATTATATGAGTTTAAAGTATAATTGGATGATTGTTAACACCAAGTAAGGAAAGATGTCTTATTTCTTCATGGAGTGCCTGAAGTTGTTAATTTTTCAAGAAGAAAGAAATAACAATGAGACTATGGAGTGTAGGTTTGTCAATGCCTTTTATTTTGCAAACGGTGGGTCCTGGCACCAAACCGCCTGCATCGACACCGTCCCCGGTGGCCAGGTGAATACTAGAGGAGGCAGTGTGTTCGGTCGCGAAAGGGTCGTTGCGTCCGAGCTACTTCGGTCAGGCGTAGTTCCCTTAAGAGCCCTGAGACCAAAAATAGTTCAACTTTGACGGTGACTAACTTGGACTCCGTGGCCACCTAGAGGGCCTCGTCCTGTTAGAACCTCGGCGTACGGACCCTCTATAATACCTCTCTCATTTTTTTCCTTCTCATTTCGGTCCTCGCTGTCCTAATGTTTTGCAAACGCGCGAAAAGTGGCAGTGGAGCCAGTGTAAGGTTATCAAATGCTATATTTTGGCAAACGGTGGGTTGTGGCATCCAACCACTGCACCGACACTCGGGTGGCTAGGTGGAAACACTAGAGGAGGTGGTGTTTTCGTTGTGTGAAAGGGTCGTTGCCTTCCGGGCTACTTCTGTCGTTCAGGCATAGTCCCATAAGAGCCCTGGACCAAATATCGTTCAAAACTTTACGGGTGACTACTTGGACTCCGTGGCACCTAGAGAGGCCTCATCGTCCAAAACCTCAAACTTACAGACCCTCTACAATATCCTGTTCTCATTTTTTTCTTCGCATTTCGGTGCTCTCCGCTGTCCTAACTGTTGTCAACGCGCGAAATAGTGCAGTTGGAGCTATTCTGTCTGCATTCTGAAGGCTGTCCATTGATCTAAATATCTATTCCTGTTGATGCAAGCATTCCATGATTTTCTGGATTCACGTGAGCACAAAGAACGAAGAGATCATACTGAGGGAACAAGAACACACACCACCGTCGGATTCGCCACTGTTCTGCGAAATCCAGGTTCCATCTTTCAAAGTTTTAGTTAGAACTTATCAAATAAAGTAGTTAATCACTTTATTTCAGTTATTTCCATTCTCGATATTGCCAGGGAGGTTGTGGGGATTGATAGTTTCTGAGAAACTATGATTCATTCCTCACTTCTGAGGTAGGATCGAGAATCTTGCAGATAGATTAGTTATTTCGTTGTTTAGAATAGATATACGAAATCGCACAGACAAATAGCTACACTCGGCTATTTTGTTTGTTTTACGTTGTTAGTTTAGTTGTCAATTCTAAATATTTTTAAATAACTGCTTTCTTATAAAATTTCCAGAAAATACAAAAAGAAATTATATATGCTAGAAGTGCACTTAGATTTTACTTTATTATAGTTTGTTTCATTACTGCTTTTGCATGACAATACGGGACCTAGGGAGCCCAGGGAATACATTTTCGAGCCAATTGTGCCCCAGCCCAATACCGTAGTGGTAATAACTGTCATTTACCAAAACCTTAGGATACAAGTCTTCCAAACAACAACAGACTTCCAACAGATCAGGACACAGTTGAGAGGGTTAAACATCGAAGACGACCAAGCATATCTGTTTTGGTCAAATCAGCCAAACTACAGATTACCCTAGAAAATACCCACATGACTGTAGAAGGGCTCGAAAGAGAACAAACATTCGGGTGTGATCCTTTAGTTCCACAGCCAGACGCTGGAGACACCCTAGTAGATATAGATACCAGCTTAAGAATCCAAGTTGCGATAACGCCTGTAAGGTATTCTGAGAAGATCGCACAACTGTTGGTTCTAAACATAGAAGCTGAAAAAGCTTACGACTACTGGATACTAGGAATCAGAACTTGATCTCCCGTATGACCATAACGGGACCGCAACAACCAAGAGTCTATGGTTGTGATCCACAGATCCCACAGCCCAACGAATTCATAAGAGAATTAGACATAGACACTGGCCTACGTAAATTAGTATTTCAGTCTACTCCGATTCCGCCTCTCATCATTCAACAGTTATCCCTACTAGACACAATAGCCAACGAAGCTAGAGAATTTTGGACTAGGCCAGAGAATCTTCCATAGAGTTGACTATATTCACCATATGACCCTATCAGGAGAAATACACGAAACCATCCCGGGTCATTTTCCACGCATCCCACAACCCATAGATGGAATCATGCCAGAGCTCGATATTGATTGGAGCCTTCGAGCAGTCATCCTCGCTGATCGATCTATCACACCAGTCCAAGTTAGAAGGGCCTTCTTTGCCTTAGATTCTCAAATACCATTAGTGCATGTCGAAGACATTAGACTACCTAACTAGTTTGCCTGCACATTCTACCCACACCGGCTGTCTCGGCACGACCTCGGGAGGTCGGGTACGTAGAAGAGTTACTTGTTGATTCTCAAGCTCGCCTGTCACTTTTCCAACGTACAAAATTGGTGAACCCGACGTGAAACAAACAACTGTTTCACCTTTCGTACTACATTGGACTTCACATCAGCTTCGCCAACAAAATTGGTGAACCCGACGTGAACCAAACAATTCTTTCACCTTCTCTTTGAGAAGTTTCATCTTCTCCAAATCACCTTCGCTCCTTCCCATTATTCTGCGGGTATTCATATACCCCCCGAATATGTCGGGATTCGATGCATATGGCAGACCCCTCTTGGGTCTTGAGGCATACTACGCCTAACAGAATAGGCAGTCATCACCCTCACTCTCAATGTGGGGCGACAACTATTCAACTAATCAGTTGTCAACACAAACACCAAGGACTAGATATAACTCGTCCTTCCAAACAGAGGGGTTGGAGCAACTTGCTCAAACACAAACAGAGCCTTCAGGCTCGAACAATATGACATTAACTGGAGAGTCTACTTCATCTCCTCAGGTATTATTCAGACCGCCTATTAGTAGACAATCAGATCCATACTCAGTTCTAGATAACGAGTACTCAATATGTTATCCTAGGAGTGAACAACGCTCTCAAGGCATGTACCCACCTGTAGGAACTCTGCAGATACAGCCCGAGTTCTCTCCTCAAGAAAATTCCCCTATGCCATCACGTATGGAAAATACTCTCAGAGATGCTTGGCAGGATAGTGATCATTTCATAGCAGGATATCACACACCTTTGCAAAGCCATGTTATAAACAAACGCCACCAAGGCACGATATCGTGGCTTCACCGAACGAAGTCATTTCAACTCTAATAGAAAAGGTTAGAGGATTAGAACTTGCCCAAGCAAGTCAAAATTTGAGATTCATACAAACAGGGAGTTCCGATCCTCCGCACCATCCTAGCCAAGTAGATCTCCTCACAGGAGTAGGCACGTTAGGTATGACTCCTCAATATTCACAACAAGTGCCAACTAGACCCACCATCGCTAGCACTGTTCCTCCTGGTCCAGTACAGAGCAATCCATTCCTGGATAGTACACCTTCCTACTTAAACATGTACTCCAAATCACCACAAGGGGATATGTACTCATCCCCCGGCGTGTTTTACTCAAATACAGGGATTGCCTTATGCCCCTGCTAATGCGTACATTACGCCATATCAACAACCCGTTCCGCCACCGCCTCCTCAACAGGCACCATCAATGGTTGAGACGTATGCGATAGGGACTTATTCAGAATATTTAAAGGAGCCCTTAGATTTCGCCATACGAAGCGTTATGCTTCCAAGGCCTCTTCCCGATTTTCCCAAATACAAAGGAGAAGGAGATCCGAATGCGCATATCAAAGCTTACGCTACAGCCATTTGTGAACTACTCCCATGGGATGGGGTTGTTGCTAAAATATTCCCCAAAACGCTGGAAGGCATTGCCCTCGATTGGTATTACAAAATACCCGAAGCTTCCATACATTCATTCAAACAACTCGTGTCTGAGTTCATCAAAACCTTCGACATGAACAAACTATTAAGGACAGGAATCAGGGAGTTCTTGCACATCAAGCAAGAACATAACGAGTCTGTCGCCCATTTCATCCAAAGGTGGCGCACAGTCCTTTACTCCTCGGCAAGCGCTCCAAACATGGATCAGATGGAGCTATGCGATTTATTCCTTCATTCTCTTAGCAGGGAAGTGAAGGAAGAAGTCCAGAAGTTCCCACTAAGGACTTATGACGAGGTACTTGAGAGCGCTCTGCGAATTGATCAAGTAGCCATAGATAGTGGCCGTAAGACGTATGGAGCAAAACGGGAGGTTAATCACCTCTACTCAAAATACTACAACCACCACAAGTGTCAATCAAGGACCCAAAATCCTTAACAAAAATCGTGGGGTAACAACAGATAGGGTAACTGACCAACCCAAGAGGGTAAATGTCATTAATACTCCGTCACAAACAAACAACAACCAAAGAAACAACAATTTTAACCACCCCGACGATCAATACGGTGGATTTTAATAATCCACAACAACAACAACGGCGAAATCCCATACAAGGACCAAGCCAAAACTCCTTTGGTTATCAAAACCAAAGTCAAAACCAGAAACAACAAAACTTTAGTCCTAATAGGCAACAGTTTGATCGGAATTTTAGGCCACAATACACACCAAACCAACAAAATGGGAATTACAACCCCAATTCTTATTGTGGTTTCCATAAAATTCGGGGTCATGACACTAGAACGTGTCGTGATTACAACAAATTCATGCAACGCTTGCCAAATGAACAAAAAAAAAATTTTTATGGATATGTTCTTAGCAGATCCTACGTCACCAACGGCAAGTACCTTCGCAGGGGCAGTTTCCCCTCAGAATGCCCCTCTCAAGATCTTTAATGATCCACTCCAAAATCATGATAGCGATAGGTTAAAACCAACTGGAACAAAACAAAGGTGCAATAACAGGAAACAACGATCACGAGGCCTCAACCTCGCTAAATCCGTTAGTCGCGCCACAACTAGGAAGTCAACCACGACCTAAGGTAGTTGGATTAGTAGAGTTAGACTCCGAATTACCCGTTGAAGCAATTACGAGAACACGAGAGTATTTCTCTCAACCAAGTCCAAGCCACCTGCCGGAAACAGATAACATCCAGCAAACCGTAGCAAAACCTATGGGTGCTTACGATCTAATTAATGATCTAACGAAAACCTTCTCGCATATTTCATTCCTTGATTTACTAAAGAATTCCCCTGCTCACAGGGCTGCTCTTTTAGAGGCGTTAGGTTTGGGTCATTTAATTAGTATCACTCCACCACCAGAAGCACAAGTAAATCATATAGACTTTGATGTTTATCCTCCGGGACAGGCAGATAGGGATGTTGAATTCATATTCGAAATAAGTAAAATGCCTACAGATGCTGAGATCGCACGCCGAGGTGATCCAGCCCTACACTTGCAAGTACAAGTTTATAATAACTATGTAAAACAGGCAATGGTTGACGATGGAGCTGCGGTTAACATAGTCCCTTTCTCTTTTCTCCAAAAATTAGGATTTGGAGAAACAAACTGTTCTACTAAACGAAATACCTTGAGAGGCTACGATAGCCTTAAAGCCACATCGATAGGAACTATAATACTACCGGTCACCTTAGGACCTAAAACAATCCTGACTGAGTTTTATATTATAGATCGGGAAACTAACTATAATATGATCCTCAGCCGGCCCTGGATACATCGAATGAAGGCAATCCCTTCCACGCTATTTCAAGAAGTAAGATTCCTACATCTGGGAAAGGTATTTGTAGCCAAAGGTGATCCAAAGCCGTTTGACGTACACCTAGCTGATTTAAAGAAAAGACCAGGTATACACTCAGAATTCGAACTTCCAACAAACCAACTTAACAAACCCTCTGACCCAAAGCCAGAGGAAAAGTTGATACCTACGACGGATCTTGAAACTACCAACATAGCCAAACAATTCCAACCCCTAAAGGCAAAACTAAAGAAATAGTATCATTAGGGACTACTACGAAGATCGTTGAGTTGATAGAACAAGATTCACCAATGTTCTTACCATTCGATTCAGTAGGTATCAGATTTTCCCTAGGTGTTGGTTCCTTGCCAGCAGAAGATCTCTGTATGGTAGAAGTAGAGTGTGCAAACACAGCAGATACACCCTACATCCATACTCCCGGCTAAGTATTGGACTCTCCATTTCGATGGAGCTAAATGCCATTATGGAGCGGGGGCAGGTATAATTCTTACCTCGCCCGAAGAGAAGTTCTTCCCATTTTCTTTTAAATTAAACTTTGAAGCAACAAACAAAACACTGAAAGCCATTCTCCTTAAAACAGTGAAAGAAAACAACAAGCGGGATTGGCATTTAAAGTTATATCCGGCCTTGTGGGCCCATCGAACCTCAATAAGAACTCCGACAGGAGCAACTCCTTTCTCGCTGGTATTTGGGTCAGAAGCAGTTCTCCCACTCGAAGTTGAAATACCCAGTCTCCGTATTTCCCTACAAGGGATTCTGGATGAGGACGCCTACAGAGAAGCACGTCTTTCTCAATTAGAAAAGCCTGGATGAAGCTAGGTTAGATGTTGAACAACGACATAGAGTCTATGCCGACCGAATGTGCCGGCAGTACAACAAGAAGGTCTATGAACGTGACATATACGAAGGTGACCTAGTTCTAAGGTTAGACAGCCGGATCGACAAGAAGACCGGCGAAGGAAGGAAATTCCGGCCCAAATGGTTGGGCCCGTACCGAGTCACAAAGGACTACGAAAATGGTGCATACCTCTTATGCACGCTAGAAGGTGAGGAGTTTGGCGAAACAGTCAATTCTCTCCACCTCAAGCGTTTCTACGTGTAAGCAGCTAACGCTACCTATATAACTATCTACATTGCATCTTCATATAGATTTAGATCATTTTGTCCACTTGTTTCTTACATAAATTGTGATCAAGGAATCTATCCTCAAAGCAATTCATTACAAAACTTGTGATGTTTTTGGCATAAAGCTCTTAATCATACTTCTCCGTCTCGATATCATCAATCAACTCAGAATCTTTTATCAAATAAATCAGACATGACGAAGTCCTAACGGTAACCCATAACATCCCCAGGTCGGGGATCGTTACTACTTTTAGCCGGGCGACGAAGAAAAGAGAGGGAAGATGTTTATGAGCAGATTTATAGGTCACTTGGTGACACATATATGTGGTCATGAGTAGATTCACAGTTCCATTGTATAATATAGCCTTTTGCGACCGCATGTGGTCCAATATGTACATTATGACACGATGCTTAGTTCGAGATGTATACATTATGAACTTATGTACATATATATTTTCAGAGACTGTGCGCGTTTGGAGCACACTTTGTTTGATTCTTATATATATATATATATATCCATGGTGTTGTTTAAATCATATTTATTTTGGTTATTTTGGTATTATTGATAACTCTGAGAAAGTGGGTTTTGATCTCTGTTCGGTCGATTTGATCTCTGTTCGGTGGTTTTGATCTCTGTTTGGTGGATTATTTTTTTTGTCTAAAATGAGTTTATTTCAAAAAGGTTGACAATTGGATATTTATTTTAATGTTTTATATAGGGGTGTGGTCCAAATTTAAATTCCTATTATTGAATATTTTACGAGTAGTTGTAGTTTTACTCATACAGTGTTTGTAGAAATGAAAAACCAAGGTCGAATTTGTCTTTCTGATGCTCATTGCACGTGAAATATTTGCATGGTATTCCAACATCTCCAAGGTAGTGGGGGAAGGTTCCTACATTGTTTATGTTGGAATTATTTAAACATTGAGGCCCATTAATTATGAATAATCATTAAGAAGCCAAACTGGGTTTAAACCCTCTTTAAAACCCTAGTTCTAAAGAAATGGGGAAGTTATTTTCCCAATGGCCTAGAATGGATTGTTTTTTATAGAATGATGATTGAAGGTTACGGAGGACTCTCTCAGGTTTCTCTGGATGTGCAAGTTAGGTATTTTAGCTATGTGTGGACCCCACTCAAAAAGGCAAGTTTCTAAAGATTTTCCGTTTTCCCTCAAAAGTTGTCCATTGGACATGTTAACTAATTGTTTTTTTTTAGGAATCATGGGATTATTTACTCATTTTAAATTATGTGGTTACATATCATTTTTTCCCTAAGGAGGTATGTACAAGCTCATTTTGCAGACAAGTTTATGGAATTTTTTGGAAGTATCTACCGGTTTGGTTGCAAATGTGTTTTGGTGGCTCTAAAGTCTAATTTATGGAATACTATGCACTTTTTTATTACACTAAGTTCATGATAATTCCATTTATAAATTACAGTTTCATGAATGAGGTCATTTCATGGGGGTTTTAGCTTCATTTCTGATGACTATTTTTGGGGCATGTTGATTGTCGTTATTTTCAATTAGCTTAATGAAGTGAGTTTATGGTTTTAATGTTTTTCTAGATTTATAAAGTTTTTTTTCAAGTCTTAGATAATTTTTATAAGTGGTGTACGTGGTTTGGTGAAGCTGTTGATGGCGCTAGTAATTTGGTATTGGTGAGTAGGCTCTTGTTGTGCATTAAGGGTTCTTAATTCCTAATGGAGTTCTAGATGGTTCTTGATGGTATTGCCAACCTATCTGGTTACTTGAGTGATGTTTTTATTATTTAATTATGATATTTTTAAGTTGAATATCTGACATTTTCCTTATGATGGCTGACCTATGGTATTATTATCAAGAGTCATATAAAAGTAAGTTATAAAGATAATTTGAGTTAGTTTAGAGAAATGATGTAAAGTGCGAGTAAGAGAGAAGAATAAAGAAGGTGAAATATGTATTTGTGACCATCAAGAGGGGGAAAAGAGTGTGTGCATATTTTCTTGAGTCTTTTCATGTGTTGCAGAGATTGGTCATTAGACCTAATCAACTTGGTGAAGAATATTTAGACGAGTTGACCTAAAGAGAAAATTTGAAGAAGGAAGGAAAGAGAGGTTCATTGTGTCATCATCATTTTTTGTAGAAATATTTCAGAGGTGGAAAACATATCAGGTGGATTTGGTTGGTAGAGATTCATCTTGGGGGTTTACGCCTTCTTGTTTAAGGTTGGTGCTTTACTAAATCTAGGGGTTGGTACTTCAATAAACCTAGGGGTTGGCACTCCTTGTTGAGTTAGTTATAAACTAAATTTGATTCACTTCTCTAATAAATATGTGTTTTAGTGGGTTTTCTTCTCCTAGACGGTTTCCCACTTACATCAAGTGCGTTCTTATGTTTATGTTCTCTCTTTTTCTCATTTATGCTTATTTTCTTGTGGATGCATGCTTAATAGATAATTGGATGGTTGATGGATGAAATTATATAATTGGATGAAAATTTTTATTACACACCTATTCACCCAACCCTCAGCGTTTTTTCTTCCAACATACACCTTATATGTAATCTATCCCACAATTATATGAGTTTAAAGTATAATTGGATGAATTGTTAAAACAAGTAAGGATAAGATTTTTTATTTCTTCATGGAGTGCTTAAGTTTTATTTTTCAAGAAGAAAGAAATAACCATGAGACTATGGAGTGTAAGGTTGTCAAATGCTATATTTTGTAAATGGTGGGTTGTGGCACCGAACCGCCTGCGCCGACACATCTGGGTGGCTAGGTGAACGCTAGAGGAAGTAGTGTTTTGGTGCGCGAAAGGGTCGTTGCTTTCGGGCTACTTCGTTCGAGCGTAGTCCCTTAAGAGCCCTGAGACCAAAATATCGTTCAACTTTAATGGGTGACTACTCGGACTCCGTGGCACCTAGAGAGGCCTCGTCTGATCTGGAACCTCGGCGTACAGACCCTCTACAGTAGCCTCTCTCATTTTTTTCCTTCTCATTTTGGTGCTCTCTCTGTCCGACTGTTTGCAAACACGTGAAATAGTGCAGTTGGAGCCAGTGTAAGGTTGTCAAATGCTATATTTTGCAAATAGTGGGTCGTGGCACCGAACCGCCTGCGCCGACACATCCGAGTGGCAGGTGAATGCTAGAGGAGGTGGTGTTTCAGTGCGCGAAAGGGTCATTGCTTCCAGGCTACTTCGTTCGAGCGTAGTCCCTTAAGAGCCCTGAGACCAAAATATCGTTCAACTTTGACGGGTGACTACTCGGACTCCGTGGCACCTAGAGAGGCCCGCGTCTAATCCGACACCTCAAGTGTACGGACCCTCTACAATAGCCTCTCTCATTTTTTTCCTTCTCATTTCGGTGCTCTCGCTGTCCTACTGTTTGCAAACGCGTGAAATAGTGCAGTTGGAGCCAGTGTAAGGTTGTCAAATGCTATATTTTGCAAACGGTGGGTCGTGGCACCGAACCACCTGCGCTGACACGTCCAGGTGGCCAGGTGAATGCTAGAGGAGGTGGTGTTTTGGTGCGGGAAAGGGTCGTTGCTTCTGGGCTACTTCGTTCGGGCGTAGTCCCTTAAGAGCCCTGAGACCAAAATATCGTTCAACTTTGACGGGTGACTACTCGGACTCCGTGGCACCTAGAGAGGCCCCGTCTAATCCAGAACCTCAGCGTATAGACCCTCTACAATAGCCTCTCTCATTTTTTTCCTTCTCATTTCGGTGCTCTCGCTGTCCTACTGTTTGCAAACGCGCGAAATAGTGCAGTTGGATCCAATGTAAGGTTGTTAAATGCTATATTTTGCAAACGGTGGGTCGTGGCACCGAACTGCCTATGCCAACACATCCGAGTGGCCAGGTGAACGCTAGAGGAGGTGGTGTTTTGGTGCGCGAAAGGGTCATTGCTTTCGGGCTACTTCATTCAGGCGTAGTCCCTTAAGAGCCCTGAGACCAAAATATCGTTCAACTTTGACGGGTGACTACTCAAACTCCGTGGCACCTAGAGAGGCCTCGTCTGATCCGACACCTCGGTGTACAGACCATCTACAATAGCCTCTCTCATTTTTTTCCTTCTCATTTTGGTGCTCTCGCTGTCCTATTGTTTGCAAACGCGCGAAATAGTGCAGTTAGAGCCAGTGTAAGGTTGTCAAATGCTATATTTTGCAAATGGTGGGTCGTGGCACCAAACCACCTGCGCCGACACGTCTGGGTGGCCAGGTGAACGCTAGAGGAGGTGGTGTTTTGCGCGAAAGGGTCGTTGCTTCCGGGCTACTTCGTTCGGGCGTAGTCCCTCAAGAGCCCTGAGACCAAAATATCGTTCAACTTTGACGGGTGACTACTCGGACTCCGTGGCACCTAGAGAGGCCCCGTCTAATCCGACACCTCGGTGTACGGACCCTCTACAATAGCCTCTCTCATTTTTTTCCTTCTCATTTCGGTGCTCTCGATGTCCTACTGTTTGCAAACGCGCGAAATAGTGCAGTTGGAGCCTTGTAAGGTTGTCAAATGCTATATTTTGCAAACAGTGGGTTGTGGCACCGAACCGCCTATGCCAACACATCTGGGTGGCTAGGTGAATGCTAGAGGAGGTGGTGTTTCGGTGTGCGAAAGGGTCGTTGCTTCCGGGCTACTTCGTTCAGGCATAGTCCCTTAAGAGCCCTGAGACCAAAATATCGTTCAACTTTGACGGGTGACTACTCGGACTCCGTGGCACCTAGAGAGGCCCTATCTGATCCAAAACCTCATTGTACGGACCCTCTACAATAGCCTCTCTCATTTTTTTCCTTCTCATTTTGGTGCTCTCGTTGTCCTACTGTTTGCAAACGCGCGAAATAGTGCAGTTGGAGCCAGTGTAAGGTTGTCAAATGCTATATTTTGCAAACGGTGGGTCATGGCACCGAACCACCTATGCCGACACGTCCGGGTGGCCAGGTGAACACTAGAGGAGGTGGTGTTTCGGTTGCGAAAGGGTCGTTGCTTCCGGGCTGCTTTATTCGGGCGTACGTAAGAGCCCTGAGACCAAAATATCGTTCAACTTTGACGGGTGACTACTCGGACTCCGTGGTACCCACCTTGGTGTACATACCCTCTACAATAGCCTCTCTCACACTAGAAATAGTGCAGTTAGAGCCAATGTAAGGTTGTCAAATGCTATATTTTGCAAACGGTGGGTTGGCACCAAACCACCTTGCTAGAGAAAGGTGTTTTTTGAAAGGGTCGTTGCTTCCGGGCTACTTCGTTCGGGCGTAGTCCCTTAAGAGCCCTGAGACCAAAATATCGTTCAACTTTGATGGGTGACTACTCAGACTCCGTGGCACCTAGAGAGGCCCCGTCTAATCCAGGCACCTTAGTGTATGGACCCTCTACAATAGCCTCTCTCATTTTTTTCCTTCTCATTTCGGTGCTCTCGTTGCAACCTACTGTTTGCAAACGTGCGAAGCTAGTGCAGTTGCAACCTATGTAAGGTTGTCAAATGCTATACCAAACGGTGGGTCATGGCACCGAATTGCCTATGCCAACACATCCGGGTGGCCAGGTGAACGCTAGAGGAGGTGGTGGTGCGTGAAAGGGTCGTTGTCGGGCTACTTCCTCGTGGCACCTAGAGAGCCCCATCTATACCTTGGCGTACAGACCCTCTACAAAATTTTTTTCCTTCTCACAACTGTTTGCAAACGTGCGAAATAGTGCAGTTGGAGCCTGTGTAAGGTTTCAAATGCTATATTTTGCAAACGGTGGGTCGTGGCACTTAAACCGCCTGCGCCGACATAGATGGCTAGGTTAGAGGACTAATGTTTTGGTGCACGAAAATTTCGGGCAACTTCAACTTTTTCAAAATTTACAACTTTTTCAAAATTTACAACATTTTCAATATATACAAATGACTATATCAATATTTACAACTTTTTCAAACAATGTTCAAGCTTCTCTTAGCTTCGGAATTTAAAATTCTCTACTAACGATGCCAACCACGTGAAGGTGGAAGCTTTTCTGGCACCACTAACCTAAACATAAAATTGTTAGTCAAAGAAATTTCAAGTTTCAAATCATAACCATATATACTAGCTATATACATGACACACAAAATACACAAATTTAAAATAAAATATATTCAAACTTAAATATAGATCTTTAAACTAAAAAATATATATATACGCTATAAAAATTGAAACTTGAAATTAAATATATACCAGACATGAGCATGTTGTAAATTCATTCCAATGAACCATCAGGATCGGATCTACTCTGAATAGCAGACAAGATTGCTTCATGATCTGACTCTCGAACCTTCCAAAGAATCTTGTTATTAGGTCTTCCTCGATATCTATACAACTGAATATTTGTCGCTAGAACTAGATGTGAATATAAGAGTATTTTCCTGTGTGTCTCAAAGTCTTCAAACACCCAAACAGAGGAGTTTTTTAATGGATACCGTCGAAGCCAAGTTCCAGTAACTACCACTGACCCTGTAGGATACTCAATCTCTTCGCCATCTATAATAGGAGAAGTCAACTTCTTTCTTTCCTTGATGCAACGACATAAGAAATAGTATGTTCCTTCTTCATTGTCTTCTGTCGCAATTACTGCAAACACATGTCCTACAAAAAATTAACCAAGGTTGAACAACTCAAATTTAAATTACATATTAAAATTTCAATGGACATAACTCAATACAAAAATTAAATAAATAACCATAAATACCTTGTCACACCAAAATCAAAATTTCGTCAAAGTCCTTGGATGTTGTAACTTCATCTGCAGTAACAAGTTGTAATGCTTGTGGAGGTTGATAACTAGGAAGCGGAGTTAGAGGCCTACAAATCCATCCTTCCACCCATTCTTGTGAATCACACTCAGCAGTGACAAATTCGATACAAGATGCACAAAAACATGTCAACTTTCTTGTCCATACGGCCCACGAAGTAGCGTCTGAGCTACAAAATGAGTGCATATCACTGGACCCAGTGAGTATCATACAATCCTCATAATTAGCAATATGTTTTTCCTCTATCAACCAAAAATATCTGCAAACTGTGAAATTTTCTTGAGAACCTCGGGCCATGTTGTCAGTACACCATTCCACTATGCTCTTTACATCTTTTAATTTAGCACCATCTTTGTACTTCAACTCTTCTCTTGCAAGAGCTCTTTTCACACATGCCCATGCACCGTCATGCTCTCATTTTCCATGTCCAGCCTCAGTGAAACTCCAAATATGTTGCACACCCATCTTGACATGCATTCTGCTCATCCAATAAAACATTCGTGCATTCTTAAACTGAGACGTGCAATTATCTGACCATATATAATGTTGTTTGAAGTGGATGTCCCTATCAGACAAGTTTCCATAAAATAACTGGAAACACCCTTGCACAAATTCAGTAGAATGAGTACGATCATCACTGATATAAAATTGGTACTCTCTTAAAAAAATTTGATCATTCTCTGTACTGTCAGGAGAATGTAGAAATGCTATATGCACAAAAATGGCAACTTGTACTGAGTTGTAATATTGCGATTGAACCTCCATTTGTGGTTGCAATGTGTAATTCTCTGTAAAATCGACCACTGAAACAATAGTACCAATAGGAAATGTGTCTTTGCATAGCTTGAATTGTTCATCCAACCATCGAGCTCTATGTGTATGCCTCGCATACTCATAAACAATTTCATCCTTAAATTTTCTCATAAATTGAAAAATGGGCATTTATTCTGTAACTAGCTCACACCGTTTCGACTCTTTTCCATCTTTCAACTGGTATGAAACTGATTTATATTTACCAAATTCAACTAAATTATGTCCTATTGTACCTTCAATTTTCTCATGGATGCAACTTTCCAATTTAGGTAATCCGCCGCATGTACTACAACTTCCATCTAAACAATCCTGACTATAAAAAAATTGTCCAACTTCTTTTTCACAAAATATAGTAGGAATGAAATCCCTAGAAGATATTGTTGGAACTTGAACACCACATTCAGATAACATAGTTTCAGAATGAAAAATAGAACGAATACGTAAAAATTTAGTATAATGCATCGCAAATTCAACATGTTGCCTACAACAACAAGTGGTGCGAGCATGGTTGATTTTCACATAGAATGGTTTCAACATTTCAAAAAAACGTTGACTAATTTTAATTTCCAGATTCTCTTGTTCAAACTTACGAAAAAATTGAGTTTGAGTCATATCTAAGAAATGCTTTGGATGTGGTTCACGATTAGTAGAACCAACTCTCCGTTTTATAACATCTCTTGTATTAGGTGAAACTCTAGTGTTATCATGCCAAAATTTAATAACAACTTCTCTTATAGCATCAGAATTATTTTTGTCCTTACGCGGTGCTCTAGCAGAAAATGCCCAAAAATCGACATTATTGAGTGATTGAAGGATATTACGTCTTTCAATTGCTTTCATTAGAGTTTTTCGATTAACTTGCAACATTCGACTTGTTTGCATAATCAAACGTTATTTTTTTATTGATTCACTTACAACACTAGTAGCAAGTACACGACGCACAATATTACTATCCCTAGTGCGTCTCTTGACACCAACAGTGTGATATGCATCATGAAGGTTTTCAACAATTGTAGAGGTTTGACCACGTATGTTAGATGTTGTCAATCCTAAGGTGTTTAATGTAGGTCTCATTTTAATCAATTTCATCAAACTAACCAACAACTGACATCTTTGGGAATCATTTAAAATTTCAAAATCATCATCCCAAATTTCAGTGGCTTTTCTTCTGATTTGTCGTTCAGAAAGTTTGCCAGACATTGGTTTCAAAATGTTTTCATCAATTTCAATAAAAAAATTAGGTTTCTTATGTAAAATCCTAGGAGGTGTTTTTGTCAAATTTTGCTTGTCTACAGTTTCAACATGAATTTCCTTATTCACATTTTCATTGTCTCCTTCAATTTCAACATTTGCTACATCATGAGTATTTAATTCTTCTTCAACATTGACAGTAAAAACTTCTTCATCACGAGTATTTAATTCAACTTCAACATTGACAGTAGAAACATTACCTAGTTCTTCATTGCTTACAGTAGTTGGGATTGAAGATGAACCTCTTCTAGATTCACAAAGTTTCCGCATTCGCTCAGCATTTTCAATTTTGTTGGCCTCTAATTCGTTTGGTGTTTTTTTACTTAATGAATTCCTTTTTTGACTTCGTTTTTTGTCTCCCATGATGTTTTGCTTTCGGTGATAAGAAAAACGTGCCTGGAAAAAGACAGAATTTCACAGTAATTCGTACGGTAAAGTCAGAGAGTAAAAATCACATGGTAATTCAGACATTGGGATGTGTGTAAATATGATTTATAAACCGCGAGCGCGCTTTATAAACCGTGAGCGCGGTATTGTTAAAAAAACCGTGATCGCGGATCTATCTGCTGAACCTAAGCCTCGGAAAATCTTTGTTTTTCCCCAACCAAAGCTATGGAAGGTCATTACGAAGTGCAAAAGGTCAAAAAACCTCAAATCTGCTCTTCCAAAGACTTGAACCATGCTAAAAAACTGAAAACATTTCAAAAAAATGGTGTCATCACGTAGGGTAGACTCTTAGCTTTGTAGAAATATTGTTTTTAAAGTGAATAGAATAAGATAAATATCATTTTATAATTTCTTACTAACAATAGGTCTTTAAGACATTTTTTCCCGTGAATGTTCATGTCTACATTTAAGACTGTAACTTTTGTTTCGCTTATCAAAATATGATAAAACTTATACCATCCCAAGCGTGGAAAAATTCTATACACCTTTAAAAAAAAAAATTGATTTCGATATTTTTTGATATAGTTATGGCGGGCAAACGGAAAGCGCTCCATTTTCTAAATATTTTCATACCACTTTCACGGAAAAAATCATAAAAAAAAAATATTGCTAAAAAAAATACAAAATAAAATCCATCCCAAGATAGACAACTACATCTAACGTTTCACCAAAGGAAAAAAAAAATAACAAGATTTGGTCATCCAAAATGCGGGCAAACGGACTACAATCTTATAAGTTTTTTCAAAAAAAAAAAAAACAAGTCATATAATTTTAAGTGTTTAATATAGCTAAACTTGTCCGTTTTTTACAAAAATTAGTATTTTAGAAACTAGATTCCGAATGCTACGATTCATATTTATATAATTTTTTCTAATTTAGAGTGCATGTATAGCTAATAATCCCTACAAGTTGAGATTCACTGTTTTTTGCAATATGACGTCCACGGATGACCCTATATTTGTCCATCAACTTCCTGCACTTACCCTTGATGATGATATAGTTGTTGATTATAAATGTAATTGATGTAGTTATTACTTCGATATTGTTGTGATTCATTTATATAGTTGGTTTTTTGATTTCATTTATATCATGTTGGATGTTCTGATATGGCCACGAGGCCGAAGGAGGTATTTTTGTTTTGCAGGTTAAAAATATCACAACAAACATCAGGGGATCAGAGACCAACCACAATGGAATTCTAGGTGAATTCGACAAGGTCACCATGGCAACTTGTTTTATTGTGTTGTGTGTTGTTTTGTTAGGAATTCCCATGGGGGGATCACCTTTACATGTGACCATGGGTATTATGTATTTTATTAATGTGGTTAATTTTTATTATTGTTGTATGTATTTTATTAGTAATGTGTTCCTTTCTTTTAATTAATTAAATTGTGATAGATTAATGTGAGAATCATATGATTAAAATTTAAATAAATTAAATTGGGATATGGGGAAATAATTATAAGAGTTGTTAGCTTTTGTATTAATTATGTAAGTGATATGTAAGGTTGTGTAAGAGTCTTGTGTAAGTCAGTTTTGGAGTATGAAATACTCCACCTCCATGACAAATTCGAATTTGTCCTTGGGGGTTGTTTTTGGAGGCTTGTGGGACAAGTAAAACTTGTCCCATGCCTCTAAATTTAATTTACCAACCATACTTATGGTTGGAGAAGTGATTTGTGATTTTTATAATGAATTTTATTAAGTCATGTTGCTTGATTTTGGATTGCACTCTCTTACATTTTATTTAATTTGTTGTCCCTTGAGGTGTTTTGGGACCAAAAATAATTGTATAGTTTCAGAATCTGCACTTAACAATCAACTGGGTGGAATTGATATATTATTTAGAATGATAAGACATTAAGGAACTCAAATTGACAAAGAAAACTTAAGAAATACAATTTAATTCCCTTGCAAAATCAAACTCAATCCTTTCCTCAGCCATTGTTTTGTCATTTGTTGGACAAAATTGTAACTTGATTATGGTAGAATTGAGAAAAATTATACTTCCGTTATGGTTTTTAAAAGAATTAGAAACCCTGCCCTAAAGCAATCCTCCATGTCTGTTTGGCATGTTGAAGTCAATGAAGGAGGGGATCCAATCTTAATCAAATTTATAAGTTGGAATTTACCAGTTAGCATTTTAAAAGCATGCAGATATTTTTATAAAATTGACCCCTTAAAATTTATCAAAAAGTAAAATTTATGATTCCTGTGCAAATAGGGCATCGAGAGATTTCCATAAATTCCTCGTTTTCCTAAAACTGATCTTTCTAGCTCAAGTTATGACCCTTTGAAGTTTTCATGCCTTAGGGGAAAATTTGGGAAAATTTTCCCTGGTGGGCTCGCGGCCCAAAAATGTCCCATAAGAAAACCCTTAGAAAAAAATTTCAAAAATTTGCTTGGGAAAAATTTTGATCTTTTTCTCCGCCGGCCCGCAACCAATCAAAGGTTGCCACGTGTCCTCACGGGGCAGCAATGGAGGCATGACACTTTTTTTTCCCTAACACTTTTTGAAAATTTTGGAAAATTTTCTTGACTTTTCCTATGGCCCATAGCCAATCACAGGCTGCCACGTAGAATGGTTGGTAGGGGCGGAAATTTTGACAAAACTTACCTTTAGAAATTTTATTTTGGAAAATTTTCCTTAAAATTTCCCACGGCCCCGCACTCCCACCCCTGCCCTTTTGGAAATCCTTCTCACGGACATGGAACCCATGCGCCTAACTTTCCCCTTATCTCCCTCTTCAAAAAAATTCACCAATAATCCCCGCTTCCTGCCTCTCCCTCTCCCTTCTCCCTGCAGTGAATTGTGGGAGCACCACGTGCCCTTGGTAGACCCACGGGCAGCGTGGACGTTGTTTTGTTTTCTTCCCCTTTGGGCGAAATGCCCCAAACTCTCCCGTCGCCCCGCCCTTCCTTTCCTTGTTACGGGCGATGACTCAGAGCCCACCACGTGTCCTTGGAGGACCCACGGAGGCGCAGGCACAACTAGGAAATTTCTCCTGTGCAAGGAAAAATCCCAAATTCACCTGACCTGCTTGACCACTTGTGTCCCCTTGGGGAAAATTTGACCCTTAAACTCCGTCAATCCATATCTTGAGTTTCTGAAGGAGTTAGGAGGACTTCTTTATATCATCGGAAAGGTGAGAAAATTTCCTATCCAATGGAAATGATTTAGGGAAATTTTGAATATGTTAAGTATGAGAAAAATTAATTTGAAACTCTGAGCTTGCTAGAAATTGGGTATGGGGGTAAATTACTCCCTGAACCTAACTGAAATTTCTAACCCTAAAATTTGAACCATGTGAATTTGATATCTGTTAATGAAGGAAAAATATGTGCTAGTAATTTATTTTTGTTCTGGAATCTAATAGGGTCAACTGTTGTCTTACAACTTGGTTGTGGACAGTTCTAATAAAAACAAATTATTCCATAATTTTCTAACTAACCCTAGGTTGTTTCTTGGGTCTCAAGTGGGTTGTTTTAATGAGCATCACACTTGGTATCAGAGAAGTGGTTCAAAATCTTGGACCATTGGGCACACTAGAAAACTTGGGACATGAAACTTAAACCTAGCACACTTTTAAACCTAGAAAACAACTTAGCTAGAATTTGTATATTTTAGTAAACATGGAAGTTGTGTAAAACTTAGCAAAATAAACTAACTCTCACTTTGGTTTGTGCAGGAGGCTCAGAAAGAGCGAGAGGAACCTTCACAGAGACTCAGACTCACCACCACCACCACTAGATTAGGGTGTAGCAGCTATCCTACCTCAGATTCTACAGACCCTTCAAGATGTTAATGTCACTGGTCTACGTGGAGGATTAGGAGGAGGACATGCAGCTAGCCATGATAGAGCCCCTTCCATTGAGGGTCAGGCATCTCCTCAACCCAGTGAGGAGCATAGAGAAGAGAACTCCCATGCAGAGTAAGCCAGAGTAGAGTCACCACCTAGGAGATAGGGTGACAGAGTTCTAGAGCATAGAGAGAGGTCTCAGAGCCCTAGGCTTAGGGATGAGTGTACAGAGAGACCTAGAGGCCATCAGACCACAACTACAAATCACATCAGGGAGATCCTGAAGCTTTGGCCATCACATTACTTAGGTGACATGGGTGGATTTTAGGCAGAGGCCTGGCTAGTGAGCTTGAGTGGTTGCTTTAAGATTTTTCCTTGTTCTAGCAACATAAAAAGCTCGTGTTGTGATCCATCTACTGAGGGATGGAGCAGGAGTATGGTGGAGGACAGAGGAGCAGAAGCTCCATGTAGATTTAGAGACAGTGACTTGGGAGCTATTTGAGGAGAGATTCAGGAGCAGGTATTTGTCATGGAGGTTCATACAGTAGAGGATTGGCGAGTTCCATGACCTCCAATAGGCATTCTCTTTCTATAAGCAAAGTATGAGAGTAGATTTCTAGATCTACTCCAGTATGTAGAGTATATGTAGGATGAGAAGGTGTGGATTCACAGGTTCATCTGGGGCCTGAATTTAGATATTGGAGGTGTGGTTCAGATCCACTGCCCACAGAACATTAGCTGAGGCCTTCGAGAAGGCCTATATTGCAGAGGAGACTCGGGGAAAGACCCAACAGGCTAGAGACCGAGTCAGGAGCCACATACAACAGATGCAGGAAGGTAGATCGAGGGGGTCAGTACCCCTTCCTGGTGGTGGCCAGGGTACAGCACAGTCATCCTTTAGGCCACAGCCAATAGTAGTAGCAGCAGCAGTCTCACCCACCTCATAGACCTCCACAGAGAGCTGATGTACAAGAGAGGTCGGAGTATGGGGCCTCCTCCTAGGGGTCCCATCAGGACACAAGGTGGACCTAGAGCTCAGTCAGCGGGAGCTCGCTAGAAGAGACCTCAGCAGACCATAGCTGGATCATCAGGGTCCACACCACATGTTTCTAGGGCACCTACTAGAGGTGCTACTCATTGGGGAGGATCAGGAGGATGTTTTGGTTGTGGAGTTACTAGACACTTTTAGAGAGATTTCCCACAAAACCCTAACAACAAGGGCACAGATTTTAGAGCCGATTGTTGGTGACATGGGACGTAGCCATAGGATTTATGTAGTGGTTGAGAACCGCCAAGGTAGAGCATAAGAGCACAGTCATTGAGACCACATGTAGCATTGGTGGTATTCCTACCTCTGTATTGTTTGATTCTGGTTCTTCTGATTCTTTCATTGCACCATCTTTAGTAGAGCGATGCAGGTTGGTGGCAGTTAGGCAGGGTCTTAGTTGGGATGTCGAGATGGCTTCTGGAGCCAAGATCTCTATAGACTCCTTAGTTAAGGAGTGTGTAGTGGATTTGGGACCTTTCACCACTACCTCAGATCTCTGTATCCTTCCTTTGGGCTCGTATGGAGTCATTTTGGGTATGGATTGGTTATCTACACACAGGGCCAGGATGGATTGTTATCACAAGACTATATCTTGTGCAGATGATTTGGGAGTTGAGTCAGTAATTTCAGGGGTCAGGAGACCCATTTCTATTTACACCATCTCAGCTATGCAGCTTAAGCGGTGTGTGTGATGGGTTGTCAGATGTATGTTGTTACAGTCAGTGATAGATCAGAGGATGGGTCTAGTGGACCATCACTAGATGATCATCCCATTTTGAGAGATTTTGTAGATGTCTTTCTAGGGGAGCTATCAGGGTTACCACCCCCACATGAGATTGATTTTCATATAGATCTAGTTCCTGGAGCAGAGCCTATCTCACGAGAACCTTATCGGATGACCACCCCAGAGCTCTGTGAGCTCAAGTTGCAGCTTGAGGGCCTTTTGGAGAAGGGCCTTATCCATCCTAGTGTATCCCCTTAGGGTGCACCTGGTGATCTTTATGAAGAAGAAGGATGGATCCTTGCAGTTGTGTATTGATTACCGCCAGCTGAATCAAGGTAACGATCAAGAATCATTATCCTCTTCCTCGTATTGATGACTTATTTGATCAGATGAAGGGAGCCACAGTTTTCTCTAAGATTGATCTTAAGTCAGGGTACCATTAGCTGAGGATTTTAGAGGTGGGCATTCATAAGACCACCTTCCGCATGAGATATGGGCACTATGAGTTCACAGTGGTGCCTTTTGGTTTGACTAATGCCCCCGCAATGTTCATGAGTTTGATGAATGGGGTATTCAGGACCTTCTTAGATTGCTTCATGCTCATCTTCCTAGATGTCATTTTGATATACTCACGTATGCGTGAGGAGCACGAGGGGCACCTTCACCAGGTTCTTCAGTGTCTTCATGAGCAGCAGCTTTACGGGAACTTGGAGAAGTGTGCATTCTTTCAGACAAAGGTACAATATTTGGGTCATATCATTTCTGGGGAAGGTATCGTAGTCAATCCTTCCAAGATTAGAGCCATTATGGATTGGCCAACACCCACTATAGTGACCGAGGTGTGCAACTTCATGGGATTAGCAGGATACTACCAGAGATTTGTTCAGGACTTCTCTCAGATTACGTACCCTATCACTTCCCTTCAAAGGAAAGGGAAGAAGTTTGTTTGGTCAGATAGATGCAAGTAGGCCTTCAGGACACTGAAGGAGTGCCTCACCACAACACCTATTCTTGCAGTGTCAGATCCACAGGGTGAGTTCTTTGTTTACACAGATGCTTCATTGGTAGGCCTTGGAGGTGTGTTGATGCAGGAGGGAAGAGTAGTGGCTTTTGAGTCTTGCAAACTCAAAGATCACAAGCTTAATTATCCTACCCATGATCTTGAGCTTACGGTAGTTGTGCATGATTTGGTTAGATGGAGACATTTTCTTCTTGGCAGGAGATTCACACTCAGGACAGATCATTTGAGTCTTTGCCACCTCTTCACCCAACCCAATCTCAACGCTCGTCAGTGGCGTTGGATGGAGTTTCTTTGTGAATATGACATGGAGATAGAGCATGTGAAGGGGAAAGAGAATGTGGTAGTAGATGCTCTTAGTAGACGGAGACATGTGGTTATGGCCACCTCAGTGAGCATAGATTTGCGGAGTAGGATTCTTCAGCAGCTTCCTCTTGACAGCTTCTACATTGCAGTTTGAGCAGAGATCGAGTCACAGAGACCCCTTGAGGGGAAGTTTGATGGATTTTTCTTAGAGGCAGATGGTCTTCTCAGGCACAGAGGCTGGATATATGTTCCCAGAGATGGAGGCTTGAGGCAGGACATCTTGGTAGAGGCACATAGTGCACCCTATTCAGCCCATCCTGGGGTGAAGAAGATGCACACCACCTTACAACAGTTATATCATTGGAGAGGAATTTGTCGAGATGTGGCCTAGTTTGTGTCATGATGTTTGGAGTGTTAGAGGGTTAAGGCTGAGCATCAGCATCCAGCAGGTCTTCTTTATCCTCATGTTATACCAGAATGGAAGTGGGACACCATTTCCATGGATTTCATTATTGGGATACCGATGTCGAGATATCACCACGACGCCATCATGGTCATGGTTGATAAATTGACAAAAGTGGCTCACTTTTCTCTGGTGAAGACCACTTATATAGCTATAGCAGTGGCATGAGTATATTTGGATGAGATTGTTAGGTTACACGGGATTCCATGGAAGATCATTTGTGACCGCAATCCTTTGTACACTTCACATTTCTGGACTACCATGTAGTATGTCCTCGGGACAAGGATCAACTTCAGCACGCATATCACCCTGAGATAGATGGACAGACCGAGTGGGTGAATCAAATTTTAGAGGATATGCTCAGGATGTATGTGATGGATCAACAGTCTAAGTGGGAGGAGTACCTGTACTTAGTGGAGTTTGCCTACAACAACAATTTTCAGTGCTCCATAGGCATGGCTCCTTTTCAGGCTTTATATGGTAGAGAGTGCAGGACACCTCTTAGCTAGGATAGGTTAGAGGACAGAGTATCTCTTGGACCATCTCTTCTATAGGACATGGAGAAGCAGGTGGTGTTGATCAGGCAGAGATTGCAGGAGGCTCAGAATAGGCAGAAGAAGTATGCAGATCAGCATAGGATCAACCGTAGTTTTGATGTGGACATGAAGGTGTTCCTTCATGTCAGGCCACACAAGATCCCTATCCATTATGGAAAAGGTTCTAAGTTAGCTCCTAGATTCATTGGTCCTTTTGAGATCTTGGAGCGTATCGGCCCTTTGGCCTACCGTCTAGCATTGCCACCCAGCTTGTCTCGCATACATGATGTTTTTCATGTTTTAGTTCTCAGGAGATATATTACAAATCCTTCTCATGTGTTAGATTGGACATCATTGTAGGTGTAGGATCAAGGGTAGGTGATGGTGGAGCCCATTCGCATCTTAGATCGTAGGACCCTGGGCCTTCGAGGAAGAGAGGTTGATCAGGTTCGGGTGCAGTGGGACAGATATGATGAGATTGTAGCTACATGGGAGGATGCTACTTCATTACGAGTTCAGTTTCCACATTTGTTCCAGTGACTTCTAGGAGGAAGTTAGAGTCTAAGGGGAGGGGGATGTAGTGCCCACTTCCCTTTGACACCTTTTTGATACCTATTTTGATATTGTGATTACATTATAGACATTATTATGTTTTGATTTAGTATGTTGTTAGACATTGATCATGGATTATTGTTGATCTTGATTTGATTATGATGTCATGATGATTATTAGAGACACCTTATATGTGGATGATGATATATTATTTTACATGGATGTTGTTCAGACATATGATTTGGATATTATGAGTTGATCTAGAAAATGGATATTTTATGATGATGATATAGTTGTTGATTAAAATGCAATTGATGTAGTTGTTACTTCGATGTTGTTGTGATTCATTTATATAGTTGGTTTTGTGATTTCATTTATATCATGTTGGATGTTCTGATATGGCCATGAGGCCGAAGGAGGTATTTGTGTTTTACAAGTTAAAAATATCACAACAAACATTGGGGGATCGGAGACCAACCACAATGGAATTCTAGGTGAATTCGACAAGGTCACCATGGCAACTTGTTTTATTGTGTTGTGTGTTGTTTTGTTAGGAATTCCCATGGGGGGGATTACCTTTACATGTGACCATGGGTATTATGTATTTTATTGATGTGGTTAATTTTTATTATTGTTGTATGTATTTTATTAGTAATGTGTTCCTTTATTTTAATTAATTAAATTGTGATAGATTAATGTGAGAATCATATGATTAAAATTTAAATAAATTAAAATGGGATATGAGGAAAGTAATTATGGAGAGTTGTTGGATTTTGTATTAATTATGTAAGGGATGTGTAAGGTTGTGTAAGAGTTTGTGTAAGTCAGTTTTGGAGTATGAAATACTCCACCTCCATGACAAATTCAAATTTGTCCTTGGGGGTTGTTTTTGGAGGCTTGTGGGACAAGTAAAACTTGTCCCATGCCTCTAAATTTAATTTACCAACCATACTTATGGTTGGAGAAGTGATTTGTGAATTTTATAATGAATTTTATTAAGTCATGTTGCTTGATTTTGATTGCACTCTCTTACATTTTATTTACTTTGTTGTCCCTTGAGGTGTGGGATTTTTGGAGTGTGCAAGTAACTTGTCATATTTTCACCCACTTCTTTATTGTGCTTGGGAGAATGGACTTTTTATTTTCTGTTTGAAATTGAGGATGTGTGATGTGGCATCCTACATGGATCCACATCATCCTCTCTTCTTCCCTCTTCTATATAATTCAAACTCCTTGCTTGTTTTGGGTTGTTGAACATTTTTGCATTCTTCCTTGGGGCGCATTTTTGTTGTTTGGAGCTCTTGTGGATTGTGGAGGAATTTGGAGATAACTTCATACTTGGCATTATTTTTTTAAACTGTGTTCTTGGCATTTAAAGCTTACTGTTGGAAACAAAAGTAACCATGGAAAGGTAGAAATTTAACTTCCTTCTTTATTGCTGTCATTTTCTTGTTGTGTTGTGTGAATGGTGCATACTTTTATTTATTTGTTGGCTGGTTGGGTAGACTTCCTTAAGGAAGGTGTAGGAGAAGGCTATGGGGAATCCATGTGGGGGGGGCATAAGGAATGCCATTGGCATCAGATTTTGTGGAGGGATTTTGGGTTTGGGATCCACCATGGAAAAGAAATAGCTTTCATTTCTTACTTTGTGGGGGGGCATAAGGGGGGGGGGGGGGGGCATAAGGAGGGATTTGTGGGGGGCATAAGGATATGTGTGTGATGAATTATATTGGCGGTTTGTTCTGGTGGATGCCCAATTCCCAATTTGGGAGGCATAAGTAGCTTCCCCCATAGACCTTGCTCCTTTGGCTTGCATGATCAAGCCTGAGTTCTGATTGGAATGTTTTCAATTGCAGTTGTGAACTGTTGTTTTGTGTTGAACTATGTTTTATATTGAAATGTGCATGTTTGAAAGAATGTTGTGTGTTGTGGAAGCCAGTTGTTGCCATGGGTTGAATTGCATCTATTATTGTATTTTGGTTGGGGCTCGGGGGCCAATGATGAAGGAAGGCCTCTCCTTTCATTGGATGTCTTGGTTGGGTGGAGAGTGTTTCCTTTCCCCCTCTTTTGTTGTGATCAACTTGGAGAAAGAGAAAATGTGCATGTTGTTGTCCTAGAGCAAAGGAAAAATGCAGTTTGATAGTCCCTTGTGAAAACATATTTATTTGTAATCCTTTCCCACTTATTGTGGATGAAATTGTAATATGTATTTTGTGAAGAAAGATGTATGTAATTTGATTATGAAGTTAGATATTTGAATTGTGAAAGACATGTATATTTTGTTCTGGTTTTTGGAAGGAAAGAATTAGAAATGTGTTATTTGCACCCAAAACATGGAAAGATGTAAAGATGTATTCCTTCTGGATTAATAAATAATTGCAAGTTCATCTCTCTTTTGTATTGTTGTGATGAAGTTGGAAATATCAAATTGTGATTGGAATCTCTGTTTAATAGCAAAGGAAAGAAAATACATATGAGGGAATTATTTTGCTTATCTTCTTTTGATAAATATATAAAATTGAAATCAGAGTTATATTTTGGGTCTATATTAGTTTGATTTAAGTCATTTAAATGTATTAGATTAGACTAGAAATGAAGTGTCATATTTGAAGGATAAATTTGATAAACAAATTTCTAGAAATGAGATTTTTGTTACAAACTTAAAATTGGTAATTAAACTTAATAAAAATGTACAGTTTGGATCTGCACTTAACAATCAACTTGGAATTGATATAATTTAGAATGCTAAGACATTAAGGAACCCAAATTGACAAAGAAAACTTAAGAAAACAATTTAACCATTGCAAAATTAAACTCAATCCTTTCCTCAACCCTTTTTTTGTCATTTGTTGGACAAAATTCCAACTTAGGTAAATTGAGAAAATTAACTTCCCTAAAACACTTTAAACCCTCCCTAGAGCAATCCTCCATGTCTGTTTGGCATGTTGAGTGAAGGAGGAGATCCAATTTAATCAAATTTAGAAGTTGGAATTTAACAGTTAGCATTTTAAAAGCCTGCAGATAGTTTTTGTAAAATTGACCCCTTAAACCTTATCAAAATATAAAATTTATGATTCCTATGCAAAGATATCAAAAGCTTTCCAGAAATTCCTCATTTTCCCAAAACTGAGCTTTCTAGCTCAAGTTATGACCCTCTGAAGTTTTCATGCCTTGGCGGAAAAATTTGGGAAAATTTTCCCTTACGGGCCTACGGCCTGAAAATTCCCCATCGAAAATCCCTTAGAATTTTTTTTGAAAAATTTGCTTGGGAAAAATTTTGAATTTTTCTCCACCAGCCCGCAGCCAATCAGAGGCTGCCACGTTTCCTCACGGGGCAGCGGCAGAGGCGCGACACTTTTTCTTCCCTAACACTTTTTGAAAATTTTGGAAAATTTTCTTAACTTTTCCTGCCGACCCGTGGCACAAAGGAGGGGCAGAACCTTTACAAAACTTTACCTTTACAAATTTTGTTTTGGACATTTTTCCTAAAATTTCCCGCAGCCCCGCACTCCCGCCCCTGCCCTTTTGGACGCGCAAACCTGCGTGCCTAACTTTCCCCTTATCTTCCCCTTCAATGAAATTCACCAATAATCTCCGCCACCTGCCTCTCCCTCTCCCTTCTCCCCACGACAAATTTTTGGAGTGCCACATGCCCCTGGCAGACCCGTGGGCATGTGGGTGTTGTTTTGTTTTCTTCCCCTTTGGGCGAAATGCCCCAAACTCTCCCACTGCCCCGCCCTTCCTTTCCTTGTTGTCGGTGATGACTTAGAGGCCGCCACCTGTCCTTGGAGGACTCGTGGAGGTGCAGGTACAACTAGGAAATTTCTCCCATAGAAGGAAAAATCCCAAATGTCGCCCTGCAACCCGCTGACCCGAAATTTTCCCTTCACCCCTGCTTGACACGTGTCCCCTTGGAGAAAATTTGACCCCTAAACTCCGCCAATCCATATCTGGAGTTTCTGAAGGAGTTAGGAGGAATTCTTTATATCACCAGAAAAGGTGAGAAATTTTCCTATCCAATGAGAATGATTTAGGGAAATTTTTAATATGTTAATTATGAGAAAAATCAAGTTGAAACTCTAAGCCTGCTAGAAAGTGGGTATGGGGGTAAATTACTCCCTAAACCTAACTAAAACTTCTAACCCTAAAATTTGAACCATATGAACTTGATATATGTTAATGAAGGAAAAATATGTGCTAGTAATTTAGTTTTGTTCCACAATCTAATAGGGTCAATTGTTGTCTTGCAACTTGGTTGTGGACAGTTCTAATAACAACAAATTATTCCATAATTTTCTAACTAACCCTTGGTTCTTTCTTGGGTCTCAAGTGGGTTGTTTTAAAGGGCATCACACTCTCACTCCATCACATAATTCTCTCCCAAGATCCATCTACTGTGAGCTCTGATACCATAAAATATTGATTAACATAGAGTAAGAAGAATCCACAATGATACATGATTCATTAACCAAAGAGATAGGCAAATAAATTTGTCTATAACCACTCCTAGATTATAGGAGGAAGGCACACCAAGAAGATTGATGGGAAGCAAAGAATAACTTCACTCGTGTAACCATATAACCAAGGTGGTTATATTACATAACCAACCTAACCAAATACATAAATATTAATAAGCTTAACTAATCTCATACACAAATTATTTAATCTAATATATGCATAACAGTCAGGGAAGAGAGCTAATAGTTAAATGAAGAGTAATAATTTTTGTGTATTTTGTCTTATAAATATCTAGTAGATGATTTTGTAATCTTGTAATACTTTTCATAGTACTAAGTACTATTGTCCAACTTTTACCTCACAACAACCAATCACATCATATGTACACCATATTCAACTATTGAGCAACATGTTTTCTACATACTTTTTTAATTGAATGCCAAAGCATTACACATGGACCCACTGTATCATATAGAATGTCCACATCCCTGCCCATGTCTTGGAGGAAACATATAGCGAATTATAAGCTAAGTAAGCATATATCTAAATCAAATATCTCCTTTAGCTAAGCAACTACATGTAGACACAAAATCATGCACTTGGGTACATTACTAGGTCCTAATCACATACTACTATTAATTTGCTTCTTACGGGAGAAAAGTACTAATTGATCACTATACTTGGCCTCTTAGGTTCCCTTCTAGTCTCCCTTTTGACCTTACGGACCTCAGTGCCCAGTCTAACCCTTCACATTTCACCTTTTCTAGATTTGGACACCAACGCCCAGGTGCCCTCATCCCCTCTGGGTGCCCTAAACCTCTTTGTATTTAGCTCGCTCCTTTTTGGGTCCTTTCTAGCCACTGGACATCCTTATCTCTTCAGGGTTGGCCTTTTAGTAATCAATTGCAAAATTTAAACAAGAGATGCATATAAATATAAATTTATGTGACCAAATTAAAAGACCGAGCTCTAAGCATCTATACTATCACCTAGGGTCACATCTCACAAGAATCTAAAGAACATCATTGCATCCATCTTGCACCATTGTAAGGGACAAGGGCTAGTTTTCTGGATCACACTTCATAGGAGGGAAGTCTATTCTATTCCATGTGCACATCTATTACATCTGGCTACTTTGCTCGCTATTAAGTGTGGCACACACAAGACCCACCTAGGGCATGATTCCACACACACACACATAGAAATACATTGGGTCTGAGATGTAGTGTAGGGTTTAGTCATAAGATCACCATTGTGACAACTGAGGACAATACAACCCCTCATTTTGCATCTTTCTTTTTTAGGGTTTGATGTTATTTTGAGGGTTTTGTAGGTGATCTCTTTATTGAAGGTTATCAATGACACTGACGATCATAGTGTGACCATCTAGCAAAAAATAAGGTTTCAGATCATACAACGACCCTATAAAATTCATCTCTAGACCTCCTAAGCAGACCCTGACGACTAGGAAGGGATCCTAGTGCCTAAGCGCCCTAGTACCACTCCAGGCACCCCGGTCCCTGCTCCTCCTACACTTCTACAGTGACCTACTCCAGTATTCTACCTTCGTACACCTCTAATATATTTACGGGGGAATCTACAAGTGACTCTTCCGCGTACCCGACCTCCCGAGGTCGTGCCGAGACAGCCGGTGGGGATGGAATATAGGTAGTATACGGACAGACTAGTTAGGCAATCTAATGTCTTCGACACGCACTAATGGAATCTACGAATCTAAGGCAAAGAAGGCCCTTCTAACCTGGACCGGTGTGATAGATCGATCAGCAAGGATGACTGCTCGAAGGCTCCAATCAATATCGAGCTCTGGCGTGATTCGATCTATGGGTTGTGGAATGCGTGGGAAATGACCTGGGATGGTTTCGTGTATTTCTCCTGATAGGGTCATATGGTGGATGGTAAAATAGTCAACTCTATGGACGGTTCTCTGGCCTAGTCCAGAATTCTCTAGCTTTGTTAGCTGTTGTATCCAGTAGGGATAATTGTTGGATGATGATAGGTGGAAGTGGAGTAGACTGAAATACTAGTGTGCGTAGGCCAGTGTCTATGTCTAATTCTCTTATGGATTCGTTAGGCTGTGGGATTTGTGGGTCACAACCGTAGACTCGTGGTTGTTGTGGACCAGCTATGGTCATGCGTGGAATCAAGTCCTGATCCCTAGTATCCAATAATCATACGCTTTTTCAGCCTCTATGTTGAGAATCAACAGCTGTGCGATCTTCTCGGAATACCTCACAGGTGTTCTTGCAACTTGGATTCTTAGGCCGGTATCTATGTCTGTGAGGGTGTCTCCTGCATCTGGTTGTGGAACTAAGGGATCACACCTGAATGTTTGTTCTCTTTCAAACCCTTCTACAGTCATGTGGATGTTTTCCTAGGGTAATCTGTAGTTTGGCTGATTTGACCAAAATGTATGTGCTTGGTCGTCTTCTATGTTTAATCCTCTTAACTGAGACCTGACCTGCTGAAAATCTGTTGTTGTTTGGAAGACTTGTATCCTAAGATTCTGGTCAATGTCAGTTATTGCCGCTATGAGATTGGGCTGAGGCACGATTGGCTCGAAAATGTATTCCCTGGGCTCCCTAGGTCCCGTAATTGTCATGCAAAAGCAGTAATAAAACAAACTATAATAAAGTGAAATCTAAGTATACTTCTAGCATATATAACTTCTTTTTGTATTTTCTGACGATTTATAAGAAAGCAGCTATTTAAAATATTTAGAATTGACAACTAACTAATAACGTAAAACAAACAAGATAACCGAGTATGGTTATTTGTCTGTGCAATTTTGTAAATCTATTCTAAACAATGAAATAGCTAATCTATTTGCAAGATTCTCGATCCTACCTCAGAAGTGAGGAGTGAATCATAGTTTCTCAGAAACTATCAATCCCCACAGCTTCCTTGGCAATATTGAGAATAGAATTAACTGAAATAAAGCAATTAACTACTTTATTTGATAAGATTTAACTAAAACTTTGAAAGATGAACCTGGATTTCGCAGAACAGTGGCGAATCCGATGGTGTACGTGATCTTCCCCTCAGTGTGATCTCTTCGTTCTTTCGTGTTCACGTGAATCCAGAAAAGCGTGTAATGCTTGCATCAACAGGAATAGGTGTTGGAACAAGGGACAGCCTTCAGAATGCAGACAGAATAGAACGCGGATAGGAGAGGGATAGCGCAAGAGTACAGAGCTTGGCTTATGCAATTCCTAGCGGGATCTACTGCGAATCGTGCAACAAAATGCGTCCAGAACCTGAAACTATCCTGTATGAAGAACAAAACCTGCAACTTTTAATGGCTTCCTAAGCTATTCTACTCTAATGGATTAGATAAAACAACAACACTGTTTGCACAAGTTGGATATGTGGCTTACCAACAGCTAATCAATGCTAACTAAGCAGGAAATGAACTACACTATCAATCCTAAGCAAACTAACAGACCACAGCACTGAGAATGAGAAGATTGGAGTAAAATTGGTGGCCTCAAGTAATGACTGCACTTGCACAAGATGGATATGTGGCTTACCAGCTGCAACACAATACTAACCAAAACACGCAATGAAGAAAACTAAATATTCTAAGCAAAGGAAAACTAAATCTATTGCAAAGAAAATCCAGAAGATAAAACTTGAGAGAGGCCATTTTCTTGAGCACAAGCCATGCACTTATAGGAATTCAATCACCCCAAATCAAAATCAAACTGAACTCCTAAACAATAAACAAAGGAAAAACACTATTCCAGGGGACCAAAAACATAAATGCATGCTCAAGTCGGCAAAGAAAGCTGGTGAAACGTGATATTTCACGCGAGTTACGTCAAAAGAACGTTCTGGAAAACGCGTAAAGGACCGCCGCCCTGCTTAGGGCGGCGGTTACAGGACCGCCGCCCTGTCCAGGGCGGCGGTTACAAGACCGCCGCCCAGGCAGGGCGGCGGTTTCGTAACTTAAGAGAAAAGGGGCAAGAAAAGAGGGAAAAGGGGAAAAACAAAGCACGCAAGGGCTAGAAGGGTCATGCGGGATGTTAACGCACATTTGAGGAGCTCTTTCTGGATCCCGAACACCTTGCGAAGAGACCTGTATCATCATTGGGGCATTTATTACACCGTTCTGCAGTACAGTACCTTACAATTTTGGGTACGTACATATTGCCCCCTCGGAGAAGCGTTTTAGCCATGAAGAGGCATAAAACGGTGGGTCCGAGTATGGCAGTCCCGAAATGGGGAGTTAGAAGTTATACCTTACATGTCCGTGTGTCGAAATGACGCCATCCAAAATTCCCGCTACCTGCAAAATGAAAAGAGAACTCAAGTGCAGATAGATACAATAATTTGGAAAATAAACGCTAAAATAATAGGGAAAGAGAACGTACCATTTGTGCGGGGATAGGAACTTACCTCCGTCGGCGCTCCGAACCTGTGAAAAAGGCATTTAAAACGAATCAGGGCGCTATATATATGAAAGTGGGCCCATTTTCCTATTCATTTGCGCGAGTCGATTTGATTGATTTTGAGCTCTGGGACCCACGGTGACGGTTTCTTGCGCGAATAGAGTCAAAACGTCCGGAGCGAGATAGTGACCATGCCCCCACGTGCGGAACGCCACCCCGCGAGATCACAGGTTGGTTTTCTTTAATTTTGCATTTTTCCCCCTTCAAATTTGAAATGGAAAATTCTTTGCAATGGGGGGGTATTTTTGAAAATGCTAGGTTCAAAAGGTCCACCTAGGGGGGGCGCCTACTGGGTAGGCTCCATTTTTAGGTTAAAATGGTCAATTTTTGCATGTTTTTGGGCTTTTTAGGGTTAAAAACCCGCGCGGGTTTTCGGACCGCGACCGCCGCCCTGCTCAGGCCCTGATCAGGGCCTGATCAGGGTGGCGGTTACGTGACCGCCGCCTTAAAGGCGGCGGTTACAAAACCGCCTCCCTGCTCAGGGCGGTGGTTTTGCACAGAAAGCAAAAGGAGCTTGCTTTTGAGATTGTACTTGCATTTTTATCATTTCTATATGTTTTTATGACTCTCTCGGCATTGATTAGATACTAACTTGCTCTGTTTTGTGTGTTTTTGGGTGTATGCAGGCGAGGGAGGAGTACATCAGATGGAGTCGAGAGAGGGAGTGTGATTGGTTGCCCGGGGTATTGGATGCCCTCTCACCAGACGAGGAGGACACATTGCAGAGGGCCGGTATACTGCGTATATCGCGTGTGCCTCATGTCGCACCATCTAGTCACATCCTTTGTGACTTGTTTTCTTATTGGGATGCAGATCGGAACACTTTCCGACTGCCAGGGGTCCGCGGTGAGTGGACCATCACTTTGGAGGATGTTTACCGTATCCTGGGGGTCCCGATCATCGGGAGGAGACTCACATTGGAGACAGCAGGGTCCCGAGCACAGATTGCACAGTGGGCAGGCTACATGGGGGATGCAGCTATCTCCACGGGGCCGAAGAAGGGAGTGAGAGTTAGATCCATTCCTTCTTTGCCCATCCCCGTATTTCGACAGGCTATCATGGGGATCCTTGCCTCGAGGCTGATCGGGGACAAGGGAGGGGATACTTTACTATACTGCTGGGCCCCCATCATTGCACAGATAGAGGGGCATGGCCGGATATACGCCTGGGGCGCAGATATTCTGGGGACCACCTACCATGACTTATACAGGGTGGTCCGTCTACAGGGACAGTCTTTGAGCCACCCTACTCTAGTTATGAGTTGGGTGTATGAGCGGTTTCATTCCCTATGGCAGAGGCGTGGAGGTGGCAGATCCCGGGGCTGTGAGGGCAGCCAGATGGTCAGACATGTCGGTGCTTAGAGCACCTCACCAGCCAGTTGCCTCGCTTACTACAGCAGACATGGAGGCCACACCGTACCAGCTTATGGCTGGTATATGGGGAGAGGAGACTCTTACACTGATCTCTTGCTCCACCACAGGGCAGCTTATCGACCGTGTGGGATGGGTAGAGGTACATCCTTTCGGCAGGGTTCCTCAGCAGTTTGGCCTCCCATATATGGGCATGCTTCCTCCAGTGGCACCAGTTTATAGATCAGTCCGCGAGGCTAGAGGGGGGCCTAGAGGCCGTGGTTGGACAGTGGTCACTCCTGGTATTCCTATTGCAGCCAGGGGGATTGTTCGGGCCAGAGGGAGAGCTGGTGCGCCTCGGGCACCTTTACTTCGGATTACTGCGGGTCCTGCTCATAGCAGCGATGACCCATAGACATTGACTCCGATTCTGAGGAGTCTACAGAGGGAGGGTCGGAGGAGCAGACGGATGATAGTGATCCTGAGTGGCATGACACTCAGGACATCATGCAGGCAGAGAGGGAGGAGCAGAGTGCAGAGAGAGAGACTCTAGTTTCTGAGGAGCCACTCTCTCAGGGCCATGGTGGAGAGGACGAGTCCGTTGCGGGACGTCATGTTGCTCCGACTACAGGAGCAGCCCCTCAGTCGGCAGCGGCATCTGCAGCGGGTGCTGGCCCTAGCGACCCATCTTGGAGGCCCGGTGATCCGAGTAAGTTATCCTTTCTTCCCTTCAGTGTTCGTTTGATTTAGGACTTGTTTTTAATTGCTATCTCTCCTTGTGTTTCAATATTGTATCTTTTAGCCTCTTGCCTAGTTTCTAATTCGTTTTTCTTCTTTGTTTTGCAGAGACTGTTGACGAGTGGCGGGATCTAATCCGTAGGGTATGCACTGATTCTCTGATGATCCCTATGGATAAGACCCGTGCGGAGCTATCTGTAGATGCCGGGGAGCCCTCAGCAGCCGGCAGGCATACCGACGTCTTCGCTCCCGTTTGGCACGTGGCCAAGATGGTGTCGACTCTCCGTACAGAGTTGGCGGGCTATAGGACAGCCGAGCGTCTTATGAGGAGCCATTCTCATGGCGAGACCGCGGCTGCCCCTCGAGACCCCGAGCCTTCCGTTCATTCAGAGCGCCGGCGTAGCCGGAGTCCTAGGCGAGGGCGCGCACCTTCGGCGGGATCGCGTAGGGGTTGAGAGGCCACTTGGCCCTTGTATATTTTGTATCATAGATTCTTTTGTATATCACGGGCTCTTTGAGCGTTTTGACCATGCCTAGTGCATGATGGCATTGTATACAAACATTGATTATTTATATATATGCATTGATTTTTGGATCAAAAGCTTGTCACTCATGTTTGTCCTTTCTATTTCCAACTGCTTTGTGTATACTACGATGTATGTTTGTATGCTTCCTAGAATGTATGCAATGGTGAACAAATGATGATAAATGCTTTACTTTACTTTTCTTTTGTGTTTCATGATGCTGATACATGATAATGTAGATATATTGTGATTTTGAATCTTAGCTTCTGTAAGCAATTTGGATACCTCATGTTTGTTTCGGCAAAGTGATGAAAGTAACAAATATGATGAACAGATAAACTTGCCCCACTCCTAACTCCACGCAACCAGTAAGATGCGAGGGCTCATCACCAAGAGCCAAGAAGGGCGCAAGTTATGAAATGTGATGAAATGATAGTGATGAAAGATAGACAAAGTTTTGGCGGAACCAAATTGAAAGCTACAAGCTGACTCTACCTCGGGTTACTTCATAGTTTCGGATGCAACTTGCCTTGCGGTTTATCCAGACTTAGACCCGTAGATGGCCACATGGCAGACAAAATCTGGGTTTTTAGGATTTTTGACTCTTTCGGAATTTTGAACATCCGTTTCATTTGTTTTTGACTCAAAGTTTGAAAGTTTGAATTGCTTGCGTATGACCATTTGCATTTATTTGTCAAGAGGACCCCCTACACTTGGCCCCACGCTACTAGTAAGAAGCGTGAGTTTATCACCGTGGGCAAAGCGTAGGCGAGTAAGGGCATTTCCATCCTTTCCCAACCCTACGTCACTAGTAAGAGACGCAAGCTCATCACCGAAGGTTGGTGGGGCAGGGAAATGTGTAAAATTAAAATTTTCTGTTTGATCAACGTTTGACTTGTTTATTTGAGTAAAATGTCAGTATGTCCTTATTTCCAAAGAGATATACATATGGGATAGATGTGACACCATGAAGCTTCTAGAACAGACCATAGGCAATGACACTTATTCTAAGAAGAAATCAAGGCGAGAAAAGACTTGCAGATCTTGGTATGGTTACCGTTAAGACTTTGTCATGTCTATTTTATTTGATAAAAGATTCTGAAGTGATTGATGATATCATGAGAATGGAGAGACATGATTAAAGAGTTTATGCCAACAACATCATGAGTTTGTAGTGAATTTCCTTGAGAACAGATTCCTTGATCACGATTTGTGTAAGAAACGAATGGACAAAATGATCTTAATCTATATGAAAATGCAATGTAGATAGTTATATAAGTAGCGTTAGCTGCTTATGCGTAGAAACGTTTGAGGTGGAGGGAATTGACTGTTTCGCCAAACTCCTCACCTTCTAGCGTGCATAAGAGGTATGCACCATTTCCGTAGTCCTTCATGACTCGGTATGGGCCCAACCATTTGGGCCGGAATTTCCTTCCTTCGCCAGTCTTCTTGTCGATCCGGCTATCCAGCCTTAGAACTAGATCACCTTCGTATATGTCACGTTCATAGATTTTCTTGTTATACTGCCGGCACATCCGGTCGGCATAGACTCTATGTCGTTGTTCGGCATCTAACCTAATTTCATCTAGGCTTTCTAGTTGGGAAAGACGTGCTTCTCTGTAAGCGTCTTCATCCAGAATCCCTTGTAGTGAAATGCGGAGACTGGGTATTTCAACCTCAAGTGGGAGAACTGCTTCTGCCCCAAATACCAGCGAGAAAGGAGTTGCTCCCGTTGGTGTTCTTATTGAGGTTCGGTGGGCCCATAAGGCCGGATATAACTTTAAATGCCAATCTCGTTTGTTTTCTTTTACCGTTTTAAGGAGAATGGCTTTCAGTGTTTTGTTTGTTGCTTCAGCCTGCCCATTGGCTTGGGGATAATACAAGGAAGCCGTATGATGGCTTATTTTAAATTTACTGCATAGTTCACGAACTTCTTCATTCTTGAAAGAAGTTCCATTATCTGAGATAATGAATTGCGGGATACCGTACCTGCAAATGATTTGGTTCAAAATGAACTTGGCGATTACAGAACCAGGTACAGTGGTAAGAGGCATGGCCTCTACCCATTTGGTGAAATATTCAGTGGCCGTGATTATAAAATTATGGCCGTCTGTGGATGAGGGAGAGAACTTCCCTATTAAGTCTAGGCCCCATGTAGAAAAGGGCCACGGAGTAGCGATTGGTTGCAAAGCTTGTGCCGGCATGTGGATCTCATGAGAGAATTCTTGGCACTTGCGACACCTGCGTACAAACTCTATTGTGTCATGTTCTAGAGTGGGCCAAAAATAGCCCATTCGATGTATTTTTCGAGCAGTGGCGTGGCCGCCGAAGTGGCCTCCACATACTCCGCTGTGAGATTCATAGAGAATCTTCTTGGATTCCTCTGTGTCGACACACCTTAAGAGCATTCCATCGAACGCCTTTCGATAGAGAACTTGCTCTATAATAACGTACTTAGCTACGATAATGCGTAACCGCCTTCTTTGTTGCGGTGTAGCTCCTTCTGGATACCTATGGTCCATGATATAGCTAATGATATCAACGTACCAAGGGCACTCAGAGATAGCGGGTCGGGTTTCGACGTAGTATACGCACTCATCTGGAAAATCCAAATCTACTAGATCGCCTCCATCTAATGGATTATCAGCTAACCAATCCGCAATGATTTGTCCTTTAACTGACTTTTGATTTACAAAAGTTAATTCGAACTCTCCCATTAAGGTTATAAAACGTCCAGCCTTTTTAGACAAAGACCCTTGTGTGAGGAAAGTTCGTAAGTGGTCAGTTTTTACTACGACCCTTGTCTCTTGATTTAGCATATAGTGTCTTAGGCGTTTGGTTGCGAAGACTATGGCAAGACATTCTCGCTCTGCTTGTGTATAGCGTGTTTCATAGTCGAGTAGTGTTCGGCTAATGAAATAAATGGCACGTTCTCTTTTGTTATCGTCTTCTTGGGCCAACATGCAAGCTAACGAGACATTGGTAGCTCGTGAGTATAAAATCAACGGGCGGTCTAGCTTAGGTGGCATTAGCGTAGGTGGTGATAGCAAGAAACGCTTAACTGCGTTGAAAGCTTCATTGCAGTCTTCGGTCCAATCAATGCTATAGTCTTTCTTGAGTAAGTTGTTGATTGGATGAATGGCGAAGCTTAAGTCCGGGATGAATCTTCGGATTGCACCTAGCTTTCCGAGAAATGACCTGATTCCAGATTCGTCCGAAGGTGGAATCATTTCGAGAACAGCCCAAATTTTGGTTGGGTCAACATCTATTCCCCGTGATGATATGATATAACCTAGGAGCTTCCCTCCTGTTACACCAAAGACGCATTTCTCTGGGTTTAGCGTGACTCCGTATTCTATTAGACGCGAAAGAATGACGCGGAGTACTTCCGGATGGTCACGACGCTTCTTGGCCTTAGCCAACAAGTCATCTACGTAAGATTCCACGATTTTATGAATTAGATCGTGAAATATGTATGTCATAGCCCGTTGGTACGTGGCACCAGCGTTTTTGAGACCGAAAGGCATGACAGCATAGCAATAGGTTCCCCAAGGAGTTATAAACGTAGTTTTAGCTTGATCTTGCTCGGATATTCTGATTTGGTTGTATCCTGAGAATCCATCCATGAGAGACAAAAGCTCAAATCCAGCTGTTGCATCAACAATTACATCTATGGATGGCAATGGGAAGTCATCCTTAGGACATGCTTTGTTAATGTCTCGGAAATCTATGCAGATGCGTATCTTTCCATTCTTCTTGAGAACGGGAACGATGTTAGATACCCATTGGGAGTAGTCAACTGGCTTGATGAATCCTACCTGAAGGAGTTTTATTACCTCCTCTTTTACCATGAGAGCTACTTTGGGTTTCATAGGTCTTGATTTTTGCTTAATTGGCTTTGCATCTGATTTAGTGACGAGGTTGTGTACCGCAATGTGGGGTGCAACTCCTGTCATTTCTTTATAATTAAATGCAAATGCCTTCTGATGCTCTTTGAGGATCCGAGTGTGTATTTCTACTTCTTCTGGTGTTAACGAAGATCCTAGTTTTAAGATTCTCGGCTCGTCCTCCGTTCCGATGTTGACATCGATCGTTTCTTCGATCAAGGAGGCGTTACCCTCTTCAAACTCAGGCGGTGCTGGGGGTAAATCCAAATCATCCCCATCTTCCACCGTGTATATGCTGGGTTCTTTTTGTGAGGAAAAACTCATCATGGGATTTCCGAAATATGAGGATGAATGTGGGCTTAAGGACAAATCTGGCATAGGATAGGAGAGATGCAATGCTGCATAGGCGTTTAAGTATTGCAAAGTGGCTATATCATTATCAGTATGGTTTGGGGTGGTAGATTCACTTTCGCTTGAAAGGGGATTTGTCGTTGTTTTTATCAATGGTTCGTCACGAATGGACACGGTGAAGTGAGTATCTTCTAATTCATTGCTTGGAGTAAAACGTGACGCTGAAGTTGCTATCGAGTCAGCGAGGAGATTTTTCTCTCGGGGAATTGCTTCAATAGATATGAAGTTGAATGCCTTGCTTGAATCTAATACGGCATTTTTGTAAAGCTGTAAGTGTTCAGCTTTAGTTTCATATACCTCAGAAACTTGGTTTGCCACTAATTGTGAGTCTCCTAAAACTCTGATATTATCAACACCGATTCTCTTGGCTAAGGTGAGGCCAAGGAGGAGGGCTTCGTATTCTGCCCCGTTATTGGTGCATTCAAAATTTAGCTTAAAGGCAAATGGCAGGACTTTTCCCTCAGGCGAAGTAAGAATTATACCTGCCCCCCGCTCCATAACGGCACCTAGCCCCATCAAAATGGAGAGTCCAATACTTAGCTGGGAATATAGAGGTTGGGGGGTTCATTGTGTTTGCGCATTCTACTTCGACCATGCAGAGATCTTCTGCTGGAAGAGAGCCAACCCCTAGGGAATACCCTATGCCTACTGAATCAAAAGGTAAGAACATTGGTAAATCTTGTTCTATTAATTCAACGATTTTTGCAGTAGTCCCTAATGATACAGTTTCTTTAGCTTTATCGTTAGGGGTTGGGGTTGTTTTGGCTATGCTGATGGTTTCAAGATCCGTTGTAGGTACCAACTTTTCCTTTGGCTTTGAGTCAGTGGGTTTGTTAAGTTGGTTTGTTGGAAGTTCAAATTCCGAGTGTACACCTGGTCTTTTCTTTAAATCAGCTAGGTGCACATCAAATGGCTTTGGATCACCTTTGGCTACAAATACCTTTCCTAGATGCAAGAATCTTACTTCTTGAAATAATGTAGAAGGGATTGCCTTCATGCGGTGTATCCATGGTCGGCCGAGGATCATATTATAATTAGTTTCCCGATCTATAATATAAAACTCAGTCAGGATTGTTTTGGGTCCTAAGGTGACCGGTAGTATTATGGTTCCTATCGAAGTGGCTTTAAGGCTATCATAGCCTCTTAATGTATTTCGAGTGGTGGAACAATTTGTTTCACCATATCCTAATTTTTGGAGGAAAGAGAAGGGGACTATGTTAACTGCGGCCCCATCGTCAACCATTGCCCGTTTTACGTAATTATTATAAACCCATACTTGCAAGTGTAAGGCTGGATCACCTCGGCGTGCGATCTCAGCATCTGTAGGCATTTTACTTATTTCGAATATGAATTCGACATCTCTATCTGCCTGTCCCGGAGGATGAACATCAAAGTCTATATGATTTACCTGTGTTTCAGGTGGTGGAGTGATATTAATTAAATGACCTAAACCTAACGCCTCTAAAAGAGCAGCCCTGTGGGCAGGGGAGTTCTTTAGCAAGTCAAGGAACGAAATATGCGAGAAGGTTTTTGTTAGATCATTAATTAAATCGTAAGCACCCACAGGTTTTGTTATGATTTGCTGGATGTTATCCGTTTCTGGCAAGTGGCTTGGACTTGGTTGAGAAAAATATTCTCGTGTTCTTGTTAACCGCTTCAATGGGTAATTCCGAGTCTAACTCTACCAATCCAACTACCTTAGGTCGTGGTTGACTCCCTAGTTGGGGCGCAACTAATGGATTTAGCGAAGTCGAGGCTTCATGGTCATTGTTTCCTGTCATTGCACCCTTGTTTGTTCCAGTTGGTTTCAACCTATTACTATCATGATTTGGAAGTGGATCGTTAAAGATCTTGAGAGGAGCATTCTGAGGGGAAACTGCCCCTGCGAACGTATTGGGTGGTGATGGCGCAGGATCTGCCAAAAACAAGTCTGTGAAGAACTGCCTTTGTTCTTCCGGTAAACGTTGCATGAACTTGTTGTAGTCACGACACGTTCTAGTGTCATGACCCCGAATTTTATGGAAACCACAATAAGAATTGGGATTGTAATTCGTGTTTTGTTGGTTTGGTTTGTATTGTGGCCTAAAATTTTGATCAAACTGTTGCCTATTAGGATTAAAATTCTGCATTTGTTGTTTCTGGCTTTGGTTTTGGTAACCAAATGAATTTTGACCCGCCCCTTGTATGGGATTACGCCGTTGTTGTTGTTGTTGTTGTTGCGGATGGTTAAAATCCACTGCGTTGATTGTCGGGGTAAAGTTGTTGTTTCTTTGGTTGTTTGTTTGTGATGGAGTACTGACTATATTTACCTTTTTGGGCTGGTCGGTTACTCCGTCTGTTGTTACACCCCGATTTTTGTTAAGGATTTTAGGTCCTTGATTAGCGTTTGTGGGGTAAGTCGTAGTATTTTGGTTAGAGGTGATCAACCTCCCGTTTGCTCCATATGTCTTACGACCACTATCTATTGCTGCCTGATCTATTCGCAGAGCGCTCTCGAGTACTTCGTCATAAGTTCTTAGTGGGAACTTCTGGACTTCTTCCTTCACTTCTCTACTAAGAGAATGAAGGAATAAATCGCATAGTTCCATCTGATCCATATTTGGAGCGCTTGCCGAGGAATAAAGGACTGTACGCCACCTTTGGATGAAATGGGCGACAGATTCGTTATGTTCTTGCTTGATGTGTAAGAACTCCCTGATTCCTGTTCTCAACAGTTTGTTCATGTCGAAGGCTTTGATGAACTCAGACACAAGTTGTTTGAATGAATGTATGGAAGCCTCAGGTATTCTGTAATACCAATCGAGAGCAATGCCTTCCAGCGTTTTGGGGAATATTTTAGCAACAACCCCATCCCATGGGAGTAATTCTCGAATGGCTGTAGCGTAAGCTTTGATATGCGCATTCGGATCTCCCTCTCCTTTGTATTTGGGCAAATCGGGAAGAGGCCTTGGAAGCATGACGCTTCGTATGGTGAAATCTAGGGGCTCTTTCAAATATTCTGAATAAGTCCCTATCGCATATGTTTCAACCATTGATGGTGTCTGTTGAGGAGGCGGTGGCGGAACGGGTTGTTGATATGGCGTAACGTACGCGTTGGCAGGGGCATAAGGCAACCCTTGTATTTGAGTAAACATGCCGGGAGATGAGTACATATCCCCTTGTGGTGATTTGGAGTACATGTTTAAGTACGAAGGGGTACTATCCAGGAACGGATTGCTCTGTACTAGACCTGGAGGAACAGTGCTAGCGATAGTGGGTCTAGTTGGCACTTGTTGTGAATACTGAGGAGTCATGCCTAACGTGCCTACTCCTGTGAGGAGATCTACTTGGCTGGGATGGTGCGGAGGATTGGAACTTCCTGTTTGTATGAATTTTGAATTTTGACTTGCTTGAGCAAGTTCTAATCCTCTAACCTTCTCTATTAGAGTTGAAATGACTTCGTTTGGTGAAGTCACGATATTCTGCCTTGGTGGCGTTTGTTGTATACTATGGTTTTGCGGAGGTATGTGATATCCTGCTATGAACTGATCGTTATCTTGCCAAGCATCTCTGAGAGTATCTTCTATGCGTGATGGCATAGAGGTATTTTCTTGAGGAGAGAACTCGGGCTGTATTTGTAAACCTCCCATAGGTGGGTACATGCCTTGAGAGCGTTGTTCATTTCGGGAATAACGCGTTGAGTACTCGTCATCTAGAACCGAGTATGGGTCTGATTGTCTACTAATATGTGGTCTAAGTAGCACCTGAGGAGATGAAACAGATTCTCCAGTGAACGTCATATTATTCGAGCCTGAAGGCTCTGTTTGTGTTTGAGCGAGTTGTTCCAACCCCTCTGCTTGGAAGGACGAGCTATATCTAGTCCTTGGAGTTTGCGTTGACAACTGACTAGTTGAATAGTTGTCGCCCCACATTGAGAGTGAGGGTGATGATTGTCTATTCTGTTGGGCATAGTATGCCTCAAGACCCAAGAGGGGTCTGCCATGTGCATCAAATCCCTGACATATTCGGGGGGTATATAAATACCCGCAGAATAATGGGAAGAAGCGAAGATGGGAATGAACTTCTCAGAGAGAAGGTGAAAATTTTATGAAAACGCAGAAGGTGAAACAGTTGTTTGTTTCACGTCGGGTTCACCAATTTTGTACGCCGGAAAAGTGACAAGCGAGCGTGGGAATCTACAAGTGACTCTTCCGCGTACCCGACCTCCCGAGGTCGTGCCGAGACAGCCGGTGGGGATGGAATATAGGTAGTATACGGACAGACTAGTTAGGCAACCTAATGTCTTCGACACGCACTAATGGAATCTGTGAATCTAAGGCAAAGAAGGCCCTTCTAACCTGGACCGGTGTGATAGATCGATCAGCAAGGATGACTGCTCGAAGGCTCCAATCAATATCGAGCTCTGGCGTGATTCGATCTATGGGTTGTGGAATGCGTGGGAAATGACCTGGGATGGTTTCGTGTATTTCTCCTGATAGGGTCATATGGTGGATGGTAAAATAGTCAACTCTATGGACGGTTCTCTGGCCTAGTCTAGAATTCTCTAGCTTTGTTAGCTGTTATATCCAGTAAGGATAATTGTTCGATGATAATAGGTGGAAGTGGAGTAGACTGAAATACTAGTGTGCGTAGGCCAGTGTCTATGTCTAATTTTCTTATGGATTCGTCAGGCTGTGGGATTTGTGGGTCACAACCGTAGACTCGTGGTTGTTGTGGACCAGCTATGGTCATGCGTGGAATCAAGTCCTGATCCCTAGTATCCAATAATCGTACGCTTTTTCAGCCTCTATGTTTAGAATCAATAGCTGTGCGATCTTCTCGGAATACCTCACAGGTGTTCTTGCAACTTGGATTCTTAGGCCGGTATCTATATCTGTGAGGGTGTCTCCTGCATCTGGTTGTGGAACTAAGGGGTCACACCTGAACGTTTGTTCTCTTTCAAACCCTTCTACAGTCATGTGGGTGTTTTCCTAGGGTAATCTGTAGTTTGGCTGATTTGACCAAAATGTATGTGCTTGGTCGTCTTCTATGTTTAATCCTCTTAACTGAGACCTGACCTGCTGAAAATCTGTTGTTGTTTGGAAGACTTGTATCCTAAGATTCTGGTCAATGTCAGTTATTGCCGCTATGAGATTGGGCTGAGGCACGATTGGCTCGAAAATGTATTCCCTGGGCTCCCTAGGTCCCGTAATTGTCATGCAAAAGCAGTAATAAAACAAACTATAATAAAGTGAAATCTAAGTATACTTCTAGCATATATAACTTCTTTTTGTATTTTCTGACGATTTATAAGAAAGCAGCTATTTAAAATATTTAGAATTGACAACTAACTAATAACGTAAAACAAACAAGATAACCGAGTATGGTTATTTGTCTGTGCAATTTTGTAAATCTATTCTAAACAATGAAATAGCTAATCTATTTGCAAGATCCTTGACCCTACCTCAGAAGTGAGGAGTGAATCATAGTTTCTCAGAAACTATCAATCCCCACAGCTTCCCTGGTAATGTCAAGAATAGAATTAACTGAAATAAAGCAATTAACTACTTTATTTGATAAGATTTAACTAAAACTTTGAAAGATGAACCTGGATTTCGCAGAACAGTGGCGAATCCGATGGTGTATGTGATCTTGTCCCCTCAGTATGATCTCTTCGTTCTTTGTGCTCACGTGGATCCAGAAAAGCGTGTAATGCTTGCATCAATAGGAATAGGTGTTGGAACAAGGGACAACCTTCAGAATGCAGATAGAATAGAACGCGGATAGGAGAGGGATAGCGCAAGAGTACAGAGCTTGGCTTATGCAATTCCTAGCGGGATCTACTGCGAATCGTGCAACAAAATGCGTCCAGAACCTGAAACTATCCTGTATGAGGAACAAAACTTGCAACTTTAATGGCTTCCTAAGCTATTCTACTCTAATGGATTAGATAAAACAACAATACTGTTTGCACAAGTTGGATATGTGGCTTACCAACAGCTAATCAATGCTAACTAAGCAGGAAATGAACTACACTATCAATCCTAAGCAAACTAACAGACCACAGCACTGAGAATGAGAAGATTGGAGTAAAATTGGTGGCCTCAAGTAACGACTGCACTTGCACAAGATGGATATGTGGCTTACCAGCTGCAACACAATACTAACCAAAACACGCAATGAAGAAAACTAAGTATTCTAAGCAAAGGAAAACTAAATCTATTGCAAAGAAAATCCAGAAGATAAAACTTGAGAGAGAGAGAGGCCATTTGCTTGAGCACAAGCCATGCACTTATAGGAATTCAATCACCCCAAATCAAAATCAAACTGAACTCCTAAACAATAAACAAAGGAAAAACACTATTCCAGGGGACCAAAAACATAAATGCAAGCTCAAGTCGGCAAAGAAAGCTGGTGAAACGTGATATTTCACGCGAGTTACGTCAAAAGAACGTTCTGGAAAATGCGTAAAGGACCGCCACCGCCCTGCTTAGGGTGGCGGTTACAGGACCGCCGCCCTATCCAGGGCGGCGGTCACAAGACCGCCGCCCAGGCAGGGCGGCGGTTTCGTAACTTAAGAGAAAAGGGGCAAGAAAAGAGGGAAAAGGGGAAAAACAAAGCACGCAAGGGCTAGAAGGGTCATGCGGGATGTTAACGCACATTTGAGGAGCTCTTTCTGGATCCCGAACACCTTGCGAAGAGACCTGTATCATCATTGGGGCATTTATTACACCGTTCCGCAGTACAGTACCTTACAATTTTGGGTACGTACAAGTATCTACACCTTCAAAATCACTCAGGGCACAATCTTGGCCTTAACCACTTAACTCTCCTTGTTGAAATGTCAGAGACCTTTGCACTCAACAAAAAATGATCCCTGATGGGCTCTATGTGAGCCAAACAACTTCACCAATAGACCAAATGACCTTTGAATTTTATATACATTTCAAAAATCTTATTTTAAATGAAATCAAATTGTGACTTTCCCGGCTATTTCAAAATCCCAAACAAAGATATAAATAAAAAAATATTAAACTTTCAAATGAATTAAACTTTTTATTTCCTTCCCCTATTTATAGGCAAAGAAGAAGAAGAACTTTTAACGTCCATGAGGCTACCAAAAACAACCTATGAGACAACAAATCTTGCTAAAGATCTTTCTGGCGTTCAAATCTCCTATTAGTGAGTTTGATAATCAACTCCCCTGTTTTTTCAACCATATTCTTGCTAAAAGTGTCCTGTAAGGATGCAACAACCATCGTACTAGCAAACTGGGTGCTAATGTCATTGTAAGGATTACACTCCAACGTGAAATGTTTATTTGACTCCACTACACCAGACATGCAGAAGACATAGACTCTCTCTTCCAATGCCTCTTTTGGTATTTTCCATCTACATGTTTCACATTGAAGAAGATGAAAGATCCCTTCCCCAAATCTGATCCAAATTTTTTGTTTGACTCATTTGACATTTCGTGAAACACTTAGCATGCAACTACTTACAAGTTAGGTAACAACAATAGTATGCAAAACAGATTTTTCTATGGCCCAAATCAGACTCAGAAATGAAATATAGGACCATGCAAGATCAGCCTAACTACTGCAATAAATCTTCAACAATGACGACTAGGGTTTGATGGAAAAATACACATAAATGGCTTCCAAAAAAATATTTATTTATCATAGATTAGTTTGTTTTCATTGCTCTATCCTAATATTTAGGAGTTCAAACATACAAAAATCTATTGTTTATTGATTTCCCATAGTTTACTCACTAAAAAAAATCAAGATTTTGAAATCTGACAATCATACAACTCGTAGGAAAACGCCTACATTTGTGATCATCTAGTCCCACTAACCCAATGGGCTAGAGTTAATAACTGACATTGACACAAGTCTATGCTTAGCAATGTTATGCACACTCACCACATATGACAAAGAAAATAAGATAGTTAGAGACCTTGAACATAGCTGCTAATCAGACTTATGACTTTTGGACTACTCCAATAGAAGATAGGATTTGATTGCATGCATGACCATAAGAGGGCCTTAGCCTCAATTTGTCTTTGGTTGTGACCCACAGGTCCCGTAGCCCAACAGGCTTGCTATTCAAGTTAGATATTGACAATAGTTTATGCACACAGGTATTCATATCCTTGGGGTTGCTTCCACCTGATATTAAATCATACAACTTTCATTGCTGAATATAGTATCCGATCAGGCTAAGAATTTCATGGACAATACCATAGAATCATCCTTAGTTACTAGGCAACTCCACTTCATCTCTTGTCTCAAAAGACCCAAATGACCTTGTCTGGAAACCCATATGAAGGCACCTGTGCGCTAGTTTCCACATATTCCACAACCAATCAATAGACCCTATTAGCTGAACTATACATCTATTGGAGTCTCCGAGTAGCTATCATTTTAATTATAACCTACCATCACACCCCTTTAGGTTAGGAGAGAATTATTTTCCTTAGATTCAAGATCCTATTAATTGCATGTCGAAGATATAAGGTTGCTCGATTATCCTTTTCATCTCCATAACTTTCACTCTCATTTAATAAATTACACACCAGTGGTCTCGACATGAACTCAGGAGGTCAAGTGTGAAGAAGGTCACATGTTAATTTTCTATTGTACAAATTGATGCCACATACGCAGAGGAAAATAAGACAGTTAGAGACATTGAGACATAACTGCTAATCAGGCTTATGCAATTTTGGACTGCTCCTGGAAATAGGATTTTTTTGCATGCATGACCATACAAGGGCCTCAACCTCAATTGAGTCTTTATTTTTGACCCATAGGTCTGAGTAACCCAGTGGGCCTACTAGTCAGTTAGATATCAACACTAGTTTATGCACACAAGTATTCATATCCTCAACTACTTCCTAACCTGATGGTTATCACACAGTTTTCATGTGTTGAGTATAACGGATAATCAGGGTAAGACTTTTTGGACAAGACTAGAGAATCTCCCTTCAAACTTACTTCTAGCTCCACTTCATCACCTTGTCTCAATGTTCATGACCTATGTCTGGAAACCCATAAAATGAGGCACCCGCAAGCTAGTTTCCACGTATTCCGCAAGCAATCAATGAGAATCTTGGTTGAACTAGACATCAATTGGATTCTTCGAGTAGCTATCATATCAGACCCTACCATCACACCCCTCTCTAAGTTAGGAGAGCCTTATTTTCCTTAGATTCATAGATCCCGTTATTTTGAGCCCGCTAAAGATATAAGGTTTCTCTATTAGGTTGGTCATCGACCATCACTTTACACTCTCATGATTCAATTCCAGCACCGGCTATCTCAACATGATCTCAGGAGGTCGGGTGTAAAGAAGGTAACATGTTGCATTTCATAAATTGTTCTCCATGGAATGAGAAACTGCACACAATATTAGTCTTGAAAACGATCTACAACCAAAGAAAGGGATTGAAAACAACATTCGACCCATGCCTTCTGGAAACATATTTTCAAGCATCCACTAACTTGGGAAATATAAAATACTTCCCATCACTATGAAGAGTGAATATTTTTCAAGTGAAAGGGTGAGATTAAAAGTGTGAGCACCCAAAAATTTGAAGCTACAAATTTCTCAAAGACTTGCGTATTGTATGCACTCAAAATTGCATTTGTTGCAAACTGAATTGGTGGAAGAAAACACATTAGTGCCTTAAAGTCCCTAGTGATGATACAAAATCCTTTCATTTGTGAAAGTGTTCAAGCTACCAAAAATGCGTATTCATAGTATATATTTGTAGCCTAGATGTCATTACTTATCTTTTCCTTGCATTCATCCATCTCCCCCCTTCTTTCTGTGCCTTTTTTGGCCTTCAGTGCCAGGACCACCACCCTGCCTAGGTGGCAGTTCACAAACCACTACCCTGTACAGGGCTATGGTCCTGCTCACTTTTTCTAAAATCTTCACGAGAAATTACATATGAAGATTCACTTAATTTTTATTTTTGAGTGCATCCGTGAGCTGAATTTTCTAAAAATAGCTTCATTTATTCGGTTATCCTTGTTCCTTCTATTTTTAAATAGATTTAATGAGTGGAACTACCTCTTGATTTCCTTATACATGAAGTAACCTTCTATCCTTCATTCCTATACATTCCATGCTTGTATTCAGGCAAAAAGGCCTGAGCATTTTGTTGGGTATCTTACATTGTTGTGCTTTGCCATAACCCTTGCTAGGGATTGCATATCCAAGTTCATATGTCTTTGTGCTAGAGGTTCTTCTTCCTGCATTACAAGCAACAAAGCTTGTCTCCAAATGCCACTTTCATCTCAAGGCTACCATCCTCTAACATTTTCTATTCTTTACATTCCCAAACCCTTAGACTCACGTAAAAAACTCAATAGAAAGAATGGAAAGAACTGAGGGGACAGATACTCAAACTAGTAGATTTTTCAGATAGCTCTTGCTATACTTCCAAGTTGGAGTTGATGAACATATTTATTTACTTTTTTTTTTCATAATATGTCAATTGCATATCACAATAGAGTATAGAAAAAATTCATTTCAATTAGATCAGATAGTTGCAAGTCAGATTAAGATCAATAGGATCCACAAATTTCCCTTCAATATTATTAGAGGAAGTTATGGGTGGGCAATAGCTCTTTTAGAGTCATTGACTTTTTTATAATTACACTTCTGAGGTAGGGTTGGAGATCCATTTTATTTGAATTAGAGTGAAGATCTTAGATTTATAGATTCCCACATCTACATAGAGGAGCTAGCTACATTAATCGAAGAAAATTTATTTGGAAGCTCAACCACCAACTATCAGATGCCCCCATAAATTTGCCTGAAAATTTGTCAAATCTAGAACTGCAAATATTTTGCATGCTAAAGTAGGATTAGTTTGAAGATCATATCCTTTGATCCTAGTATATTAAGAAAACGCCAAAATCACATAGTTTATATTTCCCTTGAATAGATAGTTTTCCATATTTTCACCAAAAACATATCCAATTCATTTTACATGACCATTCAACATGTCTGGATAGGAAGGAAGAATACCTACAGTTGTGATCTGGGTATGGTCCCACAACCTAACGGGCTAGAGTTAATAATTGGCATTGAAAAAAGTCTACACTTAACATATCTTCACCCATCAGGAGCCACATATGAAAATAAAATAAGATAGTTAGAGACCTTGAACATAGTTGCTAATCAGGACTATGAATTTTGAAAATTGCAGACTAGATCATAGGATTTGATTGCATGCATGACCATATGAGGACCTCAGCCTCAACGAGTATTTTCCCACTTGTGACCCACTAGTCCCACAATGGTTTTCTGAATGGGACTGTCTAAGTTGGGTTAGATATCGAAACAACTTTACACACACATGTATTCGTATCCTCACCGTTTCCACCTGATATTATCACATAACTTTCATTGTTGTGTATAGCAGCTGACCAGGCTAAGACTTTCTGGACAAGACTAAAGAATCACCCTTAGTTACTGCAAATCCTCTTCAACTCTTGTCTCAATCTCCGTGACCTTGTCTAGAAACCCATATAAGGCACCTGCAAGCTACTTTCCATGTATTCCGAAACCAATCAATAGAATCTCGAATGAACTAGACATCGATTAGATTCTGATGAGTAACTATCATATCAGACTCTACCATCATAACCCTTCAGGTTAGGAGAGAATTATTTGCGTTACATTCATGGATCCTATTATTGTGTTTCGAAGATATACAAGTTTCTTGATTATCCTTGCCATTTCCATCACTTTCACTGTCATTTCAATTCCACACTTGTGGTTTTGGCATGACCTCGGGAGGTCGGGTGCGAAGAAGGTTACGTGTTGATTTTCTATCATACAAATTGATTGCACATACACCAGAGAAAATAAGATAGTTAAATACCTTAAACATAGTTGCTAATCAGGCATATGAATTTTGGACTACTCCTGAACAATAGGATTTGATTAGATGCATGACCATATGAGGACCTTAGCTTCAACAAGTTCTTTGGTTATGATCCACAGGTCCCGTAGACCATGGAGAATGGTCTTGTTTGGGGAACTATCTTAGTTAGATATCAACACTTAAGTTTACACACACATGAGTATTCATATGGCCTCACCACTTCCACCTGATATTATCACATGGCTTTCACTTTGTTGAGACTATAAGTAGTTGATCAGGCTAAGATCATTCTGGGTTCAAGACTTAGAGAATCACCACTTAGTTATTACAGCTCCACTGAGGCATCTCTTGTCTCAATCTCCATGACCTTATCTAGAAACCCATACGAGGCATGTGCAGGATACTTTCCATGTACCTTAGACACATGGAACCTATGCAATTTGGGGTCTCCATTTTTGCACCATACCAAACAGTCGATGCCAAAGAGTCTCTGAGTAGACCTATCATATCAGACCCTACCATACTTAGCCACTTCAGGTTAGGTGAGTACTTCCTTTCTCCTTATATCTCTACTAAGATCTACGTTATTTTGCACTCAAAGATATAAGGTTTCCTGATTAGATTGGTCATCGCCATCACTTTCACTCTCATTTTAATGGGTTAAAACCGGCTATCTCATTCTTCATGAACTTGGGAGGTCAGGTGTGAAGAAGGTCAATGTACTTGATTTTCTATCGTAGAGGTACCGAACTCAAAATTTTCAAAAAAATTGACTTGAAAAATAGGGGAATTTTGAGGGCAACAATAGTTATCTCTTTCTGGGGATGATTTGACTTGGAACAGAAGAATCAAGGAAAGATCAAGAATTGTTTAAAAAATATAGGAGATAAGACCATTGCCTTATGTATTGGTAAAATAGATTCAAAGGAAAAACCAATATAGAAGAACAACAAACATGCAACGGGAAAAGAAACAAACTAAAAAGGAAAGACCAAAAATAAAACACAAAAGAATGGAAAAAAACCAAAACACTATACACAATATACAAAAGGAATGCCTAATCACCTAGGACTTGAATAAATTCAAATAATTCCCACTATAACAAAGTGGGAGAGAATATCCATCCATATAATCGAAGTAGAAATAATTTTCTTCAGCAAAGTGTCTGATTTTGAAAGGGTGAAGCCAAAGAGAATCAAACTTACCATGGCTTCCTCAAGGTTCATGTCTTTTGTCCCTCAATAAAACAATGTATACCACTTCAAAATATTTGGGTCTAAGCTTCTTGTCAAAAAAACCCTTCACTTTCAGTTGATGAGATGAGATTCTATCAAAAACTTACATCTTGTCTTCATCTATCTTCTAAAGATACATGATCTTCTTGTCCAAGGAACTGGTAAAACTTGTATCTTCAATAGCCTTCATTAAGTGTAAGGATGGTAATTACACTATTACTAGAATCTGAGCTTCAACACCATACACCACCTGAGAATGGAGACATCCCAATTGCTCTTTTGGGTGTAATTATATCTTCCTAGAGAGCATCATAGAGCTTCTTGTGCCAATTCCTTTGAGAGTCATTGACAAGCTTCCAAACGATTGTTGCCAAATTCTTATTTGTTGATTCTTTTTTTCCATTCCCTTAGAGGATAGTAGTCTAAAGAATGAGCAAGGGAGATTCCTTAACCATAGTAGAAATCCATCATCTAAGAAGAAGAAAAATTGGAAGCATTATCAGTTACAATCTTGTTTGGTACCCTAAACCTTATCAAGATGTTCTCTTTGATGAAATTACACACCACCTCATAAGTAGTGCTTTTGACTGGAATATCCTCTACCCACTTTGTGAAGTAATCTATATCAGTTAGCACATGGGTATGCCCAGCACTGGAAGGTGGATTAATATTTCCAATGAAATATAATCCCCACTTTTGAAAAGGCTCATCAATCACTACTGGTTTTAGTGGTAAAGCAGCCAACTTAGGTCTCCCAACAAAATTTTGATAGGACTTCACACTTACCCACCCATTTTGATGCATCTTTGAAATAATGTAGGCAAATATTACCCAACACAAAGGATTTTATGGGTAGTGACAACAGAAGAGAAATGACCTCCATAAGTCTGATCATGAAAAGCTGAGAATAACTTCTTCTGTTTCTCTTTGTCCATACATTTCAAGAATCTTCCATCTATGCCTCACTTGAAAAACATTCTCCTATAATACATATTGTGTAGACCTTAGCTTAATAGCTATCTTATTCCTTTTCACTCAAGTGGGATGGACACTCTCCATAAGTAAGTAAAATGTGCAATATCAGCATACCATTCATCTATTGAACTGAGGAAGAGGACAACAGGAACATCAACTACTTCTTTGGATATTTCTGCATCATCTCCTTCAGCAATAATCTCACATTAAGCCTTTACCTTATACTAGTTTAGTTGGCTTGATATCAAGGTAATATTCTTAGAATTTTTCTACCCAATTGCCTCTCTTAGTTCCAAAATCCTGTTGTGTAAGAATAGACTTCATGATTGTATTAGGTTTAACAACAACATAATGAGAATTAAGAATATAAATGGGAAACTACCTGACAGATTTGACCACTACAAAAACATGTTTCTCCATCATAGTATATTTCAATTCATGATCTTTCAGAACATAGCTCATGAATATAATTATAAGTTCATGATCCTCATGATTCCTATGAGTTAACACAACAGCCAAGGTACTCTCTGTATCATAGCAATAGATGATAAAATCCTTGCTGAAATAAGGACATGCTAAGATGGGAGTTTTAGCAATGGATTTCTTGATACCTTCAAATGATTCTTTACCTTCAAAATTTTTTTCTTTCCTTTCATCATGTGAAAATCATTTAGTTCTACAAAATATGGAATATCTCCTCGAGAAATTTATCTTTCCAAAGAAAGAGTGAACACCCTTTTTTCTTGTGAGAAGAGGAATCTGTTGGATTACTTGAACTCTTTCTAGATATATCTTGATTCTTTCTTTAGAGACAATATGCCCCAGTAGCTTTCCTTTAGTAACACAAAAAACAGACTTCTTAGGATTGAGAGAAACTCCATGTTCTCTAGCATTTATGGAGGACTGTCTTCAAGATGCTGAAAGTGATCTACCCTTGTTTTGGAGAAAACATAATCAAATCATCAAGGTACACAACAATACATTTTCCCTTTAGAATTCCAAAATCCAAGTCCATTACCCTCTAGAAAGGTGGTACCATCATTGATAATACCAAAAGGAATTCTATTGTAGGTAAAGGTGCCCTAAGGACTAGTAAAAGTAGTTTTGTGCTGATCTGGGGTACTAACTTCTACCTGATTATAACCATAGAATCCATCAATCATAGAAAACATCTCAGAGTCCTATGAGAAATCTTTCAAAACTTGATCCATCATGGGGAGAGGATAGTTTTATTTTAGAGAGGCATGATTCAAATTCCTGAAATCCACACAGATGTGAATCTCACCATTCCTTCTTTCTAACAGGTAATAATGTTGGCAATCCATGTTGAATGATGTATAGGGAAAATAATATTTTCCTTTAGTAACTTCTGGATCTCTTGAAAAATAGTGCTCAGCAACCTTAGGATTGTATTGACTTTGTCTTCTTCTTGAAAGGTTTGATCCTAGGTTTCAGAAGGATAAAGTGTTGCATCTCCTTTGGTTGAAAAGCCTTGAGATCTTCATATGAATAAGAAAGAACATCAACATACTTTTTTAATAGATTTACTACTTTATTATTCTCTTCTTGAGTGCACCATTTTCCAATATTCACCACCTTAGGTTCATCAAGACTCCCAATATTCACCTTTTCACATTGAGAAGAATGTCTGAATGCTTGGGAAGCTTGAGACTTAATTTCTCAATATATTGCATAACATTAAATTTTTCTTAGTCTTCCTTGCTATTACAGAGGAAGTATTAAGCTATCTATAGGAGAGGTTGTTCCTATATTTAAGGAGAGATAATATCCATAAATATTGACACAACCTAAAAAATCCATTTTTATTTTATGTTTATTTTCTCAAAACTAATCTTGTTAATGAGTTTTTTAATGAATAACTCATAACAATATTTACTCACCCACCTATTACATTTACAATAATGTGAATCTTAATTATTACAACCATTATCTTATCCTAATAAATAATCACTCCATAATATTCTATGTTCACATACAACATAGATATTCCTTGATACCTATCATCCTTATCAAACAGATCTTCCAAAATCACCAGAGGGATCTTGTTACCTTTCAATTTAATGTAGACACATCCAGGGTTCTTTGATATCTTCTTATTAGAGGATACACACTCTCTAGGTTCTCACTTCCTTCAAAATATAATTGATTGAAGTTAATGGGAGGTTTAAGCTCCAGGAAAGAGAGCAAGTGTTGATCATCATTGAAAAAACCTTACAATTTTGCTTACATTATCTATTACACTGAGCCTATGAATCATTTCAATGGTAAATTTATCCTAAGAGAAATCTAGGATGTGGAATCAGCAAAGATCCTGAGACAACTAGAGAATCTAGCTCTAGTGTTCCTTTCTCTTGGCACAACTTCAATTGGAGAAAGCATCAAGAAATTCAATGGAATCCCAGACAAGATTTCTATAATGTTTCAATCTCCTATTCTTGACTTGATAAAGATCCCTTAACTGTTTTCACAATCAACTCTTTTCATCTCCATGAGCACAAAGATTCTTTACTCCATATTTCCGCCCCATTTTTCCATGTTTTCTCAACTCCAAGGATGAGAGCCTCATACTCAAGCTCTATTATTTGTATTTTCAAAATGAAGCTTGAAATTTCTTTGTGTCAAAAATGGATGAATCTTCCCTTCTAGAGAGATTACCTCACCACACCAGCTCTAGAACCAGCTAAAGAGCATACTTCCATCAAATTCCAAAGCTTCCAAATTCTCATTGGGATCATGAATCACTCCCTTAGGAAGATCTTCCTCATCCTTGTGACATGATCATATAGTTATCCATGCCCTATATCTTCATAGAGTATTTGTTCTTTTGGATCATCAGTATTTTGCACAATATACTCAATTTGATCATCTTTTTCATTTGGTAACAACTATTCTTATTTTTCCATTGACCGAGATCAAAGCATGTGACCAATCCATCTGAATTTCACCTCCTACCTCTCTTACAAGAAATTTCTACTCAGCAACATACCATATGAGGGAGGAATATCAGCAACCAAAATAGTGGCTATAGACCCTTTTCTCACAAAAGAAGCAAAGGCACAAATATACTTGTGCATCCTATTTAATCCTTCCAACCAAAGGCACTTCTCTACTCTCCATGGAATAGAAGGAACCAAAGGTACATGTTAGAGTCAAGCCCAAAGCATGAGCTACTTTTGCATCACCAAATTACATTTTCTGATGTTCCTTGAGTCTATAACACAATTACTGAGTTTATGCCCTATAGCTATGAGGAGAGTCACATAGAATGGTTCAATTTTCTCATTAGGGGAAGTGACTGCACTTCCACAAGGATTGGTTGAGGTGAGAAAGAGGGAGTGGGAAAAATACCTTTAGAAGTTTTATTGGATGAAGGCTTTGGATTTGGAATTGAAATTTTTTACCATTTTAGCAAAGGCTTTTGGATGGGTTTGGTAAAACTCTACCTCTGAAATTTGGATTTTTGTCTTTTTGAGGTGATCAATGATATCAAAAGACCAGGAGGTGGATGGGGCATCACTACTAGGAATAAGAGAAACTTTTGATTTATCAACTTTAGGAATTGAAGGACAAGAAGTTTTGGAAATAGAGGTAGAAGGAGGAGGATTAACATTACTCACCTTTTGTCATGGAGGTAGTGGGAATAGGAGCTCCTCTTCTTGCAACCACTGGAATAGTTATAGGAAACTCCTTGGATTTCTTAAAAGGCTACGTCACTTTTTCTTTTCTATTCGTTTTCTCCCGAGTCATAACAACATATGACTCACTATTCATCTCTACTCTTTCATCATATTCATCTTCATCCATACCTTCAGTGGTAAGGAAATGAACTTGAGATCCACCAAGCTCTTCAAGTTCTTCATCAACCTCTTCTTCCGGTTCTTCATAGAGTTCATTAAACTCCTCATCGTCATGTTCTTGAACTTCACAAGTTGTGTTGACTAGAACCTTGATAGGTGGGCCTTCAATAGATAATTTATTCTAAGAAGGAGGTAACACAGTTCCTAGGCTGAAAATTCCTTCTTGGAATATCTTGATAAGGAGTATGTTGATCCAATTGCTTTGTTGATGCCAATGATATCATTTTCCAACTTCTGTACTAATTGATCTGAATTGGCTCCAGGAGAGGAAGAAGAAGATGCTTTAGACTGGGAGGGTTCTCTTTTCAATTTACTAGACTTGATTAAATCATCATCAACAATGATAGCCAAATGATGATCAACATCCAAATTTGCAAGGTTAGCTCTCCTTAGTGCATAACTCACTTCAGGTAACTGAGCATTAAGGAAGAATCAGTTTTGGATTTGATCTACAGGATGAGTGCTCTTTGGAATTTTATGAATGAGCTTGTTGAATTTGGCCACAAATTCTCTCATGGGCTCGAATGTGGTTCCTTCTTGATATGAGATATTTGAGCCAAGAGAGCATGCACATCTTCAGTAGGTTTGAAACGTTGCTCAAACTAAGTTATCAAGGTGGTCGAATCAGTAATTGACCAAGTAGGAAGATGATAGAACAAATTAACAACATTATCATGTAATTTTTCTATAAAGATCCAGACAGAAACATATTTATAATCAACCCCAAGAATCCCACATGCAAGGTTGAAGGCTGCAATGTGTTAATCTGGGTGTACTTTCCCATCACCTTGGAATTTAGAAAAATATTTCCTACTACTCCTGGGTAACTCATGTCAATGTTTAAGGAAGAGCAAGAGGCCCAATCTATTGACCCCAAGGACGAGGTGCTGCCATCTGTGGAAATATTGTCTGAAGGGGAACTAAAACACCAAAAAGTATATGAGTAAGAAGATTAGGATTGAGTTGTTCTTGGAGGAATTCTATTCTTGGAATTTCTATCTTTAACAGGAGGTGTGCTTACACAATGAGCTACTTTGTTCCTTCTTGTTGGAAGAAGAGAGAAGCTTTTTATGCTCCAGAAGTTGAAAATGAGAATCTTCAACCTCGAGAGATTTCTTCTCACGTCTCTATCATAGATTATCCAGACCGGAAAAATGATCTTGAAGTTTTTTTAGAAAGGGATACATTGAAATGAAACCCCCAGTGGATTCTCCAAAAATTGTTGGGTTTCAAAATGGTACTTTACCAAAACCACATTCAGGGGACAGCAAGTCCCTACTCTTTATGGGAGAGGTTCCCTTATTGAAAGCAAGTAACAAAGCTTAAATATAAATTTACAACTTTCATCTTAAGGCTCAACCTATGAAATCTTGAAATGATTTTATACCAAAATAGATTATTAATACAAATAAATGGAAGAACTGAAGAAAGGAAAGAGCAGAATATAACAGTACTTTCAAGAAATATAGATAGCAAAGTATAACCCTATAAATATTGAGAAAGAGTGATATAGTACATAATCATTCACATTCACATCATAAGATATCATTCAATATAAACAAAGTTCTAGAAATCGTATCAACAAGAACACAAATTTTCTTATCACAGAATATAAATGATCCAAAAAAATTATGTAAGCAAGAAGGGACAATGGAGGAAGATAGAGAAAAGGGGAAAATCCTTCTATATTGATTTACTTTTGATTATATTTACACTTCAAAAGTATCAGATTCCAACCCTTTGCAATGAACTAAGATCTTACATTTATAGATGAAGTGAAAAGAGGAGAAGAAGAGAAGGAAGAAAATAAAATTTGGAAGCTCAGCCACCAACCATCAATGCCCCCGTAAATCTACCTACAATTTGTCAAATGTAGTTTTTCATGTCTTTGGCATGCTGAAGAAGGAAGGAAGGAAGATCAGATTAAATTTGATCTAGTAGAAGTAGTCCGATCAAATATTAATGGCACGAAATATGTTTTCCATATTTCCACCCAAATCAAGATATCTAGTCAGTTCTTCATGTATGTTTGGTGTGTTGGAGAAGGAAGGATGGAAAATCAGATTAGATTTGGGTAATTGAAGCAATTGAAACCCATATTAATGGCTTGAAATATTTTTTTAGATTTTCAACCATCAAAGCCTGTTGAAAATAATATTTTACGCTTCCATGGTAATAGGTGATAGACGCAATGACCTTGAAAATTGCAGACCGGATCATTAATGGTGGTGGGTGAGTAGCAAGGGTCGGGAGCTCTCTGAAAAGTCCCTTTCCCGCTCAATTCTGAGCTCCTGGTTGAAAGACATGGCTGTTTGAAGGTGTAGATTCAGGAGTTTAATGCGGGCTCACAATATGTGAAGGGGTATATCCATGCAAGGGCCATGTGGTGACCTCACACGTCTTAAGTTTTCACCCCCTCTTTTTACTCCTAAATTTGCATCGAACTAACACATGGCATCGTCTACAGGCCTTCTCTGTTTATTTTGTATTCTACCTAAGTCCCTCCCATTAGTGGAGATGTTCTATCATGACCCAAGATTCACCTGGATGGTTGGTGCATCTTAAGAATTTCACCCCTAAACTCTTCACTCATGAAGTTGTGCCAATTGGATGAGGCATGTGCATCATCTGCGGACTTGCTCTAGACTCTCTTCATGTTTTGGCTAAGTCCCTCTAACTCTATTTAGGAGCCCTCTTGATTCTAGATCCTAGACATATAGAGTGAGTTGGCGCTCATTTGGAGACTTTCTCTTTGAGATTGTGCCTTTGAATTTGCGTCGAGATGAGGACACGTGGAGAGCTTTGTGCTAACTCTTTTAGGATTTTCTAATTCTACGATTCACCCTCTGCCTCAAAGAGCAGACTAAGGGACACACGTAGAGGCTTTACTACTTGGTTGGGGCCTTCCTTTGGATTTTACTCTTGGATTTTTGCCGAGATGACACATGGACCGGCTTCTGTTGACCCTTTTATACTTAGTTGATTCAATGGCTGGGTCTGTATTTTCAGAATCTGACCATGTGGAGGGCCTGGTGATTGTTTGGGGAACTGCTTTTGGATTCAACCTTTGGAGTTATGAATCGATGAGGAACACGTGAGATTTTACTGGCTCTGTTTCTTTACTTATACTTTTTAATGGACAACTCTTAACTTTTTTGAAACTCTGACCATGTGGAGGGAATGTGCTTGGTTTGGGACCTAACTTTATATTTTACCTTTCGAGTTATGGTAATGAGGCACGTGGAGGCTTCCGCTGGCTTGGGTTATTTACTTAGACTCTTCAACGGTCGGTGCAACTTCCTTAGGCTCTACCAAGTGGAGAGCCTGTGCTCATTTAGGGACCTCACCTTTGCCATACCAAAAGTGCGCTGAAGAGACACGTGGTACCTTCCACGGTCCTTCTATACTTAGCTGATTTAGGCCTCAATTAAACACTTCCTTTCTCCATTTTTCTCCTACTGAGCTCTACTCGCTTCCAGACTCAGTTTTTTGGGGTCGACTGTGAGTCCACATAGTTGGGTCGATCCTTTTGTTCTTCTTGTACAAGATCGCGTTTGACCAATTTTGTCGAGGGGGAAAAATTGGGATAACATGCACCAACTCAAAAATTTTGAAACTTGACTTGAAAAATGAGGGGAATTTTAGGACGACAACAAATTTCCAATCTTCTGAAATATCACTCAAAGAACACATGACAGCGAGATGGGGTTTCCTGGGAAGTGCATCAGCCACTATATTCTTTGTTCCCTTGACATACTCAATGTCAAAATCATTTGCCTAAATTATGTTGACCCATTTTTGTTGCATCTTATTGAGCTCCTTCTATTCTAGGAAATATTTCAAGTTGTGGTCGGTCCTCACCACAAATTTACCACCTACTAAGTATTGTCTGAACTTTTCTAAAGCATGCATAATGACAAGCATCTCCTTATCATAGGTTGAGTACAACCTCTCATTATCTCTCAACTTCCTACTCTCGTAAGCAATAGGATGGCGATCCTGCATAAGAACTGCACCAATCCCCAATCCCGAAGCATCACATTCCAAAATGAAGGGTTGTGAGAAATCTGGAAGAGCCAAAACTGGAGATGTGCTTATAGTTACCTTGATCCTCTCAAATATTACTTGTGCCTCATTTGTCCATCTGAATGCCCCCTTCTGTGTAATACCTGTTAACGGAGCTACCAGATGAGAATAACCTTTCACGAACCTCCTGTAATAACCACATAGCCCCAAGAATCCATGCAAATCAGAGATATTCCTGGGCGGTGGCCAATCCTACATTGTTTGTATCTTCTCCTGATGAACCTTGGCCCCATTGGCCCCAATGACGTGCCCAAGATATAGTATCTCAGTAAGTCCAAATTCACACTTAGACACCTTAGCAAATAAAGACCGAGTCTCCATTATGCTGAGTACCTCATCAAGATGCCTCAAATTCTCATCCCATGTCATGTTATATATCAAAATATCATCAACGAAGACCAACACAAACGTCCTCAACTGGCTACTAAAGAGATGGTTCATACATGACTGAAACATAGCAGGTGCGTTAGTGAGTCCAAATGGCATCACTAAGAACTCATAGTGCTCGTAGTGACACCTGAAGGCTGTCTTGTGAATGTCCTCATCCCGAACGCTAATCTGATGGTATCCTGATCAAAGATCAATCTTCGAAAAATAAATAGCTCCATGCATCTCATCTAAAATCTCATCTATGTGAGGAATAGGATACCTGTTCTTTATGGTTTTCTTGTTTAGTGCACGATAGTCAATGCACATCCTCATGGTCCCATCCTTCTTCTTCACCAAAACAATTGAAGAAGCAAAGGGGCTAGAACTAGGACGGATGTGTCCCATCTCCAAGAGCTCTTGAATGGCCTTCTCTATCTCATCTTTATATGTCTTAGGATGTTGATAAGGTGTAGTCATCACAGGTTTAACACCCTCCTCAAGCTCTATAACATGCTCAAACTCTCTATCTGGTGGTCTACTCAAAGGAATGTCACCAAACACTTGGTCGTGCTTATCCAGTATGGACTGGATGTCTATATGAAAGGGCATCTCGCTATCGGAAGAAGGTTTGGATGAAATGAAACATTGGGCTGCCAATGTAACCTCTCCATGTCTGATTATAGATTCCATCTTGCGTGCTGAAACAACTCTAGGCCCACCGCCAGAAAGAGCCCGAAGCACAATCTTCTTCCTATCCACCATAAATTCCAACTCCATCCTCTAGAAGTCCTGCACATATCTGCCAAGGGACTGTAACCATTGAATACCCAAGAGTGTATCAATCTCACCAAGTCCAATAAGATAGCAATCATCGGTCAATGTGTAGTCCCCCATTTGAATACTAAGCTGTGAAATCCTCTTGGTGCAACTAATGGTAAACCCATATGCTACTTGTACACTAAACCCCTCAAAATCCTCAATATGTAATCCTCGCTTTGCAACCAACCCCTCATCAATGAAGTTGTGCGTAGCTCCATTATCAACCAAACAAATAATTCGTTGTCCCTTAAGCACTCCCTTCAGCTGAAAGGGATGGTACCTAGGAACTCCTGAGAGTGTAGCAATAGTGACATTGGATGAATCTAGTGCCTCACTCTCTCCAAGATCTACTTGGGGCTGCTCCCCCTATGCATCATGGCTGTTGTCCTCATCCACTGCATCTATATCCGACGAGTGGTCATCATCCTCATCTGAAACCACCTCGATGAGATGCACCTTGCCTTTACCAAGGTAACGATGTCTAAGCTCCCAATGATCTTTACAATGAAAGCAAAGCTTCTTCCTCAACTCATTACGAGTTTCTTGATCCACCTTAGAAGAAGGTGCACTCTTTTTTTGACTAGAAGGGCGCTGGAATGGCCTGGAACTCGTGGGAAACTTCTTATTGGGCTGATAAGAAATGGGGGATGTGTCCAAGTCCAATGTTGTCTGAATGGCATCATGCAATGTCCTAGGCTTAAGAGCCTTCAACAAACCCCTCAAATTGTCATGAAATCCCTTAATAAACAACATCACCACACGTCTCTCAGGCATCTCTAGCACCATCATAGCTATATGCTAGAATTTTTTGATGTATGAATCAACGTGGCCACTCTATCGGGGTTGTACCAAGTCCCTGTAATAAATCTCTACATCCTTGCGATCAAATCTCACAATCAACCTCTCATTGAAGTCCCTGTATGACCACCGAACATTGTGAATCTGTGTAACTAACCCATGGTGCCACCAATCATAAGCCACCCCCTTAAGGTGCAAAGTAGCAAACTGTATAGCCTCTTGTTCCCTTATTGGTTTGAGGGTAAGATACGTGTCGAACTTGTGAATCCAAACCCTGGCATTGATCTTGCCAATACCATCAAAAGTGGAGAGGGTTACCTTATTGGTAACCTACTGTAATTTCCTATTCTATTGCATTCTAGGCTCCTGTCCTGTTCAACCCTCAAGTTATCTCTCCTATGAGCACAATACTGTGGGAGGGGAAAGACGTCCCTCACATGTTGCAGAAAACTCCTCCACGCATCACTGACTTCCATAATAGTATCCGGAAAAGCTACTTCTTCTGGCCGCACCTCAATCTCCAGTGGATCATCTCTAGGCAAGAAGTTATGCTGCATAGGCCTATCTGCAGTCCACATAGTCCTTCTCTCATATGTATGGGTGTGCCTCCTCTCACAACGTGGAGATCCCTTAACACTTCCAATTTCTAAAGGTGATCTGCTATGATCCCTATAACCATTGGCAACTGATACGAATCTATCCCTTCTACCATGTCTGTCCCACAACATATCCAATGCCAACCTATCCAAGGTAGAGCCCATGCGCTCCATAGTTTGTAACAACTACCTCTGAGTGGCTTCCATATCCCTATTGAAGTTTCTATCTGGGTTTGCATGCTCATCCTGAGGAGGACTCTCTTGTCTATCACCCATAAAATCCATTCTGTCACCTCCTACAATACCAGCTTCGAGTCGTGCCCACCTGCAGGTGTAGTATCTGTGTGAACTAACCTCTCTATGCTGCATTCAAAGTAAATATTTTTTAAATACTCTCTACTTCCTTCCCACATAGGCTAGGAGGATACACTACTCTGATGCCACTGAAAGATCCCTTCCCCTAACCTGATCCAAATTTTTAGTTTGACTTGTTTGACATTTCATCAAACACTTAGCATGCAACTACTTACAGGTTAGGTAACAACAATAGTATGCAAAATAATTTTTCTACATGGCCCAAATCAGACTCAAAAATGAAATATAGGACCATGCAAGATCAACCTAACTGCTGTGATAAATCTTTGACAACGATGGCTAGGGTTTGATGGAAAAATACACATAAATGGCTTCCAAAAAATTATTTCTTTATCACAAATGATTGCCACTAATTTTAGGAGTTCAAACATACAAAAATCTGATTTTATTGACACCACAAACACTCAAAAATCAGATATGAAATATGATTATAAAACTTGTAGAAACCCCACTAAAAACCCTCTAATAAATTATGAAACTGCTTTGCTTCACTTCACAAAAATCTGCATATGATTTGACAATAGAAATCAAATTTAAATACCTCAAAGAACATGCTAAACCAGTCCCAAATCGGGTTGATCCAATAGAAGAAGATTGCTGCAATTTATTCTCCAAAATACCCTCAAAATACATTGCTGGAAATGACTAAAAATAATTCTGAAAATTTGATTACAATCAATGGGAATTTCTGAGTGAAAAACCCTCTCAACTCTTGGGTTTTCTGTCGTCAAGAGATTAAATCCACAAAGGGGTTTCGTCCTTAGAATTTTAATACAAAAGATAAAGCTTCATGCAAGAGAAAATGTTATAAAATATTTTTGGATGCCTCTAGGCAAATCACCTTCTTCTTTATATAGGAAAAGAGACCCAAAGTGACCTTTGGACTTCCCATAAAAGTGACCTTTGGAATTCCAATGAAAGTGACCCTTGGACTTGCAAATCACATTCTCCCTTAGGAAGTACATTTTAATTAAGTACTTTTATTTTACTGCACTTTCCTAAGTTCTAATTTAAAGTTAAGTCTATTAATTTATTATATGTGCTTTTTATAATGTTATATTTTAATTTTAGCACAATATAATAAAGTTAATAAACTTAAGTCACCCTTGAATTCCCCCTTTGGCCATCGGGTGGACAAAAAGGGCCAAATGTCTTCTAACCAGCTATTCGAGAAAGAAGGACATTACAGATGATGTGAATTAGTCCTCAATTGAGCTATGAAGATCTTTGCTTTCCACGAGTATTATCCCCTATAAAAGCCTTTTGTTGGTGATCACACATAGAGTTGAATTCCTCCAAATAGTACCTCTTCTTTCTCCCTAACAACTTTCCCCACATAACTTGGTGGAATTTATCTATAACAAAAGTCTTCATCTCTTGGCTATTATTAGGACATGCATTCAAACAAATGTTCCATTTTTAAAGCCATTTGTTGTTTTGATTCATCCACAACTTCTTTCTTTTCTCCAAAAACTCGTTGAGGACTACCTTAGGCCATCTACTACCATCCATTTGCTCGACCCTTTTGAAATATGTTATGAGACGAACCATAACAATAGCTTCTAGAGGTACAACACCCATTTCAACTAGAAAAATCTCATATGGGACTGAGATCTTTAATTTGAACTTGCTAGTCATCATGCTTTTTTGAATCCTCTCAAATTTTTTCCACCTTGAGTTAAAAATGCTACTAGCCCAAACCTCACATCTGTAAAACAACATTGGAGTTACTAAAAGCCCAAACAAAGTTTGCATAATTTTCCTATCCCATCATGCCACCTCTTTGCATTTGTTTTGGAAAGCATAAAAAGCTCTCCACCCCTTAAAGTTCTCTTTTTGCTACAAATCTCCCAATTTATCTTGTTATTCAAGTCAAACCCAAAATATTTATACTCCGTTACTTCCTCTAAAATGCTTCCATCAAAATTGAAAGCATACTAAGTTCTTTTCTTTCTATTGGAGAAGATCATGATCTTGGTCTTATTGTTGTTGACTTGCATCCCCACTTCTTTGCAAAAGTGGTCAAATGCAAATAAATGCTTTTGTAGTCTTTGAGCGGACCTAACAATCAAGATAAGGTCATTAACATAAAGAAGTCTTACAACATACTCTCCTAGGTGAACATCATCTTCACTCCGCAAATTTAGCCATTTCTCAAGTTTGTCGATATATAGGCCGAATAAAGTAGGTGATAATGAGCATCCTTGTTTAACCCCAATATCACTCCTGAAACTTTCTGAGATACCAATTTAAGTTCTAATTTTGACTCACACCTTTTTGTAAAGCCTAAGAACAACCGCTTTGCGATGCATTGGGATACCAAGCTCCTTTCATTCTATCCCATAGCATGTTCCTAGGAACTGTGGTAAGCTTTCTCTTTATCATTCCAAGTTTTTTCAATAACGTGCCTCAAAGTGATACAATGATCTATAGTTAAATACTTAGGTTTGAACCCTCTTTGCCCCTTTGCTCTTTTACCTTTTTCTTCTACCCACTTGCTGATTCTGCATTCCACTATGCTACCAAACAACTTTGCAAATAATAAGTTGATCATAATGAATCTATAAATAGAAGGATTGTTAATATCTCCGATTCTCCACTCTTAAAAAATAATATCATAAATATTTATGGTAAAAAAAAAACACTATTTATAGGCAAATATTTGTGGGTTAAAAAAAGTCTCGACAACGAGGATGTGAGGGTAACCTTAAACCGAGACACTTGATGGCGACTTACATTCCCGAGCCCGAGGTCTTTGGACGTGACCATATTTATTATGGAGGGCACTTATTCCGGAACCGGAAAAGCCGTATAACGGAGTGTTTATTTTTACATGCGCTTCAATCCATTTTATGAACTTCACTCTCTCTCTTGTCGTTACGCATGCTAGCAAAAACTCAGACAGACTTAAAATGACAGGAGAGGAGGGAGCAAATGGGAAAAGAAGATATACAGCTTGCCTGCCATGTACCCAAACATGTTACAGAACTCACGGTATGGCCAATTTCAATGGCTCCTGCTTTTTCAAGGTCATGCTTCAAGACTTCAATAAATGTCTGGTATGTACTTCTGGCTTTCTTACAGCTTATTTTGTGCATTAAAGATCCTAGCTTGCCTTTTTGATTGCTATTTTGGGCCAGATTTTGTTGGTCAGCACATATTTATCTTTTACTCTGTTTCTTTGTTTTCGAATGCCCGAACCAGGAAAATGCAAATAATTTCAAGGCGTCGCTAGTTATGGCCTTGCCTTAAGTTAGAAAAATTATAAAGATTATTTCCCCCCCATTTCCATGCACTTGAATTATGAAAAAGCCAACACAGACAACACCGGGGAAACGCAAACCAAATAAATAAATAAAAACAGAGAAATTGATATATAGTTTCTGGGCTCAAATATGCAGGGTTGGTTTACTCCCGAGCTTGGTCAAGGGGTCTAATTGTAAGTGGTACTGAATTTAATCTTATTGAGAAGGGTTGGTTTTATTGCCTCTAAATACATGCCTCACTACTAAAGTTGGAAATGCCTCTTAAGCGTATCTTGGAATTACTTCCAAGTCCTAAGCATGGTCACGACTCCCAGGGATGAAACCTAATGTGTACTAAATTTAAACAATTTATGTAAGATAAAGTGAAAATGTCATTCTTGTTCTCACAAAGTGGGATCTTCATCTCACACACCAAGGCATTGTGGAGAGGCCATGACCTAAAAAAGCACCTTTACCTTTAGCTTTTTATAAGCCATCACCAGAGCCAAATGCAGAAGAGAGATGTCAAAAGGTTGATCGTATTTTCTCTGTTATCAACATTCTTATTGATATTATTTCTCATTATGTTGATAATGGCGCCATATATTGCTAAGCTTAACATTATTTTCCCTGTTGATGTTTGAAAGGCACTTTTCTATTTCTCTTGCCTCTGAAAAGATTATTTTTTGCCTTGTGGCGAATTTTAACGTGCACCCTTGTTTCTTTATGTGATTATGATGTTTGAAGTGGAAACATTTTTCAGCAAGGGCAACTCCAACACTTGTTTCAATTGCATATTCCCACAATGCTCTTTAATTCTAGGTTCTAGTCTTATTAGACTTTCCTGTTTTGAAAGTGTGTAACTTTCTACAAGAGCAATGAATGTATTATGCCCCTTGGCATGGAATAAGGTCCAGGGAATTTTTGATCAACTTGAAAATGTTTTAGAAGTCATCGGGGGGGGGGGGGGGTGAATATTATTTTCGAGTAGTTCCTTTAAAAAAAATGCTGGACGGTAAAAACACTTTAAAATTAAGAGGAATTGATTTCAATAACCCAGTTCACTCCTGCAACTCCTGCACTTAGAAATGCCTGAAATACTAAATGGTAAAAACCTTTACGATTAAGAGGAATTGATTACAATAACCCAGTTCATTCCTGCACTTAGAAATGCCCAAAATGCAGTACATATAGTCAGCTGATAAACGATTTTAAATATGTAGCCTAATCAAGATTTTTGTAAATGTAGTACTATACCTGGCATGGTTGCCATTACAAAGTGGACAACTTCCCAGGAAGATTGTTTTAAATAGCTTCCTGCATATGGTGGGTTGGGCTTCCTTTCACTGAAACTTAATAGTTTCTCAGTTTTAAACTTTATTAGTTTCGGTTATGTGGATGCTTTCATGGTTATATGCCTGGTTTTGCTATGACTCGTAAATGGCCTAAGTCTATGACATTGTTCTAGACTCCATATACATTCATAGATTTTAAAATTTAAAAATGTTAGTATGGATAGTCCTCTTTAAAATATATTAGAGTTTGATTTTTATTCTCCAGTTCTTTGATGGATATTCATATTTTTAGTATGGTAGGTGTTTTCACCCACGTCTCTTAATATTTAAATAAATGTGTGGTGTAGACATACAGTCTACAGATAATACGGTCTCAGCAGGGCTTAGGCTTCTTTTCCGTGTTGTGTACATATTATCTGAACGAATACAAAGCTTACTGTACCTGATTAAAAAAATACAGCATGCATGAAACAAAGGGCACTAGCTGATGGCATAGAAAGTCAATTTGACTTGGGAACAACTTTTCTGACACTTTTGCAAAATTTGACCAATAGTCTTGCATAGTTGATTTTTTCTCATAGGCTGCTTTTTACTTGAAGTTTTACATCTTGTGGGTGCAATTTTGAATCCTTTGAAACATTCCAAAATTTAAAAATTCTCTGCAACTAACAATTGTTTTGCAGATGACCGCTATCATTGAAGAAAACAAAGTGGGCTCTTTTAAGATATAGATTTGTTTTAAATCATGGGACAATAAGCATTTCTGAATTTCACAATATAGCTACAAGCGTGTCGAACTAATCAATACCCTTCAAAATCTTCAATATTGCTGTAAATTTAGTCTTCATTCATGCGGGGCCCAGGCCATGGCTTAAGCTAACATTGTCTAGCCTTTATGACATCTTCCTGTAAACTATTCTCCTACATGTTTTGGACAATCATCTCTCTTCTTCAATTTTCTTACATTTTTTGGCCCAAAATATTGATACTACGGCTGGAAAGCCAACAATTCAAATCAGAATATTTGGAATCTGATTAAAAAGTCTGAATTCTGAAATGTTGGGAAATTAAAATGCGAAAATTCCAAGTTATATGCACCTTGTGGAAACAAAGAAGAACAATACTGAAATTTGTAGGAAAAAACATGAAACTAGGTTTAGAGAGTATGTAAGAATAAAAAATCTTTAGTAAGGTGTATGCCAACGTATACCTTGGCTATATTTGTGAGGTGGTGTGTATGCCGATATTTTGTAAAAAAACAAATCTGGGATCGGCCTTGAACACATTTGTGAGGTGTTGTGTCAGCATTTTGCTAAACAAATAAATCTGAGATCTTGGTTGAACCCTCAGATTTGAGCCACATGGCCCAAAGATTGAGAAGAGGTTCCATTGGGCCCACCGTAGGTGCTAGTGGCGGGTTTGAATGATAGATGCACTGATGACCATTGGCCGTCAATCTGAGATGTCAGTCTGGCATTTTGATGTGTGCCACATTATCCAGTGTGTGCGAGCTCAAGAAGCTTATTTATTGGCTCCTCGGGATCATTAAATTGGCTCCTCGAGATCATTAAATAGTGATCAAGTTCAGGAATTCATTGCATATTTTGTAAAGAGATGTGTTGTCTGCTGCTGGATCTTATATTTTTTCATATAAATCTTCTCCCTCTTTCCTATTCCAAAGATGAGTATGGAAAGATGTGTTCAAAGTTGTGGGATGAGTCCAGAAGAAGGAGATGTTAATACTCCTACAGACTTGTTGGCTAACTTATCACTAGGAACTTCCGCGGCCTCAGCTGAGATCTTATGGATATGGAGGATGGCCTATTACTATCGTCACGGAAAGAAGATCAATTGTTAAAGCTATTGCATCTAGTAGGATGGCCTATTACTATCCTCATGAAAATGACATCAATTGCAAGTGCTATTGCATCTAGTACGGTTTTGAATTTTGGAACCTATCATCATGTGGGGCTAAATATACAAGATGCACTTCGAGCTCAAAAAACTCAAAAAATAGATATTGAATATAACAAGTTATAGATTAATTAAATATTATGCTACACAAATGAATTTATGTCATGTATTTAACTATGAGGGAGAGGATGACAGTCCCATCTCATTGGTATAGGGTTTAAGAGGGAGAGAGATGGAGTTCCAGTATGATTAATATTGGTTTACTGAAAAAGTGCTGGATGGTTTCCATGGCAATCTTGATAATTATGATGATGCAGAGGACTAGTGAATCGAGTTTTAACTCTTAAACTTTGAAGTCTCGTACTTTTGTTGGTGATAATATTTACTTAGATAGTGTAAAAGTAGTCAACATTTGGCTTATTATGTGCACCTTATTTAAATTGAAGAATGTTTCTGTTTGTTCCTCCATTGTATCGCAGCCATCTCTTAGGCTTAGTTATCTTTGCACTTTGCTTGCTTTCTACCAGTGTTGTGGTATTTGCGACTTCTAAGCATGGATCATTCTCGAGACAAGTGTATTGTATGCTTGGAGCTGAGGTTTGGGTTTCATAGACATTTTGTTTTATTTGTTTTTGTTGTGAAGCTCAATCAAGAAGAGGTTCTCATTGCGTACATCAATTCGTTCATTTCCAGCCCATTCAGATTCGGCTTTGGTCTGACTTTGTTGGGTTTCAGGCTAGACTGTTTTGGTATGGGTATGGGTACGATACGCCGAAACAGCAAAATTTTAAAATTGTCGGGTATGGTACACAGTGGGTACGTTCGTACAATATATTTTTAAAAAGTAAATAATATAAATATATATACAAATTTAAAGAAAACAACAAGCTTATAGTCTCAGCAACCTATAAAATATTAGAAGCCAAGAACAAGCTTATTATGAATTAGAAGCCATCTAAAGCAAGATTTCTTTGACTGAATACAAGAAGACCACAAAACATTAAATCTATGAGTCCATCTACTAATGGGCTCACAAACATTCCACTTATTGTGAAGGCCCAGGGAAAGGTTTGGGGAGAAGGCAATCTTTTCATAGAGTTGTTTAGAGGTAGCCTCTTGGAGAGGGGGCTCTTTGAGCCACCTCATAGTATCCCAAAAGTCATTCTCATCCTCCATAATTAGTCTAGAAGAGGGAGCTGTGAAAGCATTTCTGAGCATTGTATACATTCTGAACTGAGATTGAGGAAGCTTATAGAAAGCTTTAAGGTCTGTCCATTCCATCCACTTCCCAAATCTGTACAAGTCATGAAATATTTTAATTCCTTTCTCAAACCAAAGAAGGGCAGAACAGCCTCTTGTCAAGGCAAGGATTTTGTCATTATATTTCAAATTCGACGAAATTGATTTGTAGGCTTGGCACCTAGTGTCAGATGAAGAAAAGATAGGCTGCCCAAACACCAAGGGCTTTTTCATTTGTTTACATGCCTTCCAAATTGACTACAGAATAAAGGACCCATGAGGAGCAACAAGAAAACCCCCAAATAGTAAGTAAATCAAATGAAGTCCTTTTCATCTCTCTTGACCCTTCGGAGCCTATTGATAATATTGAATCTCACACGAACTTTCCAAGGTTCATTTCCAGTCAAAACCCTCAAGTTTTATTTATTTTTTTGCACTTTAAAAAAAACTGTGTGGGTATGCTGTGGGTATGTACCCACAGGCCCCAGGTATGTGCCGGATACGGATTTCTGTACCCGTGACGTATCTGGGGCCTGTGGGTATGTACCCACAGCGTACCCAAACCGTACACGTACCTGTACCAGGTACGTATCAGGCCTGGTACAGGGGGGTACTTGGTGTTTCCGGGCAGTCTAGGGTTCAGTAATTGTGCCAGAATCAACTTTCTCTGTTTGGCCTGAACTTTCAAGTTTCAGTAGATAATAGATCTCGACCTCTACATTAAAATTTCCTTTTGCATCAAATTCTGATTTTGATGATGACACAGATGATTTCTTTAAACCAGGCATGGTAAAAAATGTTTGATGACCATCCAGTCTTTCCAACTTTCATCAGCCTATGCCCTTTGAGGGTTCTTGCTCTCCCCCCACATGAATTTTTATTGGTACACTAACCACACAGGTCAGGGCTTTACTGCTTCGGATATAACCCTCATTTATTTTCAGCACTTTTGTTCTTTTTTATTTAGTTAGTCTTTGATTATTTTTTATTTAGTTAGTCTTTGATCCCAGGGTCCTTTTACCCCCTAGCACTTTTGATTGTAATTGGATGTATTCTTGAGTCCCATTGACCTACTTTTGGTTAGACGTGGACATTAATATAATTTGAATTTCTTTCTTTCTTTCTCTCTGTACAATGTTTTTTGGTGATTTCATGTATTGGGCCCGAAAAACAAACTTTTTTGGATAGGGGTGACATTTTGCAGGGAGGTATCTTTTTTGTTTTCAAGCACTTTTCTCTTCCATTCCTTAGCCTAGTTCCTTACTATTTTTGAGTTATTCCATGTTTATTGGCCGAATTTGATCTTGGGACTTTACAACATAATGTTCATTTCTGCTTATCCACCTGGTTGATAGATTTTTTATTTCCATAGCAGGTCCTCTCACACCCAATTTCAAGTTGAATGTATTTAACTTCTCTTTTTGAAAGCAGAAATTGGAGGATCTATTTTGTTGCAAAAGTCGCTTGGGAATTGCAAAGAAGTTGGGATTAAAGCATGTTATGTCAAGGAAACCCGAATTTTTGCATGCAGCTATGGAGGCTTGAGGACATCTTGGTATGGCAATTGAAGACAGCCTTTTTCACCAAATTCATGAGAAGAATGGCATTGTAGAAGCTCAGGAATGTATGTGCATGGTTTCTGCTGAAACCAATGACGCTCACATTGTCCAAATAAATCTTGACAGTGGCCTGCTGTTTTGGCCACATTGAATACGAGTAAAGCTTTGTATGTGATTGTGAATCAGTAACTTAATGAAACACTGATTTATTGAATCTCCAAATTAGTTGGTCATCAAAGGTGGGACATCAAACATGTAATTGGTAATTATTGGTAAATTCATATATAAATATGTAAGGAACATCTAATGTAAAAATTGCTCTTAGGGTGTCACTGAACAGTTTTTTGGCATCTGTTGTGCTTTCATGTGCAGGGTGCTGACTCTATATGAATCCCCTTTTGAATTGCGTTTTTTATGGTTAATGTGTAAGAAAGCAAGAAATACATTATATTCACGTCCACAAATGCCCAAAGATAAGTCAATGGGACATAAAGAGTACATTCAGTTAATTTAGAGAAGTACTAGGATAAAAGTACCAACGAAATACAAAGCACTAAAGAACCATAACAAAACAACAGGCAAATATCAAACGGGTAAACCTCGAATCCTAAAAGATATGTGCACATAGTATTGTGGGGATTTGACCCCTGAAACATGTAGTTGACAAAGACAAAAGCAGGAGCAATGACAAGAGGCCAGCAATATCATGTGTAGCAAGGCTTGGGCTTGAAGAACCAACAATATCATCATCTATAAAAAGGGCCAATGCCAGGATCTGATAATGCTCGTAGGGGAATGCACAGGGCTGATAGGCTTATCTAGGAAACTATTCACATGGCCATAAATCCTATTTGGCGATCACCTATAAAAATGTACTTCAAGTGCTGAGAGTAATGAATTTCTTATATTTATTGAGATGATATGTGTCAATGTGATGTGATGCTTCTGTTATCTTTATTAATTTTTTATTGTGAATCATGTGTATTCTCATCATTATCAACGATGGCAGTCTTTGGACCTGAAGATTGATAAAAACTTGTTAATGAAAAAGTAGAAATTGAGTATACTTCCGTCAAGCAGGAATTTATTTCACTTGAATTTTGATTCTTTATTCACCTAATGCTGAGCTGTACTTGCATATGTGAACGTGCAAGATGCCATTATCGATTTTGTTTTAATTCATCCTTGACGAACTTTCCTTTTTCTTTGAGCGTGCTAGAGCAGAACGCCCTTGTGTCTTAATTTCCTTCAAAACAATAATATTATCCTGTACTTGAAGCTTTTTTTCTGTAGTCTCTGTTGTTGTTTGAAAGGTTTTTGAGTGTGAATATTTTAACATGGAATGTGTGTTCCCTAACTCACAGATGATAAGTGAGTATTGAATGGGCTATTGTACTGGACAACAAGAGTCAAGAGAGAATACAGTTGTAGTTGTTAGAATCAATCTAGTGAGTCATAATTTCCAAGCTTCAGCACCAGCAATCATCATGACTCCGCATTGTGCTCGCAGAAAATACCTCCAAAGTTTGTTGAACAAATCAAAGATCGGATGGGTCCAGATGTCATTCTTGAAGGCCCCAGTGGACAACTTTGGCAAGCAGAATTATGTTGCATGGGCACGGTAATGACTATTGAACATGGCTGGAAAAGCTTTGTATCCGACCATTCCATAGAATTTGGAGACTTCTTAGTTTTTAAGCATGCTGGCAAATCCCACTTTATTGTCCAGATATTTGGAAGAAGTGGTTGTGAGAAGCAAAGTGCTTTCACTGTTACAAGTTTTGAATCCCTTATGGAAGGACAAGAAAAAACTAAAAATATCCAAAGCCCCATTTTTCTTGCAAACAATCTATCAATTGGCACCAAAGAGAAGAGGACCAGAGAAGATGGCATAGACACGAGGAATTCACCTGCGCCGTGCTCTAAAATACCAGATCACAAGATGCACAGCTCTCTTTCAAGGAAAAGATGTAAGTGAACTTTTCGACTCACTTGACAAACTTTTAGCTTCAGTGAGAGTAGTTGTCCAACATAATTATATGACTTTATGTGATGACAAGTTTAGTAGGAAAAATGTAATGAACTTAGGACCTAGAAATTAGAAGAGATTTTGCACATCATGTTGGTTCCATTTCAAAGAAGCTGACATATGTAAGTTCTGAAGATCAAAGGATCGACCAGATTCCCCCAGATTATCATCTCAGTTCATCAATGCCAGTGTCAACTGCTAATCATGCAGAACGTACAAATATGCTAAAAATAGGTGTGGAATTATTTTAAAATGATTGTCACATTTGTATTTGCTTACTTCAGCCCCAAGTTTCTGATTGTTTGGACTGAACTGTATAAATGCAGGTGGATCGGTCAAAGATGTAGAGACATTGAAGCATACATTGTCATCTTATAAGAAGGAAGTTGAGCTTGAAAGACATGAAACCAAAATTTGTGATTACCAACTGGCTAGTGGGCGGCAAGGAAGTCAAATGGGTCTCCGTGTAAAGGAACTTATGAATAAAATAAGGAGGCCATATTTCTTGGTTGATATGAAAAAGTCTCATCTTTGCCCATCATTTCGCCTGGTAAGGTTTTCTTCTTTCATTTTTGTAATAGGCAATACATAAATTGAGTTGATCACAATAATCTTTAGAAATTGGGGTATACCTCATTAGTGAAGCAGCACTAGGAATGTTTTGCCCAATGCTATCAATAGATAGCTATTCATTTTTAAGCAGAACGTCTTGTTCAAATCTCTGGTAGAGGAAAATTAGTTTTAAATAGAAAAAGGGGAATGTCCTCTAAAACATAACTAGTGGTTTCAGATTAAAAAAGCTAGTTAAATAGCAACTGTTACACAATTTTGATGGTATATGATATATTTGATTGTTTATGGATCTTAACACTAGGTACAGAGGGCTTTAAAACTCTGACATTGCTGCTCGCTTGTATCATCCTTATCTTATGTGTGAGACAGTCCTCTAAAGTGACTAAATCTCTGTTAAGCACCACTCTAGAATCACTATGAATCTTAGACTAGGGAGACTGTTCACCTACAAAGCTCTATGCATGTTGATAACCAGAGATGAAGCTCTCGGCATATGTATGGCTAAATAGTATATAATTTCAGCAGAACACCCACTTCTTCATACGTTGACGGATTCCATGCTATTATGTCAGCAGAAATGATGTGAAGTTCATGGCTATTGTCCTCCACCCTTCACTAGGTGCGGACCACATATTAATATCAAAGCATGCGTGCCTTGTTAAAGTCATTTACAATACCAAAGGAAGATGTACCAAGATCCCACCATCTATCATGACATCTTGATCCGTGAGCAGCTGCACCAGTGCACACAAGCTTCCTTAGGACTTTGAGCTCCTCGGCCTCTTGGCATCTCGTACTGTCCACACGGATTCATGGTACCCTTGCGTGCTTGTGCAGCGCTTGTTCTGCTCATACCCTTTTGAACTCTGTGCCATGTGCGCAGACTCACAATACACTTGGGCACTCATGCAACACCTTGCAGCGTACTGCACATCAGCCCAGCTCTACACAGGGCATCAAAAATCTGGAACTATGTGTCAATTCTGTGTTGCCGCGTGGCATGTTAAGTGGCACTATTACATGCACGCCATATCAAAGCACATGTCAGCAAGTTGTGACGTTGGAAAGCTAACCCCCACTCCTGTGAGATGTCCAACCATCACTCGGGCAGAAGACGAACTGTTCTTGTAATTGATAGAGAGAGATTTCTGGAAAAATTGTGTGCTGGTTTTTCAATCAACGTTTTGGATCATCTCCTATGATCCACAATCAGGAAAACTGTTCTTGTAATTGTTGTTTGGTGTAATTGTCTTCTTGTAATACTGTATATTAGTATCCGATACGTGGAAACGGCAAATTTTTTTTTGACCCCGGATACGGCGTAGGATACGGCAGTACAAAAATTATATAAAAATTAAAAATATATAAATTTCAGCCTTCTAAATAGGAATTTAATTATTAACCACATATTATGCATATGAAAGACAAGTTATAAGCTAAATAAGTGAATAACCACAACAAACAAGCTAGGATACCGATAAAACTTAGAAACTTAAAAGTTTAAAAGTTAAATTAAAATTTAAAATACTTAAATCAAACACAATGTGAATGTCATGAATCTCATGATATATTAAATTCAATCATAGATCAATATTCAAAGCTCAAACTATCTTTCATTGTCAATATTCATCATATTCCTCTTCATCAAGAGGATCAAAACCAGCTACATCATCATCATTATGTGGTTCATTAGAACCACATGGGCTCGAACCACTCGCACTAGGGCCACTGCCAGTTGCACCCCCTTGTGCATGTAGGTCTCGTGGTGCCACAGAACCCGTCTCATCATCATATGCTCCATGGTGGGAAATGGAAGCATCCAAGTCAACTATCTCTGGATCAATGTCCCAATGTTTTGTTGACCCTTCCTTGTACTCTGGCTGCTTGTGGGATAAAAGGCGCAAGTTGGAATGTATGTATACCAAATCTTCAGCCCTTTTAGCCCCCAATCTGTTGCGCTTCTGTGAGTGGATGAAATTATACGTACTCCAGTTGCGCTCAGAGGAAGATGAACTTGCAACCTATTAAGGCAACCCAAACTTCAAAGTCAATGCAAAGTTCAACTTCAGATTTAAACACTCAAACTTAAATTTTAAAAAACTAAAAGAAAAGAGAATAAAAGAATTAAAAACTTACCTGGCCAAGACCTTGATTGCCAGAGGTTGCAAGTAAGCCGATGAAGTACCATGGAGGTACCACCACATATGTGCATCCATCTTGTATTTGCTCCGAAGAGCAAGAAGGCTATGACCCGTTTCTGCTATGAAATTGCCAAACTCTACCATAACCTGGTCTTGGGCCTCAGGATCAGGGAAGAGCCTAGCTAATGCCACCATATATCCCTCACTGACTTCCGCATCCCTGTATGGTGCTACCCTCCCTGGCAAGGAAAGGATCTCTGTGCTATAAAATCTAGGAGTCAATGCAAAAGCTAGTAGATGTAATGGGGTGGTCATTTTGTTCCACCACTCAATGAGGATTGACTTCACTTGTTTGAAAAATATTTCCTCGGGATCTTGTTCTTTTGCATTTATGACGGCTTTTATCTTCTCAATCATTGAGTCGATGCCGTCATATATCTCTCCTAGACATGGTTGATCCGTGTCAGTAAACCGGATCATGCTCATAATGGGCTCCGTAAATCTCAACAGATAACCCACTCTATCCCACCAAGAGTCCTCTAAGATCAAGTTCTTCACTTTTTGAGCCCCTTCAGTGTTTGATTGCCTCCATACAGACCAAAGATTGGATGTTACCATCCTCATGAGTGCCTCTCGCACCTTCACTAGTCGTCTCAAGACGATTGTGTGTGATGCAAACCGAGTCTCAGCAACCTAATAAGAATGAGGAACAAAAATTAAAAATAAAATTTAAATTATGAAATTGAAAGCTAAAAGAATATTAAAAAACTTATATTAAATATTAAATTAAAAAGAAAGAAAGAAATAAAGCTTGTCCTTACCTTCAGTAGCTCCAACTGCGAGAATGATCTAAAAATGCCCTGTGACATGTGGTGGTTGGTGACAAACATTTGGATTTCTTCAGCTTCTGCATACACTTGCCGGATCCACTCTATTTTGTTTGCCATTTTCTTTAGCATTAAATTCAATAAATGCACAGCACAAGGTGTCCAAAAAATATGCCCATACCGTGCCTCAAGTAACATCCCTGCAGCTTTGCAATTTTTGGCATTGTCCGTTATCACTTGGACAACATTTTCAGGCCCCACTGCCTCAATGGACTCAAAGAGAATGTTGGCTATGAATTGGGCATCCTTCACTTGCCCCTCACAATCAACCGCTTTCAAAAACATTGCCCCCTTAGGGCATACTGCAATCACATTGATTAAAGGGCGGTTTCTTGCATCTTTCCATCCATCAGAAACAATGGACACACCAATTTTGGTCCATGAGTCCCTAATTGGTTGCAAGGAGGTTTCCACATATTTTTTTTGTCTTTCCAAAAGGGTGGTGCGGATCTTCTCAAATCCTGGTGGTTTATACCCTTTTGGTGCCTCATTGATGGCTTTCACCATCTCATGCCAATAAGGTGATCTTACAACATTAAAAGAAAGACCATTAGCATATACACACCTTGCAATGCATTCATCTGCAATCTCCCTGTACTCATTCTGAAAGGCCTTTTCCAATGGCCCTTTTGTCTTACTTTTCTTTCGTGCAAGGGAAACATCCTCATTTGTGGAGATAGGAGCCACAAATGGATGTGGCATGGCCACAATTGGGGATCCACTAGGTGATGGAGCAACTGGAGGCCTTGCTGAACGAGATGAACCTCCTCTTTTGGCCAATGGATGACCCGCTCTCAGAGCCACTCTAGCCTCTGCATCCTCCTGCTCTTTGATAAATGCCAAAACATTTTCTCTTGGCACCCCAGCATTATTCCTCCCCCTACATACTCTTATACCATTACCCGTTATGGCACACAAATGGCTTTTCACCCTACTGTAAGAGCCTTTGAATATTCCATCACACTCATTGCATTTCCATTCAAAACAACCACCACCTACAAGTTGTTGAACTATTGTTACGTGCCTCCATAACGGTGAATTTGGGTCAAAGTCTTTGGCCAAAGATTGCCTAGAAGAAGCAGAACTTGTTGCCATTGTAGAAATACCTACAAGGTTTAAAAAACAAATTAAGCAAAGAAAACAATGGCATGCAATTGCATTGTGATTGAACAATGAAAATTAAAAAAATTAAATGGAAAGAGCAAAATAAAAATGAACAAAAAATGTAATGTGTGAAAGATTAAAAAAAAAAATAGATGAACAAGGCTAGAAATTAAAAAAAAACGTAAACCACAAATCAAATCCTTCACAAATCCTCCTTTGCAGCTCCTCACACTCCTCCAAGCTTAGCAATAGCTCCTCACACTCCTCAAAACCCTAGACAAGCACAATGCAATTTTGGAGAGCCACAATGTGAGTTTGTTTGCTTTATGTTATGTTTGTGTGTTGTTCTTTTGTTTTATTGTTTAGATGTAGCTTTTAGGTTTTAGATTAGAAGAATTTATTATTTTTTATTGATTTGCAAGTTAAAAAAGTGGAAAAAATTAAAAAAAAAATTAAAAACGCGTGTTTTTGCACGCGGGAGCGGCCAGGGAGTGGCCCGGCACTGTGGAAACGGCCGGGTACGGCGCAGGCCGTACCCGGCCGTTGCGTCGTACCCGGCCGTTTCCACAGTGCCAGGGCCGCTCCCTGGCCGCTCCCGCGCGCGCTCCGGCTCCCGAACGCTCCCGCTCCCGCTCCAGGCCCCAAAACCGGCGTATCCGGTAACATACTTTGACCCCAAGGGACCAAGGACAAATGGACATGATAATCTCTCTTACATGTTAGCATGCCTTGAGTATCTAATGTCATTTGATCATTGTAATCATGTTCCAGTGGAAAGCATTGCTCGGGAATGCTCATTATCAGCCTTGTTGAACATTGTAAACCGTTGTACGCTGACCTATTATTTCTTGTGGAATTGAAGGTGCACTATTCTTCAAATCTCTTCTGCATTCAAATGTGTTTTGGTTTACTGCTGTAATGGTTTTCCTTTGCAAGCTCTATAACCCCCTAGATTGCTAGCCAAGCTACAGGATTGTCTCTTGCATAGGCCCTGTGGTGCGAAACATTGGTATCAGAGCAAGAGCTTCCATATGCCTGTAAACACACATTCACAACAACAAAAATGACACTTACTCAGATCTATTTCAGAATAACTGGAAGAAGGCTGTAGCAAGAGAAAGATGCTTGATGCCCATAAGAAAACCTTTGAGGCATCCAGGGACGTCTAGAAACTCATTAAACACATCCTTAAGGAGCAGTGCGCTCAACTCTTTGGCCAATTCCACAAACTTGTGATGTAGCTCGGTTTGAAAGTGTCTCATTCTTTTGTGCAACTGTGCATCAATTTTTCCAGCATCAAAGCCCTTTCAAGGTTCAATTCAATCTTGACATGCTAGTGTTTGAAGGAAAAATTGATGCCACAACTTTGGATAGTTGGATTTGACAACTTTAGGCCTACTTCTTAGAAAACACTTCAATGACTTAGAGAAGAACTCTTTCGCAACATTTAAGATGTCCATTTTAGTTTCCCATTGGTGGGAAACCTAGATCACATAGCAAAACACTACCAACCCATCGAGACTTGGAGTTCATTTGTCGACACTATGCAAAAAGAGTATTACCCCCTTAAACACTATAAGGATTGAGTATATGGAGTTCCAATAGTTAGATTGGCATAAGGAGAAGTTAGCTGAAGACTACACCAACAAGTTCCATGTCTACACTGTAAGTTTGTGCGGGAACTTGATGGAGCAACATAAGGCATTGGAGTACATTAGTGGAGTTTTACCTTATATTTGTGTGAAGATGGAGCTCTTGACTTCCGACATATTGGGGCAAGCATGCCATAATGCTTGCCAAGATCAAAGTCAGTGCAAAGATGAAGCAAAACCTTTTCTCTTCATCTAGTGTTATGTGCAAGACCCAAACTGTACACTATTCTGTTTCACCTCCCTACACAGAAGCAAAACATGCCGCACAAGGTAGACCAACTTAAGAAGGCTGCACATTACTAGAAGGCTTTAACCCCTTCAACTTCAGTCTTCAAACAAAGGCAAGAAGATCCAAGGTGACAAGAGGTGCCACGACGCCACACAAGCTCACATTCTGAATGCCCTTGCACAACAATCCTTGATAGTGTAATCTACAACAAGTTTCGTGTAAGAAGAGAACACTTATCCAGATGCCACTTGTTTGAGCACCAACACCATTACCACCAATACTTCATAGGAATGAGAATGCTTCTTTCACACCAAGTGTTGGGAGCTAGAAGAGCATCATTGGACAAGATGTAGTCTAGCTCCTAGGTCTTACCACTAAAGCAAATCCTCGTCCACACTCACTTGGATGGCTTTAATAGGGGAAAGATATATAGGTTAGGTGATAATGCTCTTTCCAGTACAAAGACAAGCCTATGGAGGAGGTATGTGGCATTTTGTTTGGAAGGTCATATGGATATGACCAAGATGCTACATATCATGCAAAACCACAACTCTGGTCCATCCATGTCAAGGATCGCATCTTCAATATTTTGGAGTCGCCTCCAACAACTATACTCACTTTGATCTCTGCCAAACATTGCCACAAGCTCATTTCACATACACAGAAGTTCGTGCTACTCATTAGCCGTCTAGAAGCACTTGCACAATTGAGCAAGCTCACATTGGCAGTGCACCATGCCGTGCAATCATCTTCGCAAAAACAACTCGAAAAATCTCTGCAGCAACATGGAGATGCCTACGCATAACTAGAAGGCCTCCTAACACGTTGCCCAATAAGACATCAAATTGATTTGGCTCCTGGATCCTCTCTTCCAAACAGTCCATTGTATCACAGGTCCATTTGGAAGAATGATGCACAATTGATGATGTTCAAAAACTACTTGATCAAGGATATATCAAGCCTAATTCTTCTCCTTGCGGCAGCTCAATAGTCCTCACACCAAAGAAAGAGGGCACCCTGACGCTTGTGCATCGCCTATTGAGCGCTCAATAAGATAACTGCGAACAATTGGTATCCATTGCCACACATTGACGACCCTTGGACCAGCTCTAATGTGCACAATTCTCCACCAAGATCGACATAAAGTCAAGCTACCATCAAATACCATTCCATCGTGAAGACATCTGGAAGATAAAGGAAGGATTGTATGATGGTTGGTTATGCCTTTTGCTTGACAATGCACTCCCGACATTCATGCGCTTGATGAATGACATACTTCGGCCCTTCACTGACTCCTTCGTCACCATCTTCTTGGATGACATCCTAATCTATAACAAGACTTGGGAGGAGCATGTAGAGCACATTGTGCTCATCTTGGACACATTGTGACACACGTTGCAAACCAGCTTAGCCAAGAATGCATTTGTGGTCATGCAAATTTAGTATATAGGTTACATCATCATTCATGTGGGCATCTATGTAGATCTAAAATAGATCAAGGCGATCCATATTGGCCAACTCCATACATTCTCACTGAATTGAGGGGTTTTCTTAGGCTTGCTAACTTCTACTTCAAGTTTTTCCTTGGATTTTCACAAATATTATGGCCCTTTAGCCAATTCGTGCATGCTAAAACAACATTTCGTTGGACACCCATACAACAATGTGCCTTCTTGGAGTTCAAGCATCGTCTTTGTGCAACACCTGTTTTGACAATGCATGACATTCTCCTACCCTTTGAAATTCAGACCAATGCAACTGACTATATACCCAACGCAATATTCACATAGCATGGACATCCGGTTGGATATCATTCCAAGATTTTTTAGCGACATCGATCAGTGGTACTCCACCTATGAAAAAGAGTTAAGAAATGATGCCACTATGTTTCGGGTATGGAAACAATCATTTGTTTTAATGAAGAGTTGCTTTAGTTCTTGCACACACAGAGCAGGCTAGAGAACGTGCACCACTTGAACCAATCTTTAGGAACTTCATTTGGAGAGAGAGGACGTGGTTTGCTCATTAGCCCACCGAACTTGACCCCCTCTATTATGAAATCTAAATAAGGCTCCTCCATCGGGCCCACAAACTCGAATTATTATCTCTAGATTTGGATGCAGGGCCCCCAACACCATAGATGCCCTCGATTGTGTCATTCACATAGAAGATAGGGAAAGAGATAGAATCTGAATCCCGATTTCGACTAGACGTACTCTAAGTAGCCGGTTCGTACCCTGTAGGGCATGGGTATGGGTGGCACGGGTTCGGTATGCCCTGGGTACGGCCAGGGTACGTCCAACAGTACCTGGGTACGTCTGGGTACTTCATCTATTGACCTTTATTGACCCCCAAAAAATAGTTTTTTTTTTTCTTACAAAAAAGTTTAAAATTTAAAATTTAAAAAATTTAAAAAATTAAAAAATTGTTGTTTTTACTGGTGGGTACACCCTGGGTACGGCTGGATACGCCCTGGGTACGACCAGGGTACGTCCAGCAGTACCCGGGTACGTCTGGGTACTTCTGTACGTCCAACAATACCTCTGGGTACTTCGTATGTCTGGGTAGCAATACCCGGGTACGTCTGGGTACTTCGTACGTCTGGGTACGTCCAACAATACCTCTGGGTACTTCGTATGTCTGGGTAGCAATACCCGGGTACGTCTGGGTACTTCGTACGTCTGGGTACGTACAGAAGTACCCAGACGTACCCGGGTACTGCTGGACGTACCCTGGTAGTACCCAGCCATACCCAGGGTGTACCCACCAGTAAAAACAACAATTTTTTAATTTTTTTAATTTTTTAAATTTTAAATTTTAAACTTTTTTGTAAGAAAAAAAAACTATTTTTTGGGGGTCAATAAAGGTCAATAGATGTGATTACGTAAATGATTCAACTATTGTAAAACTTCACAGAAGTACCTAAAACAATGGCTGAAACTGCAACAGTTGAGATGTGTTTGGGTAATGTAGGATCAATAAACACAGTGGCAACATCTCCACTAGCAAGTAAGACTAATGCAGGAATAATAAGAGAAACCCCAAAGGAATCTGAACTGCCAGATTTGAAGGGAGCTGGTAATAGCCAGAATTCCAGTCCAATTATGTGATTTGTTATTATTTATGTTAATAATTGGACATTGGAACATTTGGAGTTTGAACAATGTACTTGTTTGAAGTTCAATCAATGAATATCATGACAAAATGCATTGAATTATTAATACATTATTTGGTTATTTCACTTAATTATTAATTTGTTTACTCTATTCATGTATAAGGCTGAATTTTTGCTTATTTGGCTATATTTTTAATATTTTATATGTATATTGTTCTGCCGTACCCAAGTGTCGTACTCGGGCCCCCAAAAAATTTGCCGTACCAGCGTACCGGATCCCCGTACCCGTACCGTACCCCCGTACCGGCTACCTAGGACATACTTGCAATAGTTCCATTTGGTGATCAAACACAAAAAGGGCAAGGACAATATGGTAGCGGATTGCCTCATTTGCCCTCTAGTGCAAGCGCTTATCACAATGCTTGACACATGTGGCCACTCTATTGTATAGACCATGACTTCGTAGATGTGATCCGGATTGAGCTACAACTTGGTGGACAACACACGAACGTTGGTGCTGAATGTGTTATAGAAATCAATTCACAATGAAAGAGCTGGAAAAACAAACTAATTTTACTGCAAGTCCAAATGTATATAAATTGGCAAACTTCATAAGAGAGATGTATGCTCGGAGATCTATCTCTTTATTCAAAACAAACTTCTTTATAGTTGTACAATGAAAAATTTGAAACTTTGCTATAAATAAAATATGAAAGGTTCTGGATGGGAACCAAAAGGTCTTCCTACATGGAGACCATTCATATCCACCTTAGGGATGGATTCGAAAAGACAAAAGTGGAAAAATCTGAAATCTATCTTATTATTACTATTATTTTTTAGTGTTCTTTGTTAGAGTCATATCTCCTAGCCCGTTGACATGATTTGCGAAGCGCAAGACCCATTGGAAATTTGTCGGAGTGAACTCGAAAAAAACCACCATGACAATAACACGTAGACTATCATTTTATAGTTTGACGTCCAGAAATGCTCCAAAGACCCTAAAAAATACAAAATACTAAAAGCTGCAAAAAACTTTAAAAAAGATATTTTTAGGACTTTACAAACATAGCTTTTCAAAAATCCTGTTTTGGATCATAAGTATCCACCGCCCTTGTGCAATGTAAACAAGTTCATGAATTCCACATATCCAACAAGCTTCTATATAAGTTTGGAGAAGTATGTGCTTTTGAAGATGCACTTGCCAAATGCTCATTTGGGAGGCACATTGCACCAAGGCAATAGGTCACTTCAGTGTACCAAAAAACTGGTTGTGCTACAAAAACACTTTTAGCATCAATGTGTAGGAAACTGCGCACTCATTCTTTTAGCATGTTTGGGTTCACTTTAGGCTCCCGACACCCATTGTGTCTGATCACGACCCATGCTTTGTCAACCACTTCTGGCAATCTTGGCAGGAAATGATGGATACACAATTGGACTGGTTTACAACATATCATTTGTTGCATATGTACAATCATGCACATCTGCGTACTTGGGATGACAATTTGCTTTACATCCAACATGCCTATAACAAAGCTTTACACGGCTCTATTGGGCATAGTCCAATCTATACACATCTTAGGTTCCAAGCTGTGGCACCCCTAGACATATCCTATTGTGCACCATTTGACACAGAGTCGCATACATAAGAAAAAGGAAGTGGAGAAGGCATTATTTTTTTTTGCAACTCATTCAGACTTTCGATCAATAGGTTTAATAGATGCTCTCGCTCTAACAATAGAAGTACATAGAGTGCCATGATGTACATTGCATACCTCAAGGTAGGCGCTAAAGTTTGGTTCAAATTCAGAAGGAACTCTTCAAGGGTCCTCCACATTGGAAGATCAAGCCTTTGTGCTATGGTCATTGCACCATACTGTTTGTAAATGGTGGGAAGGCCGTTGTTCTAGATCTGCCACAATATTTGGGTCTACATCCATTATTCAATGTGGAACTCCTTCAACTTTACTTTCCATCTTTTCTTGAGACAACAACTCAACATCCTTCATACTTGGATCTTGAACACTTGTGTATAACACCAAAGGATTGGATCATTGAAGTGACAATAATGTGCATGTGCCAAGGAACACATCAATTATTGCGAGTGGTTAAGGCAAGGCAACACATTGATCAAGCTAAGTGGTACAACCGTCAACAACATTACGTGCATTTCCCACAACTGACCAATGATGCAATGGAGATGATTGCTCTTTAAGAAAGGGTGAATGATCCATGTGCAACCGCGTCGGTTTGTGCACTCTTCCTTAGGCCTTTGAGCATCTCGGCCTTGCAGCATTTCACGACGTGCACACTAACTTGCGGTACCTCTGCGTACATTGCGGACTACTACATATCACTACTATTCTGCACATGCCCTTCAGAACTTTGTGCCATGCTTGTAGACTCGCAGTAAATGGACTCTTATGCATCACCTTGTAGCATACCATGCATCCGTCCTGCTTTGCACAAGAAATCCGAACTCCGTGATCACTTGTTAGGTTTGTGTTGTTGCATAGCATGCGAAGTGGCACTCTTCACGCACATGCAATGTTAAAGCACTTTTCAACATGCTGTGCCGTTGGAAGCCTAATGGCCACACTTGCAAGAAGTCCAACCGTCACTCAGGCAGAAGACAAATCGCTCTTGTAACTGTCCTCTTTTGTAACTGTTGTTTGGCGTAACTGTCTTCTTGTAATATACAATATTAGCATCCATTTGATCCCAAGGGAAAATGAACAAATGGACAAGATTATCTCTCTTACATGTTAGCATGCCCTTAGCATCTAACATTGGTTGATCATTGTAATCACGTTTCAGTCTAGGAAAATCAGTTAGGAAGTGTCTTCCCCCTTTTTGATCACGGGAATCCTCTTTCTTAGTGTTGACGAATCTTGTACACCTTTGTACCCTGCCCTATTCTTTCTTGTTGGATAGAAGTTGCACTATTTTGCAAATCTCTTTTGCATTAGATTATGTTTTGGTTTATTGCTGTAATAGTTTTCCTTTGCATGTTATATAACCTGTAGATTGCTAGCCAAGCTATAGGGTTGTCCCCTGCAGGGGCATCCTAGGCCCTGTGCTACGAATTATACCTAATTCTAAACTGATCCTTAATTGTTTTGTTGGCTTATTTATTCTTCAGTTAGTGCTAGTATTTATGTACTTGTATAAGCTTTTCTCATATTCACATTCTCGACCATGCTTCAAAACACACGCTACACCTGAAAAACTCTTAACAATTCCCCATTTATTTGAGTGGTCATCTTTCCTCATGCAAGGTACCTTTTGGGCTGTAGTACAAAGTATGTTGGCACTTCATAGAATACATAGCTGAAGAGCTTCTATTGTCGGGTTCCATGCAGAGATGATGTAATAAATAGTTCTTGAAGATTGTTATGAATTTCGAATTAAATTCCATGTTATCCTCAACGGTGGAAATATTCATGCATGTTTCATGTTTTTAAAATTATATTGGAATATTTTGCTTGGGATGACTTCCATGTAGCTTGAGATGGGAAGGAAAATAGGGAACTGTATGAAAATCAGGATAATGGGGTTTGGGGATATAACAAATAAAATCCTTTGAAGGTCCATGGGCCTAGGGTACAAAAAGGTACAATTTTAGATAACCCAATCTGATCTAGACTACTTCCTGTGGTAAGTTTTCAGTCACTTTGGTTGTCGGAGACCTGAAACACTACCAAAACGTTGCTTTGCATTTTTGCACTAAATAGCAAGGATTATTGCCACTCACGTGTTTTGTAGACTGACTCCATCGTAATGAATGCGTCCAGAGAACTGTTTCCTTATGATTTGAAAAATAAATCATTTGAAAACAGTCATAGATGTCGAGCTATGAAATATGAAAGAAACTGCCATCGCAAATGGATCAACCACATCGCTGCTGATTCCAACGAGTGTTCATAATGGTCAACTGAGCCGTAAAAAAGAAGTAATGGCCCTGAAAATTTGGCTGCTTTGAACTGCCTCTTGACAAGCATCACTAACTCAGTATTTCAGTAACCATTGGAAGATGAAGCAAATCCATTTTCCACAGGCACCTCTTCCTCTTCTATGGTAAACATCATTTATAGATCTGCTACTCGATGCTGTAAAGATCAGAGATTGATAAGTTCACATCTCTTCTTGAGCTTCTTTTACATTCCTCTCATATTAATAAAGCTCCCACTTTTGTTATTGTTGCATATCGTTCTTTTCACACGTGAATATTGTTGATATTTTTCTTTTGAGTGACAAATCACTGCGTGTTACATTGCAAAGATTCTTTGTAATCAATTGCACAATAATAATTTGGCCTGCCATTTCGATTTACAGGATCCATCATTAGGGAAAGGATTGAAGCCAATGCTTGCCATACTAGAGGGGATTTGATATTGTTTAATATGTCAAGGGTAAGGGAGGACAAAGGTGGAAGATGGAAGGATGGTCAGATTGGAGAGATAATAGGTATGGGGACAACTACCCATTGTAAGAAAGAAAGATGAATTAAATTAGATTAACAGTAATCAATGAACTAAATGACTTAAAATAATACTTTAAATAATTGATGCAGGAGCATCAGGGTCCACGAGCAGTTTGCATCACCAACAATTAGAGTGCACTTGTATGCTTGTTGTAGTGGAGAATTGACGTCTTGCAGCTTCATCACTTGTGTTGTAGGTGATCAAACATAGTTAGTTACATTCCCCCAAAAGTCCATTCCCTAAGCAAAGGCATGTGGAAGAGGTTTCAGTCATTTGTCATGGTTACAAGGATGTTCTTTGAAGAAAACTGTGAAATTGCTAGTTTATGCAGGAGGTGGTTGCATAATTGTCATTTTGTGTTGGCCAATGGTTTTGCAACTGCCGGTTTGCACAAATCGACAACCTAGCAATTACTCTCGCGTTCTTTATGCACTTATAAAAGAACCAAGAACTCATATTGTTAGATTTTGGAGGCATTTCCAATCATCTTGGGAAGGCCCATAGCCATTGAGATTGTCAGAATTGTTAGACGGATCCACCAAGGATCAAGAGGGAGTAGTTTCAAATGGGAAAGGGAGTTGGAATAGAGTTGTAAGCAAGGAGAGTGGAGCATGTTCAACATTGTAGAACCAGAGGTAACTTGTAAAGGGGGTCTTTATCAAAGTTTAGTAGCGAGTTCAATAACAGCGTCCTTTAGTAATGGACCATTCTATCATCTTCATTTGTGGTTGAATTCAATAAAGCAAATTGTGTGTGCTGGCGCACGCGCACGCATGTGTGTGGACAATTCTCTATAACCAATTATTTTGTTTCAATAAAGATATAAAATTTGGGGATGCAATTATGTATGTTTTCTTGTGTGTTCGTGTAGCTTAGAGTGTCTAGACTGGGGACTAAGGCAACCATTAACTTGGTCCCATCATTCCCATCTTTATCATTTGGCATTAGAGCAAGGTTTTCCTTGTTGGGTTCAATCTTGAGAGGTTCTGGTGAGTTTGTTGTAGGTGTCAAGAAGTCTTATAATTAGGAAGCATGGCACATACAAAATTTCCCCTTGGAAGAGGAAGATCACTAAGAGTGACAAATTTGGCAAAAATTATGAGAGGTATTCAAGCAAGGTTGGGTTCTGTGGAGACTACTTAGAGAAGAGTTGTCGTAGATTCAAGTGAAGACAAAGATGAAGCACTTGAGTTTCAACTGATGAACACACACTTATACTGAGAGAGGGGGGTGAATCAGTATAAGATAATCTTTTATTTATTTAAAAACTAAATAACCACAATATTAACAATCACACAAGATCTAACAATTATGAAACACAAGATTTACGTGGAAACCCTTTCGGAAGAAAACCATGGAGAAAAGACTACTTGGATCTACTGTCTAAATCCAGTCATAAAGTAATGATAGTCTCTTACAAAAAATTGTAAGCACCAACCCACTGGAGACACCAATCCCCACTGCTAAGTAATTTGCAGGCACCAACCTATTGGAGACACCGATCCCCACTTCTAAACACCAATTTAGCAAGAGACCAATCTCTTCTCTTAGGAAGCACTAACCTCCAAATGAATTTCTTCAATGGATGGCAATTGCATACATCTCCTTCACAAATGTTTTGACTTGAATGATCTTTTATTTTTCTCTCCTTCATAAATCTACTCGAGTTTGAATGATATATCTTTATTACATCTCATATACTTTCTTTTCAACTACATCTCCTTTTATACCTTCTCATGTCACTTGGCAAAGGGGTGTGATTTCTCCCAAGGGAGACGACCTATATATATTATTTTCTTGGGCGCTAGACATGGGTCGACCCATAATTTAAATATTAAACTAATTTTATTTTGCAAATTTCAAGGAGGGATGTCTTGGTAAGGAACACCAAAATAGAGGGGGATCGGCCAACATTCTTCAATGATCATAAACTTGTCTTTAATGCCTTGGAATGGTGTGATGTGCCCTTGAATAATGGAGATTCAAAACTGATTTTGTTTAGATAGTGATTAGTGGCCTTTGGCCTTCAACGATCAGATAACGATTTCCTTTGATAGCAAATTCCTTTGACATCAATGACTATTAATCCAACAATCTCCCCCTTTGTCATTGATGGAAACCTTGCATAGAAATAACTTGTGAAAATAGTAAGAACACAATGCGCCCCCTTTCTGTAATTCTCCCCCTTTGACATCAATGGCAAAGAAACCACAAAGTTGTAAAATAATGCAATGATTAGCTCCCCCTGACATAATACTTCTCCTTAAAAACGTAGTGACTAGATGAAAAAGATATCACCCACAACTTCTGTTTGAGATATTCAAAAGTTTCTTTTGGAAGGGGCTTTGTGAAAATATCTGCAATCTGTTCTTGTGTGGCAATGTATTCCAACTTGACCTGTTGCTCTACTACTCTCTCTTAAGAAGTGATATTTGATTGGAATATGCTTCGTTCTGGAGTGCATAACATGATTCTTCGAAATGTTTATTGCACTTGTGTTATCCTAAAATACTGAACTTGGATGAACATATCCTACCTTAATATCTCTCAGAGTTTGCCTCATCCAAAGAACTTGTGTGCAACAAGATGTTGCTGCACTGTATTTGGCCTTTGTCATCGATAGAGAACAGAAGCTCGTTTCTTGCTTAACCAAGATACAAGACTTCTACTAAGGAAAATGCTCCTCCACATGTACTCTTTCTATCATTAATACTGCTAACCCAATCTGCATTAGTATATGCTGCTAGGGTGAAATCTTCACCTCTTGGATACAACAAACTAAAATCCAAAGTGCCCTTTAGAGATTTCAATATCTTATTTACTACTTGCACATGGGTTTCTTTTGGTGTAGCCTCAAACGATGCCACCATGCCTACAACTTGCATAAAATTTGGTCTTGAAGCTGTCACATATAGTAGACTCCCAATCATTGACCTGTATAGAGTTTGATTTGCTTCTGGGGATTCATCATCTTTACTAAATTTGCAGCCTGTGACCTGTGACCTGTGACCATGGGTGTGCTCACTAGTTTGCAATCATCCATCGCTAAAATTTTTCAATATTTCCTTGATATACTTGGTTTGTGAGATGAAAATGCCTTTTGTCGGATTGAGAAATTTGTAACCCATGGAAGAATGATAACTCACCAAGCATGGACATCTCAAACTCCTTTTGCATTTCCATAACAAACTCTTGACACATTTTGTCACTACTACCTCCAAAAATAATATCATCCACGTAAACCATAACAATTAATTAATCATCACCTTCAGTCTTGATGTAAAGATTGCTATCGAGCAATTCCCCTTTTGAAACCTTGCTGTTGTAGATACTTCGACAAAGTCTTGAGTACCAGGCTCTAGGGGCTTGTTTCAGCCCATAAAGTGCTTTCTTTAACCTACACACATAATCCTTAACTTTTGATAAGAGGAACCCTTCTGGCTATTCAATATATACTTCTTCCTCTAAATTTCCATTGAGAAAGGTTGACTTGACATCCATCTGATAGACTTTGAAGTTCTTAAAACCAGTAAATGCTAAAAACATTCTAATAGCTTCTAGTCGTGTGCAACAAGAGCAAAAGTTTCTTCAAAATCAATACCTTCAACTTGAGCATACCTCTTACAAACTAATCTTGCTTTATTTCCCACCACTTGTCCCATCTTCATTTAGCTTGTTCCTGAAAACCCACTTGGTGCCAATCACAGTTTTGTCTTTTGGTCTTGGGACAAGTTCCCAAGTCTCATTCTTTTCAATTTGATTTAGCTCTTCTTCCATGTAGCGCCAATCCCATGTTTGTCTTCGCTTGCATCTGCAAAATTCTTAGGTTCTATTTTAGATAGTAAGGACAAGTTTGCATGTTCTGATGCATTTGCTAATCCTCTTCTTATCTGAATTTCAATATCTTTATCATCAAGAATTAGATTTTCTGGATGATTCCTTTTGAAAAATTTGGATGGTGTCTTTGTATCTTTTCGTTCAATCACTTCTTTTTAATCTTCTTCTTCTCCTTTTTCTTCTTTGCAACTTGCTTCCTTTGGGTAATTAATTTCTTCTTCTTCTCGTTTTTCTTTTTTGCAACTTGCTTCCTTTGGGTAATTAATTTCTTCTTACTTCTTCTCCTTTTTCTTGTTTGCAACTTAGTTCTTGTGCTCTACAGATTACTTCCTTCTTTACGGTGCTCCCTCAGTGAGGGGCACCAAACGGTACCTTGATACCAGCTTGGATTCCTAGATCAGATTTGTCTGGACTCGTGGGGTTACCTCCTAGGCCAAGGGTACTCGTGATCACACTCGGTTGGGGGTCCTCTCTCAAAGGCCGCGTTCGTCCGGGAGAACGCAGAGGGCTCGTTCTGTTCGCCCTTCTTCTGGACACCGGGATTCCAGTCTTCCCACAACCTCAGCTACTGGACACAGGCATATTGCCAACTACTTTTAGTCGGCCTCAGATGCTAGGTGACTACCGACATTCCAATAGTTCCATGACTTCAGATCATGGACATATTGCATGATTGCCCGGCTACTTTCAGTCAACCTCAAATGCTAGAATGTCAGACTGTTAGTGGCGGCATTAACTTCCGCCCTCCTCCTCTTCAATCGTTTGCACTCCTTTGGCCATGATGGCATTTGCTTCTCCTTCTTCTTTCTTTTCTTTCTTTTTCTCTCTTCTTTTGAATTGTTCGGTTGACCCCTTCGGGTCTTTCTGCTAACACCCTCTCTGCATTGTGGACTGTACAGTCCCATTGACCTACTTTTGTGGTCACTTGTCGGACATTAATATAATTATCTTATCTTATCGTATCTTATCTTTCCTTTTGATACCTTACTTCATCCACTTTTACATTTGCACTTTCAACAATCTTGTGCAATCTTTGCTTATAGCATCTATAGGCCTTGCTTCTTGAAGAGTAACCAAGGAAAATACTCTCATCAGACTCTAATGCGAGTCAAATTTTCCCACCATCCTCATCATCTCTTCTTATAGTCGCATTTGCTTCCAAAAACTTTGAAGTACTCCAACTGTAGCCTGAGTCAGATGCCTTTTATAGTTCATAAGGTGTTTAACTATTGTTGATTCTTATTTGCGACTCTGTTCAGAATGTAGATTGTTGTATTAATTGCTTCTCTCCAAAATGTGTTTGACAACTTAGATTCATTCAAAATTGTTCTCGCCATCTCTTGAACAACTCGATTCTTTCTTTCAACAACTCCATTTTGTTGTGGAGTCATAGCAGCCGAGAGATGTCTCCTTATTCCATGATGCTCACAAATTTCTTCAAATTCATTTGAAGCAGTGTTACCCAGGGACGCGCACCCCCCGTTTTCCAGTCGTCCCGGACGTCTGGGACATCTCTGGGACGGGGACGGGATGTCTACCTTGACATCCCGGAAATCCAAAAAAATGGGGGGATGTCCCCCAAATTTAGGGGACGCACCCGAGACGTCTCGGGTGCAGCACTTGATAGGGGACAGCGTAGGGGACGCCGTGACATCCCCGGGATGCTACGAGGGGGATGCCGGCGACATCCCCAGGCTAGACAATATTCCTTCCATGGCTTAAAATTTTATTGGGTGTACCCATAAACCCTGGCGAATATGTGAAATTGGGGGCAACAATTAGCGGAATGGAGAGCTGCAGTAGTTGATGCTCAATCCCCGCCAAGGATTGCCTGCTGCTGACTGCGCTATCTATTTGTCAACCAGATTCTTTTAGTGGGGTGACATAATAGAATATTCTGTTTCCTAGTATCAGATAATACGGCCTGGCTGAATATTACGACCTACAATCTTACCAGCCCAAACCAGATAAATATCACGGGGCTGCTGCGGCTCTGTACAATCCAAAATAATCACTCAGTTTTGAGTCGTGGTTAAATGCAGGGATTTTTGAGCAGAAAATTATGGTAGGAATGCCCATTCGTGGATAATCCTGGATGCTCAAGAGTGCAGGGAATGTGGGAATAGGAGCGGAAGCGAGCGGTCCACGAATGGACTCAGCTTCTCTTCTTCGTCTATTGAAAATATTATCATGTATTTATATTACTCACTTAAAATGCCCACTCGAGGATAATTTAGTCCGGTTAGCTGGTTAATCAGCTATGCATGTCTATATGTATAAGCCCTGAAATTTAATTTTCATGTTAATTAGTTCAAATTTATGGTAATGTTTGTTTTAGATTATTAGCTAAAGGCAGTTTAATAATGAATTTTATGGATCATTCTGGATGATTACTTTGAATTCGTGTTATATTTGTAAAATTAATGCCCTTGCTATATATTTTTTAGTCAGCCGTTGACCTACGTGCTTGTCCCCCCGCCGTCCCCAAATTTTGAAATTTTTTTGCCATCCCGGAAACCCCGTCCCTACATCCCGCCATCCCGGAGCCTTAGGTAACTATGATTTGAAGTAAATTCTCCTCCTCGATCCGATCTCAGGCACTTGATTTTCAGACCACTTTCATTTCCAACTAAGGCTTTGAATGTCTTAAACTTCTCAAATGCTTTGGGTTTCTCCTTTCGAAAAGTAACCCATGTCATTCTAGAATAATTATTAATTAACAACATAAAATAACTCACCTTGCAAACTGTGTCCTTGTAGGTCCACAGAGGTCTATATGGACAAGTTCTAATGGTTTTGATGTTGAGTACTCCTTTGATTCGAAGCTTGCCCTTGTTTGTATCCCTATTGACATTGCTTGCAGATAGTGTTTGAAGGCTTAACAACCCTTGGCATATCCCTTGCAACTTGCTTAGTGTTAATTTTTACTAGATTATCAAAGTTTATATGACCCATTCTTCTATGCCATAACCAACTCTCATCTATTTGTCCCATGTAGCATTTTTCTCCTTTGATCTCATTAAGGATGTAAAGGTTATTAGCTGTTCTGCTTGCATCTACAACTAGTTTTCCTGTACTCGCCTTCCTGATTTCACAACCTTCATCATGAAATGTGAGGGTGTGTCCTTGATCACACATTTGACTAACACTTAGAAGATTATGCTTCAACCCTTCAACATGCAAGACATTTTCAGTTTTTGTTTTTCCATCGTCAAGGCTAAGAGTACCTTTACCCATTATCCTTGTAACATTGTCTCCAAATTTTACTGTACCTCCATTTACTTATTTCAAAGTGATGAATTTGCTCTTGTCCCCTATCATGTGGCTTGAGAAACCACTATCAATGCACCGTTGATTTCCTTCATTTTGAGCATGAAAGGCAGTTTGTACAAGCATGGATTTCTCCTTTTCTTTCTCTTGCTTCTTTTTCAAAACTTTTGTAGTTTCTTCCTTTTGTTTATCCGTGGCTTCCACTTTCTTGTTCTGCCTAGGAGGTTCCACAAAACCACTTCTACAGAAGCGTGTTGTATGTCCATAGTTGTTGCACTTATAACATATAACATTGTAATCCACTAAAAGAGCAAATGAATTATAGTTCCTATAACCCATAAAGACTTATGTTCTTGTTCCAATCAAAATTTCTTGCACAAGTCATACAATCTATTGTTTTATGACCAAAGTGATTACACAAAAAGAAATAACCAAAGAAAGAGTTTTGAAACTTGGTCATGTGATATTGCCTTAGAGGAAACGATCTTATGAATTTGTTCTTGTTGCCTTTGGGAGGAATGTTGGTATTCTGTGGAACATGATTTTCTTTCTTCTTGCTCCTTTAATTTTTTATGGGAGTTTGAAAAAGGTACTGAAATCTTTAGATGATATCATCAATGGACATAGGTCACCATTTATCAAGACTGGTCTTGGGTACAAAGAAAATCAGATGACTACCAAAGAAGATCCCAAAGAGCCACCAAAGAAGGTAAATGAAGAAAAGCCAAAAAGCTATGCCTTCTAGCGTTTAAACTATTCTTGAAGGAACCCGCTCAGATACCAATTGATGAACACACACTTATACTGAGAGTGGGGGTGAATCAATATAAGATAATCTTTTACTTATTTAAAAACTTAATAACCATAATAATAGCAATCACACAAGATCTAACAATTATGAAACACAAGATTTACGTGGAAACCCTTTCAAAAGAAAACCACGGAGAAAGACTGCTTAGATCTACCGTCCAAATCCAGTCATAAAATAATTAGTCTTTTACAAAAATTTGTAGGCACCAACCCACTGGAGACACCAATCCCCACCACTAAGCAATTTGTAGGCACTAACCTATTGGAAACACCAATCACCACTTCTAAGCACCAACTTACCAAGAGACACCAATCTCTTCTCTTAGGAAGCACCAACCTCCAAATGAGCTTCTTCAATGGATGACAATTAAATAGATCTCCTTCACAAAAAAATTGTCTTGAATAATCTTTTATTTGTCAAGGTCACTCAAAATGCATGGAGACTCAATTTCCTCGTGATCACCAATCCAATTTCCTTTGCCTTGTTATTGGTTCCAAGTGGAACGAAAGCAAATGAACCATAAGCTCTATCGTGACCTCCTGTTTGCTCTTGTCGTGCCCTCCTGCTTTGCCGTCGTGACCTCCTGCCTGCTCCCGTTGTGCCCTCTTACTCGCTCCCGTCGTGCCCTCTTGCTCTGCTCCTATTTCTCCCCCTTTCCTATCGAGTTTTTCTCCTCCCCTCCCGTTGCACTCTATCTGTTCCTACTCCACACTCTTGACTTCCCTTTTTTAGCAAATAGGAGGAAGCTTCGCTTGCGTTTGAGCCTGCACGAATAGTTTATTGCTGGTGTCAATAATCATAATCCTAACCCTTCATAGACTCCTCGTGATCACTTTCATGACCAGCTAGGCATGTTACTACCCTCATGGTAATGTTCGCTGGGGCACAAATTCTGCAAAAAACACTCACATTAAATGAAGCACGACTGCCAATAATTTGCGAGTGTGGTGAAGGAACCAATATTTTCTGTGAATCGTGATTTGTCTACTTCTAGTGCCTTGTCCTTTACATTGATTAACGAACTTGCGTCTTGTTCATGCCTCATTCTCCACACACAAAAACATTTGTTGACAATCGGATTTGGTGAAGGGCGGGCTCAAACAATTATTCAACAATCAGATTGTAAGTTGATACTTAGTCGCGACTTGATCTGGACACCATGTCACAACTGGGTGGTCTTTGGAGAAGGCTAGGGAGTTTGTGCTCGCTGCCCCCCCTCTAGCAGTTCGTCCCTCAACCCCTTGTTTGTCTCTCCCTTGCAGCGTGGTCTTTCCAGCAAGACTGCTTTCTATCCAGGAAAGTATGGAACAATCTCCTCCCATAGATAGCAACATTAAAATGTTTATAGGAGCTACCAGTTGAGAAAAATAGAACTTCAAGGAAAATAACGATATATTACAGGAACTACTCAACAAGGTTGAACGGATGGAAATTGTAAACCAGGCCCTACACACGGAAATTTGTGTTCTCACCAACCGGGTTGTAACAGTGGAATCTGAAAATGCTTTATTAAAAGAACAAATCTCCAGAAAGGCAAGCACTCTCCACTCTCCCAATGGCAACATACAAGCAAAGATCCACGATCTCAAAAATATGCAGTTAACAATCAGAATGCAACAAGCCTCTTTCAAACAAGAAATTGAATCACATATTCAGTCATGGGCGAAGGTGGTTAAAGGGAACATTCCGCCACCTTTGGCAGCAGTTGAGGAGGTTGTCCAAGCCAAACTTGTGGAGGAATGCACTAGGCGTGAGCGTGAGCTGATTCTCAAAGTAAGGGGGCTTCGCTCATCCCAATTGTCACAGGATCCCTTGAATAGTTGGGAACTCTTTCATGAGAGATACTTTGGGTATTTAGGATATTCACCTAGGGCGTGCCTGGCTCGGTTACGAGGCTACCCTCTTTCCTTCGGTTCATGTCAACAACATATAGGCCCAAGGCTCTTAGGGCCAAGAGGCTGTCATTTCCCCTCCCTATTAAGATCTTCCTTGATGAGGATCTTACCAGGTCATAGGTAGTCAAATTCAAACATTCCAAAGAACTAGTTATGGCAACTAAGAAAGCAGGGAAGCGGGCAGTTATCAGAAACCTCTGGGCGGTAATCAAAGACACTTTCCCTCCTAGATGGGAGTCTCGTCCTAGGTCTTCCAAATGACAGGCCACGAAGGGGGTGCAGTTGGGCATGGGTATGACTATTAGATGTTGGAATGGGAATGGCTCCTTTTGGTCCTCACTTGGTGTTATTCTTGATGCTCTTAGTACCGTAGACATCCTCTTCATCACAGAGACTCACGAGAGTCTAGTGAGGCCTCTTCCTGATATCACGAGCTGTCAGTGGTACTCAGCGCACAGGCAGGAGACTAGGAACTTAGGTTGCGTCAGAGGTTTTGGAGGGGTGGCCTGCTTGTATAGAGATTCGCTCCAGAGTAGGATCTCTTTCATTGTCAGAGATGAGTTTGCTAGGTTCTTATGGGTTCGTATTCAGGGTGTGGGTACCCACTGTAGAGATATTTACATTGCAGTGTGTTATTTGCCTTCGACATCCTCCCCTTATGCCATTCATAATGGCCCTGATGGTGATCCCTTTACTGACTTGTATGACAATATTGCCTAGTACTCAGTGGTCGGTGAAGTCATCCTTCTGGTTGATTTCAATGCCCGCACCAGAGCACTCCAAGTTCCTATTCATGACCGCTCGATGGATATGTTATGCACTCAGAGAGTTGATCCAGAGATAGTGGGTTTGCGCAAGACTTCAGAGGACGATTCAGGGCCTCTCACTGCTTATGGCCGACACCTCCTGTAGCTTAGAGAATCACATGAGCTAGTTATCCTCAATGGGATTATTTGCTTCCTTGATTCGCATCTCTTCACTTGTCGACCACATGGTGGTGGTGTGAGTGTGGTTGATTATGTCCTTTCCAGCCAAAGCTCCTTGTCACTTATCAACCACTTCTCTATTTCTTCCATTCCCCTTGCCGACCATGCTCTTCTCTCTGTGTCCCTCTATGTCGACATTCCTCCCCTCTCGCCACTACCCCCCCCCTTTCATGGCCTCTCCTGACACCCTTGTACCACTTTTCGTTTCGACGAAGGGGATCCTGATACCTTTTCCTCAAATCTTTAAGAACTTCTCCCCCTTGAGTCCCAATTCTTTTCTATGGGTAATGTTGCTGCCAAATACACCCTCCTTTCCTCCATCATCTGGGAGGCCTCCCTCATGTCCTTTCCTAGTTCCATCTGACCTTCCTCTGCCTCCCACCAACGGAAAACTTGAACAAATGGTATGATGATGAGTACAAAATCTTCCACAGACAGTTACGACATGCCTTTAACCAGGCCTATCCTTCCTATCCTACCTTGAAAGCCTGCTATTGTTGTCTCCTTCTGCCGAAAAAAATGCCTCTTCATCTCCCAACATAAACGAACTTTATGTGAGTCTCTTCGTGACTCTCCTAAGCATTTTTGGTGCACCATTTTCCCCAGTCATTCATCTCTTCCCTTTGAGCTTAATCCCAACTCCATGTTCTCTCACACCTCCAGTCTTTATGATATTCCCGGACAACCACATATCCAGGTTGACGACCCGCCTTCCTTGTGCCACCTTTTCACCTACTCTACAATCAGAGAGGCAATCAGGGTGATGAACTTTAGCAGGGCAGCGTATGAGGAGGGATTCTAATCAAAATTCTTCAAACTTGGTCAAGGGGTTCTTTGTAGTTATTTGACTGACCTCTTCAATCATGTGGTTTGCTCGGGTTTTCCCCTATCTTGGTCACGTCATATCATTCACCCAATTCACAAATTGGGTCCCAACTCTAACCCAACAACTACAAGACCATTATGGTGGGTCATACATTCTCCAAACTTTATGCTACAGTCTTACATATGTAGTTATCCGAGTTGAGTTAGTGCAGGAACCTTAGAGCCAGGGGGCAAATTGGTTTTCGGCTTGATCACCAAACTACTTACCATATCTTCACTCTCCGGGCCATTATTGAGGAGGCACGTCATCGCTCATCGAAGGTCTATTGTTGCTTTGTGGATTTTCGGAAAGCCTTTGACTCGGTTCCACGTGATGCACTTTTTCAGAGGCTCCGTGACATTGACATTTTTGAGACCCTTCTCACGGCCATCATGCGCCTGTACGAGACTGTTTTGGGCCGCCTCTGCACCTCCTAGGGAGCGTCTGAGTTCATTAGGAGTACCATTGGGGTAAAGCAGGGGTGCCCCCTATCCCCAACTCTATTTGGGATATACATTGACAAGCTAGAGTCTTTTCTCCATGAGCATATTCAGGACAGTGATGGGTGCCTTCTGCACCAGATTTTGATATCCATTCTTTTGTTTGTAGATGATGTGGTTCTCCTAGCTTCTTCTCCTGAGGGCTTACAGAGATAACTAGATGCCTTAGCCTTGTTTTGTGATCTTTGGCAGTTGACGGTTAACCTGGGTAAAACCAAGGTTATGGTCTTCAATGGTTTGAAGACCTTGCATCTCCACTTCTTCTTCAGGGGTGAGGAGATTGAGATCACCAGCTCTTATACCTACTTGGGGATTCTGTTCTCTGGCCCTCGTTTCAGTTTGAGACAGGCCCTCCAGCCTCGTGTCAATAAGGGCTATGGGTCCTTAGTTCTTCTAGAGAGACAGTGCTTTTGCCATCACTTTCAGGACATCTCCAAAATGTCCCTCATGAACTCCCTCATTAGACCCACGGTTCTCTACGGTTCTATTGCTTGGGGACCCTCTTTGCTGGGTACTGATTGGGCCTCCGTCGAGAGGGTACAGACATGCTTCTCCTTCGCCGCTTCATCAGGTGTAAGCAAACTGTACCCCAACACATTATTTTGGCGGAGTTTGGAGCCCATCCTTTCAAATTGGAGACCATTTTTGACTTGGTTTCTTTCTTGCACCGCATTCAGGGCTTCGCGGACACTGCCAAGGGGCGGGACAGGTACCCATACTTGGCATACTATTCATCAGAGGCTATTGCTCTTTCAGACTCCCCACGTCGGGGTCGCGGTTGGTATGCTGAGGTCTCCAAACTTTTGGGGGCAGTTGGTATTTAGATGGGCCATCTTCCACCTTTTCGGTACTCCTTGGACACACTGAGCCACCTTCTGCCGACTAAATAGGAGATGAACAGGATCATCAAAGAGGATATTTACAGGCAGTTCATCCATACCACTTGGGTAAATCCTCAGGGGGTTTACGTCCCAAGATGGCCTTTTACGCTGAGCATTTTTTGGAGTTGAGGGATAGTCTCATTATTTGTCCTCAGTACACCCTTTGACACTGGATGCATGCCCTTCGCATCCCCCTTGGTCAGTTCAGGGTTGGTTCTCATAGACTCTGTTGCGAGACGGATCACCACCTTGATTGTTTGAACAAGATTTGCCAGCTGTGTAGTCTTCAGGAGACCGAGACGGAAACACACTTCATCTTTCGGTGCCCCGATTTACTACGAGATCAGAGGGAGGTTCCATTGTTTATTTAGGAGGATGCAGGTTCTTTCTGACTTCTTCAGGTTTGAGGATCAGAGGTGCGTGGCTTTATACTAATAGGAGGCTTTAAAGCTTAGTGAGCACACTCTTCAGTCGCATCCTAGACTAGACTCTACCCAGCGGATCACTTCCTTCTTCACAGTGTTACCTTTGGAGAGAGGCACTAAGCGCCCTTGTGAGACCAACCCCGCTTCTTCCTCCAGATTGATTCGGACTAGGGAAACCATCCATGGTTCCCCGAGCCATCCCAAGCCATCGTAGGTATGCCCGAACTTGGTCTGGCCTTAAGAGATAGACTAGATCCACCATGCATCAGCGGGATAATACTGTGTCCGGACAACAACATAGTAGGAAAAATCTCTCTTTGGTGGGTCGGCATTCTATCCTCAACTTTTTCCAGTCAGCCTCAAATGTTAGGAGAGATGGATCTACTAGTCCTTGGTGGGGTTTCCTCTTTTCTTCGCCTTGGTCGTCTTTCCCCCTTTCTTCCTCCCACTTGTATTTCCACCCCCATTCTGGGTGCGTGTGATTTCTCCTTCCAGTTGGCCACCTCTTTTGGATTTTGTATTTGTCTTTCTCGGGAACTCTTTGGTTTTCCCACTTTGTATTTGTGCTCGCTGTTATTTGTAGTCCCTTTGACCTACTTTTGTGGTCATTTGTTGGACATTAATATATTTATCTTATCTTTATCTCATAAGGTACTGCTAACCTTGAGAGTAGTTAATGCGCCAACAATGTCTTTAAAATGTATCTCCAACCTTCCCTATTTCTTTACATTTAGTTTAATTGATCATGATTGATGTATTATGTATTAGACTAGGATAGAGTGACTTATTTTGTCTATGCGTTATTCTTATATTGACCCTTGCCTTACATCTACCATCTAGCGTCTACAAATCTAGTCTAGATATATTGCATACTACCATTCTTTTTTACAACCTAGGATCCTAATAAAACCCCATCCTGTATCTTAGTTATAGGCTTTGGAACCCTATGCCTTTGATAGAGTGTGAATTATCTTCTTCTATATCTACTACTCATACACCTCCTGGTTACTATTTTGGCTTGTGTTGGACCTAGAATGGCCGATAATCTATATTCTAGTCTATACTATTGAGAAGAGAGAGGATAATGATATTGACATTCTCAGGCCGATATACAATTACCCTGCTATTTGGCCTTTGAGACCCTTGAGAAAGAATTTTGATTTGATTTTGCAAGTTGTACAAGGTATGTTCATAGTAGTCATTTTGGGGGTTGCAGTAGAAGAATTTTGCAAAATAGAAGGATGAGCAACAATTGAAGGAAATTGACATACATAAGAAGCAAGAGGTTGTTGAGGAATCAAAGCAATGCTAGAAAAGGGAGGATTTTGAGACATGAGGGAATGGAAGCATTTTGAGTTATTGAAAGAACTTAGGAATCAATAGAAACATGTTGAGGAATAAAAGGAATTTGAGAAGCAAGAGGATCATGTTGAGGAATAGAAAGCATTTGAGAATCAATAGAAACATGTGGAGAAATGCACTTGAGAAGCAACAACATTTTGAGGTGTCGAAGGAATATCAGAAATAATAGAAGTAGGAGAAACTTGATTGTTGATAGGAATAGAAGATACTGGAGAAATGACTACATGAGAAGGCATAGCTTAAAGTTTTTGAATGACTTTTATCCAGATATAAAATTAATCAAGATGATTGAAAAGACATTATCTAAACTAAGGATCATGATCAACGTTATGAGTGCTCATATATCCATTATTTGCCTTATAAGGCACACCTTGAATTCTAGCCCTATTTTGGTTTTCTAAAGGAGTCTCATGCACATTATCAACTTGGGATCCATTCACAACATTATGATTCAAGGAAATAAGCATTGGTATTTTGTAAGGACACATCATTCCCATCGTCTGAAACAAAAAGTACAATTGAAGCAACATAAGATACATTTTTAGATTGCACTGTCTTTTTCAAGCTTGATCTAGAATTTCCATTTACTAATGGAATTTCAATAACATCAACATGTCCTCGATTAAGCATAGCACTCTTCCTAGTTAAAATTACATATCTAGCCAATTTAGGTGGCATAAAATGAAAACATGAAAATTCACACCATACAAAAACAATAGGGTTTGAATGTTTTTAAGACATAAGTAACTTTAGGCTTGGGATCAAGCAAATCAAGCGCAACAAAAGCTAGGGGTGTTTCAGATATTGCACAATAAACCCTAAAAAATCAGAATTTAAAATTTATTGCAATATGTAGCCTTAAAGGGGTGTAAGATGGCACAAGTTCATTGAAATGTATGATGGGTAAATAGATTACAATTAAATGCTGTGTCAAATAATACCAATACAATTTAATTTGTCCTAATAAACATGAGCAAATACCTAAAATCATTTTGAAAACTAGAGAAGAGCTGGTACGTGTAAGGTTTAGAGGCATGTTTACCTTTACTCTTGTGAAGATTTGGTGACAAGTACATGTTGAACCTATTAATGGAAACAAGAGTAGACATGGACTGCTGTCCATAAGGTTTTGAAAGTGACCTCGCTTAGAAATTTGATATTGAATAGAGAAGTGGTTCCCAAGGACCACGATTTCTATTGGCTTGACAGTGTCCAAAGCCTTAGTACGATCGGCCCCTGAGTAGAGTGAAAAACATGTCAAAAGTGACTTGAAAACTATGCTCCCCTATTTTCTGATCTAGGAATAATATTTGCTCAATCACGTGTTGAGTTGCAACTTTCCCAGATCAAGCTTATTGAACAAGGCAACATCTAGGTTGACTCCTCCTTGAAATTGAGGATGGTGCAAGGGGAATACGTGAAATAGCTATAAGACAAGGGGTTGAACAATATTTGTGGTTTGTGTTGAGCCCATATGCTGGGATTTTAAATACCGTCATACATATCAAGCTCATACGAAGAACGGACAAAATTTTAAGCAATGCGTAATTGAAAACTAGGGGATTTACCAAATCATCAATAAGATTACTGTCAAGGACATATTTCCTATTGACACAAATGGATTGCCCTAGTATTTACTTTTTTTCTTAGAATGGATGCCAAGCACTACACAATGATTGCTTTGATCGCTCGAGGATATCATGTGCTCAAGAGATCCTCTATAATGAGATGCTTAGTGAAAACTGCATTCTAGTCTCCAAAAGATGGGTACATATGCTTGTGTATGTTATAGACAATTTGGAATGATCAACGCATCAAGGACCTTCATTGCCGACTCATGAACCAACAGTGCTGAAACAATCAGAAATCTAAAAAAGGTGGGTCATCTTGTATTTGCCATGATAGGGGGCCACAGGAAAAGGACTAGAAGTGTGGGCCCAACTTTGATAGATACAATTTTGAGGCTTGTTACTACTGTCACAAAGACGGCTTGAGGGAAGAGAAGTTGCTGCTGAATTTGAAAAAGTGCAGCTTTATGAAGAGTTAGTGTACTTGGGCTTTGAGATTTTCCAAGATGCATTGAGGATGGATGCCGAGAAAGTGAGCCATTTTTGAGTGGCCATCACCAAGGAGTATGTTTAATACAAGAAGCTTCCACAGTTTAACAAATTTTTACAAGAAGTTCATCAGGAACTTCAGTGGCATATCTTATTATGGAAACAATAAACTACATTGAGTTTTAGTTCAGCCTATCATCCCCAACACAGAGTAGAAGCATCAATAATTTGCTGAGATGCTTGGTTGGGAACAAGCCAAGACAATGGGATACTCCTTTAGCACAAGACGAGTTTGTATACAACTACTTAGTTAACTAAAGTACATCAAAGATCCCTTTTCAGATTGTGTATGGTTACAATTGTGGAGGCGTGGATGAGCTGAGGAATACTGCAGATTTCAGAATATAAAGTGCTGTACCAGAGGATTGTGTGGAGTACAATCATGAGATGCACCAGCAAGTAAAGGAGAACATGGAGCACACCTTGAGATACAAGCAACATGTTGATCTCGAGAGAAGAAAACAAGAACTTGAAATTGGAGAGCTAGATTTGGCTCACTTGAGAAAGGAGAGATTCCCACGGGGAACATATGACAAGTTAAAGTGGAAAAATCATGGACCTTGTAAGCGCTTAAGGAAGTTTGTATGTGGTCAGATTTCACCCTGAAATCTGGGACTACCCATTTGAAAAAAATTTCGTTCTTTTTAAAATAATGGGTCTTTTCGTGTTTTTATTGCCAGAAGATGTTTGTACTATGTTAAGATATTCCTAGTGAATCATATGAGCCAATTTCGACATATACCCAAATGCTGAAACTCACTTTATCCCTCCGCCAAGTTTTGTCTGCGAGAAATTTTTATTTAATTATTTATTAAATAAATAAAGCCCCGTTTGAAGTAAATTGTGCTCCAGTTGAATCCTGTTGAAGTTTTACATGCCAGTATTCACACATCTCAATAGGATTTTGACCAGGAATGAATTCAGAGCTTTGTGACTTCTGACAACGTTTTTTCGCTTTTATTTATTTCTTTTGCGTTTTTCGCCAATTTTCTCCGCAGTTTCTCTGTGAAATTCCTCTAGGTCAATTCCTTCGCTAGTATAGTTTGTTTAATTGCCTGAAGCATCTGGAGATTATCTTCCGACACAACACCAGAAGGAATCAGCCTCAAAATGCAAGCTTTTGACCAAAAAAGATGAAGTCATGCACAAAAGGCCTGTCCCAGGCAAGTCACATTTTCTGGAATTAACGAGTGTAAGCTACGATGGGATTTTTAGTAGTGGCAGGCAGAAAGGAATTTCTTATTTTTTCCCATGAAGTCAAAGTCACTTAAGCTGCGATGAAAAAATTAGAGGCGGCAGGCAGGTGGGAATTTCTTACCTGCCTTTGCAAAGTGAAAATTCCCATTATAAAATAAAGAAAAATCACTTAAAGCACAGATGGAAATTTTCTTCCTGCCTGACGAACTAACTTTTCCCACCAAAGAGATTTATTCACCTAGGTAAGTCGCACTTTATCAAAGGAGGACATTTTTAATGCAAATCGCACTTTTTGGAAGGAAGACTTTAAGCTGGCAGTGGGAATTTTGGCAGTGGTAGGAAGGCGGGAATTTCTTATTTGCCTTGCAGGGTAATTTTTCCCATGAAGTCAAAGTCACTTAAGCTACGATGGGATTTTTAGTAGTGGCAGACAAGCGGGAATTTCTTACCTACCTTACAGGGTACTTTTTCCCATGAAGTCAAAGTCACTTAAGCTGCAATGGGAAAATTAGGGGGCGGCAGGCAGGCGGAATTTTTTTATCTGCCTTGCAGGGTAAAAATTTCCATTATAAAAGAAAAATCACTTAAAACACCGACGGGAATTTCTTACCTGCCTTGCAGGGTAAAAATTCCCATGATGAAAGTCAAATCACTTAAGTGGAAGAGGCGATTTTTGGAGCTGCAGTGCAGGGTGGAAATTCCCATCAAGCTGACTTCTTATTTTTAGCAATTCCTCTTGCCAAAAAGTGCGACCCACCTTGGGTGAATACAATGCATTTAATAATATTTATTAATGGTTTATTCACCCAATTTTGGCGCCATAAATAGAAGGAAAGTCAATGCAAGTGGAAGAGCTAAGGAGAAGTCAAAAGATGCATGGTAAAAATAAATAAAATAAATTTATTTAAAAGCAACCAGCAACATGCATGATTGGGCGCCCAATTTGGGTGAATAAACATGATTGTTTATTAATTAAATTGCCAGAAATAGGAAGGGCAATTATTAAAAATAGAATGTTGAGGGTTATATAAGCATGGGCTGTCATAATAAAGAAGCAATTAATTCTTTTTGCAAAGGATTCCGGCCCGGATAGGTTTTGGCGCCAAAGGAAGGAGGTTTTTGCATTAAAGAGTGTTTTTCATTGCCAGGGAGCTTCAAGGTTTGGTGCCTAGGGTTGGAATGGCTTGATTCTTGCTATGATAATTATCCGCATGTTGGTATAAGTGCTCTGGTGAATTAAATAATATTTTTGCTTGCTTTGTATGCAAGCAAAACCTCAAATTTTAGGGCAGCAGGCTTCATATGCAGATTTTTGGTGACAGAAATCAAGCATTCATGCTCTGGACTTCATCTGTGTCTGAATTAATTGGAGGTATTCATCACAGGTGCTCATATTAGTGAAAAGAAATTCAAATCAATGTCAGATACATTGAATATATCTTTCGAATATGAAGAAGTTGTCAGATCTGCACAAATTGATCCAATTGCAAGGGATTGTGGCAGAATTAAAACAAAAAGAGCTCAGACAAAGATTATTCCAGCCATGATGAAGCATGATGAAAGAAAATGAGCAGCAGAATCATGCATAGCTTCCACAGATTTGCTGAAGTCAATGATACAAACATAGGCCCTGAACCTATCACCAAGTTAATTGACATATCCAGATCTCATAATTGCAAAGGCTTTCGGCAAAAAAAATCATCCTCTTGTTTCCAACATAGCCCATGTAGAAGTCAATGCATGGAAAATTTCTTCCAGGATCTTGTGCACGTGCTCCCAATCTTCCAATTGAAGCCTTCATTGAATTTACTTTGCATGTACTAAAGAAGAATTGTAAAAGCTTCAAGGATAATAGGGAAGACAAGGCAAAAGACAATACCCTCAAGCAAATCACAGTCACCTGCTTCCAGATCCAGTTTGGTGATAATCAAAGGCGAAAGAGTCAACTGCATGCAGAATATGAAAAAAGAACAAGACTGGAAGTGTTGCAACATTCTTCTAATTTCTTTTCCTCTTTCTTATTCTTTCTCTTATTTTCTCTGACAAAGTAATTGAGCAATTGATTAAATTATAAAACTTAAGTGATTGATTTAAAAGCCATTACTTGAAGAAGTCAAGTACTTGAAAATAGGTGGCAGACATGCAAAATAGAAGATTTTATTTTTCAGTTATAAATCCTACATGTCATGCAAAGAGGAATTCCAGTAGGAAGATTGCCAACTGTTTCCCTTTTCATAGCTTCTGCATGTGGGAATTAATTTAAAGCTTCCTATTTGTAATTGCTCTTTATACACTATAAATAGAGGAAGAACCTATGGGTTAAAGAATGAGTATTTGTGATTAGCATTCTTGTGTTCCAAACTTTGAGCTGAAACCCTTGATAGCTTTTTGAAAGCTGAGGAATAGAGGAGACAAATTTTTGGAGAACTTTGTGTCAACGGTGCATTTTGTTTCTTATTTATTTCTAAATCTGTACATAAACTTTGTGTTATTGTAGATCTAGATCTGAAACTTTCCTTTGCTTTGAATTATGTATTTCATGATCTATTTGTTTTAATCTATGTGCATGCGATCAACTCTGTAAACTATTGATTGGCATCTTGCGATTTTGTCACTTTTGTTGAGGTGATCAAACATGGTCAATTATATTCCCCCAAAATTCCATTGCCTAACCAAAGGCCTGTGGAAGGGGTTTCAGTTGTTTGCCATGATCATAAGGACCTTCTTCAAGGACAATAATGAAATTGTCAATTTATGCATGTGGTGGTCGCGTAACTACCTTGACAGGCACACATGTGCCCCGGTAATCATGCTTACTTTCTTTGTGCGCCTAGAAAAATGACCAAGAGCTCAAATTGTCAGATTTTGGAGGCATTTCCAAGCATCTTGGGATGTCCCCGAGTCACTGAGATTGTTATAATTGTCTTAGGGATCTACCACGAAGCAATAGATAACAATTTCAAATGGAAAAGGGAGTTGAAACAAAGTTGCAAGTAAGAAGGGTCAAACAAGTTCAACATAGCTGAACTAAAAATATCTTGTAGAGCTTTAGCCAAGTCCAGTAGAAAAATCCTTTTATAAGTGTTTGTTGTATCATCGTTGTATGTGGTTGAATTCAATAGCACCAATTGTTTGTGTAATTTGACACACGACATTGTAGGGAGCCCCTAGACCCGCAAGACTGACCACCTCTTTCTTTTAGCCCGTCACAAAGGTTGGCGGTATTAATTGCCCTTTTGGATATTACTACTTCACACATTGAGGAGGGTAGGTCAATGAGGGGGGTGCTCATCTTTGCACAACATTGCCAATAAGGTGCCCCCAACCCACTAACTCTTGGTGACGTGGATCTGATCCTTCTCAACATCATTGATATGCTCTTTCTTGGTATTAGGGATATTCTCCTTTTCGGCCTTGATGTTAGGAGAGATTCGAGGAGTGCTTTACCTCCTCTTAGGATTACCCACATTGCCCCCCTTTGCCTCAGAACGTCCTCGATAAGCATTATCAAATCCTACATTGGCGCTTTCATAGTGATAGATGATGACACGTACGAATCCTATGTTCGGGGCATGGTCATATATGTTTGATGGGACAACCATCCAATCTTTCCAACTTTCATCAGCCCATGTTCTTTTGGGGTTCTTGCTCTTCTCACATAGCTTGGGGTATTTAGTACATTGGGTTTACCTCTTGTTTATTTTCAGTACTTTTGTTTTTATTTTATTTAGTAAGTGTTGATACTAGGGTACTATCTATTGTAATTGGGTGTATTCTCGAGTCCCATTGACCTACTTTTTGTCATTTGTGGACATTAATATAAATTCTTTCATTCTTTCTTTCTAATGTCCCTCCCAAATCACTACTTAGAGGCAATGGAGGAAGATGGCATTCATTTTGGCCCAAACATTCCTCCAATGGAGAGGGAATCACTCCCTATGTTCCTGAATGATAGCTCATAAATCCTAAGCAATTCATGCAATGGAGACGAACATTTCCCCTACCAACAGCTTCCTAAATTTGTCCGCAATTTATACCTCACCCATTACAAATCTCAGCTGCATAAGTTCATCTTGAATGTAGTGCTTGATGAAGTGAATGTGGACCTTAATATGCTTGGATCATTGTCTCCCTATTGGAATCTTAGTAATAGCAATGGACCCCCATTTGTCAGTATATAGAATGGTTGGTAGGTCGTATGGAAATCCAAGGTCCATCAAAAACTATGGTAAGCATAAAATCTCCCAATGCTACATCTACCATTCCTCTATTTTCTACCTCGGTTGTGGATATAACAATGGTCTTTTACTTCTTGGATGCCCAAGTGATGAGTCTTGATCTTAAATGAAATATGTATCATGAAGTAGATTGCCTCCAATCCACATCCCCTACCCAATCCACGTCTCTATATCCAACTAGATTCTCACCTCCTCATGAGTACATAATCCCTAAATGAGTGGTGCCCTGAATATATCTCAATATCCTCATAACATCCTAGCGATTTTCCTTTGGGTTCAGCCACTTCCAACTCCACTGAATAAATCCGATCTGGTATGAGTCAAATAAAGAAGACTCTCAAAAAGTTGGATATTGTAATGTCCCTTTCTAGGGCTGAATTGAAAATCAAAGAAATAACACCAATCCCACTTGAGATTAATCTGATTTTTATGACAGCAAAGCTGGAAAATATTAGAAATCCTAGCAGCGAACTGAATTTACACTTTTAGGGCATCAATCACCCTCCAAACAAGTTGAAAATAGGTGCACAAATTCTTCTAAGTATTATATTTAATTAATGGAATAAACACCAAGCCGAAAAATCCGAAAACATGTGCAAATTATGAAATTATACCCAGCTGCAATTAAATAAATGACAGCAGAAGTACAGTTAACATAATGAGCTAAAATTGAGGTCTCCAAACCCCAACAATGATAGATCAGCCTTATAAATATAAAACGACCTGACTTATAAATATAAAGCGACCTGAATATCAACTTGGAATGCCAAATTGTGCCCTAGAAGGCACCAAACTACACTCACACCCAAGTCGCCACCCTAAGAGAGGGTGCTAAAGTGAATGAAAACGCTTGATATTCTTCTCCTCAATGCCCTAGTTGCCCAACCAGCAAGATAGTTTTCATAGAAGTCCTCAACACCACCAAATTGAAAAGTTTTCGTTCTCCAACCTTCAACAAGGATGGATTTCGTCCTTCTTGCTTGCCACACTAATGGATTTTCGTCCCTTAGTGGATTGGAATAGAGCAACCAACTCTAAAACCAAGTAGATAAAAGTATTTAAGCCAAAGAGATGCCCAAAATGAGCCTATGCGACCCCTTACTTTATGGTGGCGCTAAGAGTACTTAAGGGAAGATTTCCCCAATAGCGACCTCAATAAGAAGGTTATTTTATCTTTTAACTTGTCTTCCAAGCTCTCCAACATAGCCGACCTACTTTATTGGAAAAATACAAAGAAAAATATAATTACTAATTAAAGAGAGTGTAAAATATAATCCAAGGGCTTCCCTTGTTCATCTTCTTCTTGCCCATGGGAAGAAGAATGGTGTAATACCCCCTTATGGGATAATCAAATCTGAAAATAAATTATTTCCAGTCGAATTTAGAAGAGCAAACCCTTATAGATCGACCTGAAATAACCCAATGTCAGCTTTAATGCAACCCAAATGGGGTTGTAGTGAGCCAAGGTGATGGGTTAGATGGGAGAGCTAGTTGAAATTTAGTCTTTCCTAAATCAGAAATTAATTGCAGTAGTGGAAATTTTTAATATGCACCAAAACTAGTTTAAACTTCAAAAATTAATAACTTCTCCAAATCTTAATATTTTTCAATGAAATGAAATGCAAATGAAAACAAATATTTCTATCTTTCCAATGAGCTATGAATATGATTTTTTGCACACCAAAACCACTTTAAATCTGATCCCAAAAACTGAAACCAAGTCGCTAGGGTTAGGATTAAATGCATAAAATAATTTCAGCCCTTTTTCTTGCTTCCAAACCCTCAAAACACCAACACACAGATTTGAAATAATTAATTAATGACAACAGCTTATAGATCTATCAAAAACACTTCAAATATGATGCCAAAAATATCCCAACCTAGTCGATCCACTCTAGGTAATTTTCAGCAGTGTTTAAGAGCCTAAAATTCATCAAAATATGTGCCTTAGACTTGGAAAATACGCAATAACATATCAAATATTAAACCCCTTTTAAAATGCACTCAAACACACCCCAAAAGCCCTCAATGCAAGTTGACTTGATCTAAAATAAATCAGCAACAACAGATTATAATCACCATAAAACTCTTTAATAACTCTCACAAACCATGCACATATGCTTCCAATAATGGCGCCTCATATAGATAAATTATACCATGCAATAATTATCAATGCAAAGCTTGAAAGTGTCTCACACACTCCACAAAATAGTAGTGTTGAACACCTTTGTTTTGTGATCACAAATGGGCATACATCCCTCTTCAAGCGTGAAGATAAGTTTATTAAACCGTCAACATGCTAAAAAGGGGACGCCACATCTTCTCTTATAGTTTTACAATTTGAATCTCCAATGTTTTCCCTCCAATTTTGGCACCAATTTCTAGATAGGAGAGATAAACTAAAAATAATCTTCTTTGGCCTATAAAAGTCAAACTCCAATTCAAAATATTAATTCCCTCCAAAAATATATTTGAATTAAGTGCAAGAGAGGAATTAAATATTAATTAAAAACACAGGAATTGACTTGTCCAATTAAATCGATTTACCTTCAAATAATAATTAATTGACTCATAAAATAAATCGATTTTCCCTCATTAATTCGACTTACCCAAGAAAATAAATATTAATTTTAAATGCACAAGAGAAATTCAAATTTCCCCCAATTAAATCCCTTTAATCCAAGGGGAGTGGATTAAAGGATATCAACTTGCATTAATTAATTATGACTTGAAAAAGGGGGCATTACAAATGGGCAAGAAGCCTTCAACTGGATCAATTCGAAAAAAGGGACATTACAACTACAAAGTAGTGTCAACTATTTGCAAGGTACATTGTGCTGTTAGCTTAGCTCGAGACTTGTCTAGGGTAGAACAAGGTTTCAATTTGTTGGGTTGAATTTATTCAGTTAATCGAACACATGTTTGAGCTGTGAAAGAAAAATTACCCTATCTGACTGCAGATTTTGAATCCTCAAGACAGTGCAACAAAGCCAAATTCTCAAATGCATTCTTCTATTGGTCCTTAAGATCGTATATCAAGGAGGTACTATCTCCAGTGATAACTGAGTCATCCACCTAGAGAACACAATGATTATATGGCCGTCAACATAATTGACATACACATTACGATTTGACTCACATTTACTGAGGCTTATATAGAGCACTTGTAAATCTTCTCATACCATGCATGAGGTTCCTATTTTGATCCTAATAGACTTCTGGCAGCTACACACAAGCTTAGTCTCTACATCACATTGTACAAGTGCTTGTGGCCATTCCATAATTTTTTTGTTCTTCCAAGTCCCCATTTAGGAATGCACACCATTTGATGCACATCCCATCCAATTTTAGTGTAGAGCAAGGATAGTGTGAATTGACTAATCGACTCTAATCGGGCGATGGGTATATAATTCCACCCAACAGACAATTCTTTCCTTTTACAAGGATCCCTTGGCTGCCAAACATACCGTTATCTTTCCATTGATCTGTCAGAAGTGAATTTTGTCTTGTAGATCCTTTTGCACTTGACAATGCTCTTTCCGAGTGTGTAAGGTACAAGCTCCCATGTGTTTTTTATCAGCGAGGTATAATCTTCCTTCATTGTTTGTTCCCTTTCTTTTCCTTTACCTTCCTTCTAGGACTGGGGACCACATGCATTCATTTCCCTAATAATAAGTGCATAGTTGACACTTTACTTTTTGCTTCAAGTTCTCCAACTGCGAGTCTCGTCCCCCTATCACATTTAGCTTCCTCAAGTTCTTTAGAGGCCCATTTGGAAAGGCTAACCTCGTGCTTGAAGTTAGAGTGTTAATGGAGAATAGCTTTTGTTGAATGAACTTGTGGAGAGTATTAACTGAATTATGCATGGGTGTAGAAATCACCTCAACACAAACTTCATCTTCTATATGCTCCTCATTTGAAGCCACTATGGGTTCCGATGCATCTCCGACCGGAGCGCACTTTCATCTTTTGAATCAATCTCCTCCATAACAACCAAAAAAGGAGATCAGTCATCGGTCTTGGGTGTGTAATGTCCCATTTTCTGGGGCATTACTAATATATCGGTTCATCTCTTTCATTTGCATTATAACCCCTTGGCATGCCTAGCCCTACAAGTGGGAGTCTTATTTAGTCTTTAAATGTGCACATAGGTTAGTTACTCATAATTTAATTAGAAAATTATAAAGTGCACATTGAGTCTTTTAATATTTTAATTAAGTTTTATTTGTTTTCCCTCCAAAAGGAAAAAGTCGGCCATTTGAATGTTGCACCCCTTATTTTATAAAAGGAGGTTGCATGACCATTTTTGGGCATGGTGATTTGATCATATATGTCTCTCCATGCTTGGAGAAATGGAATGTATGCCCAAGGGATGTATGCCCTATCTCTCATTGTACTCTCTCTGTCTCATTCGACTTGGAATTGAAGCAAATATGATTTTGATAAGGATCCATTTGTGTGTGTGTTGCATCTAGTGTGTGGCGAATCGCTTGGAAAAGAATTCCTTTCCCTAGCAAATTTATTTATGGTGCAAATCTGGTTATTATTGCATCATTTGAAGCATATTTGTTGGTTTTCAAATCTGCTATGTTTTACAATTAATTCCATACTTTTTTGAGATGATTTGATGCCTTAAATGTGTTGGGCGACCTACTTTTTAGGGGAAAATTAGGGTTTTGTGTCTGCTATGTGAAAACTAAATTTGGCATATTATTCTTCATATTTTTGTGGCCCAAAATCCAAAGTTTGAAGGTTTTTGCTTGATTGGTTAAGCGAGAAATAATTTTAGAAGTTGCAGCAATCTGGGGTTGAATTATTAATTGTTTGGGACACATTTTGATGCTTAAAAATTGTGGTTTCAGTTCAGATTTGTTCTTGGCATTTTTGTGCATCAAAACAAGCTTTTGGAGGGTGAAAACAGTTGAGGGAAGTGCTGGTTATTAATTTATTAATTTCAGCTAACCCTAGCGCCCAGATCTGAAAGTTTAGATGTTATTTTGAAGGGGTTTAAGTGCTCAGAAAAATTTGACCTTTAGTTCATTGGAAAGCTCTAAAATTCTAGTTTATTATGCACTTGGTTTCATGGCAAAATATGGAGTAGTGATTGAGTTATGAATTTTTGAAGTTTTCAGCCGTTGGCAACTATTTCAAATTAATTCACTGCTGTAATAAAAAAACAGAATTGAGAAGAATAAAAATCTGATTGTCTCCACCAATCTAGCTCACCACCTTGACCACTTCCAACCCCATTTGGGTTGTAATTGGTTGACATTGGGCTATTTCAGGTTGATTCAAAAGGATCTAATCCTTCTTGGTTCGATTTGGGTTGAAGTTGTAATTTTCTATTTGTCCAAAAAGGGGACATTACAAGGTGTTTCATCCTCCTCAGCATCAAAACAATTGGACTCATATAAAATCTGCAGAAAAGAATGGTCAACTTAAAAATGTGCATTTATGTGCTTCTTCATATGTTTTTGTCTCATCAAAGATTACATCTCTTCGAATGATAAGTTCTCGATATATTGGATCTCATAGAATGTAGACCTTTTATTCCTCATAATAGTCTATCATGATACACTAGTGACTTTTTGGATGCATCTAATTTCTTTTTTCATCTAAAATATGAGCCCATGCCACACATCCAAAGACCTTGAAGTGTGTGACAATTGGTTTCATTCCACCCTTCTCAAAAGGCGTGACATCTCAAACAATGTTGGTATGCTCTTTGTTTAAAATGTAATTGGCATAATCCATACTTGTAAGTCCTCAAAATCGGTTTTGTCCCATTCTTTCTTTGTAGATTCACTAGTAAAGATTATGGACACAAATATATCATATAGATTCCATATATTTCTAAGTACAACCTGCATCATTTGTGCATTTAAACTTAAAGCTTTCACCCCACATGTGGTAATTTGGTATTGGAGATCTTTGAGTTTGTTTATAGGCATTGATACGCACAAAATCTCTAGGGAGAAGAGTGAACAACTCTCACTGCAATCGGAAATCCCTCCCTTCATTTGGTAGATCAAAGACCTTTAGTGCTTACCACATTGCCTTAGGTATCTTTTCATCACGAAGATAGTGTCAAAGCTCACGAGTAACATGCATGGTTATTGTTGCTTTGCTTGATCTTCCTGAACATAGTATGCAAAAAGGTTCCCTTATTTCTTTGGAGGGCCTTGGGTCCCGTTGATTATCTGCCTCTTCTGTCATGAAGAGAAGTTCTATATACTTGTCCCATTCCTTGTAACGATGCCCATGCAGTATAGGTTTAGGTAGACTATCCATCTCAAATCCAAAGAGTACCCCCTTTTTAGAAGTTTCTCAATCCCTCAAGCTATGTAGACGACGACGTATAGCTCCAAACCAGCTTTCCAATGCTTCAAAAACAGATTCAAACCGAGTCTGAATGACTAATATATGGCCGTTTTAAGATTGACCTTTAAGTATGCTTAAAAATGTGAAAAATAGACCAAAAAAATTTGGAAAAATAATTCAAATTTTGAATTTTAGTGCAAAAATTTGCCTACCAAGTGTCCTCTTTTGCTTTGCTTTGGTCACCACTTGTCGAATTTTGATTTGTTGAATTTTAGCTGATATGGATCTGCTATTCATAACAAAACAAAGAATGAGGTCCAATGACAGTCACACACATGTCAACTTCCTCTACACAAGGGAATTTTTGCCAAGTGCCAGCCATTTGGCGTGCCATGTAGCTATGCATGGATTTTTCGCCAATTTGTACATACAGTCTGTAATATCCCCTTTTCTAGGACATTACTAATATCTATTTTCATTTGCATTGTAACCCCTTGGCATGCCTAGCGCTACAAGTGGGAGAATCTAGTTAGATTAAATGTGCACATAGGATAGTTGCTTTTATTATCTAATTAAAAATAATAAAGTGCACATAGTTCTAGTTTATTAGAGACTTTATTATAATGAGAGTTTATGTTTTCACTCCAAAAGGGAAAGGTCGGCCATTTGAATGTTGCACCCCTTATGCTATAAAAGGAGGTTGCATGGCCATTTTTGGGATGTTGATTTGATCAGATGTCTCTTTATGCTTGGAGAAATGGGATGTATGCCCTAGCTCTCATTGTGCTCTCTCTCTCTCTCTCATTCGACTTATAGGTCTTGAAGTACCCTTGGTGTCCACTTGTAGGAGCATCATGTGCAGATTTTAAAATCAGATTTTTTGCTTCTGATTTTGGGATCAAATACACCTTCCCTTTGTAGAGTATGAGGCCATCTACCACCTTGTACCTTTCATCAACAATTGCCCCTTCTATCACATCATTAGAAAACTGATTTTTTGCATACTCTAGAGTGATTAAATCTTTCCAATCTGCTGATATAAAAGACACGGAACAAATTTCAACTTCCCTTGGAGGAAGATTACAAAGAGTGGAATTCCTTGTCATACCTTGGAAAATGATGCTCTTACCTCCCACGAATTTTAGCAATACGTCCTGATAATTGAGGATGAAATCCCCCAATGAATGCAACCATTGCACTCTTAACACAAGATCCATAGCCTCCATGTTAATCATATAGAAATCATCAATAAGTTCGTAGTCCCCTATAGAAATAGAAAGCTTGGAAATTCTTCTAGTGCATGATAACATAAACCCATCAGCTATGGTAACATTAAATCCTTGAAAAATCTCATCACATAAACCAAGCCTTGTTACCAACCTTACACTAATAAAGTTATGAGTGGCCCCACTATCAATTAGAATATGATTACTTTTTGCTTGCATAGCCTACCTGCCACCCGGAAAGGAAAATACTTAGGAGTGCCGGAAAGAGCTGCAAAAGTACCTTCAATTTCTTCTTCTTTTTCCTCTTGCACATGCTCATCATCCATCTCATTTACCACATCATTAGTATCATCAAAATCTGAAATCAAATTAAAATCTGAATCTACCACTTCAATAAAATAGATTTGCCCTTTACCTTTACAAACTATGACCTCTTACCCATGGAGCCTTGCAATCAAAACACAAACCTCTTCTTCTTAACTCATTTCTTTCATCTTTTTGTGCACTATTTTGGAGTTGATTCCTATGTGGTGGCACATAGGGTTGATTGGATCTCTTTGGGGCCTCTTTTGATGACCCAAAGGGCTGCCCTCCTTGCACTTTTGTGGGCTGCTGTAAATCAGACCTTGGGCTGCCCTCTAAATCCACTTTTGGACAGCGGTTGTGAAGCATTAAAACGCTGCCCTTTAGGCCCATAAATCCCCTCTATAAATGGCACATTCTAAATCTAGAGATTTAGTAATACATTCTTGCAAAGACATAGGGTTAAAAGCTCGTACCAAACCTTTTAGAGGTTCCATCAAACCTTCAGTAAAGAGGATTATCAACCTTTTCTCACTAACATCCGACACCATCACTACAATCCTTTGAAAATACGCCACATACTCCTCAACACTACTCAATTGTTTCAGGTTGAGTCAACTCTTGAAAATGAATCTTTGGATCCTTCCTATCAAACCTCTCCATGATCCTTTGGCTAAATTCTTCCATTGTATGGATCAAGTCATGACCTTGAATGTGCATTACCCATGGAACCACCACTCATGTGCCATCCCTTCAAGGTGAAGAGTAACAAATTTGAGAGCCTCTTCTTCTTGCATGGGGTTGAGGGGAGAAATAGGTCTCCATCTTTTACAACCAAGCTCTAACTGTTATCTTGTTAGTTCCATCAAAGTTTGGGAGAAAGACCTTGCCCAATCTTTGTTGAACATCCATATGGGGTTGTTTGTGGGCTCTCTTGGTCTTGTTTCCCATCTTCAAAGCACAAAACTCATCAAAAGCGAGTATGGCCCTTGTGGCCGGATGCAAAGTACAATATTCCTTGTTACTTGCCTCAATGGTCTCTACCATTGATGGTTCTTCAACTCCTCTATGATTCTCCCTAGGAAGGAATGTGCCCTTGAGGAACTTAGGAGTGGGTCGTGATGAATTCTTTTTCCCACTATGGGAACTCCCTTCTCCATTGGAGTTTGGCGTTTTGCCATTCCCCCAAAGCTTCTGTGATGAGGTTGGTCATTTGTTCACTCATGGTGTTTTGAAACTCCAAACCACAACCTTGCATTAGTTTCTTGCTAGAACCTTACTTGATCTGCCATGAATGCCCCATCATCCATTTTTTCCCTTATTCCTCCTTTTGTCATATTGAAACTCCTTATCACCTTGCATTCACAAATCACCCACTCGAAAAGAGGAAGGAACGCCCTGATTCCACTGTAATATCCCCTTTTGGGATATTAATTAAATTTTATTAAAAGTACTTGCAATGGAAGTAAACTTAGAAGAGAAACCCTTCTAAGTTCACCTCAACTAACCCAGAGAGTCGGCTTCAATACAACCCAAATGGGATTGGAGTGAGCCAAGGTAAGGGTTTAGATGGGCTAACTAGTCGGAAATAACACTTCTTTAACCAAATAAAATTGCAGCAGCAGTAAAATAAATAAAAATATTCTGGAAATGACTGTAAACTTCAAAAATTAATCTCCTTCAATATTTGCTCTTTTTGTATGAAATAAATTGTAAATAGAAGATAAAATTATGAGCTTTCAAATGAACTAACACTCTGAAGTTTTAACCCACATAAACCCACTCAAATCTGCCCCCAAATCTGCAAAACAAGTCACTAGGATTAAGGGATAAATATTAAATTAATTTCTAACTTTATTTTTGACTTCCCAACACTCAAAATCACCACTTTTAGATCTGCAATAATTAATTTATGACAGTAGATTGGAAACCCTTCCAAATAATGGTGGAAAACTCTCCAAACCAATCTCTTTACTAAGAATAAATTCCAGCAAGATTAACAGCCCAAAATATTAAGAAATAAAGTGTATTTGCAATAGAATAATGAGCAAGAACAATTCAGATTTTTCCCTTGTAAAAAACCATTCAAAAACACCATAAACCTTCTCCAAACAAGTTGATTTATACCATGAAAATCTAGTAGTAATATCTAGATTTTTATTGATCAAAAGATAGTTCAAAAACCCTCCAAACAAGCTCTCACACTCTCTCAAAAATGATGACTTCACATATGCAAATAAAATCAAGCAAAACTTATCATTTCATAGCTCAAGAAAGAACACATGGGTGGTGTTAATGAACACCTTTTAGTTTTTGATCACTAGTGGACATTCATCCCTCCTCAAGCATGAAGATAAGTTATAATAATTGTCAACATGCGAAAATGGGTGCCCATCATCTTCTTTTATAACTTTTCCTTGCTCAATCTCCAAAGTTGCTTCTCTATTTTGGCGCCATAGTCTAGAGAAGAGACTTTTTAATTTGAAATAACTTGAAAGTCAAACTCCAATGTGAAAGTTAATTCCCAAAGGCAAGATTTAGAAATAAAACACGAGAATTTAATATTTAAACTTGATGCCCAAAAGGAATCAACCCATGCCAAAACTATAGATAAATGTGCCCAAATAAATAATAAACTATCATCCAAAAAATGCGACTTGCCTTTATTAGTTTATTTACCTCTAAAAATTATTAATTATCCCAAGGTAAATCGATTTCTTTCTTATTTTTTATTTCTACAAATAAAATATATTTTGAATTTTAAATCTATATGTGCAAATCGAATTTCCCTTATTTTAAGTTTTATTTGAAAAATGGGACATTACAGCTTTCCAACGCATTTTGAACGGGTTAGAATGGACATTATATGTGCAAGATACTGGCCGCACAAGATCAGGTGCAGTGGGCAGAATTGCAGGCACAGGTGCAACAATGCTAGGGCACATTGTGAAATTGCAAATGGTGTGATCTAGAGTTGACAAGTGGCATTGTGCGAAATATTGGCGGAGCAAAAATGAAGTGGCAAAAGTGTCTTCGCCTTCAATCTTCGACGATCGTAAAAAGACTATGGGGTCCACTTTTGTTTTGGAGGGGGACCCAGTCGTCGTATTACATTGTGGTTTTCAATTATACCACATTATCGTGCCCGTATTTCCAAGTAGCTCTTCGAGCTAAGTGAGTTGCACGGTCGAGACAAACCAAGATGGTAAGCAGGGGAGCTCATGATCGAGCTAGGCGAGCTCGTGATCTAGCTACTACATTGCCAAGCATTTTGGCCAAGTCACACTGCTAACGTGGAGCGATCGAGCCAACTCACAATGAAGCTCCAAAATAGTGGAAAGCCTTTTCATAGGTTATGTAGAATTTGATGGAGCAAGTAAATGGGATTTAATCCCAAATATTATGCTCTAACCTTATTTAGGCTATTATTATTTTTATATCCCATGAGATGGGATTTTTGGTGGTAATCAAAATAAAAGGATAAATATAATATCCTTGAAAATAGGGTCTAACCAACCCTATAAAAGGTCCCCTCATGGCCATTTGCAAAACACACCAACTCAAGTTTGAAGCCTCTTAAGCCACTTGAGGAGTGCAGAGGAGTTCGTAGAGTTTGAGGAGTGCAAGGTGGAGCTCGCGGAGAGGAGTTGGGGGATGGACGCCACAGAGTTCATGGAGTTAGACGTCGTGGAGCTCATGGAATAGCGTAAGGAGTTTGCAGAGCTCACGGAGATTAGCATACGGAGCACAAGGAGCTAGGAAAATCTCTTTGGAAAGGAGCTCGTGGCGGAGCTCACAAAGAAGCGCAAAGGGGATCGTGAAGAATAGTTCATGGCGGAACTCATGGAGAATAGCTCGTGGAGACAACGTAAAGAGATTGCAAAAGTCAAGATGGGGATTTTCTCAGAGTCACTCGATGCAGAGCTCGAGAACGGAAATGATCGCCCGCAAAGCCCAAGAATGGAAATTATCGCTTGGAGTTTCCAAGATGGGGATTATCGCTCATAGAGCTCATTCTAGAGGCATTATTGTCATTTCGACCGGAGAGTCGAATTTGTGAATAACAACATTGAGGCTGTAATGTCCCCTTCTTCAACTTAAGAGCCCAATAATAGACTTCTTGCCACTCCCTTTCCATGGCAATGAAGTTGAATGAGCAAGGGAAGGAATTGAATTCCCATTTCATTTTTCTTTTGCTAATTTTTAATGTTTTCTTTAGTGTTTTCTCTATTAGGCAGGTCGGCTAAGCTAGAAGAGTTTTAAAAGCAAATTAAAAAGCCCCAAAGAAGCTTTATGAGGTCAGTCCTTCTATTTTGGCCTTTGGCACCAAAGGAGGGATATAAAAGGTGATCAAACACTTCATTTTCATCATCAATTTTGGGCATTTACTCTCTACTTGATCTTTGGGCTGAATTCTCATTGTCATTCCACTTTTGGGCGAAAATCCAATTGTGTGGTTTTTTCCGAGGAAGACAAAAAGCTTCCTTGTGGTTGTTTGAAGGATGAAAACCCTCCATTTTGGGTGAAGTGAAGATAACTTGAAGATCTCTTGCAGATTTGAACATTAGAAGATCAAAGAAGACATCTACAAGGGTTTGCATGCATTGTTGAGCTCTTCCTAGTTGGAGCGACTAGGGTTTGATAGCATTTGGGTGCCTTCTAGGGCATAAGTTGCAAATCTGATTTCATACTGTGATTTGACATAATTTCTAAAGCCGGAATCTATCTCTTTGTGGTTGTTGGGGTTTAGAAACCCTTCATTTCATAATTTATTTAGGTTGTACTTCTGCTGCAATTAATTAATTTTCCAGCTGTGTTTTCAATCAAGTTTTATATTAGAAAGTGGCTTAAATACTTCCTAAAATACTTAACTATATTTTGGTTGGGTTATTTGAGGAGCTTCAAGTGTTTTCCCTTCATTTTTAGACTAATGTTATAAAAATCAGACTGCTGATTTCCAACTGTCATAAAAAATCAGTTTGCTGGTTTAAAATCAGAAATTAATAATTTTGGGGTTTGTGTGATTTCCTCCTTTTTAAGTTGAAGTCCTAAAAAGGGAAATTACAGTGGTATCAGAGCTCCGATCTTCCTAGCTTGGGGTTTTTATGGAAGACGGCAACAAGGGTTTTCTATACTATCAAAGGAGAAGGAAAGAGGACTAGCCAAGAGTGAAGGGTGATATGGCCAACCAGGATCCTCAGGAAGCCAAATTCGATAAGCTTATTGTGGGGCAAGAGCGATTGGCGGATACCATGGATTTCCTAGCCCTATCTCTTCAGAGGATGATTGAACCTAGGGTTCATAACGGAGATGGTAGCTCATCCAGAGCTAATAATGCACGGCGACCTTTGGGATCAGCCAGGAGGCCTACTTTTCTTCCAAGGGAAGAAGATATTCCGAATGTGGGAGCAAGGCCCTCTATGGGGCAAAGCATTGCCACAAGCTATGAAGAGTATATGGCTCTTCCAAGAGAGATACGTGAAGCCATTCACTTGCCGAATTCATTGGCGTAAACAGAGGAAGGTCTAGGCTCGAGACAAGACAACATATGCCACAGAAGGAGGTACAAAATGTGTTGTGGAAGATGACTTTCTCCACCTTTGATGGATCAGTCAAGGGAACAAGTAGGGCTTGGATCTAGAAGCTCGATACATTCCTGTCCTTGAAGTCCATGATGGAGGAGAATGCTATCCAGTTTGAAACCCTATGTCTTGAGGGAATTGCTCATGAATGGTTGCAACCCTAGATTCTAGCTCTCTTCTCAGACTGCCAATTTGCTCCTCAAGAGTCAACAATTGACACCTTAGGAAGACATTTTCTTCGTGTATCTGCTGATTGTTTGATTCAACTTCCTCAAGCTTTGCCTTATTTTACAATTTGCCCATGGTTTCTTGCACACCTGTTCTTCCAAATTCTGCACATTGCAACTGAAATATCAAGCCCAAAAATGCAAAACCATTGAAATCAAATCAACTAAAGCAAGCAAAGAGCTAAACTAGCTCTGATACCAAACTTGATCCAAAAATGGTACTAGTTTTTGTTACCATGTTGAATGTTTGGTGGGTTTGTTTGGCCATATAGTGGTGAGTCGGCTTTGTTGCTATGTTGATCCTCCGAGGATATAGGGCTGTTCCATATAATTCAAACTACCCAAATATTGCGTTGGTAATATAAATCCATAAATTTGCACAAATTTATAAGACCCTCATATTGGGCAAAATTTGATTTTTGTAACTATTAGATGTGGTTGTAATTAGGGTGTAAATTTATTACACTTACAAACTGGTTTGCAAAGTTGCACCAGGTGATCATTTTTGCAGATTATGGCAGTTCACCGATTTGGGTAAGCATACAGTTTGTTATCTATCCTTTACAATTCAGTATGTATGGATAGAATTGGCAGATTCACGTGGATTTAATTTTTGACTATAGCCATTTTTGGGTGTTGATAGTCTAATTTATTTTGGATAGTGAATATTTGCAGTTGTTATAGTTTCAAATGGACATTGGACACTAACCTAATTATGGGCTGTTTAGATGTCTAGTATACTGATCTGTGTTTATGGAATTGTAATTTTATAATCAACCGTATCACAAAGTGACTATTGAACACTAGCTTTCCGTTATAGAATGGGTGTTATTATTTGGCCAGTTGTTTGTGATGGCATTACATGGGATTTAACAGTTCATAGTTGTGTGCAAAGTTCATAGGGTTGTAGCCTATCAGTTGAACACTAGCTTAATTGGGTGTTATTATCTGATCGGTTATATGACTACCTAATCAACTATTTGCATTTTATTAACCTATAATGCTTTTTCGGGTTCCTGTATGTGTTTGTGCAATGCAGGAAGAGTTAGCATGTTTTGTGGATCGATAAACAACTTTTTGTGGACAAAAAACATTCCCAGTTGGGTGGAGTCGACTGGTTTGCAAGGAGGAGGTTGCGGGTTCGAGCTCATCCCTACCTCTTTGGTCGCGGCCGTTTTGCATTGACCGTGGGAGAATATTCCACATTCTCGCAGGGTTAGACTCGCTGTGGGTTTAAAATGTGCTCGGCCGCCCTTTATCCCTGTGACTTCGGCCACATCCGATCCTTTTTGTTGTGCCAACCAAGGATCCACCGAGCTATTATAAGCCCCAGCCGCGTTGTGTATTGTTTGATTTGCCCAAAGTGTGGGCCGAACTATGTGGTTTGTTTAAACGACCATTGTTTGACCCTACCGAGTTTATATGGCTAAATATATAGCTTGCCAAATAGGAAATAATGCCAAACGATTAGAAATGAGCCCGAGCATAAAGGAAATCCATGACCAAATAGATATGGCCCGTCAATGTGGCTGAGTCATGCTTGTTGCATTGATTAAAGCGCCGAGCTATGTGGATAAAGCGCCGAGCTATGTGGATAATCCGCCGAGTAATTGGGATATACTGTGCCAAGGTAATAAGGAGATATGGCCGAGTCACTCGCTTGACTGCCACATAATATATGTTGATCCCCCCGTCAATATAGTGGATAGCTCGGTGTGATCAACTCGGTGGGGAGTTGATCACTCCACCAATCCACCAAGCTAAAATAATAGCTCGTCAAGCCAATATATATAGACTTGCAATGCAAAATTCAATCCTCCAATAGAATAATCCCACATGGGCAATGTTAGAAGATAAATGACATATAAAATCGAAAAATATGATATCAGTAATATGAAAAGGCGGCAAAGGCACCCCTCCTACAAAAGAGTGTGCCGAACCTGGCTGAGGGCCCCCAACCAGCAAAAAGTGGGGCCCACCAATTTTTCGTGCGTCGAAGACTGGTGGCGTCCAAAACGCGACATTTCAACCTTTTTAATCTTTTACCATTTTGCCACGTGTCACGCTCGGATTGGACTATTGACCAGGGTTGACCATGTTTCAAACCTGAACTTTGACTTGCGATATCTTTTGCATATGAGATCCGTTTTCTGAGTTCCACCTGTCGATCTACAGGCCTACAATGGTTTAGGGAGATTTAGGGAAGATTTGCACATTGAAAAATCCTCCAGATCAATTAGTGACACAAGGGCAAAATGAGATCCATTCCTATGATGAGTTTTGTCAAAGACTCATTGATTGGTTTTCACAGAGTTGATTCGGAAGTTCACTTTAGTGAGCTTGCTCATCTGAGACAACAAGGATGGTGGATGAATATGTGACGGAATCTCAAACGCTTTCTGTTATGATCACAAATGTTTCAAAGAGGAGGCTTGTAGTGCTCTTCATTAAAGGTTTGACCGAACCACTCAATGGTTTGGTCAGAGCCTTTGATCCTTTGTCTCTTCAAGAGGCAGTCAGAAAGGCCTTGGATCTAGAAGGAGCTGCCCCAAAAACAACATGGAACAATAGTCATCTCAACAGAAATTCAAGTGGATGACAACCAATGTAATGTCTCCTTTTTGGGACAAGCTGCGAAGCAACCAATATGTGTGAAATAAAATATGCAATCTGATAATATACTGAAACTATATAGTAACGATCAAATTCTTGCAATCAAATCCCATATAATCAAACCTTTCCACTGATTATAATAGAGTGCATGACCCCAACTTACGATTGGATCAGGCAAGGTGCCTTGAACTCAACCGAGATCTGGATCTAATCAGGCTTGATATTTGCTCAATAAATCTAGAATAGGATTTATGGCATTAATGACTCAATAAACCCAAGGAAGGGTTTAATGGCCTCAATTAAATCAAATAATCTGAGTACAAATCAATAACTTCCAGCAAAGACAAATACACTCAGAAATCTACATAAAACTGCTGCAATAAACTCATGAGATCCACCCAAATACAGATCGTTGGGCCTAGATAATGATCACAAAATTACCAAACAAAACTATAGGCAAGTCACTGCTAAAGGAGGACTTTTTATCTGCCAAAGATAATCAATAGATGCACTCAAAACTCAAATTTATATTCCACAAACACAAGTTGCTGCCATGAACACTGATCACCATTCAATCAAGCTTGGAAATCATTGCTAAAGAGCATTTAAAATTACATCTAAACACCCTCACGCAGATTGCTGCAATAAGAGGCTACAAACACCACAATATCATTCAATCTACAGCTCGCCAAGCATGGAATATATCAGCCAACCAAGAGGATATCAATCTATATGAATTCGCTGTCCAAAATACCTTAAATGCACCATTAACAAATCTGGAAGCTCTCCAATGCTGGTCGCTAATGAAATAAAGAGGTCAGCAGTCACTGTAAGCACAAAAACATGCACAAAACAGGTCGCTAGGACAAAGCATGGGCCAGCCAATAAAGAGATACTTTCTAAGTGGATTCGCTAGGGCTGGAAACTTCCACACACACTACAACAAAGAATATCATATTAGAAACTCCCAAAAGCTCCTCTAAATCTGATGGAATCTTCATAGAATTAGTAGCTATGGAAAGAATGGCAAAATCAATAAGTATTGATACTCAAACCCTTCATATAATTCGCTGCACCAAATGGATCTCTGAAAAATTGCATAGATCAGCACCTTAATCAAGTCGCTAATGCTAGAACATGCACCATTTAACTTGCAAGACTCTACCAAGGAATTCGCCAAAGCTAACACATGGGTCACAGTATATGACCAGCAACATACATCATTCAACCAATTCGCCAGGCTAGAAGACTTCAATGAATTGCAAAGAGATCTTCAATTGAAAGAGAGAAAGAGCTTCAACTTTGGGTATACATCCCTTCTCCACGTAGGGAGCAAATCCTCCATGTAGGGAGTAGATTTTAATAATTCATCAACATGCCCAATAAAGGAAATGCGACCCCTCTTTTATAGAATTAAGAGGTGCAATATCCAATGACCAATCATTTAATTTTTCACCCTAAAACATAATTAAAATAAAAATATTTAATGAACTACTACTATGTGCACTTTATTATTTTTTATTACATAATAAAGATAACTAGCCTATTTGTGCATTAACTAAGGAGCCCTCCAAGGGGTTACAAAATAGATAACAAACATCTTAGGACAAATTTCGAGCTCAATCTTCGAACCCATTGGGTTGTAGGGTCTTCAAATCTTCAATGTGGAAAATGTCCCGAGAAGGGGACATTACAACCAACTAGATCATTGGGACAGCCTAGAAACCCTCCCTTGGACCAGCCAAGGAAGCCCTTCCAAAAGATGTGAATTACTCACAAGGCGCTGCCCAAAATCAGCAATGAACGAGAGGCTAGAAACGAGCTACGAAAGAAGAATTTGTGCTTCTCTTGCAAGGATCCATGGACTCTCAGTCACTGTTGTTTGGGTAAAGGTAATATACATTATATTGAAGTATTTTCAGATTGTGAGGAAGATGATAATAATGTAGATGAAGCCAAGCAAGATAGCATTCCGGAAGAGGATTTGGAAAAATTAGATTGTCTTCAAATCTTCAATGTGGAAAATGTCTCGAGAAGGGGACATTACAACCAACTAGATCATTTGGACAGCCTAGAAACCCTCCCTTGGACCAGCCAAGGAAGCCCTTCCAAAAGATGTGAATTACTCGCAAGGCGCTGCCCAAAATCAGCAATGAACGAGAGTCTAGAAACGAGCTACGGAAGAAGAATTTATGCTTCTCTTGCAAGGATCCATGGACTCTTAGTCACCATTGTTTGGGTAAAAGTAATGTACATTATATTGAAGTATTTTCAGATTGTGAGGAAGATGATAACAATGCAGATGAAGCCAAGCAAGATAGCATTCCGGAAGAGGATTTGTAAAAATTAGATTGTACTCTTGCCACCTTGTCCGTAGCCCTTAGATATCACCCATTCCGGGTAAAGGGTGATCTACAAGGGCAAGGGGTCACGGTATTGATTGATAGTGGAGCCACACATAATTTTGTTGATGAAAGTTTTGTCAAAAGATTGAAGGTGAAGGCTGACAATTTCAAGGGTTTCAATGTCATGGTACTGGATGGCTTCATACTTCCATGCACAAAAAGAATACCTCAACTCACACTCACCTTGAGAGGACACGTGCTAAGAGATGATTTCTATGTCATTGGCATAGGTGAAATAAATTTAGTAATAGGTGTTCAATGGTTACATTCCTTGGGTGAATTCTCTCAAAACTACCAAAATATGGAGCTGAAATTTAAGGTAGAAGGCAAGGATGTTGTGTTGAATGGTATGAAAGGTGGGATTCCTCAAGTTGTGACTGCTAAGAGCATGGAAAGAACTTTCAAAAAGGGACAGGTTGCTTGGGCTGCTCATTGCTTGGTAAGGTCTAACTCTTCTATTTCCATTCAACAATCTTTTCATGATGATATTCAGCCCATACTCGACAAGCATGACAAAGTTTTTAATGAATTAGCTCATGGGCTACCACCGGATAGAGGATTCCAATATGTTATTGAGTTAGAACCGGGTACCAAACCGGTAACAACCACTCCTTACCGTCACCCAAGGATCTACAAGGAAGAAATTGAAAGAACCATCAAGGAATTGTTGGAAATGGGGTTGATTAGGCCTAGTTCCAGCCTCTTTGTTTCTTCCGTAGATCTTGTTAAAAAGGATGGCACTTTAAGGATGTGTGTGGACTACCAGATACTAAATAAGAAGACAATCAAGAACAAGTATCCAATACCAATGATTGATGAGCTACATGGAGCGGTTTACTTCTCCAAAATTGATTTAAGATCCAGGTATCACCAAATAAGAGTAAGGGAGGAAGATGTACACAAAACCGCTTTTAGATGTCAATTTGGGCATTTCGAGTTCCTTGTCATGCCATTTGGGTTAACCAATGCCCCGACCACCTTCCAATTATGCATGAATCACATTTTTGGAAAACATTTGAGGAAATTTGTGTTGGTTTTCTTTGATGACATTTTGGTTTATGGTAAAACATGGGAGGAGCGCCTCCAACACTTGGATAAGGTGTTAGAAATTTTGGAACAACAGCCACTTTATGCAAATAAATCCAAATGTGAGTTTGGAATGGTTGAAATCTTGTACTTGGGGCGTATTATCAATGCACGCGGGGTTCATGTGGATCAACACAAGATCCAAGCCATCATGGATTGGCCAAATCCAACCAACATTACACATTGAGAGGATTTTTGGGTTTATGTTGTTACTACCAAAGATTTGTGAAGGGATTCTCCCAACTTGCAGCCCCATTAACTTCTCTAACGAAGAAAGGAGCTTTCAGCTGGTCAAAAACAACCGACATAGCTTTTGAAGAATTAAAAAAGGTGATGTGTTCTTGTCCAATTCTTGTTGTTCCAGATTTCTCTATACCTTTAGTACTTGAATGTGATGCTTCCGATGAGGGTATAGGAGTTGTTTTGATGCAAAACAAGCATCCCATTGCATATGAGAGTCGAAAATCGAAGGACCACGAGAAAATGTTCTCCATCTATGAAAAGGAAATGTTAGCCATCATGCATGCATTGATCAAGTTTCGGAAATACTTGATAAATGACTGGCAACAAAAATGGGTGACTAGACTCCAAGCATTTGATTTTGATATTGAATATGTCAAGGGAAAACACAATGTAGTAGCTGATGTTTTATCAAGCATGCCACCACCTACTTCATTAGGAGATGTGGAACCAACAAATCCATTGAGTTTGCAATTGCTTGGGGACAAGCAAATTTGGGAAGGGAGGACTGTAACGTCCCCTTTTTCAACTTAAGAGCCTAATAATGGACTTCTTGCCATTCCCTTTCTGTGGTAATGAAGTTGAATGAGCAATGGAAGGAATTGAATTTCCATTTCATTTTTCTTTTGCTAATTTTTAATGTTTTCTTCAGTGTTTTCTTTATTAGGCAGGTTGTCTGAGCTAGAAGAGTGTTAAAAGCAAATTAAAAATCCCCAAAGAAGCTTTATGAGGTCGGTCCTTCTATTTTGGCCTTAGGCGCCAAAGGAGGTGGGATATAAAAAGGTGATCAAAGACTTCATTTTCATCAACAATTTTGGGCATTTACTCTCTACTTGATCTTTGGGCCGATTGCTCATTATCATTCCACTTTTGGGCAAAAATCCCATTGTGTGGCTTTTTTCAAGGAAGACGAAAACCTTCCTTGTGGTGGTTGGAGTATGAAAACCCTCCATTTTGGGTGAAGTGAAGATAACTTGAAGACCTCTTGCAGATTTGAACATTAGAAGATCAAAGAAGACATCTACAAGGCTTTGCATGCATTGTTGAGCTCTTCCTAGTTGGAGCGACTAGGGTTTGATAGCATTTGGGTGCCTTCTAGGGCACAAGCTGCAAATTTGATTTCATATTCTGATTTGGCACAATTTATAAAGCCGGAATCTATATCTCTTTGTGGTTGTGGGGGTTTGGAAACCCTTAATTTCATATTTTCTTTAGGTTGTACTTCTGCTGCAATTAATTAATTTTCCAGCTGTGTTTTCAATCAAGTTTCATATTGGAAAGTGGCTTAAATACTTCCTAAAATACTTATCTATATTTTGGTTGGGTTATTTGAGGAGTTTCAAGTGATTTCCCTTCATTTTTAGACTGTTGTTATAAAAATCAGACTGTTGATTTCCAGCTGTCATAAAAAATCAGTTTGTTGGTTTAAAATCAGAAATTAATAATTTTGGGGTTTGTGTGATTTCCTCCTTTTTCAATTGAAGTCCCAAAAAGTGACATTGCAGAGGCAAAATACCTGAATGATCTTGTAACGACACGAGCTCATGTACTGATCGAGTTTTGGATATAGTAAGGTTGTCAAGAGGTCAAAGCCTATTAGTCGATATAGTGCCGGAGAACCATCGACATGCCGGAGAGCTACTAGTTGACATGGAGACTAGAGAGTCTGTCAACACCATTGCCAGGAGCTGGAGAGCTCATCATTTCGCTGACTTTATTGTGAAGGAGGCTAGAGAATCGTAGAGATCGTACTGAGCCGACATCATCGTCTCACAAGCCAAAGTGCCATTACAGAAACATCGTACCACCATCCGAGAGAGACGGTGCACCATTATTGCTGGTCGAGCCAAGGGCCTGTATCATGGAGCCAAGAGTCGCCGAGATAGACAGTCCCGAGTTCAAGCCAGGTCAATCGACGTTGTTGATCGTAAGTAGTTATCTGATGTAAGAAATTTGTATTTTCTGCATTGGTTATATATCGGTTCATCTTTTGAACGGACGTGAAGATGTAGTCCATTGTGGGACGAACTCTGTTATCATCCCGGTGTTTATTGCTATTGTAATTTTGTGGTTTTGCTTTCTGTTGTGTGTGTGTTTGCAATTAAATTTAACCCATAATCACGTAATTGGGAAAATTTTAAGGTATCTGGTGGAATGGGAAACTAAGTCAGTTTAAATAATCCCCATTTTCGGATTGCTGGTTGCAATGACCTGCCATGTAAATCTACAAAGTTTTGTGGGACAATGTGGCAGAAGACCTTTTCTAGGTTTATTTTCAGGTCCAAATCCTTAGTCAATTCATCAACACAGGCCAGATCAAATTCATACCCAAGATGGGGGATCCGGTGTTAATTTGCAACTAGCTTTCGATTTCCTTGCTAAATGTTTTCTATAATATTAAATCCAATTCCCTCGTGATGTGCATTCATCATATCTTGTCGTTAATTGTCAATGTAAAGCAAATCAATGTTATTAAAAATAGGTATATTCTTGACAACATCATTGCGGTTCGGGAAGGATTAAAGTGGGCACATCGATCTAATCAATGAACAATGGTCATTAATATTGATTTTGAGAAAGCATATGATGTTATTGAATGGCCCTTCATTTTGGCTATGTTAAAATGTCTAGGATTTGGACGTAAATTCCTTCAAGCAATTTAGACTCTTGGTGTAGATACTTCTTCCCATCTCTCAATCAATGGCGTTCGTTGGAGCATTTTGGTTTTTTTCCCCTTGATTTCACAAGGCTTCCCTTTAGCTCTTGCGTTGTGTGCTTGTTGCGGAGGGCTTCAACTATCTCTTGACTAATGCTAAAATGTAGGGCCGTGTTTAAGGCATCCCCTTACCCTCCACGAAACTTGCTTAGTTAATTAGCGGTGTTTTTGTTGATGATTCTTGTCTTACCCTTACAGAAGTTGAGAACAATATAAAAACGCTATAGAATGCCTTACCACCTATTGCCTTGTTTAATGGTTTACCCTAGCTCATATCAAGCGAATTTGGAACTTGGTCACATTCCTGTTGGATTGGCTGGTGGTTGGATACCATCATTTGCATTGCACGGTTCTTGTGCATTTATGATCGGCAACTATCACACATTTGTTGGCAGTCTTACCCTGCCATTGCCTCAAAGCTAACCACTCATCAGCCGCCTTAGAAAAAACACCCTTTCAAGAGCCTTTGCAACAGCAATTGGCAACACTACAAAAACACCTCCAAATTGCAGTCGCTTACAATGCACATGGGGCTCAAATCAAAGCTATATTACATTGGCTAAAGGAATTTTTCCATATGCTTAAGGATAAGCACTCAACCCAACACATCAAAACCATTAGAGAAGTTGACTGACGACTTACTTAGGTGCCAAATAGTTCATGCTTTTGTCCGCCTTTATCAGCAAGTGTTCGAAGCCCAAGAGATTTCTCATTAGTGACAACGAGCTCTCTAACAATGTCTTTTAATGGTCTTTTACAAGCTTTTTCAAACTCAACGGGTCGCCTGTGAGACTTCTCTCCATTAGGAATTACATGAGGCGAACACGCAAATGACAAATGATAAAGCCCCTGGTTATGATGACCTGCCATGTAAATTTACAAAGTTTTGTGGGACGATGTGAGAGAATACCTTTGCTAGGTTTATCTTCAAGTTCAAATCCCTTAGTCAATTTATCAACATAGGCCAAATCTAATTCATGCCCAAGATGGGGGATCCAAAGGTAATTTGCAACTAGCAACTGATTTCCTTGCTTAATATTTTCTATAAGATTATAGCCAAATCCCTCGTGTTGTACATCCATCATATCTTGCCCTTAATTGTCAATGCAAAGCAATCCAACTTTATTAAAAACAGGTATATTATTAACAACATCATTGCAGTTTGAGAATGCTTGTAGTGGGCACACCGATCTAAACAACGAGCAGTGTTCATTAAGATTGATTTTGGATGCTTGTTGCAGATGCTTTTTCTCGTTTCTCAATCAATGGTGTTCACTCGGAGCGTTTTGGTTTTTTTTCCCACGATTCAATAAGGTTGCCCTTTAGCTCTTGTTGTATGTGCTTTCGGCGGAGGGCTTCACTACCTCTCGGCTAATGCTAAAATGCAAAGGCATGGTTAAGGCATCCCCTTACCCTCCACAAAACTTGCTCAGTTAGTCAATGGTCATTTTGCTAACGGTTATTTTATTGCCCTTATAGAAGTTGAGAACAATATAAAAAATGCTATGGAATGCCTTGACACTTATTGCCTTGTTTAATGGCTCGCCCTAACTCATATCAAGTGGATTTGGAACTTGGTCCCTCGGCCGATAGGAAATTCCTACTGGATTGGTTGGTGGTCGGACACCAACATTCGCATTGCACATTTCTTGTACATTTATAGTCGGCAACTAAGACACATCTGTTGTTGTTCTTACTCCGCCACTGGCTCAGAGTTTAGCCACTCATTAGCCACATTAAAGAAAACAACCTTTCACGAGCCTTTGCAACAACAATTAGCAGCGCTATGAAAACACCTCCAAATTCTAGACTCTTACAATGCACAAGGGTCTCAAATCAAAGCCATATTACATTGGCTAAAAGTTGGTGACAAGGTATTTAAGGAATTTTTGCATATGCTTAACACTAAGCACTCAACCCAACAAATCAAAATCATTAGAGAAGCTGATTGACGACTTACTGAGGTGCCAAATATAGTTCAGGCTTTTGTCCACCTTTATCAACACGTGTTCAAAGCTTGAGAGCTTTCTCATTAGCGATAACGAGATCTCCAATAGTGCATTTCAGTGGTCTTCTACAAGCTTTTTCAAACGCAACGGATTGCCCGTGAGGCTTCTCTCCATTAGGAATTAGATGAGCTGAACATGCAAATGATAAATGATAAAGCCCCTGGCTATGATGCCCTGCCATGTAAATTTACAAATTTTTGTGGGACAATGCGGGTGAATACCTTTTCTAGGTTTATCTTTAGGTCCAAACCCCTTAGTGAATTTATCAACATAGGCCAGATCAAATTCATACCCAAGATGGGGGGTCCGGAGTTAATTTGCAACTAACATGAGATTTGGAGAGGGAGATAGAAGAAGCAAAAACATTAAAGTGAATTTATCAACATAGGCCAGATCAAATTCATACCCAAGATGGGGGGTCCGGAGTTAATTTGCAACTAACATCAGATTTGGAGAGGGAGATAGAAGAAGCAAAAACATTAGGGGCATTAGGAGTTGGTGAGAATCCAAATGATATGTTTAGAGATGATGATGTTGGTGTTGTAGAAGGAATCTTTACCTTCCACTTCCACGAGGCAGCTACAATTGACTTATTTTAGGCGTGCATGATGAAATGGAATATTATTGATATTTCAAAAGTCACATGACTCTATAAGCATTATGGTTTGTAACTTTGTACGTTGAGTTTGTACTTTATTTTGTTCAAAAATTAATAAGAAATATACTTATCGCATTCTATACATACACTTCTTGTGTCATTTGACTTTAATTTAAGTTTATTTTATGAATTTAAATTTTTTTGAAGTTGCAGTAAAGTTGCTAATTAATGTTGATAAATTGTTGATTCCCAATTTCCGCTTCAAAGTTTGGCCTGCCGATTAATTGCCGATTAACCGTTTTTTGAACTACGGGTAGACCTTTCAAGGATCGAAGGGGCCCTCTCACGTTTTGCCATGGCCTACAGGCCTTCTTGTAACTTTAACCTTGGTCTCAATAATTTACTTGATCTTAATAGTGACATGAGTCACTCTGCACTTCAATACGAGAATGCCTCAACTTTTAACAATTACTGATATGGCTGCCCACGGAACATTTGATCGTCCTTTGTCTAATTCACATGTCCATAGTGCTCTTGAGTTTCACACTCATACCACTAGTTCCTTTGCGGGCAACCCAAATGAGCAGGTGCCTCATCATGTTTCTCTTGAGCGTTCTTCTCAATCTGCCCACATGATTTGTTGGCAGCATAGGATGTTGCGCATGTATCTGAGCATGCACCTCTTGATCATTGTTTCAAATTGTCTTTTACTGCCCCTTTAAATGTTGTTGATACTAGTTCATCAAATGTGCGCAGTCCAAATTCTTTACACCCCGTCACTCGTGATTTGGTTCCATCCACCTCTAAATGTGATGAGTCCTCTTCCACATCACCTATGATCATGCATGTTGTCAAAAAGGCCAAATTGGAAAAGCAAGATGATGCGGGGATCCTCACACATATCAAGATGCCAAGAGAATCTTACAAGTATAATGAGTGTGAAACTAACAAGGGGGTGCCTTTACTTGATTTGACGACTAATGACGTGCAAGACAATGATTGAGGCATTTGAATTTTACTGAATTGTTGGCTTTATCTTGGGATTTGATACTTGGGATTGGTATCACTTTAATTTCATGTGCTGACTTCACATTGACATTTGGACTTGGTATTTTGACTTAGAGTAAGACATAAGATTGGCATCATTTTAGATGGATTTTATATGCTGACTTGGATGGTGGCTTTCACCTTGTTTGTTTTATTCTGCAGTTTGAACCATGTTGAGCTCACTAGCTATGTTATGAACTTAATTTTTTGGTTTGGAGGAATTCTCTCATATTTGACTATTTATGTCTTAGAGATTTAGATTGACCATTATGGATAAAATTTGCTCGAGTTTTGGAAGGTAAATAAATGATAATGCGTATAATTGAAAATCTATGAGATATGACTGTTGTTTGAGTTGGTACTAATTTGAAAATCGATGGCTGAGGGTTGAAGCAAAATCTAGAAAGATAGGAAAATCACCTTACTATTATAGCTTTGATTACTAATTCGATTAGAACATGGCAGAGTTTGAAAGTGTTTGTGAGCATGTTTAAGGCAACGTTTTCTGTTTCCGTATGAGGTGTTGAACATTTTCTGAAATATTAGGTTCTTTCAAGTTGATTTAATGACTAAGAAGTGAAAGCAGCCCCTGCTAGAAATCAAACGATGGTATGGTTTGTAAATACAATAACAAGAGCCCAAACTAGGTCCTCTAACTCGGGACCTATACAAAACTCTAGGCTTGATGATTCCATAGGCACATCTTTGAAGGGACATCTTGGAAGGGGATCTGAAAACATCATCGCTCCAAGACATGAAGGGAGACAAAAATTGACCTTTCAAAGTTCACTTGCACCAATTCAGATGAAGCTGTTGATTGGTGCACCAAAATAAATACCTATTTAGAGTCAAATCCAGTTAAAATTGATGAGGAAGCAATAAAAGTAGCTTCATTGCATTTGAAAGGAACGAAATTCAAATGGTTTACATATTGGTGTGATATGTAAATTCACAAGATTGCCCACTTTTAAATCTATAGAATCACTGTCACTGAGGAAGCTTCTCAGTGGCTTTCTCGTGTCTTTTGTTGCATCGTGGTCTTCTAAATTCGTGTCCTAAAAGATGGAAACACTGTAAGATGAAGCATGTTGAGTTGTTCAAAATTGTTATCCCAAATTCGCCCCCCCGGCAATTTTGGTCAAGACAACTCCTGCACGTAAGGAAATTATGAAGGAAACGACTCAGACCCGTGAGCTCACATTCTAGGACGACAAACAAGTTACATGTGGGCTCGGAAATGAAGGAGCAGTGTCGCAGAGAAGCCAGGAGCAAGAAGGAAAAGAAGCGGTGAAGTTTCAAGGTCTTCGGGCTCAAAACCGTTCAGGAAAGAATCCAGAATCGACTAAGTATGGAAGAGCCAACAGAGAGAGCCACGTGTCCTAGCGGCGCTTCTCCAAGATGAATCCATAAAGGGAGGCTCAAACAAGCCCCGCATCTCCACGTGTCCCAGGTCAAAGCGGGCCGTCGGGGGTTTTCTGAGTTTTGCGTTTCGCGAAAAGGGGAAAAGATAAATTACGGACCCGCGAGCCCAATTTTTACTCTAATCTGGCTGCCACGTGTCCCATATAAAAAAAGGAAAGCCCAAACGAGCACCAGGCTGCCGCATGGCCCTGGTAGGTGAAAATGGAGAAAAGTCTTCCAGGCCATTAACGCAGAATCCAATCTCTTCAACTACTAGATCTGATTCGATTCAATCCGCTAGGGAACCAGAAGCGACATATTGTGGGCGGATTTGCAGGAGGCATTGATATTCAGTGGTTGAACTTTCAAAGCGGGATTCGATGCATTTCTCATGGTGGTTGGAGCAGGATTTGACTTTTCCCTCTTCTCTCTCTTTTCTTTCTATATATACTGTAACACTTCTCGTTTGAGAGGTAGAGACATTCTGGGCATAGAGAAACTCTGTCAAATTTGTTTCTCAACGCCATTTTTGAGCAGCGAACCTTCTCCCACGCCTGGCAAATGTATTTGTGCCTCTATTCCAGAAATGTAATGGTCTGTGCACCTTCTAGAGCAATAAAAACATGTTTTTGTGGTGTTCTTCAACCCTTTGCATCGTTTTGTTGTTTCTTTGTGCCTCTCCCTTCCAGATTTGTTTTTTTGTGCATGTATTTCACGTTTGCAGGTGCAGGATGTTGTGTTTCATGGAGTTTAATGGCGAATTTGAAGATCTGGGCCGTGTCACTTCTGTCTGACCTCCCTCATCTCCATTTTCTCTGTTTCTTTCTCCCTCAACAGAATATCTCGCTTCCTTTGCTGGTGTATCACCGTTTTAGTGTAGGCTTTATTTTTTCAGTTTTCTCTCTCCTTGTCTCCTTGGAAGTTAGATTAGGATTAGATTAGCTTGCCTGCACTGGAATAGCTTGTGGCAGGTAGTTTAGGAAGAGGAACCAACCTTCTCTGGAGAGCTTTCCCATTCGCAAGGTCCCACACCTTGGGGAAGTTCAATGTTATGCAAATCACACCAAATGAGTCTGCCTTAGAAAAGTAGATCCATAACTCATTTGGGGGTGCTGTGATTTCGCACTAACAGTTTTGGCACGCCCAATGGGACATGGATTAGATCTTCTCTTTGGTCTGAAGCACCTTACCACTTCACTTCATCATTAGGTTCAATGTGCTCTTGGTGAAGATTTCAGCCTTTGGAGGCACTTTCAGGCACATCTGGCGACTCCATCTGGTCAAAAACCCATTCTCTGAGTTGCAGACCTTTTCCATCCATTTCCACTCATTTCATCCATTTTCTTCTTCCATCTCTTTCATTTTCTCCCATTCCATGAGGTTGTGCAATCATGACTTCATTCCCTTCATGGAACTCACACTTACAACAATACAGTCCACCTCCAATGTATTTCCCAACTCCTCCAGATCAGTATTATAATCAGATCCAGGACCATTATGCTTACCCATATGAGCAGAGTCAAAGTCAGTTTGACTATGGAGCTTATCAAGGACAAGGGGACATATACAATGGTGATAGTTATGTGGAGAATGTTGGTCTACTGGAGAAGATTCAAAAAATGGAGGCTGGCATGGTTCAGTCAAGGGGCATATCACGAATGAAGGCATTCGAGATTGGTTGTAGGGCACCTTGTCCATGGGAAGGCCCTTTTCCAAGACATTACAGCCCTCAGGAGAAGCTAGACTTCATGGTTGAAATGCTGCCCCAACTTGCACAATGGACTGAGGAGATCGAGGCCTATGAATTTGGTGCCAGGCAACCTTGTCAATGGGTAAATCCTACACCATTATCTGGTAATTTTCTCTCCACTCCTCAAGCAGCACCATCTCAATTTGAGCTTCAATTTCCAAGCTTCCCATTGTATGTTGCCCCAAGTGTGAAATCCATTTCTCCATCCCCTAGTCTACCATCCCATTTCAGTTCTTCTGCCCTTTTCCCTTCCAAACAGTCATCCCCTCCGAACAAACAAGAAGTTCCACCTCCCTCCCCACCACAAACAATTGCAAAGCTGGTTGAACCCCAACCTGCCACTCCTCTTACTTTCCCAAGTCCATGTTGGGAAGATACTCAAGAATCCAATCAAGAACAACAAGAAGAGGAGCCCAACAGAAAAGAAATAACAGACAATCTGATGAGTTGGGCTGCTAAATTTGGGTTTACAAAGATCCCCTTGATGGTCAAGCCAATAGAGGAGGTCAAGGTTGAAGAGCCAGTGGTGGCTGAGTTTGAATTTGCAGCAGAGGAGGAGGACCATACAGTTTCAGAGGCCCCGAGTGTGGAGCAGGCTACAGAAGAACCTTCAGTTCTTCCTCCCACTTCATCCCCTTCAAGCTCTGATGTTGAAGAAGAGTTTGATCTTTCAAACTTCATGTTTGAAAGTGAAGGGAGCCATGGTGATCAAGTTGCAGATCAGGAAGGCACCATGGAGGAGGTAGAGCACATGCAACAGGACAACAAGGAGGCAGACTGCCTGTCAGACTTGGAAGATTGCTTTAATGAAGGAGGAACCCATGGAGATCACATCATTTTTTCCTCCATCTCTCACATCCCAAGCACATGAGCCTGCTGCCATGGAGGAGAACATTCAAGAACAACAACCTGCACTTCATAACAGCCCTCTGGAACCAAGATTGGAAGACATGGCTCTCCCATTTTCTCCATAGGAGAAGGAAGAGAAAAAGCAGGAAGATGTCCCCATCTCTCCCACACCATCCACCCAAGAAGGTCCACAAGAAGACTCCATTTTTGGAGTTGAATTTCAGAAAAATGGGCACATCCAAAGGATCAGACCGTGCCCAATCAGGTACTTGGCTTCATTGGAGCCAAGGGAGAAGCCAAAACCAGTCATGCCTACTTCAGGGCATGAGGATGAGCATCAAAGTACCAAGGGTCATCATCAACACCTCCAGAAGTCCGATGCAAGTCAACTTGAGGAGGTATTTTCCATTAATGCTGATACCTTGATGATTTGGGTGGAGGACCGGCTTATTGTTAGTTTTTCACTCATCCAACCAGCCATGTTCAGTGCCAAATCAGTTGCATGGCTGCCATTTTTGAGGAAGGGAAGCTATTTCTCCTTGCCAGTTGCAGGTTTTGTTTGAGTTCCCTTTGCTCTTGGTTAGAGTAGAGTAGGTAGGTTTGTTTTCAGCAGAAGAAGTGTTTTTGCACACTCTGCATGTTCCATTTGGAGCATGTATGATTTTCAGTTTGTACATAGTTTTTGGTGTTGTTGTATTGCTCTTGCACAGTGCATTCAGTTGGCTTTTGGTGAAGTTCAACTTCAAGTTTCAGCGGGTTTCCAAGTGATTTAGAGGTCAACAAAGTGCAGGGAGTCGGGGAGTCCATTTTATAAGAAGGATCAGTGTCAGGCCATCATTCTTGACTCCATGCCCAATGGATGCTCCAAGGCCACTGGTCTCTTCATCTAGTAGGCAGATGTCCTTGTGAGTCACCAAATTGTTATCCCAAATTCGCCCCCCCTGGCAAATTTGGTCAAGACAACTCCTACACATAAGGAAATTATGAAGGAAACGACTCAGACCCAAGAGCTCACATTCCAAGATGACAAACAGGTTACAGGTGGGCTCGGAAATGAAGGAGTAGTGTCCCAGAGAAGCCAGGAGCAAGAAGGAAAAGAAGCGGTGAAGTTTCAAGGTCTTTGGGCTCAAAACCATTCAAGAAAAGAATCTGGAATTGACTAAGTATGGAAGAGCCAACAGAGAGAGCCACGTGTCCTAGCGGCGCTTCTCCAAGATGAATCCATAAAGGGAGGCTCAAACAAGCCCTGCATCTCCACGTGTCCCAAGTCAAAGCGGGCCGTCGGGGGTTTTCTGAGTTTTGCGTTTCGCGAAAAGGGGAAAAGATAAATTACGGACCCGCGAGCCCGATTTTTGCTCTAATCTGGCTGCCACGTGTCCCATATAAAAAAAGGAAAGCCCAAATGAGCGCCAGGCTGCTGCATGGCCCTGGTAGGTGAAAATGGAGAAAAGTCTTCCAGGCCATTAACGCAGAATCCAATCTCTTCAACTACCAGATCTGATTCGATTCAATCCGCTAGGGAACTAGAAGTGACATATTGTGGGCGGATTTGCAGGAGGCATTGATATTCAGTGGTTGAACTTTCAAAGCGGGATTCGATGCATTTCTCATGGTGGTTGGAGCAGGATTCGACTTTTCCCTCTTCTCTCTCTTTTCTTTCTATATATACTGTAACACTTCTCGTTTGAGAGGCAGAGACATTCTGGGCATAGAGAAACTCTGTCAAATTTGTTTCTCGACGCCATTTTTGAGCAGTGAACCTTCTCCCACGCCTGGCAAATGTATTTGTGCCTCTATTCCAGAAATGTAATGGTCTGTGCACCTTCTAGAGCAATAAAAACGTGTTTTTGTGGTGTTCTTCAACCCTTTGCATCGTTTTGTTGTTTCTCCGTGCCTCTCCCTTCCAGATTTGTTTTTCTGTGCATGTATTTCACGTTTGCAGGTGTAGGATGTTGTGTTTCATGGAGTTTAATGGCGAATTTGAAGATCTGGGCCATGTCACTTCTGTCTGACCTCCCTCATCTCCATTTTCTCTGTTTCTTTCTCCCTCAACAAAATATCTCGCTTCCTTTGCTGGTGTATCACCGTTTTAGTGTAGGCTCTGTTTTTTCAGTTTTCTCTCTCTCCTTGTCTCCTTGGAAGTTAGATTAGGATTAGATTAGCTTGCCTGCACTGTAATAGCTTGTGGCAGGTAGTTTAGGAAGAGGAACCAGCCTTCTCTGGAGAGCTTTCCCATTCGCAAGGTCCCACACCTTGGGGAAGTTCAATGTTATGCAAATCACACCAAATGAGTCTGCCTTAGAAAAGCAGATCCATAACTCATTTGGGGGTTTTGTGATTTCGCACTAACAAAAGTTACATGTTGATTTCTATTGTCACCATCACATGTAAGAATCACTGGTAAATATTTTAAATGCCATCCTTTGCCCGGCTGACCCACAGGGCATTATATGAGACATGGGTAATAGTCATTTCTTGTAAGCAACCTAAGCCTGTAGGTGCGTATGTGACCATTTGATTTGTCTTCATGTTCCAGAAAACGTGCACGGGGGGATATTCTATCCTAAGTGCTTATGTCAAATGTTCTGCCCTTTTGGATAAAAACTGTTCTAATGCAACTGTGTAGTGCTGCATATATGTTTTATAGCTGCAGAGGATTCATTTACATATTGAAGTGGCCTTTTCAAGTGTTTTTAATTTGGATGTGGGCAATATGGTGCCCTTTCTTAATCATTTATTTTAACAATCTCTACTTTCTCATGTCATGTTTTGAGATGCATCCAGGTGAAAATAAGACAAATCTGGTCTGTCATGGGGAGATTGGGGTTCATAATAAAACTCATCATCCAATGAAATTATGTAAGGCATACGCACAAAATTGAGGGCAATCTCCAGTTTTGTAACCTTTTTGGATAATAACTGTTCTAATGCAACTGTGTAGTACTGCAGATATGTTTTGTAGCCGATCCATTTTCATATTGAAGTGGACTTCCTAGTCTTTTTTAATTTGGTTGTGAGCAATATAGTGCCCTTTCTTAATCGTATTTTTTAACAATCTCTACTCCCATTTTTTTTGTCTCATATTATTAGTTGTATCCAGTTGAAAATAAGACAAATCTGGTCCGTCATGGAGAGATTGGGGTTCATAATAGAACTCATCATCCAATGAAATTATGTAAAGCATACGCGCAAAGTTGAGGGCCATCTCCAGTTTTGTAACCTTTTCTGACTCTGTCCATCATAGCCTCAATACTAGTCTCGTGTCCTGAATTGTTTCTAATGGACGTGGGGTTTCATTTGTCAATGGTGATGCTCTAGGTCTCTTGGGCTCTATTGAACACAGTTTTTATGAGAGAGCCTAGTTAGATTCATCTACACTGTATGGTCTACAAACATGAGAATGCTCTTCTTAGATATGTTCAGTGCAATTCCCTAATAGAGAAGGGTCTTACATTGACTTAATGTTGCTGGTATAGCAGAAGTGTTGTTTACTACTGACTTAATAGCTTAAAAACTAACCCCTTCCCTACCTTTTCTTGTTTTTTCAACATTGGTGTTGTCTTTCATCTTTACCTACTACCATAATTTTAGAAATACTGTCTCAACTTCTGAAATTGATGTTTTCATTCATAGTTGAAATGGAAAAGGAGGATGATTCGTCAAAAATTTTGCATTATGAGTAAACAAACTCCTGGGTATTTGCTACTTTTTATGGGTTTGTTTTGTGGATATAGAAAGGGTTCTGAAGGTCATTTACATTGTACTTGGAGCCTTTGTATGAGAAATTTATAGCTTGGAAAAGACTATTGATTTGATAGGCTGGGTGATAGGATCTAATTCACTATATACAACGCAAAATTTCCATTTTCTCCATAACAGTGGTGGGAAAACAGTTCTCTTGGAATAGTTCTTAAGAGAAGTATTTGACTCTATATGGTTTAGTTTCATAAATCGACTGCTTTTTATTATTGGAAATCATGCATCTACACATACTAACAACTCATTTTCTTCTGCACCTGTATTGCAGAATATTCCATTAGACTTTATGCGAAAATGTTTACCAAAGGGCAAGGCTGAAGTAACTCTTTTGGGTCCTGATAAAGTGCAGTGGTCGGCAATATCCCCAGGAGAGAATACAATACCACATTCTTTGAGGGGATGGCGAGATTTTGCTGTCAATTATGAGCTGAAGCTGCAAGACATATGCATTTTTGAATTGCTGAACAAGCATTTATTGGTTTTGGAGGTTCATATTGAAAGAAATTTTCAAATATCAGGTAGGAAGAAAGGAAATGCCAAGAGAGTGGAATATCAAATTCCAAAAATTGAAGATTGTAAATTTAGCTCCCAAAAAAATTCAAGGCAAAATAAAAGTAGAGAGGAATGTTTCCCCTGATCTTCCATTCATTTCACCTGTACCCAGCTATCGGGATAAATTTCTGAAACATGAAATGTGCAGTGAAAAACTATTGAAGCATGGCTGTGAAGGAGAAAAAATAATATTAAATGGTGAAAAAGGTTCTGTATCGGCTGTCATGAGGGATCAAAAGCCATACTTCCTCAGAGGTGACTTACATCGAACTTCGACTGGTCCTGATACGTCGGGAAGTTACAAGAAAGGCGCACCAACTCGAAAACTGCATGATTCTAATGTTGTTGTCCTAGAGTAGTACAGTCGTGATAATGTAAAGGTGATGGCATGTAATAAAACGACTGAAATACCATAAGTTGTGCAAGTTCCAATTCTATGAATGGCATCTAAAGAGAACCTCAGTCCATGACAGCTTGCAACTTCAACTTCTATTGAGACATGCTTAAGACACGGTGTTCTATCTAGAACCATCTGCACTAGATACTAGAAGTCTTTCTTTTGTGTGTCACGACTCTCAATAGATGGTTTCATATGAATGCTAAAAGTAGCATTTGACTAATGAATTATGCATGTTTACAAAACGATGTACACTAGAACTTGTGTAAATTTAATTTACGATGGATTTAATGAAGTGGAGACAATTTTCCAAATGTTCATCATCCTTTCTAGAAGGCAGCAACACTTATTAAAGGGTGAACTAAGCTAAAGTTTGCGGATCCTTCCTGAGATAGGGCTATAATATCATAGCCCAAACAGTATATAATAACGATGCCATTCATTGACGTATTTCTTAAGTTTTTCGGCAATCATATATATTTGAACATAAACTGCTTGCACTCTTTTACTTCTAGAGATCACTAATTATTCTAGCATCAAAGCAATATTTTTTTAGCTTTTCAGTACATGGTGGCCCATTATTTGTTATTGTAAATTTGTTGTGCAAAGTTTGTTTCGACAAATTATTTCAAGTGGTAAAGAGCCTATTTTAAACTGCAAAAAAAGCTGAAGTTTATTTGTTATGTTCAATTTGTTGTGCAACTTTTGTTGTACAAGTATTTTCAAAGGGATAAAAAGCCTATTCCAAACTGCATCAATGCCGGCGTTGCTCCCAAACACTCTAAGAGCCAATATGGAAAATATGATAAAACGAGGTAAATTCTATATATTGACAAATTTGAATGTCTAAAATTGTGAAAGCTCAATACATTACAATGAGCAAGGTAGCAAGTGGCAAATAATAATTCTAATAGTAAAATATTATTTTCACGTGACAAAAGCCATCCCAATTTGGAGTGAAATGATAAGAGATGATAATGAATATGATCTACATATGAAGTTAAAGAAAAAGTGAATCAAAACAAAATACATAGAGAGCAATGAACATGTTTTGTAATAAAGTGTCAAACTTGAGCATGTCCAATTGAAGCTATAACTAACACAGAAAAAATCACTAAACACATTTCTCATCTTAAAAAGATTTAAAGACATCATTATGGGAAGAACAAAGGTTCAAGAAAAAACACAAATTTCTCCAAGAAATTGACTCTATATGTTAATCTCTCAACATCTTACAACTATGAATTTTATTAATAAAATTAAAAAGCACAAATAATAGAAAAACACCATCAACACTTTGAAAAAAATGAAAAACTTGAAATAATGATAAATCAAATAGACAATAACCATCAAACACTAAATAACTATGTACATAACCTGATCTGAAAATGCGCTAAAAACAATTCACTTAGTTCTTCGTTTTTATGGATATTTATAATTCAATTTCAAATCAACGTACTACGTTACAATTTACATAATAACTGAAATGAAATTGATGTGAAATGTATTACAATTTTATTTCTTCAATTACGTATACATATTCATCATTTCTCAATTTTCATTATTTTCCCGTAAAACGTAAAAATCCCATAGAAGACCAGTTTGCTATGCAGGTGGAATAAATCCTATGATTTAGCCAAAGAAACACAAGCAACTTGGCACGCTGGTGTCCCAAGATTTCACCCTGAAATCTGGGACTACCCTATTCGAAAAAATTTCGTACTTTTAAAATAATGCGTCGTTTTCTGTTTTTATTGCCAGAAAGTTCCTGTATTATGTCAAGATATTCCTAAGGAGCCATATTAGCCATTTTCGTCAAATACCCAGATGCCTAAAATTGTTATATTCTGTCATCGGGATTTGCCTGCGGAAAATTTGTATTTAATTATTTTAAGCCCCGTTTGAGGCAATTTTTGCTCCGGTTTAACCATGTTGTGATCGTACATGTCATTATTCTCATATACCAGTAGGGTTTTAACCAGGAATGAATTTTGGACTTTATTTGTAACTGCTGGCAACGTTTTGTGTTTTTGTGTTTTCCCGTTTCGTTTTCTGTTAAATTTCTCTGGATTAATTCCTTTGCCGGTTTGACCTGATTCTTGCGCTGGAGTATCTAGATATCACATACGCACGTTGTGCCAGAAGGAATTCGCCATCAGAGGTTTGGTTCTCTAGGAAAAGATAAAGTCGTGCACAAAAAAGCCTATCTGGGCTGGCCGCATTTTTGGAAAAAAATGGTTCGAAGTGGATCATGAGATTTTTGGGAGCAGCAGGCATGCATGAATTTTGTACCTGCCTAGTAGGGTACTTTTTCACATGGAAGCAACACCACTTAAGTCACAATGGGAAAATTCGAGTTAGCAGGCAGGGGGGAATTTCTTCCTTGCCTTGCAGGATAAAAATTCCCATTGCGGAATAAAAGAAAAATCACTTAAGTGAATAATGGGATTTTATTGCTTGCCTTGCAGGGTAAATAATCTCATTATGAAAGTCAAAACGACTTAAGTGAATCATGGGATTTTCAGGGCTGTCTTGTAGGGTAAATTATCTCATTGTCATGTGACTTTTAAAAATAGAAATCTCTTATGCCAAAAAGCGCGACTCCTTTAGGGAGAGAGGCAGCCTTAAATTAATTAATTTAATTAATTTATCTTCCAATTTTGGCACCTAGGCTTGTGGAAAAGTCAACAGAGATAAGTGGACAAAAGGAAGTTAGAAATAGACTGTTCTAAAATTAAATAAATAATATTTATTTAATGCAGCCCCTCCATGTCAAAAAGTGCGCCCTATTTGGGAGAGAAATAATATTTTTTAAAGTATTAAATGATTAAATTAATTCATATTTTCAGTGGCAAAGGTCAGCATATTGTGAGGCTTGAGTTAACTGGAAGCAGAAGTCTAAAATTAAATAAATTTAATTTATTTAATGACAGTCATATGCACAAAATAGGCGCATCATTTGAAGAGTGAAGTTTATTAATTAATTAATTAATTGCCAGGAATAGGAAATACATTAATTAATTATAGAATTGTGAAGATTATATAAGCAGGGGCTGCCATAAGAATGAATTAATTAATTCAAAGGCAGAGAAGTGCAGCCTAGAGGAAAAGTGCGCCCCATTTGGAAAAGATTTTTGCTCAGAACAAGGTGAAATTAATGCTGAAAGCTTCCAATTTTGGTGCACAGGTTGAAAGAGGTTGATTTGTGTCTGGATAATTGTTTGCATAAGTGATACATGTGCTCAGGTGAAGTTTGTAACATCCCCATTTTAAGATACTAGAACAAGGGAAATTTTTTTTTTTATACAAGTTCTCTGTTCTGAATTATGTAATTCAAACACACGTTCAAGTTTTAATAATTGTTCTCTGTCCAATTAATGTATTTCGGATCACACAATTTCTTTTTAAAACCAATGTTCTCTGTTCGCATATTTACAATATGGAACACACATTCAATGTCATTCAATCATATAACAGATACCATATGTTGTTGTAAATGACTCGAAGAACTACCGATCTCCCATTTTATGGCTCGGAGTTTCAGCGATCTCTCATTTCATGACTCGGCGACATACCGATCCTTCATGTTAATCCATGCATTATATAATAAATATACATGGTTCTTTTACCGTTTCCGGTTATCAAAGTGATCCATTTAAGAGGCATATCTGAATATCTGTTACTGATATTCATCTGACATCCTGCATCTTAAACTAGGTGATTAGGACAACGCAACCAGCACTTGCGATACTTTGGCCAAAGATTTTCACATGCTTTGCATGATCATATTCCCAGATGTCATACACATCAATGGAATACGTCCTTCACCTCACTTCGTCTGTTATCTAGAATGGTCTTTCCTAATCTCTGTCAGTCCTTTCGTCCAAGGTCAAACTCTAATCCTGACTAGCAATATGAACGAGTATAGGAAGGCACTCATGGTAAATAAAGGTACGCAGACATACTGTGTCGTCCCTAGGCGACTCCGCGTGTCTAGTTACCTTTAGTCCTCCGGAGTCACTCCATATACACGATCACATTCCTATCCTCATCTAAGTAACTTAGTATCCAGCTTATGTAAACTTGATGATTCGATTCGGGAGGGCGTTGTAACATGTCAACTACAACATTGTGTCGTCATGAAGGCCCCGCCTTCATAAAGACACCATATTGCAGCTGGCATGTGCCAAGGTCCTACGAAATCCTCTCATCACGGAGTACACATCCAGCTCGAGTGTGATTAGATTATAATCTTAATATTTAAGATCAATTTTCAGCAATCGGGCTAATCCTTTAACCTCGTTCTCGTTACAGTTGTATATAGCTAAGAGAGACTTAATTTGTCTTATAGCTTAATATACATCCTCTCCTTCATACCGAAGGGTTGCATATTTTCTTCTTGGTTCTTTTCTTTAACTTCGGACTAACAGTCCATTACAGATGAACGTAGTAAGTTTAACCTATTAAACTTAACCAAGTTTTACCCAAAACTGTAAACAATTCAGAATTCCATCTTATTAGACATCATTTAAACGAGGTCTAATTCTAAATGAATGTATTCATTTATTCTCCATAACCTTACTTCAGTTAAGGTTTGTTACCAATAGATATGTTTCCCCATATCTAATATTTTCTGAATTTGCACACTACGAGGATGTTAACGAAGTCCGAATACAAGGTTCGGCTACCTCTTCTGTTATTTGATATTCCTTAGTTTATATACTAATCCTGAATATCTTAATTAAGAGTTCATATTCATCTAAATCCATTTTAATGTCAATTTAAATTTCATATTAACCCAAGTATGAACTAATTGCACATTCCAACTTAAAAGTTGTATTTCGGTAAAGAATAGATATTATGTCCTTTTAAAATCTATCCACTATCATTTGATTAATTCCAAATCAAAGAATAACATTATATTCTCAATCTTTATCCGAACAATTTCAAAATGATACAGCCATTAAAATATCACACTTTTCCTTGTATTCATCCATAAGATTTACAATCAATACAACTGCCAGTCCAAATGACTGGACTTCGCTTATATCAAACAACATTACAACTCATAAGGATAGAAGAATGTAATTTCTTCTTTTCCCATTTCCTCGTAAAGGAATAATAGCTATCAAATATGATCCATCCTCAGTTAATCAAAAGAAGTATGAGAAAACAACCATGTCTTCGTTTTTACTCAAGAACCATCTGCAAAATTTACTTGCACGAGTCAGTTCATTGAACTGAGCATATTAAGCACTTGTCATTAAATGAGGTGCTTTTAATTAACTGTCTCAATAAAAGAACCCTGCTTTTATGAAACGTTAAAAGGAACATCATCCAATAATTAAGTACCAATAAGGATGAACAACATAACAACCCAATCATCTAATTACCATCCCAATCAGACAAAAGGATTACTACCCTTTTTCCCAAATAATTACTACAAGAAGTAATTTCCTTCAACATTTCCAGATTAAAACATCTGTAAGAACTAATACACCTATGCATATACTGTTGTTCTAATGTAAATGCTATCAATTCCATTCCCTTACAATAGTTAAAGAAAAGATTCACGTAATAGATTTTAAATAAGACTTCCAACAGAACCACTTTCCTTTCCTTTCTTACTACTTGTCTAATTTTAAACAATCAAACGTTGAAGAGAAAAGTAGTCATTCACCATGAACTCATTGGTGTCAATCCTCAAATACAACAACAGAATAATACTTCTTTCAATTCAGAAGAAAATAAACCGCAGTTAAATGCAGATGCTTATACCAAGGCAGTACAAAATTCATTCTATAACAAATATAGATTTCCAACTGTATGAGAGAAGAATGAACATTACTTCAAATTATCTATCCAACTCTCTCTTTCCTTTCATCATAACTGTACTGAGAATTTAATCCAATCGTGATATCATTCAATGATAACAGTCCAAAGAGAAGTAAATAAAATCAATAATCGAATAAAAGGAAGAAGGATCATATTACCTTTTCTCACTGTCTAACCAAATATCCACTATTTAGAACAGACATAATCCAATAGTATGATTCATTTTGAATAGTATATTTCAGTATTCAAAAACTACTAATTACCTTTCCAAAGAGTTGACCAGAATTCATTGCAACTGGTCCGTAAGCATTAGTACCAAAAGAACCTCTAAATACAATCATTTCCTCCATATATTTCACTCAACGGACTTTCTTGTCCAGATATAAACAAGCAAGAGTATACAACTAGTTTTATAAGCAACGTTTCATCAAAAACAAGCATTTCAAGTAGACCTGAACAACAAGAATGTACAGCTAGCTACGAAATCATGAGCTTCATCATAATAGTAAAAAGAATCATTTTCCAAACATTCAAAGTAAGAATTCCACTTCAGTTTAGTCTTGATGAAACAACAAGAAGTCTAGAAGGCAGTTCGTATAGTATACATACATATATATGCAAATAATTTCATCACACAATCCAAAGAAGACTGAAATAGTAAACTCTAATCCATCCGGTAAATATCCAGATACCCAGTTCCAGAATTAGGAAAATAATTCCTTAAACAAAATCTTTCATGGATTTCAAACCAAATACGGAGGCTTTTAATCGTTTTAAAAGGGCGTGAGAGTAAAACGATGAAACAAGCCCACTGTTCCCAAGAATTTATATTCTATGCGCTGTATTCCCTCAGGGAAAATAACTCACACAACAATTCCATCTATCATTCTCACGTTTCTTCAAAAACCATTCACGCACAGAATTCGGAAAACAATCTTCATACCAATATCATTTATATAAAACCGAATCCATAATGCACAATAAAATCCACTTACCATTACCTTCAGATTTCAAAACAGCAGAAGAGAAAACTTAATTCATTAATAATTTCAGTAATAAAAACACTCGTTTTCTTCAAAACGCACAAGAATACCCAAGTCGTATTCATCTTTATAATGACAGTTCAAACCAGGCATACAGAATCATCTCATCCTTCCATTTTACAAGAATGCACAGAAATCAGAATTGATACACGCATAACTAATGTATTCATCAGCACAAACACATATTGGGTAATAAAAACGAATACCCAACACTGTCAAAACGAATCCACACAACATGGACAGTTTTATTCGACTTAATCATTATGCAAAGAAATGCTCAAGTCTCATGCAACAAAAGAAAACGACTCAACCCAAATATCACTTCAACATATCAGCAAAATCATATAACCAAAAACCCCCTTCATAAGAGCAAGGTTGTTTTAATGAGACGTTTAAACAAAAGCAAACGGTTTAAGGAGAAGGGCTTAACATGCCTGTAATTCTTTTTGTGGTTCGAAGAAAACCGCGTCCACTGGAGCTATTTTTCTCCACGACGTCCACATCAAGGCTTACCCAACAGTCCACTAACTTCCTCAAGCTCAAAAATAGCTGTGGCTATTCCAACAACAACAACAATAACAAAAAATAATAGCAGGTTCGACAGAACCATGGAAGAAATGCAGAGCAACTAAAAACCCGAATGAACACAATGACAAACAAATTTTTCCTCTATCCTCTTTCCAAGGCGAGCTGGTCGCTAAGACCAAGATCATTGAATGCATTACTTTTTCATCAATTTTCACGCCACCGCTGACTCAGGGTTGACGAGTTTCCTTTTTCAAATTTTACATGTAATTCCTTTTTAGCCACTTAGCTAGTTGGATGCCTCCAACTTTTCCCATGTTCCCGCCAAACTTGGCGCTGAAACTGTAAGGACATCATTTATTGTCCTAATAAATCTCTAACCTTCCCTTCTTATCCATTTCTTCATATGGGTCCATAGGTCCCCTCCATGGTTAGTATTAGTTTAGGTTTTTATAGTCCATAGCTAGGTTGTTCACCTAGTTCAAAAGTTATTAGGATTTGCATCAATTTTCATCCCTGTGCAATTTAAAATCCATGTAGGGTAGTAATTAGGCTATGGGTTTTAACATAGTTATAGGTTAGGATTTAATTCCATAGCGTCTAATTAATAGTTTCCAACGAGTCTTACCGATTGGCGTTCACATTCAACACAATGCAGGACGTTTCGTCCTATGCTCAACACATACCTGTGTCACTTACATCCAGGCTCCTATTGTCTTACGTTGTCTAGCGTTACAACTGTATGTGGTTCGGGAATCAAACCTTTTCCATTGGCATCTATGTACTGGATATTTATATCAGAAATTAGGTGCTGCAAACATTTATTTCAACCTTCAGTCTGGTTTCAGACTTCATTCTGGTTTAGAAATAAATCGACAAAGCAATCACAAGAAGGCCACATCATACCTTGGATCAATGGAATTGATTCAAGGTGTGCTGTCAATCAGCAACAAGAGTTCATCAACATACAACAAGTCTGTTGTCTCATTTTGCAAAACACAAGCAATAATAACCTCCGTCCCAAGTAAACAAATTACAACAAACAAGGTCCAGACTAGTAACACATTCCTTTTAAGATTAAAAGATATATCTTAACATATTTATCTTCATTTCTGCAATTACAACATCATGAAAAGTGATTACCATGATAGCTTAAAAATTAAGACGTTACAAAGTTGGTAAAATTCATGCTTACTTTGCATGCAAATAGAACATCAAATTTGGGGCAACAGACTTGGATTATGCAGATTTTTATGATTAAAATCCATTGTTCATGTTTCGGTTACCATCTTTGTCTGAATTAATTGCAGGAATTCATTATGGGTGCTTTACAAAAGAAAGGGAGCTTAAATCAATGTCTAATACATTGAATATATCATTCGAATCTTAAAAATTATCCAGATCTGCACTAGTTTTGAAGAATTCCGGACCGAGTAAGAAGAAAAAGAATTGTTTAGACAAAGATAGACGCAGTCATGGCAAAGAGGGATGAAAAAGAAAGCACAACGGAGTCATGCATCACTTCCAAATTCACAGACATTGGAGACACAAATCTAGGTCTGAAACCTCTTTCTGAATTGATTGATAGATCCAGAGCAGGGAAGACTTCCCTCATGCGTGCAGTTAAAAGCAGTGGAATTATTTGAGCTGTGACCTTTCCATACACAGCCCAGTTGCCAGAGTTCGTTATGGAGTGTGTCAAGTCTTACCATCCATCATCCAGATCAGTCTGAGATGTTACGAGGAAAACAATAATTCGATTGGGACGCACAGTTCATCAATTACTGTTTGAAGATTCCGGCTCGAAAGGTGGTAACTTCTATTAGCATTCAGGATGCCGACAGTAGGTGGGAGAAGCATAGAGTTGACCGCGTGAACATAATGAACAACATATACATGAAGAAGACCAGATCTCCTTCTAAGTTCCCAAGAACTCTTCCGCGGTCCAATCTGATACAGGAGGTAGACGATATTTCCAAATTGTTATGCAGGATAAATGGCGAAGCGAACGCTCACACTTTCCGTACATGGATGTATTCTTTCATCAGGACCATTGAAGTCAACAAAGTGGATTCAATAATCAATTGGTCGAAAATTATTAGCGACAACATTGGTGAGCAACTCCGGAACGTGAAGCGTACTTTCAACTTCAAAATGACTTCCTATTTGATATACGCAGTAGCCTCACAAGGCATTTTCTCCAAGCTGGATGGATGTGGTGTTCTTTCAAAGGACCCCATTTTTGAGTGCTACCCACAGCTTACTGTACTTGCGTGCAAGAAAGATTTCAAAGTGGTCAATGATGGATTCTTCTACGAATTCATTTGCAGGCTAGACAGGGACCTAAAGGCCAACAGGGTGAGCAAGGAAGCATGGGAAGTCATGTCCAGAATTGGTAGTCTCTTTATTTAGTTTGCGGATTTCACATACCTCAAGGTCACTAGCTTTTCTGGAGAATCGATTAAGCTGCCCAAATATCCGAATGATAGATTGATCACCATGGAGTTGAGCAGGCAACTTGTGGAGATGCATGACCTTCAGTCGAAACGACACAAGTCTACGGGCTTCTTCCCGATCACTATGGGTCATTATAGCTGCCAGAGCATTCATAGAGCTCGAGGAATGGATGCGGATATGTTCTCTGAGTACGAGTAAGAGTTCTTCCCAGCACGACTAAACTTCGATCCATTTGGAGTAGCCAGGAAGACGATCTCCCAGGAGTACGCACATGTGCCTTCATTAGAGGATTTCTGGATGAAGTGCAAGAGTGAGTACGAGGTTAGAAAGAAGGATTTCAGTACGGCAAGTGTTCAACTTTGGATTAGCATGGATACCTGCGGATCTTAAAGATGATGGGGTGGTGTTACTTGACACATACCATCAAATGGGAGGAGATAGAGCCGTATATTAGGAGAACATAGGGGGCTGCCATACAATTGAGGAAAGGTTTGCCGCCGTTCTGGTGAATACTTCAAATTGGTTGTTGACGAAGGGATACTGCCTTGATGAAGCATTGATGAATCAAGTCACGGGCAACTTCGGTGCAAGAGATTCCCTCAAGAGGAAGCACGGAGGAGAAAGCAGTAGAAGGCCCGAGAAGATGAAAGTGCACAGAAGGTCTCATTCGAAGGAGAAGATTACTTCCACGGCCATGACGTTAGTTCCAACATCCAGTGCTTCACCGATTGTTGCACCTCAGCAGGGCACTTATATGCCTCCATCAAATCCGGCAACATTCATCTTCTCTCCTCAGCCACTCCGTTCAGCCCCTGTTCCTGAAGAAACATTGAAGCTGCAGATGATAAGTTCGAAAGAGCTTTGTCCTTGGATGATTCGGAAGATGACAACCATAACACTGTAGCAGTTTCTGATGGAGAGGAATTAGAGCGAGAGATAGTAGTATGGGAGATAGTAGTACGGGAGAACAAAAAAGAAAAATAAAACACGAGTAGATGCAAATTTGAAGCGCTCGACTATGTCTCTTCCCTCCCTAACCTTTCCCAATCTCCAGTGCATGAGAGGACATGGGAGAAGGTTATAAATACAATGAGGAGCAAGAGAATTCATCATTCGAAGCTCCAGAAAGATCAAGAAGCAAAGTATTAAGTTTAATATGAGAGCAAGTGAGTAGAGATTCTTCAGTGCTGGAGTGGAATTGTAGGAGCAAGGTGTAAGAAAACAGAGCAAGCAAGTAATTGGAGAGGAGGTTTACAATGTTGCTTCTTTTCATACTTATTGTAATCTGTACAATTTGATTAATTGGCCAATACAAGTGGGAAGAAAGAGTAGTTGCCCTTCTCACCTAGTTTTCCCTCATTGGGGTTTCCAGGATAAAAATTCTTGTGTTGTGTGTAGAATTATTTTAGCATTTCTCTACAATTCTATCATAAGCACTAATTAATCAGTCACTAAAGCTTTAATCTTCATTGAAACTGTCATTTTCCAAAGTTGAAAGTAGAACAACATAGTTGTGTGATTTCGTAGAGTTCCAAAATAGAAATTTATGGATCAATGTCGAGTCAAAAGCAAGCTAAGTGCCAAGTCACAACCAAATGACGAGCTACAGGCCAAACTCAAAGGGCTCGTAAAACCAAAACAAAGCCATGTGTGGCCACAACCACAACCAACTCCTGCCAAGCTAGGCTATTTTAAGCCTCCAAGCATCCAACACCCACCGACATGGTAAAAAAATGTGCGGGGAATAAAACTTATCATGGGAATTGAACCTCATACCCGTAGCGGCCTATTCTAGCCCTATCCGTTAGACAACTTAACTATACCTTAAGCGACCAAACAATTAGTGATAAGGTCATATTTTTTTATAAACAAACAAAACGAAGGCGATTCAACCGTTTGCTCTTTTGCGCAGAAACTAAGCTTTCCACCATTAAGCCACGACCTTTGTAAACATTTTAAAATGCGTGAGTTGGAAACTTTTATTATTACAGGTCCATTTTTGGAGAGAAAAACCTTTTCGGCGATAGATAAGCAAGTACATGTCATTTTATTGCAGGAAGCAATGATTGAAGACTTCCTATATAGATAGAGACAGTTATTTGCAGGTTGAAGCCCTGTTCAAGATTGTATTTTTGCCTTGTTTTAATGGATCAGTTTGTTTATAAGCGAAACTGGAGTCGTAGTTCCTCACGGAGGAACTCCGTTGTCACTTGGTAAGTTATTTGTATATAATTTTACTCCTATTTGCTGTATTAAATCAGTTTATGATATGATTTTAAAGTCTTTAAGCCAATTTAATCATTTACGGGAAATGGAGATCACTTTGTGAAGTATCGGAAAACAATAAATTGGTTAAGTGAGTTATCTAGAATGTTTTTCATGATCAATTTAAACTTCATAATTCAAATTAATATTGATTTTTAACAAATTAAGCCAATTTTTATGTTTTATGTGAAATAATACAAAATTGAAAAATGATGGATATGTATGCAATTATTATAATGGTAAAATGAAATTTGCATTAACTCCCTAAATATCAAATTGCATTTCATACATATTAGACACAGTGTCATCCAAACATACGCCAAAATCTTACATGCTCTTCGTCATTGTCTTTGTTTGGGTTCTATAGACGTGTAGCCCTTGAGATGATAACTCACAACATGTGGTATTGTTTAGTACCAACAATGTTGTAGTCTTTGTCCTTAGAGGGGCTAGCTATGAGGTCTGAGGGGTTAAATTATTTAACCAACTTAAATATTAATTAAATGAATAAAACTATATAAATAATTAAATACACACATTCAAATATATTGCAATAAAATGAAATGACACAAAACACCAAAATTAACGTAGAAAACCCCTAAGGGTGAAAAACCACGGTGAAAAAGATTTTCCATTAACTTGAGAAACTTACAGTAAAATCTCCTATACTCCTCACTTCTCTCCTCCTGTGAATTTCACACCAATCCAAATTGATATAACCCCATGAGTCAATATAAATTAAATCAAACAGGTGTGACTTCTCGCGAAGCACCCCAATTAAATAGTAATTGATTTATTAAAATCAATTAACTTTATAAACACACAGTTAATATTAAATAAATTAAAATATTATATACTCTAATTTATTTAATTATAAACTATAGCTTAATAACAAGAACCCTTAATATTAAATGTTCTAACACTCTCCCTTAATATTAAATGGGGAACATATGTCAAAGTTACCTATTTATATAACATAATTTATAAATCCATAAATCATAGTTAAGGTTTAGGCTAGCATATCACTTTTGAAGGATTTATACACCTTCATCATGTTAAACTTACTTTTTGGCACAAAAGAATTTGGAATCCATAAATGAGAAGTTATGGTTTAGGCTAAGCATGATTTGTGAGACTACATCTCACAATTTCTCATGAAAAATCTATACAAGCATCTCTGAGAGTCTTTTATAAAATAAGGATCTCTTTACAACATATGCAACACCATTGGACTGTACAGTAAACTTAGAGTTATAAGTTGACTAAGATCATAAACATATATGTTTTAATGCTTTACATCAGAGCATAAGTATAAAGGAGAAGGAGAAAATATGCAACCGACTGTTAGGAGGTAGCATTGTTATACACACTCCCCCTTAATGAAAACTCTGAAAAGCCAAACATTGCACGAAACTTGCAGAACTCTGCAACACACACAATGGCTTCGTAAACATATATGTAACTTGATCTTCAGTCGGGCAGTACTTGAGATCTATATCACTGCAGAGCACCTTCTCTCGAATGAAACACATATGAATCTCTATATGCTTCGTTATCTGATGTTGAACTAGATTATTAACAAGATCAATGCAACTCTAATTATCATATAGAAGAGGAGTACTTTCTTCAACTTCCATGTGAATCTCTTCCAACAACCGCTTTAACCACATGACTTATTTCGTTGTTTCCATCGCACTTTTATATTCTGCCTCAGTAAAAGAGATGAAGATTGTTGGTTGATTTTTACTGCTCTAAGTAATGACACCTGTACCAAACTTGAACACATATCCAGTTGTAAATTTTCTATCTAACACAACACCAACATGGTTAGAATCACAATATTCATATAAACATGCATTATCATAATAAACATAATATAAATCATTTATTGATCTCACTTTTAACTATTTATAAATTTTACATTAGAAGATTTCAAAACAAGTTGTATAACAACTTAAATGACAATATGCTTAAAAAACTAACCATGTCATATTACCAATATGTTAAATTTTTGAAACAATAATTTCAACATTTTAATTTAGAAAAAATATATTAGATGCAATCAGTATTGGACGTCTCCAATACAGACACAACGACATCCCCAAGTGTCATTTGATATGTATATAATACTATTTTTAGTAATCACATACTAATTTAGAGTTTATAAATGTTTTATCAATATATATATCTTCATTATCTACTTTAAGCCTTTAAATTTGTGATAAGATTGATTTTTAACTAAGACTTTAAATTTAGATAACACATTTGATTTGTTTTTAATAAAGAATGACTAAATCATCCAAGAATAATCAATGATGAAGGTAATAGCATACACTGAACCATTTAAGGATGAAAATTTTAAAGGTCCTCTAACAATATTGTGGACAAGTTCCAAAGATTATGAGGAGTTTACTTCATGATGATTAAGGAAGGGTTTTGTTGATTGCTTACCACATAAGCACCCTTCACAACTTTTCTGGTGCATGAGAGATAGGTTGTAGAACAACAACAAGATTAGGCCAAGACATGTCATTAGGTAGTGTACATGATCAAAAGAGTTACTGAGCTTCGGGAGGTGATTCCAAGAGCTCTAGATGGAGTTAGGAGCCAAACAAAACATCTTCGGAAAATCAATTAAAATCCCTACAAGATGGTGAAATCATATTTTACACAACACCTTGGCGCAATAGGTCTACAGGAAGTTTTTCTCATGCAAAAGTAAGGGACCAAATTAAAAATACACTTTTTAAGGGCTTAAATGGATGAATCAAGATCTAAAACCCCCACCATTGGATTTAGAAGGAAATTTTTAATCAATTTCATCAAAAAACACCATCGGGGGCTCAAGATATCGCCATTTCAAGTTGCCCTCTAGGTGAGTTCTCGCAGTTAGTCAAAATTGGATGAGGACACATGTTAACCCTAAGAGCTTGACATAATTTTTTATCCCTTTCGTCCCTCAAGCTAAGGGACATGAGGGAAAAGAAAATTCTCCCAACACCAATAAGCCTTTTGGACACACATATGACCTCTTGGATTGCCAATTTAGCTCCCAGGTGCTTGTTCGCAGCTCATTCCCTCAAGCGTCCAGATCGTGACAAGTGGCAGCTTTTGGCGCACCGTGCAAATTGATGACCCTCATGTCCTTTTGTACTGAGGGACATAAAAATGTGCCTAGCCCCAAGAAGTCTTCAAGTCACCCATGTGACCCTCTTCAGTGCATTTTCTCAGCCCCTAGGAGCTAGTGGAGCTAAACCCACAACCGTTGGATCTCCGCCAAGTGTCGAGCTGAGGCGCCGCGTGAAAATTGATGACCCTCATGTCCCTTTGTGCTGGGGGACACGAGGGACATAAAAATGTGCCCAACCGGAGGAATGTCTCATGGTTCCTCATGTGATCAACTTTCAACCCCCAGGTGCTTCCAGCATGTTTTTTGGCCAAAACCCTCCACCATTGGATCTTCGCCAAGTGTCGAGTTGAGGCACTGTGTGAAAATTAATGTCCCTCATGTCCCTTAATAATTAAGGGAAATCAGGGACACAAAATCACGCCTAACTCCAATTCCAAAATTTGAAAATTTCTATCTCCTTTGCCGCTTCTTATTGCTTCTCCATTGTCAGAAGAAAGTTGTAGAGAACACCTCAGTCCACCATTGTTGCTCTGAACCATATTGATCAAGAGAGTCGAAGGATAGAAGAACAGAAGGATAAGAATGAAGAAATTCACCTAGAAACCTCCATTGTTGTGAGACGAAGATGTAGACATATCTTGTAAACCGGTGCACGAAACAAATAACCATTTGTTGTTGTGTTCTTCCTTCTCGAAGGCCATGAAAACCTACTTACAAATCTCCCTTCCACTGCATAAATTTCTCGCAACAAAGAAATCTTCCTCTTGGCCCAACAAGGACAAAAAATTGATTTCCCGTTGAACCAGCAGTCGATTTGAAGAGGTGTCATGTCCCCTTTTCCAATCGAAGACCTTTGGCCTATTTTGGCAATCCGATGGCCAAATGAAAAATATAAGGGTGACTTAAGTCACAATAAATTATTATAAAGTGCTATAAAAAATAAAATAAAATTATTAAAGCACTTATATTAATTTATTTGGCTTAGTAAAAATAAAAAATCATCCCTATGGTCAAAATGAGGGACACATATCATTGTAAACGGGTTATTATATTTTATTCTTCCTAGAGGGGATAATAGCGACTTGGGCCAAAAGTGAATAATAACATTTAGGAAGGATACAAAATATTATTAGTTATGTATTTCCTCCCAAGGAAATACGACTAGTTCTAGGGGTGGGAAAAATAGATGTATGACAATATTCTTAGGACAAGTTGACTTGGTCTAGGAATGAGCATGTAATTTCATTGGCTGGTTTGGAGGTTGGTTGTTGGCCCTTTTCCTTTAAAAGGGAAGTCGACTTGCCTCTTCCATCATCCAGAAATATTTTATGCCATTTTCCTTTGGATTGAGCTTCAACTTTTGCAAATAAATTCTAAGGACTAAACCCCTTAGTAATTTATTTTCTTGTGGACGAAAACCCCAAGAGTTGTGAGAGTTTTTTATTCAAAAATTCCCATTGATTGTAATCAGATTTTTCAGTGCTATTTTCAGTCATTTCCAACAGTGTATTTGAAGGCATTTGAGGAATAAAATTGCAACAATTCATCTTCTATTGGATCAAACCAATTGGGGTAGATTTGGCTTTGTTTTTTGAGGTAATTAGATCTTATTTTAATTGCTAAATCATTTACATATTTTTGGGAAATAAGCCAATTAGTTTCATAATTTTGTCAAAGGGTTTTTAGAGGGTTTTACCAGTTATATAATCAGATTTCAGATATGATTTCAGAGTTGATTTGGCATCCAAAAATTATGATTCTTATATGAATGAGTTACTAAAAATATAGGCAAGCATTTGGGATAGAGAAAATATTTTTTAGAGCTCATTTGACGCCCTAAATGTGTGGGCCGAAATAGTAGGAGGGCCAGATCTGCATATTTGGTAGTTGTTATAATTTGGTTTACATCATCTTGTTCCTTGTATTTTTCCAAGTTTGGGCATATGTCATTTGCCTAGATCGGAGTTGTGCAGAGAAAGTTATGCTATCTCGAAGATTGCAGTAGTTAGGGTTTCAAATTTAAATTATTTTCCAGTTGTAAAATTTGATTTTCACCATAAATTCTTCAGGGTTGTTCAAAGGGTTTGGGAATAAAAATAATTATTGTATGCTGATTTTGGGTGTGTTTGCATATAAAACCCTAGTTGATTTGGCTGAAATCAATCCTATTTGCCCTAACTTTTGAAGTTTATATTTTTCCATTGTATTTTGCTATTGTGTTGAGTGGGAAAAATTTATATTTGCTCTAAGGATCCATTTAGGGATCTTTCATATAATTATTTTTACTCCCAAACCCTTGGAACAACCCTGGAGAATTTATGGCAAAAATCAAATTCTACAACAACTGGAAAATAATTTAAATCTGAAACCCTAACTGTTGCAATCTTCAAGATATCATATCTTTCTCTACAAGGAACAAGATGATGTAACCCAAATTATAACAACTACCAAACATACAGATCTAGCCCTCCTACTATTTCGGCCCACACATTTAGGGACATCAAATGAGCTCCAAAAATTATTTTGTCTATCCCAGATGTTTGCCTATATTTTTAGGAACTCATTCATATAAGAATCAGAATTTTTAGATGTCAAATCAACTCTGAAATCAGATATGAAATTTGGTTATAAAACTGGTAAATAACCCTAAGAAAAATTATGAAACTTGGGTATTTTCATTCACAAAAATTATGAGATATTAGATAATGATTTTCATATCTAAATACCTCAATAATATTGCCCGAATAGTCCCAAGGTGAGTCGATCCAATAGAGAAAACACTGCTGCAATTTTATTCACCAAAATACTTCGAAAAGTCTTCAATAACACTGCTGGAAAAAGCCTGAAATAGACTGAAGATCTGATTACAACCAATGGGAAATTCTGAGTGAAAATCCCTCTCAAACTCTTGGGCTTTTCATCCACAAGATGTTTAATTCATAAGGGGTTTCGTCCTTGAAATTTTTAATGCAAAAGTTGAAGCTCTATGCAAGAGAAAATATATATAAATTTCTCGCAACGAAAAAAGCTTCCTCTCGACCCAACAAGGACAAAAACTTGATTTACTGTCAAACCAACATTCAGTTTGAAGAGAAATTTCACCGGTGGAATAAGAAGTAAAAACCCACAACGAAAATGTGATTTTTTTTGTGAACGGAGAAGAAAACCAGACCTGCAACTTTTGAGGTCCGTTAATGGTTGTCGTGTTGAGAGGTGCCTCTAGGTCACAATTTTGAAACTTTAAAATCCTTGAAACCACTGATTGGGTAAGTCCAATATTTCAGAGGGGTGATATTGGGAAAAAACCCATATCGGAAAAAAAATTCTGCAACAATCCAACCACCAGAAGCTCACTTTCTAAAAATAACAGGTCTTCTACATAAGGGACTGCTATTTCGGGAAAGTCATCGACTGAAGAACCTGCGAAGGAGGCGGTGAACGCAGAAGAGGTATCACAGGAAAAATTCATCGAATTGGTCATTTTGGTCCATAATTTACACTTAATAAAAATAGTAAGTGGTCTCACGAGAGAATGCTAAAAATAGAAAATTGGTCCAAAAGGCAAGAGAAGTACAAGAAAAAAGGGAATTCAAGTGTAATATACAATTGAGGTTCGAAGGAGCTGATTTTTCATACTTACTAAAAATATTAAGTTGTTTTTTCCTGAAATAGTAAGTGTCAAGAGACGGCAAGACTTAAGTTTATAAAATGAGCATTGTCACTAAATATTGCCTTCACCAAGATTCAATGCCCATCTCTTCAATGTGTTATCTACGCCAGTGAGTCGTAACATTTTCATCAGAAGTATCTTTGGCATCTTTCATGGATCCTTCAGAACTCATCTTGTGAGACCTTGGTAGTGTCTCTCAATGCTCACTACATGGTTCGGGTCACAAGTTGAAAGTTGCAAGCTTCGGCGAAACAGTTCATTCATCCTGACAGGGCCAGTTTTGAGCTCCTATCTCTTTTGAGGGAATATTCATTAATCATGTTCGTGGTCATTGGCAGAACCATTCAACAATGTTTTTAAACACTCTTTCCAAAGCATCCATGAGCCAATTTGAAGGAGTTTTGCAGGGTACAAAGAGTTCAAAGATCATAATTTCATTGCATTGGAGCTTTCCATCAACAAGGATCATCTGACTTCATTAGGAGCGACATCCTCTTTTCTTCTCTCTCTTCTCTTTCTTCCCCCCAACTTTCTCTCTCTTTGAGTGTTCTAATTTTTTGTTGGGGTTTGCACTTTTTGATATGCCTTTAAGTCATCTAAAGGTGACCTTAGACACATAATGTAAATTAAGTCACCTTGATTCTATAAAAGGGACTTAATATTTGGTAGGAATGCGAATAGTCTAAAATCAGAAATAAGGCATATGGAGGGTCATCAAGAAGATGAAGAGTTGCTCCTCATTCAAAGGGGTTCTAATTATGAAATTTTTCTAGTTGGTTTTATTCTTGTAAGTTCACGAGAGATATTTTGCTTACTTGTGAGTGAAAAGAGTTAGCCATTTCCCCCTTATTCTCAATGTCTTCCATTCTCATACTATGTACAATTTCTACTTGAGCATCAATACAAGAAGGATTTTCTAGCCTTTTTTAAATAAGGGGTTTACTGATACTTTGTGTTCATTAAATTCTAATTGGTATTGTTGTTGTTTGCAGTATTACAGTATTTTTTCTTCCTAATTTTAGTGCATGTGATGAAAGCTCTAATTGATGTATGCAAGACTCTGATTTTCTACTTGCAACATTAGTTCATTTTGTCTAATACTCTCACTCCCTTTCCCTCTCTTCTAGCAAATTCCTCCCTTGCAAATATCTGCAAGATTTTTCCGCAAGGTCAGTGGAGTGCCCTGGATGGATTCCCGGCTGAAAGACCACTAGGAAAATCCACCTTTTTACTCACGCATGCATATGTGGGTAGTTGCACCGGTTAAGTAGAGGGACTTAGATTCCCAAAGCGTTGGAAAGAAATCCACTAATTTATCCTCGAAATTTTTTCTCACCAACAAGGTCCAAACAAATCACTACTCAAGAGGGTTCAACAGGTAGAGAACAAATTTAAATTTTGAAGTAAGATGGAGATAGAATTATAATGGATGAGTTTCAAGAAGGAATGAGTATGCCAAGGGAAGTTGAAAGGATCCATGACAATGATTAAAATATTGTGTGATGAATTAGGAACTCAAGTGAGGCAATAAGCATAGAAGTCTAGTTTGAAAGAAAGTAAAGATGTGTTTGATAGTAAGCTCGTAGGCTTAAGAGAGAGAATAGAAAGGGATTGAGGAGTGAAACATAAAGGCTGGCCTAAGCTTGGAAAGGATTCAAACAGAGTCTAGAATAGTGGAGGGTTTAGAAGCAATAAGAAACCATAGAAGCACCAAAAGTAGGAAAGGAGCAAGTAAGGGAATAAAAAAGAGTTGAAAACTTGAAAAGGCATTGTAAAATTCATATAGAATTGAGTGAAGAAGTTTGAGAGTTTGGAAAAGTGGGAAACTAAATTTTAGCAAGAAACCCTAGGTATAAGCCAAGAAGGCCTAGAAAATGAAGAAAATGGTGTTGTGAGTGATGGAGGAAGAAATAAGTTTTGAAAATTTGCACAAACCACAAAAAAGATAATGGGTATCCAAATATCATTTCATTTTTGCATGAGAATTTTTGGTTTTTCCTATACATGGAGATTTACCTCAAAACAAGGTTAATTGGGAGCTTTTGCTAAAACGGTAAAATGTGTATAAAATAAAATGGGTAAAGAATTAATGGATAAAATTTTGTAGTATGATTTTTGGGAAAAATGGGTTCTCAAAAATTTTACCAGTGAGACTTGATTCAGATAAATACTGATTTTATTCTCAAAAGTGCAGTTTAGGAGGGTTAGTAGCAAAGATGAAGGTCTAATGTGAGTTTGAATGAAATTGAAGACTTGAAACTTTTCCAAGCATGTGATCATGGCAATATGGTGATTCCAAACTAATCTAAATCATTCTTGATCTTTGAATAATTGTATATAGCAAATTTGGGTAAAAGAGAAAGTTTTGACATATTGATAAAAGTGAAAATTGGGATGGATTTTGAATATTGCTTTCAAATGAATGTTATAACTTGTGTTTGTTGTTGTTTGTGATGAGCCTCTACATCATTTGGTATCAGATCAGAGGATAAAAATGGAATAAATAGAGAAATTGATGAAGAATATGAGAGACGAAAAAGAAAGGAAGAGAAAAGAAGAAAAGAAGATAGAGATGGCAAGAAAACAAGAGTTGTGGGTTGAACAAGAACTCAAGGAGCTTAGGAGAGATGTGGAGAATATAACCTAACTAATAGAAGCTACAAGAAAGATGTGAGAGAGTAATATTTTTGTTTTTGAGATGAAAATAGAAGTCAAGTGGCCTATAAAGCTACTTGTGGAGAAGAAATAGAAAGAGCAGCTGAGAAAGATGATAAGAAGGGAAGATAAAGAGGATGAAGAAGATAGAGAAGAGGATGAGAAAAAAAGAGAAAGGGGATGCTAAATAAGTGGTATATGAAGAAGTTCAGAGATTGAATGAAGAAGAGGTAATTGTAAGCTTATTAGTTTGTCTTGATGAAGAATAAGAAAATGAGGAAGAATATGCAGAATAATCCCTTATAGAATCGCAACAGTAGAAACTAATATGCAGAAAATATTACAGATCGCAAATAAAAGTGCAGAATAAATAACACAACACAGAGAGACAAGATTTAACGTGGTTCACCCAATTTGGGCTACGTCCACCAAGAATCACTTGCTCAGATTTTATTACAAGCCTCCACTCTCTCAATACAATACCCAGATCCGTTTGGAGCTATGCTCAACAAACTCTACAGAATTCACACCTGAATTCAAAACACATCTGTAATACATTTGCTTGTACATCTATCTTATGCATAAGACCATATAAATAGACAACTGCTTAAGCAGTTTGATACAAAACCGTGGGTATCAAAACCAAGGGCAAAAAACCGTGGGTATCAAAACAATGGGCAAAAGACCGAAAAAACCATGGGCCCAAAAACAGCCCATAACGGTTACCCATTACCCATGGGTTGATAAACCACCCATGAAAATTTGCTTCGGGGGCTTCACCCCCCTGACCCGCTCAGCGGCAAGCGGGACCGCCGTAAAAATACCCGAGTGTAACACATAGAAGGTGTACCACACTCTAACATGAAAATAGGCTCCACAAACATAACATAAGAAAATGAGGAAGAGGAGTAGCAGAGTAAAGAAAGTAAAGAGTTCATTGTTGGAGCTTCTCAAGGGGCTAAAGAGCCTCAAATTTTTAAATCTGATAATGTCTTTGTATGTGTGAATGCAGGTACCAAAAGAGAAGAAGAAAAGGCAAGAAATGATGCCTTGAATGAAGAGATAGAGAACAAGAGTGAAGAAAAGAAAAAACAAGAAGTTTGTGAGAAAGCACAAGCTCACTATGGATCAGTTAAGAGTGAAAGTGCAGCAGTAAGTGTGATGAAAGGGTCGTGGAGAGATCTCACAAGCATGTGGAGCTGGACAAGTGGAGAATATGGGGTCAAAAATAAGGCAAAAGATAGAGAAACCTTGGTAAATGAAGAATACAACGAAGATGAAAGTGTGATGAAGAGTCAAGAGGAAGAAACAAGGCAAGAAACTGGTCATGAGCAGAAAAATACAGTGTTTTTAGCAAGGGAAGATCAGCAAATGAATGAAGAAGACAATTTGGTGAAGAGAGAAGATGAGAAAGGGACTAGTTTTCCTATATTTTTACATTCTAAGGTGGCTTTTAACTTTTTTTTTGCAAGTATGGACCAAGACATGAATGAGAAAGATCAAGAAAATCATGACATGGATGAGAAAAAACAAGTGAATGATGAAGAAGAAGAAGCGAAATCTGAAGAGAGAGAAATAATGAAGCAAGAAGATGATAAAGAAAACAAGGAACTAAGAAAGAAAGAATCAGACAAAAGAAAATCAACGAAGGTGAAGATGAGCTCAAGAGCAACATAAGAGGAAGAAATTCAAAGAAGCAAAAGAATTAGAAGAAAAGAAAAAAACAGAATTGGGCTCAAAATTCTCCTCTTGGGGAGTAAGATGCAGGAGCATCATTGTGTATAAACAATTTTGGCTTGTTGAGGATAGGTTAGTTCTGTTTGAAGTCCATTTGGACCTTTTGTTTGTAATAAGCTGATTTTGTGAGGTTTCCCTCCAAAATCACTAGTTTAAATTTTCAAATTTGTTTGTTAGCAATCTCACGCCAAAGTACTAGTAATGGGTCACTCAAGGGTGTAAATTGTATTTGAAGCACACTCTTCATCTAACAAAATGTCTGATTGATCTTAACCAATATGTAAACCATTCTAGGTTAGTCTACCATGGTTGAGGGTAGTGAGTTTAAACACTAACTACCACATTTCTTACTTTATGTATGAAGGAATTAGAATCATAAGAAGGTAGAGATGTTATGTGACTGTAAGGAAGGAGAGAAGAAGGGTGTATTCTTTGATCTAGAGCCCTGATGGCTCTTGGAGATTTGCATGTTCATGAATGATCTAATAAAAGTTTCCTTATATCTGATGATGTCAGGATGAGGGGATGACACATTTATAAACCTTAATTAATAAACATAAATGTATACATATAAATAAAAAATGCACAGAAAAATAAATAACACAATAACACAAGATTTAACGTGGAAAACCCCAATGGGATAAAAAAATATGGTAGAATAATTTCCACTATATGAGAAATTTTTTACATCTAGTTCAATAAAACTCCCTCCCCACTTCTACTCCATGTATTTACCCAAATCCATTGATTGAATTTTAAATATGACCTTTAGTCATATTTAAATAAGTTGAAGGCTTATGACCTTCTTAAGTGATGGAGTACACCTCCCCGATTAATATTAGTTAATAAATAACTAACCACTAAATATATAGTTTATATTTAAATAATAAGAATATAAGTTATTCTATATTATTTAACTATAAACTAAATATTATGATCACTTAATATTATGTTCTAACTCTCCCCCTTAATATTAAGTGGGGATCCATATGCCAACATTGCATGTTTTTACAACAGGATTTACAAATCCATAAACCTCAAAGGTTTAGGCTAGCATGTGTATTTTTGAAGGAATTATAATGCTCAACTTATCTTTTGGTACAAAAGGATTTGGAATCCATAGATCAAAAGTATGATTTAGGGTAAGCATGATTTGTGAGACTAAATCCCATTGTTTCTCATGGAAAAATTCTTAAAACACATATTTAAGAGCCTTTTATAACACAAGGACCTCTTTTACAAATAGATGCACACACTATTGTATTTTTTGTAAACTCTATCAGTAAACATAGATCATAAAAGTTATTTTTACAATGCTTTATACCAAAGTAGAAGTATAGAGGAGGAGTCAACAACCAATCGACTGTTAGGAGATGGAATTTCCATACACACTCCCCCTCAATGGAAAATCTAAAGGGCCAAACATTGCACGAAACTTGCAGAACTTTATAACACACAATGGCTTCGTAAAAATGTCTTCAACTTGATCTTCAGTCAGGCAGTACTGGAGATCTATATCACCGTAGAGAACCTTCTCTTGGATAAAGTGCATATGTATCTCGATATGGTTTATTCTTTGATGTTGAATTGGATTTTTAGCAAGAGCAATGCAACTTTAGGTATCACACAGAAGAGGAGTACTTCATTTAGCTTCCATGTGCATCTCTTCCAATAGCCACTTCAGCCAAATGGATTCTTTTGTTTCTTCCATTGCACTTTATATTCTACCTCAGGAGAAAAAATGGAAACTGTTGGCTTCTTTTTACTGCTCCAAGTAATGACATGATCAGGGGATCATTTTCAAAAGTTCCCTAAAAATCCCTAAATGGTATCAATGCAGAAGATCATCTCAAGAGATTTCCAATGACTGTGAGAACGTGACAAACGAACATCGGGAGCTCTAGATATGTTCGGTCAAAGTTCAGACATCAGGAAAGTCAACTTTGGTCAACTGGTCAATATTGGACCAATGGCACTGCGACACGTGGCGAAAAGGCAAAAGGGAGTTGTTTGTTGGTTTTCGATCAAGTTTAGGATCTTTGACGAGTGTAAAAGTGGTGCACGGGAACAAGAGGCTCAACTTTTAAGTATGGAGGGGAGCCTATTATGATTCAGACTACAATGGTAACATCGCCAACGTGGTGGGTCCACAAGCCACCACGTGGTCTTGCCACCACTCGTCGAATTCACTTGATTTTCCTATCAGGAGACGACAAGTGGGCTACATTAATGAGTATTAAAGCTCACATAAACCAACCGACCACACATATCAGCCAACATGCTAGGTAATGTCCACGTGGTAAAGGCATGCAATTCATGCGTGGAAGATTCCACATGAGGAGAGGGAGATGAAGCAGTGGTGTGGGGGCAAAGGCCCATGTGTGGAGATCCACATGAATGAAGGGGTGGCTAAGGTTTTAAAAAAACCTTATCAAAGCCAAACACCGCCAAATGTGGGATTTATTCCCTCTTTTCAACAAATGCCACTCCTTATGGGATTTTTACTCCCATCTTAACAAATTTAGCCGCTCTTATGGGATTTTTATCCTATTTTAAAATGCAATCTATTCCACATGGGATTTTAACCCATTTAAAAATACATCCGCCCAATTTGGGATTTAATCCCAATTTTTATGTACGGGTAAGGCTAATATTAGCCTAAGGATGATGTTAAATGCATATTTTAAGGGCCCTATTTTTTGTATAAATAGGGAACCTGTATCATTGTACATGGAGACACACCAGCGCAACGGAGAAGCTCATTGCTAGAGCGCGGAACGGTGGACACACACAACTCAAGCTTATTATTTGTTAAGCTTGTTGTGGGGACACACATAACCCGAGCTTAACATTTTTGTTAAGCTTACTTGTGGGATGTGTCAACAGGTATTGTCTATTGGCCTATTATTTTAGGCAATAGTAGATGAAATATTTGTGATTGGGAGTAAATTATAAACTACCCAATAGGCCCATTGAGCAACACCAATTACTTGCAAATCCTGGATTGTCGACCGGAGTGCTAGCTTCGCATTGATGGCGTCGGGAAGGCCGATCGACGCTGAAGGAGATTGTACGCCAGGAAGGTGGAAGTCGGGTGCTCAATTTTTCACCCTTGTCGTCATCGAAGGTCTGGTGTACTGATAGGCAAGTAAAATTCCATTAGGTTTTCTTGTGAAAGTACTATTGTAACTTACAAGTTTTGACTAGTGGAACGGTTCGACCACGAACTCGAAGACGTAGGCAATTGCCGAACTCCGTAATCAATCTGTTTGCAATTGTCGTTATTGTCTTGCATTATTTTAAATTGATTACTTAAAAGGAGTAAATCATCAGCAAATAATTAAAGCCTCAAACTTGAATACATATCCAGTTGTAGACTTGTGATCTATCACATCACCAACATGGTCAGAATCACAATATCCATATAAATATGCATTGTTAGAAGAAATATAATGTAAACCAAAATTAATTGTGCCCTTAATATAATGCAAAATCTTTTTGACTAACTTCCAGTGATCTTGATAAGGCTCCTGCATAAACCTTGAAGAAATCCCTACTGCATAAGCAATGTCAGGTCTAGTAATAGTTAGATAAATCAAACTACCTACAAGTTTCTTGTACAAAGTAGGATTAGATTTTTCACATGCAGGTTTAGGATCAAGTTTACATCCAACTTCTATAGGAATAGAAATAGGTTTACAATCAAGCATATTAAACCTTTTAAGTAAATTAGTTGCATATTGTGATTGAGATACTACAATAGAATTTTTATCCTGAAATATAGCCATGCCCAAAAAATGATGCAATAATCCTAAGTCTGTCATCTCAAAATATTGCATTAATTTTGCTTTAATTTTCATAATTAAACTATTATAATTACTAGTGATAAGTAAATCATCAACATACAATACAATGAGAATGATAGCATTTTCTTCAATTTTAACAAATAAATCATTGTCAGATGAAGTTAGAAAAACCAACTTCATTAAAAAAATTGTTAATCTTTGCATACCAAGCTCTAGGAGCTTGTTTTAAACCATATAAATATTTTTTTAATTTACAAACATACATTTCTTTACCTAGTTCTTCAAATCCTTTAGGTTGGGTCATATAATTTCTTCTTTTAAATCACCATTTAAAAAGGCATTTTTGACATCCATCTGATGGATTTCCCAACCATTGAGCAACTAAGGCAATCAAAGATCCTTATTGTGCTCATTTTTTACAACTGGTGCAAAGGTTTCAACATAGTCGATACCAGGTTTTTGAGTAAACCCTCGAGCTACTAATCTGGCTTTGAATTTATCTACACTGCCATCTGCTTTATATTTAATCTTGTATAGCCATCTAGATCCAACTATACTTCATTTTTCAGGAGGAGGGACTAAATCCCAAGTTTGATTTTTAATCAAGGCAGTAATATTCAGCTTTCATAGCATCTATCCATCTTTCGTCAGAAGAAGCTTCTTCGAAAGATTGGGGTTCAGGTTCATACAATGTCATTAAGGCATGATATGTATGATGACTTCTAGTCATTTTTTGAAGGTTTCCAGGATTAGAGTCTTGAATAATAGACTCAACCCATCTAGGTCTTTTAGTTATAGAGGAATATGGTACTATCTCATTTTCAATTATAGGTTCAATACTAGTTTCTTCATCATTTACATCATTTTCACAATTTTCAATTTTAATTTCATTTTCATTAGAATCATCATAAATAATAAAAGATGAAGATGAAGAAGAAGAACAAAAAGGTTTTTCTAAAATTTTAACATTCCTATTTTCTATAACTTCTCTTTTTGACAGATCAAAGATCCTAAGACCTTTAGTTTTGACACTGTATCCTACAAAGATACAAGGAAAAGAGGTTTGATCAAGCTTCTTCCATTTTGATTTCGGAATGAAGAGGGAAGTTGGGCTACCAAAGATTCTCAAATGAGACACACTTGGTTTTTTATTTGACCACTTTTCCAAGAGGAGTGGAATTTACTAAGGCTTTAGTGGGAACTCTGTTCAAGATATGAACAACAATGTTCATAGCTTCAACCCAGAGGAATTTAGGAACCTTGAGCTGAATGCATCATGGTTCTAGCCATTTCCAGAATGGTGCGGTTTTTCCTTTCTACAATCCCATTCTGCTGAGGGGAATAGGGAGTAGTCAGTTCCCTTTGAATGCCACATTTGACACAAAATGAGTCAAATGCCTTACTGACATATTCTCCCCCATTATCAGTCCTAAGCCTCTTAATTTTATAACTAGAAGAGTTTTCAACTAAAGCTTTAAATTCCTTAAATTTTGACAAGACATCAGATTTATTTTTAATGAAATAAGACCAAATCATACGAGAGAAATCATCAATGAATGTGACAACATACAAAGAACCATTAAGAGATGGAACTTCTAGGGGTCCTCGAACATCACTATGGACAAGTTCCAAAGGTTCAGAAGAATTAACATCATGATGACTGTGAAAGGGATTAGCAGATTGCTTACCACGTAAGCATCCTTCACATGTTTCATGATTTTGGGAAATAGGTGGCAGACCAGTCACTAGGTTTAGTCGAGACATGTGTACATGCTCCTGAAGTTGACATGACCTAGTCTCTCATGCCACAATTGCATGTCACTTCTTTGAGTTGTTAAACAAGAAGCAGAAGGAAATCCATTAAACACATACAAACCATCTCTTTGAATGCCTTCAACTATAGTAACATCATGTTCATTTTTAATAAACCATTTATCTTTTAATAAGTGTTACACTATAGTTATTTTGAGTCAACTGAGAACAAGAAAGAAAATTCATTTTAAGTTTAGGAACTAACAAAACATTGTTAATAAAACCATTTGAAACTTTTGCTTTACCTTGTCCCTGAACATCGAGAATGGAATGATCACCCAAGTAGATCTGATCATTACACTCTCTAAGTTCAGATAGGATATCAGATCTAAAGGTCATGTGCCTAGAGGCACCACTGTCCAATATCCACTCATTTTATTTTGCAGTGACAAGGGCGGCATACAAAGCAATTACATTTGATTTTTGACTATTTTTCTGATTCTTGTTTTGGTTTTGATTTTGATTTTGGTCAGATTTGTTACCCTTTTGATTTTTGAAATTTGACTTATTATTTTTAAATTTACAATCCTCTTTCTTATGGCCAAATTTACCACAGTAATGACATTTACCATCAAATCTAACTCTTAGATTTCCAAGTTTCTTATCTTTGCTAGGAGGTTTAAAAGTTGGCTTTTGGTTTTTGTTGAATCTAGAGGTTTTACCTTTTGATTTCTGAGCGAGAAGTGCCTGAGTGGCATTCTCCTTAGAATCAAAATTTTTCATTACTTGTTCTTCCTGAATGAGGAGAGCACTAAGGGTTTGCAAATCTGGAATGTCTTGTTCTGTTTGATATTTTGAATTCAAAATTGAAATGAAATTTCTAAATTTCTCATGAATATTCAACTGAATAATGAAATAAAGCAATTTATCCTGAATTAAGTTACAACTACATCCATCTAACTGTGACTTAATATTTTTTATTTTTGCTAAATAATTTATCACTTTTTCATCTCCCTTCATGGGAGTTGTCATAAGCTCTAAAATCAATTTAATGATTTTTGATAAATGTGTACCTTCGTGCATCGATTCCAATTGAGCCCAAGCCTCACTCAAACTTTCTTGATTCCCGATATGAAGCAGAAAATCATCTTGTACGCTTCACAAAATGATGGACATCACCTCTTGTACTTTTGTTGATACATGTAGTGACGTTGTCTGCAGTTGCTTGTCTTTTGGTCGGAGCCCTCTCAGTTCCATTCACAACTGCCCATAATTTGTGAGCCATGAATTCTGCCTTCAATCGAATCTTCCAAATGTTGTAATTATTCCCATTCAACATCTGAGATTTATCAATTGAAAACTGATTAGACCCCATTTTTGCATAAATAGAAATAAATAATTAATGAGGATTAAAAAAGAGTTTAATAGAAATCCCCCTGTCGTCGTTTAATCCTCGCAATCAAAACCGATCAGTTTATGCCAAAAAAGGAGGTCTTGTCAATTGGATATCTATACACGAATGCATTAGTATGATATCAAAAATAAATCAAAAATGTAAGTGAATTTTTTTTAGTTTTCTAACAAAATGACGACGATGATTTAGTCGTCGTGTCGTAAAAAATATATCATTTTTAAAAAAATGATTATATTATTTGACTATTTTTCTCAAAAAAAAGAAATAACTTTTACGATTAATTTATATTTTTGAAAAAAAAAAAAACAATAATTTATATATTTTTTGAAAAAAAATAATGGTTTATAGAAAAAATTTGGGAGCTCTTGCTCCTTATTGGTTTGAATTTCTATCAACTCGACCGAGTTGGCTAACCAACTCGGCGAGTTTATCACCGAGTTCATTTTAATCCAATGATATACCATATTCCATATATTATTTCAAATATAATTTAAACCATATATTAATATATGCTAAACCATATTAATCGAAGCCACCAAATCCTTATTTACCAACCAATCCAAAGCCACACACTACCGCGACTAAGCCGCATGAGACCATAACAGAACACACACAACACAGAGGACGAGCCACTGGGCGAGCCGAGCCCATAAGGGCTTAAACAAAATGTGGTGGTGTGACCGAAGTCACACCACCATCCACCCATTTTAAATCCTTTACCACACCCCATGTTGTCCCCATGTGGGACTAAAACATTGTCCCATGGAAAGGAAGGGGGGACCTGCGCAGGGAGGTGGGTGGTCGAGTGTGGGGGACCAGGGGCACATGGCGGCACAGTCAGTGGTGGTTGAGGGGTAGGGAATAATGCGGCAGAAGTGTGCCAGTGTGCAGGGGTGGAAGGTGGATGGGGGGGTTGGTAGGGGGTCGCCCCCATTTTATTATATGTGTTGTTTTAAATTAATATAATTTTTTTTATAAGGGCGCATAGTTTTGGGCATAAAGCCTTATATTAGGTTATATAGTTATATTTATAATTTTAGTTTATAGTTTATATATAAACTATATATATATATTATATATTAGGTTTATATATATAATTTATATAGTTTTATTTTTTATTTTTTATAAAACACAGGATATATTTTAAAAACTATAATGTATATAAAAAATATAGTTTATATTAACTATAAACTATAGGTGCAACCTTTTAAAAATGGGGGTCCATAAGGACATGAGATAAGTTTTTGAAAATTCAAAGTGAAAATAAAAAATTTTACATCACCAAGGGGACAAGATGAGGTTTGATCCGACCAATAAGAAAATTTGAAACCCTATTTTCATGGACTCTTGTCTCCTCTGTGAACTAGGTTTCACTTTGAAATTTTTTACCCTCTCTTTTATATCTTGTATTAACCTGCACACTTTACAAACTATAGAAATATATAAAATATTTCACATAACTATTAAACCTTACCTTTATTTTCCAGGCCCTGGTAATTCTCGAGTTCCAAATTTTCATGCGAGGGTTAAAATCTTCAAGAAGGTTTCCACCTGTGCACACCACATTCATTCCACCATATGGAGAGGGAAGGGGGGGTTAAATAGGATACTAACCAACTAACCACCTAACTTCCCAACCGTTGCAACATTAGAATTAAATTAAATTATTTAATCCCACTCTGGTACCATGTCAGGACGAGGGGATGAAACATTTATTAACCTTATTAATAAACATAACATGTATACATATAAATAAAATATAAAAAACAAAATAACAAGATAAAGTAAATAACACATAACACAAACATTTAACGTGGAAAACCCCAATGGGGTAAAAAACCATGGAAGAATAATTTCCACTATATGAGAAACTTTTTACATCCAGTCTAGTAAAAACTCCCTCCTCACTTCTACTCCCATTTTTATTTACCGTGATTAATTACATTAATAATTCTGAATATGACCTATAGTCATATTTAAATAACCGAAGGGTTATGACCTTCTTAAGTGATGGGGTACACCTCCCCGATTTAATATTAGTTAATAAATAACTAACCACCTAATATAAAGTTTATATTTAAATAATAAGAATATAAGTTATTCTATATTATTTAACTATAAACTAAATATTATGATCACTTAATATTATAGTTCTGCATGCTTTGAAAGAGTGATAAAAGTGTTTGAAGGTTTAAAATAACTAATTTGTGATTGATAAGGAGTAAACTATGACAGGGGCACAAGAGGTAATGAATATCTGATTCTTAAGCTTAAATTTTTTTTGTGAGTGTTCATGTAGTTTCAAAAGGTTGAAGATACTTGCAAAGGTTTAAAATTGTGAGGATAAACTTTAACAAGTATTTAAGTTGATAACAAAGTGATGAGGGTTTGATAATACAAGTTATACTTTGCATGTAAATTGTGTTGTGTCTAACTGGAAGAGAATAGACCTATGCAAAAATAGGAGATCTTGTGAGTTTATTCCTAAGTATGTGTGGTGAATATCCTATTTAACTAATATCAAGGTCAATATAAATAATTTAACTTATGAAACCCTCATTTTACAAGAAAACAATGGAAACCAAGCTAAAACCTTGATTACACGTGATACTCTATTATGTAGCTAGAAATAGAGACAAATAACAAAGTAAGAATCTCTGCAAACCAAGGAAACTAAAGTGGGAGAAGGATTTGGTATATTTCCTTTGATCATGAACTATGAAGACCCTTCGGACTCAAAAATTAGGGATAAAATTGGAAAAACTTAGTGATTGACTCTATTGTGATAAGTTGTGAAGCATGGAGTAAAGGTTAATAATGAAAAAGTATTATTTTCATACACTAGAGGTTGGTGAAAATATTGAAGGTTGAATGGAGGTATATTGATACTAGAAAGCCTAAGAAATAATCATCAAAGAGTCTAAAATAACTCATACAGTAAGAAAACAGTGACCATGCACAATTAGTGTATTAACATGAAGATGTGGTTATACAGAGACTAGAAGGAATGCCTTGGTTAGAAGATTACGATGGAGAGTTGTGAGAAATATTTCTAGATATGATTCAAGATGAATAAGACACTAAACCCTACAAGAAATGCATGTACAGTTATAACACCAACTATAACAGTTAAGCGGATCTCAGGGAAGCATGAGAACCAATAAGAGAAAGTGATCAAATTCATGCCTAAAAGCTATAAGGAACCCTTTGGATATTTTTGAGGAGTGTAATGAATTTTTCTCAAAGTTTTAGAGGTGTATAATAAGTCAAATGAAGGTACAGTTCACATGGATGAGATCAAGTAATGTAGATCCAAACAAGTCACTACTCAAGAGGGTTCAGTAAGTAGAGAACAAATTGAAAGTTTAAAGTAAGATGGAGATACAAGTATAATGGATGAGTTGAGAGGAGTATTCCAAGGGAAGTTGAAAGGATCCATGACAGTGATTAAAATACTTTGTGAGGAATTAGGAACTCAAGTGAGACAATAAGCATAAGGAAAAAGTCTAGTTTGAAAGAAATTAAAGATGTGTTTAATAGTAAGCTCATAGGCTTAAGAGATAGAATATAAAAGGGATTGAGGATTGAAACATAAAGCTTTGCCTAAGCTTGGAAAGGATTCAAATAGAGTCTAGAATAGTGGAGGGTTTAGAAGTAATAAGAAACCCTAGAAGCATCAAAAGTAGGAAAGGAGAAAGTAAGGGAATAAAGAAGAGTTGAAAACTTTAAAAGGCATTGTACAAGTCAAACAGAAGTGAGTGAAGAAGTTTGAGTGATTGGAAAAGTGGGAAAAGTAGAAACCCTAGGTATAAGCCAAGAAGACCTAGAAAATGAAGAAAATGGTGTTGTGAGTGATGGAGGAAGATATAGGTTTTGAAAATTTTCACAAATCACAACAAGGATAATGGGTATCCAGATATCATTTCATTTTTGCATGAGAATTTGTGGGTTTTATTGTACATGGAGATTTACCTCAAAACAAGACTAATTTGGAAGTTTTGCTAAAATGGTAAAATGGGTATAAAATTAAATGGGTAAAGAATTGATGGATGAAATTTTGTAAAATGAGTGTTGGGAAAAAAGGTCCCCAAAAATTTTACGAGTGAGACTTGATTCAAAGAAATGTTTATTTTATGCTCAAAAGTGTAGTTTAGGAGGGCTAGTAGAGAGAATGAAGGTATAGAGTGAGTTTGAATGAAATTGAAGTCTAGAAACTTTTCCAAAGATGTGATCATGATTGTATGGTGATTCCAAACTAATATAAATCATTCTTGAGATTTAAATCCTTATATATAGTAAATTTGGGTAAAAGAGCAAGTTTTGACATATTGATAAAAGTGAAAATTTGGGATGGATTTTGAATATTGCTTTCAAATGAATGTTCTAACTTGTGTTTGTTGTTGTTTGTGATGATCCTCTGCATCGAGAAAGTACTAAAACCTACACATGCACAATCCCAAAAAACATAAACTCCAAAACATATGCTATTAAAACCAATTAGCAAGATTCAAAAAAAGATCGAAAAACTTGCACAAGAAGCACAAATAATGAAATTGGAAGTAATTAGAAATTAGAATCAAATGAGTGCATGTTTATCAAACAACCATTCTAATACCATGTGAGGTTTTTCTACAAGGATAAATATGAAACCTCATGTACATCAAAGAGGTTGCATTCCAACGTTGATGTGAACACTCCAAGTAATCAACAAAAAATCAAACAAGCAAGGAAAATCATGCATAAAATAAACAGGTATACTCATTCTCATAGATTGAAATAAGAGGTACATATAGGAGTCTTGTGTAACTCCCGTTCCTATAAAGTCATTCCCTCCATGAGGGAAGGGTATACCATTCCAAAATGGAATGTATCTCCTATGACGCCATTGACGCATATGACAATGACATATTCTATTACAGAATATGCCATGTGTCATATATCTCCTAAGACCTATATTCTCACTAAGCGAGATGACTCACCATGTGATGTGGACGCAAAACCCAAGTGATGACGAGACAATTCACACACACCAAAAAATAAATGATTGGATAGATTGGTAGATTCTTGATCATATGGATAGCATAATGGTGTGGAAAATTGAATGGAAATTTAACACAATAACAATGCATATTCAGAAGATTCCAAAGACGATTAATGGAGAGTAATGAGTGTTTATTTATAACTGAGAGAAGATAATCCCATAGCCTTGATTTATGTGATTTATTTTCTAATATGAAGCTAACTAAAGCACGATTGGAATGATTTGTCTGAGTTTCTAATTTTCTTGGAAAGATAAACTACTATTTTGAGCTTGATTGGGTGAGTTGTCATTCATTTTGGCAAATATAACGTGTCTTTTAATTTACTTTAAATATTAATTCATGGATTTGTTTTTTATTCACCCAAAATGTGACATGAGTCTTAGCTTGGAGAGATTTTGGCTTTCATTTTGGAAAGCCATGATTTAAGGGGCATACCTTAGTTTAACTCAAACCTATGATTTGATTTAATTTAAACTTGTTGATATATCCTTAATTAAATTTATTTTCTTAATCCAACTTTAATTTTCAATTAGTGAGATGGAAGTGAGTTAGAGATGAGGTTGAAATGAATGGGAGGAGGATTTATTTAATTATATTGATATTAAATTAGCTAATGGGGTAAGGGGTATATAATGAGAGTGAAAAGATTAATTAGTTAATCCTAGGAGTGGGGTATGAGTGTAATAGGGTTCATAGTGTGAATAATTAATGATTTGGAACATTGTACAAGCAATAAAAGTAATTAGAGAAGTTGTGGGGATGATAGAAGTGTAATTCGGTACAATGTTGTAGAATGTTCACTAAGGGTCGTAAAGTAGAAAAATGTATCAAAAGTGGTCATAATAAGTTATAAATGGTTGTAATGTGTCATGAAGTGATTACAGGATGATTTCAAAGGTTTAGAATTTGTAATGGGATATTTTAGGGTGTCTACAGGTGTTACTTGATTTTGTAAAGATATCCCAAGTTAATTGTGATTCTATTGGTATATCCATTGGCATAATGTTGAGTCGCGAGGGAGGTTGGTAGCTTAATTTAGTGAGAAGTTGAATGATGTAAAGAATTATAATGTGTATGATAAGGAGTTCTATGCAATTTTTAAAGTGATCAAGAAGTGAAGGAATTACTTACTTACAAAGGATTTTGTGTTATTTAGTGATCTTCAAGCATTATAATTTATAACTAGTTAGGAGAGATTGAATAAGAGACATATGAAGTGGATAGATTACTTACAGGGATACACTTTTTTGTAGAATCATAGGAGTGGAAAATATAATTAGGTTATTTATGTGTTGAGTAGGCATAATATTCCTTATGATTAAATGTGAGTAGTAGAGCATGGGAAGTGTGCACAACACCCGCAAGTGTTGACATGTGTTGGTTGAAAAATCAGTAGATGAAGGCACAATCAACAGTTTAGGGGGACAAAAGTCCCTCCTCTTTAATGGAGATGCTTCCTTATTTAAACCCAAAAATCTAGAACTATAAATATTTACAATCTAATAAGTTTCAAATAGGATGTTGGGAGAATTATTAATTTCATGATTTCCAATACAAAAGAAGGGTTTGGAGAAGAATAATCGGAAGGATGTAGCACTTTAGGCTTCTTCACTAGACAAAAAAAATTGGGCCAAAAATTTCTTCTTCAAATTTATCAATCAATGAATCACAATTCCTTTTTGGTTGTAAAATATCCCCACACCTACACGGGCTAAAAATAAGAGATAAAGAGATAATATAAATTTCAAATAAGAAGAATGCAAATCTTATTCTACTCATACATGCCAAAAGAAATTGAGAACATACATGTCTACATATTTATGGAATTTGTCATAGTAAACAATATTTAAATTAAATCACAGTCCAATAACTCTTGATCTATGCATAAAAACACAAATTTTCAAAATCCAAATAATGGAAACAGTACATGGAATGTAATGGAATCAGGAAAATAAAATAGACACAACAAAAAAGGAAAGAGAGAAAGATTTTTCTTCTATATTCAAAATCAATATCTCTTACATCCAAAACTGCACCAACATATAACCCCCTTTACAAATAAAATGAAGCCTTATATAGGAAAGGGGAAGAGGAGTAACCACCCTAACTAACTAGTTTCTTTAATTAAGTGATAAAATACTTAATTAAATGAGTTACATTCAAATGACTTTATATTACATATTTCTTTTTTACACAACAAAGTCAATGAAAAAATATGATAACTAGTAGTATAAAGAGCCTGAGGAAGAATGAAGAGAAGAAACAGAGGAGAAAGGAAATTTTAGCTTGAGAACATGCATCCGGAACTTTATGACCACAGCTAAAATATTTGTCTCCTTTGGCACAATTATACTAGTTCAATTTCTCATCCATGCACCCAAGTAATTCTCCATCTTTTAACTTTTTCCTTCAACTCAAACAATAATTTTACATCTTCCACAATTACATTGTTAAGCTCTAACAATTCTTCCATTTTGTCCTTGTTAAAAAACGCAGTCTTAAGCAAATTCTCCTTGATAAGCTTATTAAAAGCTACTTTAATAGAATCAACAGGGTTTCGTTCAGATGAATTATCTTTGAAAAGGTCACAATGGAGAGCTCACAGATCTGAAAAAATATCATCCTTTAAGGACTCCCCCTTCTGGATCACATTTTGTAACTCGGTTGAGGCTTCCTCAAGAACCTTCATTTTCCACTCAACACTAAAATACCAAGTTTGTGATAAGTTGTTTTTAGAACCATCGAAAATCTTATAAGAAGAAGGATTTTCTCATCTATAAGGGCCATAATTTGGAGGTCCTAGATGACATCTTCCTAAATTTTAATTTCCTTATCAATGTTGTCCATTCCTAAACTGATCTACCTTTGCGTTGAAACAATGACATCATAGGTCTTACATGCTTCATCAATGAACCCCAATCATGTGACTAGAATTTTCTCCACCTGGGCCTTAGATGATTTTCTAAGAGTTGCATGTTTGTGTATTTCTGCTATTGTTTTTAGATCAATATCAACAGTTTTAGTGGTTGGAAGAAGGGAAGGCAAAGGAGAGTGATCCAATACATTGTTATTAAATGATATAAAGGCTTTAATGAAATTAGCCAATATTTATACATGTTCCTGCAACTTCTCCTGAGTTTGTTTTCCTTTTTCAAACCTTTCAATGACCTTAGAGATAATCTCCCAAAGGTTATGCACTTCACCTTCAAGGGTTGATTCTCCCAAGGAGATCCTAGTAAACTCAAAATTAGATATTGAAATGTATTTTTCACTCTTGTCTTATTTTGGCTTAGAAATTTCTAGGAATTATTGTCTTGTGGAATCGGAAACAAGATGAGAAACCATCTTGGCTTTATTTGGAGGAGGAGGAGAGGTACCAAGAAGAGAAGCTACTACATAAAATTTTGGGACTTAAATCTTGGATTGATCCTTTCTCTTCTTGTTGTCAACCATGGGTTGAACCCAAGTGAATAAATCTCCCGATGATGCTCTTGAAGGAGGAAAGGAAAGTACAAGTTATGTAATAAGAGGCTGAGAAATTGAGGTTGCTACTATATAAGTTACAAGAGAAGAATAAGGTCTTCTCGCATCCAATTTAGGCCTAGATACACTTGTCTTTCCAAAGTCAGGGGAAATTACCTCAACTACTTCTACTTCTTCATTATCACCTTCTTCACTGCCTTATTCTTCTTCTTCTTATTCATCTTGTTTCTTTTCATTGAAATCTTCCTCACCTTTCTTTCCTTGTTCAAGGATTGTTTCCCCTCTTACTTTTTGTGTTTCATCCTTACTACCATATCCTATTTCAGGTTACTTAGTCTTATTTTCACCCTCTTTGGTCTTATATTTCTTAGAATAGACCTTAGTCCAAGAGTCTAGTTGAGAGGGAGAAGGAGTTTGGTGATGAGGAGTGGCTTTCTGTGAAGAATTTTCCTCTTGAGAAGAAGTTCCTTGTTGATAAACATTAAATTCCTTTAATTTCTTGTTGAACCAATGCATTATCCTTATAAGAACAGGATTTTTGAGGTCATCTTGAATATCATTTTCCTTTTGGAACCAATTAATGATAGGAAGAGGAGTGTATTGAATTGAATCTATGAATTCAAGAGAGAAAATATCTGAACCATCATCAAACATTCCTTTTGGAACTATTTATAACTTGAAATCTTGGATTTGTTGTAGAGTTAATCTATCATATGCTCACTTTTTGACCTCATAGTCATCCTCACAATCCGCCAGTAGTCCCCAAATGTTGGTACATGATAGTAAGAGAGTTGAAAATTATTATCAATAAATTTCTTATTGTCAAAAGAGGCCCTTTTCTCATAAGGTTGTAGGTTGAAAGGAGAGATTGGTTCTATAAACAATTTGGGCATCCAAGGAAGATGGTTCTATAAGAATCACAAGCTAGGATTTTATTTTCCCATTGAACAGATGTAGGAAATCCTCTTGCATGAGCCGAACCACTATTCAAAATCCTTTGGGCCAATATGGTCGGGATATTGTCATTCATTCTGGAACAGGAGTCATTTAAATCCATGTGTTGGATACCGTTGTCCCCTATAATAGGGGACTAAGGTCTCAAGGGAGGAAATGGGTTCATATTCGCCCCATTGGAACTTCATTTTGGAATATTAGGACACCTGCATAGAGGAAAATGGGTTTTACAAAGGATTTTTAGAAATAATTTGAGGAGAAGGGTACCGAGACAAACACAATTTCAAATGAGGGAAAAACAGAGATAATACCACTTACTAGCTAAATGAACATGACAGTGACCTCCCAACATTCTCAATGTAACTTGAATTTTCAAATTTGGCTTCAAGATGAGGAACAGAATGAGAAAAACAGTGATTAGGTAACATGGGGGAGAAGGTAGGGAAGAGAAGAGAAAACATATATGATTCATGAGTGTGAGGAAGAAAATAGAGTGGGGAGGATATTCTATTGCTAAGGCCAACCTATTTTCCCACTAAATTCCCACTCAAGGCCTTTAAAATGGTTAGTCAATCACATGTAGGCTCGATAGAACATGGTTTCAAAAGACCCCACTCTCCAATTTCTAATTTTTGTTTTGTGGTGGAAGAATCAGAGTTTGGGGGAAGATAGGGAAGAGAGAGAAGAGAGGAACACTTCCACTAGTGCACTTAGTGCTTGCTGAAATATCCCTTGTGGGATATTTCTTAAAAATGCACAAAATATAGAAAATTTGCAGCAAAGTAAAATACTTATTTTTAATGAAAATGTCCATCTAGGACAGCGAATGGTATTGAATTGATATCACACAAAATATTTTCCCACAGTGCATAAAATTACAAGGGAAGCTTGCAATAATAATAATAAACACTATGCAGACATTTTATGGGATAATATATTGCTGCCAGAAAACGTACAGAAAGCCATAGGTGGCTAGATAACTTCAGAGGTCCGTGACCCTCTAAATACAAGAGAAAAATAAGGGTGTTTGAAAACAACAATGGTAGATGTAAGGAATAGCATTACCACCTGCAGATCTGACCCGTCCAATATGGAAACCCCCAAATAGAGGTTGCGAGTCACCACACAAGGAATGGAGTTGGGAAGTGAGGGAGGCACCTTCCACGTGCTGCCATGCCCAGCCTAGATGGCTACCGTGAGTTATATCTAGAGCCCCTCTGATTGTTCTTTCCCAAAAGCCCCCAAAAATCCTTGAAACCCTTCCTCTGACCCTCTAGAAATATCTCTGTAGCACGGCCCAAAAAATGGCTCCAAGATAACATACTAGGGTAGATATTTCACTACTGAAGAATGCCCTACTAGCTAGGGATGGGTCTCTCACCACTGAAGCTAGGGTCCATATGGGATTTGACTCCACAAGCTGTAGAAACAACAATAGCAGTTGCACATGAAGGAGGCTAAAAATGTATATGACAAAAAGTCCCTTTTCTTCCTTCCCCATCTCCATATATACCTTTCCTTGGCAAATGAGCCCCCACAACCCTAGCACATTTCATTCCATGGAGGGGCCACTAACATAAAAGTATCTATAATTACTTTCTCCCTTTTTGGAGTCGTCTGTGTCCAAAAGTAACCCCCAAATGCCAAAACTAGGACATTAAAACACATGAGGCCCCTTCCCACAATCTTCCAGCATCCACAACCCCCTTGGGTCTGACCACTTTTTGGTCCCGACTTGGCCCTTGGGCCATTCGGCATAGGAAGAAGGGGACATTACAGAAAGGAGACATTATGTAGTCCTCCCTTCCCAAAATTTTCTTGTCCTCAAGTAAACACAAATTTGGATGCTGTAAAATCTGCTCCCCCTCCCAAGTAGCATTCTCAAGTGGCAGTCCCTTCCATCACACCAAATACTCGGTGATTGCTCTACTCCTGAGCCCCTTCCGTCTCATTTCAATAATGGCTTTCGGTTCCAGCACCAACTTCCCTTCCTCATCTAGTGGCGGTAGCTCTGTAGATGGTGCAATATGCGGTCCGAGCACCTTCTTAAGGCATGAAACATGGAAGACATTATGTATCTTACTGTGCTCCGGTAGCTCTAGCTTATATGCCACTGCCCCTACTCGACGAACTATTCGGTACGGACCATAAAATCATGGTTTCAATTTCTCTGCACCCTTCTGCTTTAGTGAGGACATCATATATGGTTGTAAACATAGGAACACTAGATCCCCAGCCTCAAAAGACCTCTCTGTCCTCTGCTGATCTACGTATACCTTCTGCTAATTCTTGTGCCTTCTTGAAGATTCTCTCTGAGAGCCTTCAGAATATCCTGGTTCTCCTACAACCAATCTCGAGCTTTGGGAGCTCGGCTATCTAGTAATACCAAATTCTATGAATGTCCTTGCATCGTACCCATACAAGGCTCAGAAAGGGGTCATACCTATGCTCATCTAGTAGGTGGTATTGTAGCAATACTCACCCATGTGTAACCATTTGATCCATGCCTCGACTGGTTTCCTGTCACGTAACTCCGCAAGTAGCCTTTTATCCACTTATTGACTATCTCCATCTTCCCATTTGTCTGTGGGTGGTAGCTAGTGCTAGGAGTTAACTCTGTACCTGCTAGTCTGAAGATCTCCTGCCAAAAGGCACTCATGAAGATCTTGTCCCTATCACTGACGATATTTTTAGGCAACCCATGTAGCCAAAAAATACCAGTATAGAAGATCTCGGGCCACATCCATGGCCTCGTGCCCTTTGGGTAGGGAAAATAAATGAGCATACTTAGTTAACCGATCAACTACAACATAAATGCAGTTATGCCCATGCACCAAGGGAAGCCCTATGATAAATTCCATAGATATGCTTTCCCATTTCTATTCGGGAATGGGGAGAGGCTGAAGTAATCCTGCTGGGAAAGAGTGCTCAGATTTGGTTTGTTGGCAAACCATACATTCTCTGACATGATTTAGGACATCGTCCTTCATCCCCTTCCATGAAAATCTCTCCCTGATGAACCTATATGTTTTGAAATACCTGGGATGTCCAGCTAGGGGTGTATCATGTACTGCTTGAAGGATCTTCCCCTTCATTTTGGATCCTGGTACAAGGAAGATCCTATCCTTGTAGAAAATGAGATCATCCACTACTTTGTATCGGTCATCCTGTATCATACCATCCATGATCCCACATGCAAACTAATTTTTGGAATACTCAACAAGTATATGAGCCTTCCAATCCGCTGAAATCTCAGACATAGAACTAAGCATAGCAGTGAGGTAAGGCCTCCTAGATAAAGTGTCAGAAACAATATTATTCTTACCTCGAGTGTACTCAATGTCAAATTCATATGTTTGCACCTTGTTCACCCATCTCTGCTGGCGATCATTGAGCTCTTTCTGTCCCAAGAAGAATCTCAAATTGTTGTGATCTGTACGAACCACAAATTTTCTGCCCACAAGGTACTATTCTGAATTTGGCCAAGGCGTGCATAATGGCCAACATCTCCTTGTCATAGATTGAATACCCTCTCTCCATGGGTTTTAGTTTCTGAATCTCATAGGCAATGGGATGTTGATCCTGCATGAGAACTACCCCAACACCCTCTCCTGAAGCATCACACTCAAGGATGAATGGGTGGGAGAAGTCTGGTAATGCGAGGACAGGACACGAACTCATTACCTCCTTGAGGTGGTCAAAAACCTGTTGAGCAGTGTCTGACCAAGCAAAATCCCCCTTCTTGGTCAAATCAGTCAATGGAGCATAGTCAACCGAGAGAAATTCTTCATGAACCTCTGGTAGTATGTGCACAACCCCATGAATCCTCTCAATTGTGTCAATGTTCTAGGTGGGGGCCAATCCAGGATTGCCCGTATATCTTCTCTCTGTCCACCTTCACTGTACCCCCGCCAATTACATATCCCAAGTACAGAAGTTTGGTCATGCCGAACTCACACTTAGAAGCTTTCGCATATAACGAATTAGCTTCTAATATCCCCAATATCTCACCCAGGTGCCTGATATGGTCCTCCCAAGTCCTGCTGTAGACTAAAATATCATCAAAGAAAACCAACACAAACTTCCACAAGTGGCGGTTGAACACATGATTCATGCAAGACTGGAATGTAGCTGAAGCATTAGACAATCCGAAAGGCATCACCAAGAATTCAAAGTGACCGTAGTGGCATCTGAACGTTGTCTTATGCACATCCTTCTCCCTGACTTTGATCTGATGATATCCAAAGTGCAAATCTATTTTTGAAAAAATAGATTGCACCATGTAGCTTGTCCAGCAACTCGTCAATGCGTGGTATGGGATACTTGTTCTTTATTGTCTTCTTATTTAAGGCCTGGTAGTCCATACACATCCACAGGGTCCCATCCTTCTTCTTCACCAAAACCACCGAAGAAGCAAAAGGGCTGGAACTCGGTCTAATATGCCCCATATCCATGAGCTCCTGTATAGTCTTCTTGATCTCATCCTTAAACCACTTGGGGTGGTGGTAAGGAGAAGTGACCACCGGTCTAGCATCCTCGAGCTCAATCACATGCTCAAATCCCCTATCTGGAGGTATGCCTGGAGGTATGTCACCAAAAATGGCACTGTGTTGTGTCAAATAGGCCCTGTATATCCATATGGTACTGTTGTTGTCCCTCCTCTGATTTCTTGGTCGAAACCTAGCAGTGTACTGCCCAATCCACCTCTATCGTGCCTATAGATCCTCTCGATCCTCTTGGCCGTAACAACTCGGGGTGCCCCCGAGGATAAACCCCTCAAGATCACATTCCTCCCTTCGGACTTAAACTTCAGCTCCATCGTCTGGAAGTTAGTTTGAAATTCACCAAGGGAATGGAGCCATTGTACCCAAGCACTATGTTGGTCTCTCCAATTCCAACAATATAGAAATCATTGGTAACTGTATAGTTACCCATCGCGATGCTCAATTGGGGAACCCGTCTTGTGCATCTCATGGACTCTCCATTGGCTACAACCATGTTGAAGCCCTCAAATTCCTCTGTCTGTAACCCCTACCTCTCCACCAATGAGGCATCAATAAAGTTGTGGGTTTCCCCACTATCAATAAGTACCACCACTCGTTGTCCCTGCTAAAACTCCCCTAACTCTGAATGCCTTGTACCTCGGGGTACTAGACAATGTGGTGATAGTCTCTTGGGGGAAAGTCTCACTATCTTTCTCCACACCCACACCATCTGATTGCCTCATCATCATCCTCTAATGGTTGTGTGTTCAACTCTTCATCACCATCACTCTCCTCGAATGACCTCTATGTATTGGGCCCTCCCTCTGCCCTTGCAATCGTGTCCTGGGACCCAAGGTGCGCGGAAAATTGAAACATAGTTTCTTTCACCTCAATTCCTCCCTATCCTCACTAGCTCCGAATGGTCTCCAGGTTGTATCCTTCCTAGTTGGAGGTACCTTCGGCTGCAAACCCCCAGTTCTTGAAGGGAAACCCTTAGGCTGCACTTGAGGTGGAAACCTTGACTTAGGAGTGGATAGCTCTAGGTCACGAGCTCTCCTAATAGCCTCATGTAACGAAGAAGGCTCAAATGCCCTCACAAATCCAGTGAGAGCATCTTTTAAACCTACTGTGAATAGGGAAATCAGCCTCATCTCTGTAATATCAGGTACCATGACCGATAGTCTCTAAAAATCGATGATATAATGATCCACGGAACCAGTCTGTCTCAGATGAGTCAGCTCTCTAAAATACCCGTCAGGGTCCCTCTTATCAAATCTGCTCACTAGCCTCTTTGTGAACTCTACATAAGTCATGATGTATATGTGTCCTTGTGTAATCAACCCATGATGCCACCAATCATGAGCGTCTCCCTCTAGATGTAGGATTGTAAACTTAATTACATCTTCCTCCCTACATCGGATTCAGGTCAAAGTATGTCTTCAACTTCTGCACCCAAGACTGTGTAGTACACTTCTTAGAACCATCGAAATGTGGAACAGAAATCTGTCCCAACCTCCTTTTCATCTCTGGTACTTGTGCCTGGTAATCTCTCCTAGGCCTGCTGCCAATCTTCATTTTGCAATATTCCTTAGAATGGCATGTTGTCACGAAAGCCATCACTTAAAGTCTGGTATCTTTCCCAACAAGACTCCTCATCTACAACATCCCCTAGCTACCATACCTATGAAACTTCTAGATCCTTCAAGAAAGAAGGTTTGTGAGACCCAGAGGCCTGGTAGAAGAATGGGGGGACCACTGTCCTGAATGTCCACCCTCACATCTTTGACCATATTGTCCCCTGTTGCTATTCTCTCCTCTTTCCACATGAGTATCAGACCTGTCATGTGCTAATCTCCCAGTGAGCTGGCTCAAATAGAGATTGGTAGTCTCATGTTTCTTTACCATGTTGGTGAACAATTATTTCATCAGCTCCACCCCTATATCCTCACTGTCTTTGTCCCCCATCTTTCAATCCCAACAAGTCTGGAGAAACAAACAACTCTGATACCACTGAAATATCCCTAGTAGGATATTTCTTAAAAATGCACAAAATATAGAAAATTTGCAGCAAAGTAAAATAGCGATTTTTAATGAAAATGTCCAGCTAGGACAACGAATGGTATTGAATTGATATCACACAAAATATTTTCCCACAAGTGCATGAAATTACAAGGGAAGCTTGCAATAATAATAATAAACACTATGTAGACATTTAAATGGGATAATATATTGCTGCCAGAAAGGTGTACAGAAAGCCCTAGGCGGTTAGATCAACTTTAGAGGTCCGTGACCCTCTAAATACAAGAGCAAAATAAGGGTCTTTGAAAATAACAATGGCAGATGTAGGGAATAGCACTGCCACTTGCAGATCTGACCTGGCTAACTGGAAACCCCTAAATAGAGGTTGTGAGTCACCACGCAAGGAATGGAGTCGAGGAATTGAGGGAGGCACCTTCCACGTGCTGCCACGCCTAGCCTAGATGGCTGTCATGAGTCAAGATCTAGAGCCCCTCTGATTGTCTTTCCCGAAAGCCCCCAAAAATCCTCGAAACCCTTCCTCTGACCCTCTGGAAATATCTCTATAGCACGGCCCAGAAAATGGCTCCAAGATGATAGACTAGGGTAGATCTTTCACTACCAAAGAATGCCCTGCTAGCTAGGGATGGGTCTCTCACCACCGAAGCTAGGGTCCTTGTGGGATTTGACTCCACAAGCTATAGAAATGTGAAACAACAGCTACACGTGAAGGAGGATAAAAATGTATATGAAAAAAAGTGCCTTTTCTTCCTTCCCCATCTCCATATATACCTTTCCTTGGAAAATGAGCCCCCACAACCCTAGCGCATTTCATTCCATGGAGGGTTCACTAACATAAAAGTATCTATAATTACTTTCTCCCTTTTTGGAGTCATCGTGTCCAAAAGTGACCCCCAAATGCCAAACTAGGACATTAAAACCATGGGGCCCCTTCCCACAATCTTCCAGCATCCACAACCCCCTTTGGATCTGATGATGTTTTGGGCTCGAATTGGCCCTTGGGCCATTCGAGTGTAGGAGGAAGGGGGGACATTACAGAAAGGGGACATTACACTTACATCAGCTGATTTGGTCGATAGTGGAGAGGGATTCTGGAGAAGTGGGGATTTGAGGAACCGAAGGCCCAAGGGAATAGGGTTTTAAGTTCCATTGGGGCCTGATATTTCTGAGTTGGTCGATGCGGTGGTGATGGAAGTGAATTGGAGAACAAATGCAAGAAAGGAACAAGGTCATAGGTTTCATCGGTGCCCAATGTTCCTAAAACATCTAACGTAGCTGACAAGGCTAAACAACGTGAATAGGGCAGAAAAATAGGGAACATTTGGAATAAAGGAATAGTTCCTCCTATTCCACAAACATTTGATTCTTTCATCTAAAAACATAAAATTTTGTTTAAATTTTTAACCATCTCTCTCAATGGTTAATTGACATGGGGCACGGGTGGCCAATAAATGTAAGAAACTACCCAAGACGCAATTTTTTTGAAATTTTTAACATTTTAGGTCTCATGACAACGTTTGGCTCTTTTTGGGACTCGACTTGGTTTCATTAAAATACAAATAAGGAAAAGCAAAAAAATCCATAATCTCATGGTTCATAAGACTAGTGCCTTATCCATTGGTCAAAATACAAAAGGATATGCATAAGAGAACCAAAACAAAGGAAAGGGAAACAAACACACAACCAAAAACAAAGAAAAAAATCTATGTACAAAGGACGAATACCCACTCAACACTTGTACAATTTGATATATTTCCCGTTATATGGAAATGAGAGGGAACTCCCATCCATATAGGATAAGTAATATGATTTTTCACCAAAAAAGTGTCCAATCTTGAAATGGACCAAGCCAACGGGAGTTAAACTTACCATGTCTTCCTCAAGGCTCCCTTCTCTTGTCCCAGAGTAGAACTATGTATTCGACTTGGAAGTCACGGGACTTGGTCTTCTTATAAAAAAACTTTAATCCTTTGTTGGTGAGCTGATATATGCTCAACTACTTGTATCTTTTCTTCTTAGTTTTGTAAGTACATGATTCACTTTTCAAATGCATCCCAGAACTGATCATTTTCAATGGTTTTCACTAAGTGTAAGGTAGGTAGTTCAAGTTTCACTAGAATTTTTAAATCCCTTCCATACACTAATTGAAATGATGAGATTCCAATAGCTCTCTTAGGTGTTATACGATCAGCCCAAAGGGCGTCATATAACTTTTTATGCCAATTCCGTTGTGATTCATCAACTAGCTTCATGACTATGGTCACCAAATTTTTTTGGTTGATTCTGCTTGTCGTTCCCTTGTGGATAATAATCTAAAGAATTTGAAATATAAATCCCATACCCATAAAAAAATCAATGAGCTCATAAGATGAAAATTTTGGAGCATTTTGTGTTACAATTTTATTTGGAACTCCGAAATGAACCAAGATATTCTCTTTAATGAAATCAAAAATGACTTCAAAAGTTGTCCTTTTCACTGGGATGGCTTCCACCCACTTTGTGAAATAATCTGTTGCAGTAAAAAAATGAGTGTTTCCTACACTGTAATTTGGGCTAAGGGTTCCAATGAATTCAAATCCCCATTGCTGGAAGGTTTCTTCTATCACAATAGGCTTCAATGGAAGAGTTTATCCAATGGAAGAGTTTATCCAATGGAAGAGTTGTCAATTTAGGTCATCCAATGAATGTTTGATAAGCTTCACATTTTGAAACCCACTTAGCTGCATCTTTAAAAAAAATTCCCATAGTAACATCCCCTGAGAATCTTGTGAGTAGTTACAAGGGAAGAGAAATGTCCTCCACAAGCTTGATTATGATAGGCTCTTGGAAACCTCTTCTTTTGTTCCTTATCCATACATTTTAAGAAACAACCATTAATTCCTTTTATGAAAAGAGATTTGTCCCAAAGAACATACCTTGCAGCTCAGAGTTTAATTTCTCTCTTTTATTTGGCATCAAGATGTGTGGGACATTCCCCATATGTGAGGAAGTGAGCAATATTGGAGTACCATTCATCATTACTTGAACCTTCTATTATCAGCTGACACAGACCTCATCCTCGCACCAATTTGGTAGGTTTAATATCAAGATCATATTCCTGAACCTTTGCAATCTAATTAACCCTTTTAGAACAAAACTATTGTTTTGTTGGTATAGACTTCACAACAGGATTTGGAACGAAAACAATATAATAAGAATTGAGAATGTAGAACCTGAACTTCTTTACAGCCTTGACTACAGTGAAGACATGTTTTTCAATCTGAGAATACTTCAACACATGGGACTTAAGAATATAGATCATAAAATTAATTGGTTTTAATTCCGTCATAATATTTTTGAATTAAAATGACAGAGAGGGTATGCTCAAAAGCATAACAATAAATTATAAAGTCTTTATCTAGGGTAGACGTGAATAGGGGTTTTGTCAATTTCCTCTTTTATCTCATTAAATTCCTTATTTCCTTCAAAATTCCGATGGAAATATTGCTTTTCCTTCATCATCTCTGTTATATATTAAGTCAATTCACCAAAATTTGGGATAAATATCCTGAGAAAATTAATCTTACCAAAGAAAGAATGAACTCCTTTCTTATTGGTGTAAAGATAAAATTTCTGAATCACCCGCACTCTTTCTGGATCAATCTTAATTTTATCTTTGGATATGATGTGGCCAAGAAACTTTCCTTCCATGAATCCAAAAATATATATCTTGGAATTGAGTGATATGCCATGATCTCTACGTCATTAAAGAAAAAACCTAAGGTGTTGAAAATGGTCTTCTTGGCTCTTAGAGAAAACTGTGAGATCATCCAAGTAGACAACAATACATTTTTTTAGATCCTTGAAAGCTAAATCCATATCTCTTTGAAAAGTGGCCCCTGCATTGATGAGACCAAAAGTCATTCTCCTACACGAAAAGGTACCCCATTGAGTTGTGAAGGCAGTTTTGTGTTGATCTTACACATCGGCCTTGATCTGATTGTAGCCTGAAATCCATCAAGTATGGATGACATTTCTGAACAATTACTGCTTAAAGAATTTGATCCATAATGGGGAGGGTGTAGTTATATTTTAAATAATCATGTTTTAGATTGCGAAAAAATACGCAATTTCTTATCTCCCTGCTTTTCTTTCGCACTAGAACAATATTAGAAATCCAAGAAAATGGTGAAAAGGAAATTTAATTTTAGCATTCAATAAGTTATGAACATCTTGGTAGATTGTTCCTATAATTTTGCGGTTATACTTGTATTGTGTAGTTTTCAATAAGGGCTATTAAGTGTTGAAAGTAACTAAAACTCAAAAATAGTAGGGTTTATCGATACTCGTGCTGACAGTCGCAATGTTGAGATGATGGGATGTAAGTAGTGAACAAGTGTTCCTCATTTTGCCAAGTGAAGAGACCTGTAAGTAAAAATAGCTAAACAAAAAATATTAGATAAATATGACAACAACCTGCTCGGTAAAGGCTGATTCCAGGAATCTAAAGGGACTTCCTTGAAGGATGTCATCTCATTTCGATACAATTAAGTTGCGTCAATACAGATAGTACAATGACAATATGGACGATAGGATAACAAAGCTAGAATTCAAGGTGGAAAGGAAGATCTTGTTCGGCTACGTAAGCGGCCTAGGCTAAGGTGGTATTGATCCCGAGGTCTTAAAAGTAATCGTACCAATAGTCTTTAGTTGTTTGTCGCATATCATCAAGGATCTCAAATTGTTCTTCGATATCTTCAAAGGTCGGTGTAAATTTGATGCCACACAAAGTGAGCTCATTGAGGATGTTTAACTACTCTCACATGAATGGTTGTTGGACAATTGGTAGATCATAAATGCTTGTGATTGGATGGGATTGTCTTGGAATAGTCATCTACATGAAATACATCTTGCAAACAAACATATTAAATCTAGATTTGATAAATGAAAGGTAATAAAATGCCATAATCAATGAAGATGACTAGATTGGCAGAAATCACAGGTGATTAGTGATAATCATTGGCGATTTAGGGAATCATGGGTGATTCCTATGGAAAAATTGATTGTTTTGACAATTTTGCTAAGTTGATTAAAAGCAAAGATCGAAATGATTGTTTAACCCTTATTCAGATATGCAAAGAGAAATAAAATAAGACTAAACAGATAAAAAACACCTTTGATGTGGGAACATCTATAAAATGCTTATAAAAGTGGTTGAGTTTGTAATGTTGATTTGTTGAATGTCTGATGATGTATGGAGGATTTTGAAGATGTAGGATTACACAAACAGACATGTAATGGCTTCTTAGAATGACAGGGTCTCGTTGCAGGGCTTGAAGATTTATAGAATAATACATTTTTTCTCACGAATTCAAAGATTCGGAATTTGAATATCCCTAAAATAGGATTCTGAGATCCTTTTTATAATCGTGGGTGATTTGTTAGAATCGTTAGCGATCTAGAAAAATTAGAGAAACACATTTGGAAGTGGTTTCAACCACTTCCAAAATGGGTTTTTTGGGTAAGGTTACAAGGGTAAATGGTTAGGGGAGAGGTTAGGCATGGTTAGGGACTTAGGAGGTTATGGTAAAAAAAGGGTAGGATATGTTAGAAGTGGTTAGGAGGTTTTTGGGAGGTTAGAGTACTTAGAAAAAAATGATTTTATGAGGGTGAATGTAGTGACTTGGATAATGATTAAAGTGATAGTTTTAATAAATTAATGTGTATATACAAGGTGTAGGCGGGTGAAAAAAACCCGATGTCTACATTTTCCCCTTTTTTCAAGTGGTTTGTAATAGAAAAATTGCTAGACAAAAATGTTTGAGATGGTCTGGTTTGTGCTTTGATGGGAGATCCCCCCTCAAACTGGGGGTGATTGCGACGAAGTACAATGATCACCAGTTTGAATGAGTTTGTTAGATGACATATATTTTTTTGACATTTGTGTTTCTCTTTGAGCTACACCATGATGAGGCATGGGAACAAGACTGTCATAAAATGTGGATTTGCACTACCAATGGAATCAAATGATAGGGGAACTAAGGGGTTCAAAACCTATAGACATATGACTCGTAGGAAGCAGTCGCTGGAAATTATCTCGGTTGGGTATGTTATCCATGATGATGTTTCCAAAAAGGTGGGATAAGAATACTAGGAAGTCAAGTGATAGGGGGACCAATGGGTTCTTAGTCCTATACATGTGTGACTTAATGGGAGCGGATTGAAAATTTTCCAAAAAGGCTATGAAATTTGAGATGGATTTTGATAAATGTGGGATTTTTGTTAGATTTTAATGGAATTTGGATTTTCCAAGAGGGTATTGGAGCCCAAAAAAATGTTTAATTTTGGCACAGGAGTGGTGAGAATGAATGAATTGATCTTGTATTGAGGGATGACTTAAAGATGGTTTTGATAAGATTTAGAGACTGAAACAATAGATATTTAAGGAAATCGTCGAAAATTGGGGGTAATCGCTCGGTGATTACCATGGGTCAATGGGAAATTTTGGTTAAGTTATCGGATGATGATGAGGGGATGGTTAGGATGATAGATTTAAATTTTACCATGATGTCTATGACAGATAGCGAGCTCTAGAGTCAGAGAAGGCCACATTATTGAGTTAAACGAGTTACCTTGATCACTGAGAGAGGCAGTCTTATGAGTTTCTCAAAGACAGAAGAGGCCCAATATAGGAGATGAATGGGGTGAGCCAACTTTTTCACAACTATGTAGGGTGAGATTACCCAAACTAGGTTTTAGATAGGGATAAGTATTTTGACCCATGACAGGGAGACATTTGTAGTAGGAATTTGATGTGACAAGACCATCGGTGATCAGGATGAAATTTGGGCTACATTGGTAGCCATGAACTCAGACTAGTGGTCATATGGGTCCACTATGGAAGTGTAAGTTTGGCTCACTGATCAGGTAATCAGGCAAGGACCTTCATTAATTATGATGACTTATTCTAGGTGGAGGCTTTTAGATGAGCCTCGATATGTAGGAGTTTTTGGATTGATGAAGGAACTATTCCAAACAGAATCGTGCCATAAGTGTGGGTTAACCACCAAGAGGTCTAGGTGAGGGACTTACTAGAGGTTCAGATGATGACCAGGGGAGAAGCACTTGGAGGATGTGGAATTCTAGGATTGATGCATCATTATAGGCATATCCAAAAAGATCAAGTTTTGTAGGCTTTCATTGTTAGATGAGATTTTGATCCTGTTATATCCACTTTCCGGTTGCCGATGAGGCTATTTGACCGTCACCTTGGATGATGTACACAAGATTAATGTATGATTGGATCTTCAGGGGGAGGGCCTATGATTATGATTGATGAGACGGATGTTGACCTGAGGTGACGAGGATGATTTTTTCTTGATGATGTGGCTGGGGTGGAGTTATCTGTGGGTGGATTTTGATGATGATGTAATGTACATGTTTATGAGATAGAGATGTCGAGCACTAATGACCCTTATGATTAAATGGGATTTGTTTGTGATGCTTTTCCTGGAATTCTATTTGAGGCCAATTATGGTTTTAGATTATGAGATAGGTATGTGTTATAATATGATGGGGCAGATAATTATTTATACATGGTTGTGACCTACCTTACTGATCTTGTTGTTTTATTAAGTTGCACTTGTACGATGGATATGAACATAGGTGTGGTATTGATTTGGGTTTCTTCTTTAGTGTTCTTGGCATATATAATGTATGATGGTAAACTTGTTATATGTGCCGCATGACTTACCATGGTGCGGCCTTATAAGCTTCAAATGTTTACATATGAATCACAATTTTTTAATAGAGGTCATACTAGGGGGAATCATAGCTGATGAGATGTGTGATAGTTGTATTTATTGACGGATTCTGACATGGGAAATATTTATGATGGTAACGTGACATGGGGGCATTATACTTGGTTCTTCTTGATAGTTCCCAGGTTTTGACCCAGGGTGGGCTTATATATTACACAACAGTTGATCGATGGGTGAAGGGTAGAGCTTTCCTGGGATGCTGGGATTTGATTAGATTTGAGTCATGTTAGGTTTGATTAATGTGGGATAGACCCATTTTTATATGAGGACTTAGGCAATGCTACGGAAGTCACTTTTGTTTATTTTTATTAGGTAGGAATCCTTTAATGGACATGATCGTTGCCAGCTGTTACATTGACTTTGTGTTATTTCAGATGAGTAGCCATCCTTCTAGGGAATAGGTCTATCAAATTTGTTTGCACCCATGATTTTATTTTTGATGTTGGCATGTGGTCCTAATAGTTGTTTTCATTGATGAAAAACCATATTAATAAAAAATTGGATGTAGTATTATGATATCATGATGATGTATCATATTGATAACATGGTGTTTCAAATGTATATCAGCTTGATACAATGAGATTCAGTGAGGTGTGCTTTGCTCTAGCAAGCCTATACAGGTGCCTAGAGATGATGTAGCTTGGCATAGTATGATATTCTTGGATGCTTGGGAATCATGTTGACATGATGGATAACATGTTGTCATTTTTAGAGGTTTCTATAATCAGTTATTGCATTATTTCAGTTGACCCTAGCTTCTACAATGAGGATCTACATGTAAGCATATGTAAGTCTTAGTGACTGGAGAGATTGAGGTATGGCATTGACATTCAGATGATTGGAGATGTTATAGGGATGATTCATAGTTCTTTTATAAAAAAATTAGGTGCCCATGATGTGTATTTTTCCATATATGACTGATTTTGTGAGATAGGGTGAAAATCAATTCATTTTCCAGCTCGAAGTTCAACTTCAAATGCTCGTTTTGAATAGTGTGATTTGCATGGGACCTTGTGCCTTTCAAGGAATATTCTATAGTGATTTTATAAGGTTTTCAAAAAAATAATGAGGTCAGTTTTTATCATCAGGTATTTTATGAACGAATGTTAAGAAGGTAAAGAGGTCTAAAACCCTAAGTTAAACCCTAGCTAGGAGCAGTTTGAAGAAATGAAATATAATGAATTAGTTTTGATTGGTTGATAAAAATTGATGATTTTATGTTGTATATGACTCAGTATATTTCCATAAATGTATGGTTGAGGTCATGGTCATGAGTGGGACCCACCTAAAATAGCAGTTTCTGAAGAAGAAGGTTTTAGGACAAGATTGTCCAAATGAGTAACATAAAAAATTGATGTATCATGATGTATGGAAGTTTTATTTATTTGCATGAATTTTTAGGAAAATTTCATAGGTACATGGTGTTTTGAGGTCCAAATAAGTTGACTGGTCAAAGGGCAGTTTTGGGGTCTCAAATAGTAGGGTCAGTAAAATGAGCATAACTTGAGCTACATGTGGATTTTGAAGGTGATTCAAGTTATGTTGGAAAGATGATTCAGATATATTTATATTGATATGATATTTCCTCATGATGAGGTTATTTGATAGGGTTTATATGGCATTATTTAGACAATATATTTTTGGCAGTTCAAGACAACATGTGTTCTGATGAAGGTTTGATGTTGTTTGAAGCATGAGATGGATTGGGTGATGCTTCCTATCACCTAAAATGTGAAAAGGATGAATTTTCATCTAATTAATCCATTTTTAGGTATTGAATCTATGTATAAATGTTTTTATGAGCTAACCTTTGGAAATAACATTTTTCACAAGTTGTTTTGGTGAAGGAAAATGTAGTTGTGGTTTGAATATGGATGTTTCATGACTTATAAATTTCTTAGAAGTGTTCTAAGGTTCTTAAATTTCCATAAAGTGGTACATTGCATGGTTTGGTCTTATAGAAGTGATTTGGTGATCCTTATGAAGTTTCCAGGGTGATGAAGGGTGCAGGAAACAACTGTTTTGAGAATTGTAAAAAAACTGGGCCCAGTAAATGAAATAATTTGATTGGTTGATATTAATTACAACCATGTATGAATTTTTAATGATATTTTATTCATATTTAATGGGTTTTGGGTCATGAAAAATTATGGTACTAATGTTAGGGAAATTTTAAGATTGTGCCCATGGGGTTTTGAGCCATTTTTGGCACATGAAATGATGGTTTAGCTAGGCTGACCTAATTGGGTCACTTGTGACTATTATATTTAAAAATTTTAATTTTTTCCTTGATGTATGGGTCGAACCAAAAATGAGGTAAAAGGTTATTCCTAAGTTTGAAATGTGGAGAAGCATATAAAAGCATGTTTTTTTGGGTGCTTTTTGGAACTAGTTGTGTGTGTGTGTGTGGAGTGACCTAGGTGAGGTGAGGTTTTATTTCAGGTGTTTGAACATGATTTGGAGCTTATTCAAGTGTGTTATAGGTTGAGAAAAATTATAGGACATGAGAGCAAGATTTTGATGAATTTTAGAGTGATTAATGAGCATGTTTTGTGAAGTGTGATCACCTAGGGTTTGATTGAAGAAGTGTGAGTTGAATAAGAGATCTCCATCAGTTGTGGAAGAAAAAATTAGATATTTAACATCATAATGTGGTTTAAGTGGGTATTTTATCATCTTGGGGGTTTGTAGCCTCCTTGTGGAGTTGGTGCTTCACAAAATTAGGGGTTGATGTCTCCTTGTAGGAGTTGGTGCTCTACTAAACTAGGGGTTGGTGGGGTTGGTGCCTCACTAAATTCATGAAACATATCAATATAATATTTTGTTTCAATGGGTTTTCTTCCCCTCAAGGGTTTTCCCATTGTATATCTTGTGATATTGTGTTGTTTCTTTGATTTCATGGTTACATGCTTCATTGATGGTTTATGGTGTGCACATATTAAGTATTGAATAAGTGAATATTGTGATTAAATACATATGAGATTTTGAGTTTCAGATCTGAAATATAATTTGAATTTTTCATAAGGACTGATTCACCCCCCTCAGTCCATTGTGCTTCTAACAATTGGTATCAGAGAAGGCCTTTCTAGAAGGAGCTTGACAACTTGAAGGAGATCTTCTGAAGAAAATATATGGAGTGTTTTAAGAATCAAGGTGATATGTTTCTATTAATGATTATGAGAGATTATTTTAATCCATTAAGTTTTGATATTTTGTATGATATTTATGGAACCTATTCATCCTCTTTACAACATAATGAAGTATGTAGTCTTGCACAAACTACCTTTCATAGTCAAGATGAAAATATGATTTGGTACATTGATATTGGTTATTTAGCTCATATGATAGGTGATAAGAGTAAATTTATGTCTCTACAAAAACATGCTTCAGGAGTCAGTGAGATTTGGAGACAATTCTACCATAAACATTCTAGGAACAAACACTTTGAGTTTGGACAAATAAAAAAACATCACCAAATATGTTCTATATGTATGAAGGTTTGAAACATAATCTACTTAGTGTAAGTCAAATGGTCAAGCAAGGGTATGTTCTTACTTTTGATGTGAAAGGTTGTAAGATAAGGAAAGGAGAATCTGGTAAACTAGTTGCAAAAGGAAAAAGGACTGATGGTAACATGTTTTTTCTTAAGGAAATTAATAATGAAAGATGTCTTATGAGTAAGATGGATGATTGTTGGTTATGGAATAGGAGGCTAGGCCATGTGAACTTTGATAATCTTGTTAAAATCATCTCTAACAAGTTTGTGAGAAACATGCCTAAACTCAGGAAACCAGAAGATACTTTGTGCAAGGCATGTATGCATGGAAAGAAAACTAGAAGGATATTCAAGACTAAATAATATGAGTCTACTACAAGTCCACTTCAGTTGATTCATATTGATCTATGTGGGCCTATGAGGACTGAAAGTACTTCAGGTGATTATTATTTCATGCTTCTTATTGATGATTTCACTAGATACACTTGGGTGGCATGTTTGAGAAACAAATATGATGCATTAGATGTTTTTAGATCCTTCAAGGACTCTCATTGAAAATGAAAAGAATGGAAAGATAAATTGTATAAGATCTGATAATGGAGGATAATTTTGGTCTAATTCATTTGATGATTTTTGTAGTGAGCATGGCATTAGAAGACAATTTTCAGCCTCTAGAACTCCGAAACAAAATGGAGTTGTTGAAAGAAATAATAGGATTGTTCAAGAGATGGAAAGGACCATGCTTAATGAGTCTAAATTACCTTATGGTTATTGGAAAGAAGCAATATGTATTGTTGTTTATATTCTTAATGGGTGTCAACTAAGAGTAAATAGTGACAAGACTCCTTATGAGCTATGGAAAGGAAGACCAACCAATGTGGAGCATTTTAGAGTATTTGGGTGTAGATGCTTCATCAAGAGGACTGAAGACAACCTTGGTAAGTTTGATTCTAGATCTGATGAAGGTATATTTTTGGGTTATTCTTCAAGGATCACAACTTATTTATGTTATAACAAGAGGTTGAAATCTATTGTTGAAAGTGCTAGTGTTAAGTTTGATGAATCATCCACTATGAGATCTTTTTCTAGAGCTAATGAAACATCTTATGAGGATATTTATAAGGAAGAAGAAGATGAATTTATTCAAGAGAATCAAGAAGAGGATGATGAGGAAGAAAGACAAGACACAAAGGTTCCTTCTAGACAAGTTAGAAGAGATCATCCTGAAACTCAAATTTTGGGCAAGAAATATACTAGAGTTACCACAAGAAGGAAATTGGTAAGTCTTCAAAATCAAGAGAACCTAGCTCTTATTTCAAAAATTGAACCTAATAATGTAGTAGAAGCTAGTAAAGATGAGCATTGGGTTAAGGCTATGAATGAAGAGTTAGATCATATTGAAAAGAAAAAAACTTGGGAACTTGTACCTAGACCAAAAGATAAGAATGTAATTGGATCCAAATGGGTTTTTAGGAACAAACTAAATGAAAATGAAGAATTCATAAGAAAAAAATCAAGACTAGTTTGCAAGGGGTATGCTCAAGTTGAGGGGATTGACTTTGATGAGACATTTGCACCTATAGCTAGGATGGAAGAAATCAAATTATTCTTGGCATATGTTGGTTTTAAAGGTTTTAAATTTTATCAAATGGATGTAAAATATACCTTATTGAATGGTTTTCTAAATGAAGAAGTCTATATGGAACATCTTGATGGTTTTTCATTAACTGATAAATTTGATTATGTGTGCAAACTAAACAAGGATCTTTATGGTCTAAAGTAATCCCCTAGAGCTTGGTATGAAAGACTTGATAGATACTTGATTGAACAAGGATTCAAGAGAGGTGTATCTGATAGCAACTTTTATATAAAAAGTGAAGGAGATCATTTATTGATAGTTGTAGTTTATGTGGATGACATCATCTTTGGTGGAGGTAGTGATCATATGGTTCACAATTTTGCTGAAGCTATGAAGAAAGAGTTTGAAATGTCCATGTTGGGAGAACTTTCCTTCTTTCTTGGAATTCAAGTAAGTAAACATGACAAAAGTATATTCATTTCTCAATCCAAATATGTCAAGGAAATTCTTAAGAAGTTTCAAATGGATGAATGTAGACCTGTTGGCACACCTATGGTTACAAGGTGCAAACTTTGCAAGGAAGATGACACCCCTAAGGTAAATCAAACTGAATATAGATCCATGATAGGAAGCATACTATATGTTACTACCTCTAGACCTGATATATTTCGATCTTGTTAGTTTGGTTGGAAGGTTTCAAGAAGATCCTAGAGAATCACATCTACAAGCAGTGAAAATAATTTTCAGATATCTTAAGGGTACAATTGAGTATGGTCTATGGTATCCTAAAAGTGAAACTTTGAATTGAGGGCTTATTCTGGATATTGATTGGGTAGGAAGCATGGATGATATAAGAATACTAGTGGTGGAGCATACTTTTTTGGAATATGTCTTGTCTCATGGTCAAGTAAGAAGTAATCTCTAGTAGCACTCTCAACATGTGAAGCTTAATATGTTGTTGCTTGCTCATTGTTGTTCACAAGTTGTATGGATGATACAAACTTTGGAGGATTACAAGGTCAAGAATGATGGACCTACATATATATTGTGTGATACCACTAGTGCAATTAGTGTCTCAAAGAATCTAGTTCTATATTCAAAGACAAAACACATTCCTATCAATGTATCATTACCTAAGAGATCTTGTGAGAAAATGATGTATCAAATTAGAGCATGTGTCTACTAACGAAGAAGTGCTGAAATTCTCACTAAACCACTTCCAAATCCTACATTTGATTATTTAAGAAGCTTTTTGAGAGTAATCTCAGCTCTTAATAGACCTTAAAGGGTCTAAGGTGTGTTTTACGGAGCATGAAAAGTTATATTTGCTCCTAGTAAAGGAAAAAGTTTGTTAGGTCTATACTCTATTTCTATGAGTTTTTTTTTACATGTTCTTGAGTCTATTAGTCATGTGAAAATGGTCCTTGAGTTCATAAATGTGAGTCTCATAATCCTAGTGTATGTTTGTGGCTATATTGAAATTTGGTTTGATCCATGATTTGTTTAGGATCATATCTCAGTTGCAGTCAATAATTTATAGTGAATCATTTATTGTCTCAAGTTTATATCAATTCCTTGTGATGTATGAAGTTGTTTTCAAGGTGTTTCTTGAGTTCTCTAGAGTTTGTGTCATCAGTTTTGGTTTGATTTGATCCTCTGATTTTTGTGATGTTAGGAGTGTCTTGTCTGAGCTTTCATGGAGTCATAAGGAGTTGTCATAGAGATTTTAAGGTCTTGTAATGTGTTTGAAATTGTATTATATTTATTTAAAGCTTCAGTTATGTTCCATTCATTCAAAGAGGTGGTCTTGTATACTAATTCATGAGTGTTTTCAATTTCTAGAAGTTTGTGTTTGTGTTTATTTTTTTGTGTCTAGTCATGTGTTCCATAAGCATTTATTATTCTCTTTCAACAACCTAAGGTAGCTGTAATAATATGGTGAAGGTGATAAAGTTTTAACTTGATCATTTTATGGAGAAAATGGCAGTCTATGGTCTATGTATCTCAATATCAATGGTATTTACAAGCAAGTATTGATGGCTATACGTATGGTTTCATTTTTTTTTCTCCATAGTCATGATGAAGGTGATCAGGTGATTTAATAATATTATCTACATTCTTAATAAGTTTTATAAGTCAAAAAAGGATACATATGGTGTGATTTGATGAATCTCTACTATATACTATTTTTTTCATAGTGACTATGATAGTCTTCATGGAAGCTCAGTTTTGAAGGGATAAATGATGGAGTTAGATGCCAAATTTTTTGGAAAATTTTCTAAGATCATGGGGCTAAAGGATGAATTTTGTTTAAGGTTATAACTATGTGTGTGCTTCTCATAATTCATGATAGAGTTGAAAATCTTCCTTTCAATGCTCACTGAAAAGGGTTAGTTCATAAGAACCATAAATCTTGAATGTCTTAAAGACTTGAGAAGGTATTCTATGTGTTGACTCAGTATAAGGAGTGTTTAAATGTTATACAGAGTGGATCCTATGGTTAATATTGGTTGTGAAGAATACTTGGTTTCTTTTCATCATGATTTTTGCTAAAAGGTGTATGCTACAGTACATAGGTAGAGTTTACCATCTCAGGTATGAATGATGGATTCTCTTCATTCTTGGTATATTTATTGGGTTGATTGTATTGTTGGAGTGTTTCAACTTTATTGGAGTTATATTTTCTGATGACTCTAGATGGCGAGTACTTGAGGGAGCCTCTTGTTTCTCCATGAGGAATGTGAAGACCTAAAGGCTTTACATGATCAAAGAAGGCAAAATCGGATGCTTTTTTGAGGTATTGCATTGATTTTACAAAAAAAATTCTCATCTAAAAAAGGTATTTTCATTCATCAAAATTGTGGTTTTCTGTATGGTGGTGTAAGAAGTTAAATTCAATCAACATAATAATCAATACTTTAGTTACATATTTATAGGAACATTGTTATAACCACTCCTCTAACCTCTCACATTGAATCTAGGTGGATGATACAACCACTTTTATACCATAAATCTCTCACACCGTATTTTTACTCAACCTTCCCTAGAACCTACCTAAGTTTTTTCACAACTCACTTACCTTATTTATGCACCACATATTAAATATACACACTTATTAATTAATATTTAATAATTTATCTAACCTAACTAATGTACCCATGTTAGGACTAATTCCTAACATTCGCCCCCTTAGTTCTAACATGGGGAGAAAACACTCTTGGAGATGTGATGTCGGTTAGCCTTGTTGCCTGGAGTGTTATTGACGTTTGAGAGGTTCACCAAGTTTGAAGTTACCCCCCGCCCCCCTTAATGAAAAAAATATTTGGATGTCGATTTCCATCAATAATACAGCCAAGTAAAATAAAAAGGGTAATTTTTCAAAAATATTTCCTTTTTATTCCCCCCTCCAAAAATTCACCCCAATTTTCAAATATATATCCTTATACCCCCTTGATACAATTATTATGTACAAAACATGACCATGGCTTGTGTAATCAAAAATCGTCGTTGAAATTATCATGTTAAGCCATCCAATGACATAATAGGCTGGGTCGACTATCAATAAAAATATTTTTTAACCAACGTAATATGCAGCTTAGCCACTTGTTATTGCACCGATGGTTGTGCCTATGGTGATAGGATAATTAGAAACCGCAAGTTTATGCTGGGAAATCCAAATCAATTGTAAATATTCCACGAGTCGGTGAAGGAAATCATGTTCCATGCCAATCCCGGGAGTTTAGAGGGTATTCCTGCCAATTCCGCGCCAAGCAGCGCATTCTACCAAACTGCAATTACTGGAGGAAATTTTGAACAATCAAAAGAGGCCTGCTTGTTTCTACCATCCAATAAATCCTCTCTGAATCCATTGCCCCCACGATAGACCCTACTAGAAACATCGCTAAATCTATCAGAAACTGCTTCACTGCTTGATACTTTTTCCCTTACGAATATGATCGGATGAAGTAATGCCAAAAACTTCAACAAATCCATCAGGAATAGCAAGTGAAGATGAAAAGACTTTAAGGTCTCTGTATATGTCAAGAAGTTTTCCCCGGGGATAGAAAAATCCATCTGTAACTATAGAAGCACCAATTGGAGCTTTCCCAGGGAAATTTCCTGGTAAATTAATAGCATTACAGTTTGACTGACCTCTACCATATGCAAATCCAGAACCTCTTCCTCCTGCTGAATTTTTGTGTGTTGTCAAGGCGGAATTGGGGTTTCCAAGCAAGTACTTTCTCTTATTTGTGATAGGTAGCTAGGCGAGTGCTGGAAAAATAAGCTTTTCTATCGTGACCATCTTCCTTGTCTACATCACCATGTTTCTCTCGACGTGCATCTTTTTTATTATCTTCAGGTCCCTACATGGTAGACCATTTATTGTCATGACTTCCAGAATCTTGCCATTGGTCTGATGAAATGCAGAGGGTCTTCATGGAGTGGATCAAGTTTGGTGAGCTTGACGTAAATAACTCAGGTATTGATCAAACAATGAATTTTTAACTGCCAACACAACCGTTCAGAAATGACTAAATCCAATCTTTAATTGGATTTTAAAAACATTGAAATTTGCTCTCTTATTATTCTGCAACTCCCTTTATTTCATGTAAAGTTGAAGCGCACACACCAACCAAATACAAAACACCCGAACACGCAAACAGAACTCAGCAATATATGACTTTTTTTTAATTTTCTAATTTTTTTAATGAAAACAATGAGCATAATGAAGGAAATACAACGGATAGAGTGAGCAAACTGTAAGAGTGAAGACAATGCACGTGAATGATGGATGTCAATAGTTTTTTTGCGAGGTCTATGGTATCTGCTAGTGTTGTTGACAAATATGCAAGAAAGGTGGACGTTACAAATTAAAGAGTTCGCGTGAGGTCCGTGGTATCCTGTTAGTCCTTCATTTGCACCGCTTGACTTCACAAAAAATGAATGGGCATGGAAGAAGGGAATGGGGTCACAGAGGTCTGTGGGATCTGATAACCCATTTCCTTAATCAACTTGACAAACAAATCATTAGTGGGGTGAGATGTAGAGAGGTCTCACAGGAAACCAGCTCTGATGTCAAATGTTAGTTTTACCCCGTATTCATAGAAGAGCATATGCTCAAAATAAATTAAATCAAGATAATAATCAATACTTTAGTTACATATTTATAGGAACATTGTTATAACTACTCCTCTAACCTCTCACACTAAATCTAGGTGGATGATACAACCACCTTTATACCATAAATCTCTCACACCCTATTTTTACTCAACCTTCCCTAGAACCTACCTGAGTTATTTTCACAATTCACTTGCATTATTTATGCACCACATATTAAATATACACACTTATTAATTAATATTTCATGATTAGTCTAACCTAACTAATGTACCCATGTTAGGACTAATTCCTAACAGGAAAGGTATGGTCATTTATCCAATTGTGGTTTGCTTTATGGTGGTGTAAGAAGTATGTCTTATTGTTTGCCAAGGCCAAGAAACTGTGTTGTTGCTCAAAAATAGCATCCTACAGGCCTGTAGGAGCACATTTTTAATATGATAAAAACTATATAAAGTGGTAATGATGTATTTTCTCATTTGAATGGCCTTTTCATGATAAATGCATATAGTGTAAATTGTGTTCATGGGATGAAATGATCTAGTTTGGTTCAATATGTTGATCTTGACCTTCAAAAGATGTTTGAAACTATGCTACAGTGCTCTGAGATAGAGGTATACTGGTAAGAGGTTATAGTTTTGCTTCTCATGATAGGGGGAGCTTAGTATAGCTCACTATGCAAGAAGGTGTAAGTGTTTAAAAGCCATAAAGACAATTTATTTCCTTCTCAATGGAGTTCTAATATTGATATGTTGTTATTAGGCCTATAATGGTATTGAAATGTTGTCATTGTAAGAAGAAATATTTCTCAAGGTGTGTGTGAGATCTCTAAGACAGGGTGAGTGCTTAGTTGATCTTTCATGAGACTGAAATGGTGTTCTAAAGGCCATCCAAGGTGAGAAAATGTTGTTTGATTCTTTTTTCATGTTTGTGATGGTATGTATTGGATTATATCAGTCAAATATGATTGTAGAAGAATAAAAAAGTTACTTTGGGACCACTAAAAGTTGTAAAGGCGATTTCAAGGTATGATAGTAGTGCTAGTAGCTCAAATTAGTACTCTTGAGCTAGTTTTGGAGGTATTGTGTCTAGGAGAGTGATAGTTTCTTGGTTCAAAGCATGGATGCCCTATAGTTGGATGTTGAAATTGGTCAAAATTGCTCTAAGAAGTCTATTTTGGACTCATAGTATTGTTCTTGGTATGAAGAGTATGCATATGCCTTGTATTGCATGATTTCGACCTAGAAATAATGGATCATTGTCAAGATAGGTGATAAAATACTTTGAGATGCATGGGACTGACATTGTTGGCATGATGAGGATGTGAATGACTCATATTTTAGTTTGCTACAATGCCCTTAAGAAGCTAAAAATAAGGTTGTGGTGAAAAGTTGCTTGTGTTATATGCTTAGAAGATGGAGAATGATGTTTTTGTTCCCAATACTGTATGATTTTGATTCATTAATGCCTTACTGATGTTTTTCATATGTTGGAAGTTATTTTTCCAGGGGGATCATGTTGCTTGCATGCCTAGAATAAAGGCAAAATTCAAATTTTGGCAAAAATCAAGAGGAGTCACTTTGAGACCTTTAGTTCATGTTTCCAACCAAAGCATGAAGGTATGAAGCTAAAGAAGGTAAAGCAGGTGAGCTACAGGTATGCCTTTTTCATTAATATAAAAAGGGGGACAAGTTCAAGGTGTTTTCCATCAATGAAAAGGGAGGAGATTGTTGGCATGTGGTCCTATTACGTGTTGTCATTTATGCAAAACCACACTAATGACAACTTTAATGTTGTATGATGGTCCTATGATGTTTTTCATGGTGCTAACATGGTGTTTCATATTTATATCAGCCGATACAATGAGATTCAGTGAGGTGTGTTTGTTTTAGCAAGCCTATACATGTGCCTAGCAAATGTAGCTTGGCAGTATGAGCTTCTTGGATGCTTTGGAAGTATGTTTACATGATGCATAGAATGTTTTGAGGGTGTTTGGGCACTCACATCAGTGGCATGGTGCAGGTACAGTTGATTCACTTTGTTACAGGTGCTCATTGAGAGTAGGTATGTCATCTTGGAGGTGTGACAGTGTGGATTGGAGCTATATAAGTTCATGGAAGCTTACATTCAAGCATATCATTGTATACGAGGTATGTTTGGGTCATTTTTAGAGGTTTCTTGTTCATTTATTATATTATTTCAGTTGACCATAACTTCTACATTGAGGTTCTAACACGCAAACATAGGTAAGTCTTAGTGACTGGAGAGATTGAGGTATGACCTTAACATTATGATGATTTTATATGTTATAGAGATGAATCGTAGTGCTTTGAGAAAAATTTTAGGAGCCCATATGTGTATTTTTCCATATATGACTGATTTTGTAAGACAAGGTCAAAAACAAGTGTATTTCCAACTCGAAGTTCATCTTCTAATGCTTATTGTGGACACAGTGCTTTGCATGGGAACTTTTGGATTTTAGGGAATCTTATATGGTTAGTTTATAAGGTTTCACAAAAATAATTAGGTTGTTTGATTGTCAGGTTTTTATGAACGAATGTTAAGAATTTAAAGAGGTCTAAAACCCTAATTAAACCCTAACTAGGAGTAGTTTGCAAAAAGTGAAGTATATTGACCCATTTTTTATTGCTATTGAAAAATTTATAATTTTATGTTTTAGAGGACTCCTCGATATTTCCATAAATGTATGGTTGAGGTCATGGTGATAAGTGGACCCCACCTAAAAATAGAATTTTCTGATAAATAAGGTTGTAGGACAAGATGGTCCAAAGGATTAGCATAAAAAATTGATGTTGCATAGTAAAGGGGATCTTATCTTGATTTCCATTAAGTTTCAGTGTAATATCATAAAATTACATGGTGTTTTGAGGTCCAAACAGGTTGACTGGTTAAAGGGCAGTTTTGGGGTCTCAAATAGAAGGGTCCAATAAAATAGCTATATCTTAAGCTACAGGTGGATTTTTGAGATGATTAAAGTTGTGTTGGAAATTATATTTATATATATTTATATTGATATATGTATTTCCACACGATGAAGTCATATGATAGGGTTTCGAAGGAATTCTTTGGACATGAATATTTTGGTAGTTCAAGACAGGATGTGTGCCGATGAAAGTTTGATGTTATTTGAACCATTATATGGATTGGGTGATGCTTACTATCACTTGTAATGTGAAGAGGGATAAAATTTTCATCTAATGAATCCATTTTTAGGTCTTTATTTTATGTATAAAAAAAATTATGAGCTAACCTTTGGAAACAGAATTTTTGGTAGGTTAATTTGGTGAAAGAATTTTTTTTGTGGTTTGAATATATGAATGTTTCATGGCTTCTCATTTTCTTAGAAGTTTTCTAAAGGTTCTGCCATTTCCATAAATTGCCTACATGGCATATTTTTATTTAGTATAAATTATTTTATGGCCTTATGAAGTTTCTAGGGTGTTGAAGTGTGCACAAAACAACTATTTTGAGACTTGCAAAAGGAACTAGGCCTAGTAAATGAAATAATTTGATTGGTTGATAAAATGTATGAGCATTTATGAAATTTTTATGATATTTTATTCGTATATGAGGGGTTTTGGGTCATGAAAAACTATGGTACTAATGTTAGGGAAATTTTAAAATTGTGCACATGGGGTTTTGAGCTATTTTTAGTAGATGAAATGATGGTTTGAGCTAGGCCGACCGGATTGGGTCATTTGTAACTATTATATTTCAAATTTTAAATGTTTTCTTTATGTATGGGTCAAACCAAAATGAGGGAAAATGTTGTGCCTATTTTTGAAATGAGGAGAAGCATATAAAAGGATGTAATTGGTAACCTTTTGGAACTAGTTGTGTGTGTGAGCAAGTGGAGCGACCTAGGTGAAACTTGTTCACAGGTATTTGAGAATGATTTTAGGATGATTCAAGTGTGATGCAGGTTGAGAAAAATCATAGGACATGAGAGCAATAGTCTGATAAATTTTAGAGTGATTGATGAGCATGTTTTGTGAAGTGTGATCACCTAGGGTTTGGTTGAAGAAGTGCGAGATGGATATTGGATCTCCATCACTTGGGGCAGAAACAAATATAGTAATGAAAAATAGGGAATGAAAACTAATTTAGTGTGCTTACCATCTTTTGATTGTGAACTCTATATACTATTCACTATCAAAGATACATTTTTAATGTTAACGCATTATGTGTTATGCTTCGATAAGTAGACTTTGTGTTGCCAATTCATGTACTTTGACATACATTGTGAGTGTTTTTTTAATAGTAAGTGTTTTCTTCATTTCTATAACTTCAAAGAGAGGGTGTCATCCACAAACTATAAATGAGTATTAGAAGTATCATTAGCAAAATAAATTATATCTTGAATCTCATTTGTTTCCCTTAATCTTGTAAGGATCCCACCCAAGGATTATATCGCGATAATGAAGAGTTAGGGTTAAAGAGGATCACCTCTCTAAATTCCTTTATACTTCTAAAAAAAGCTAACTAGGATTCTGATTGGTAAAATAGAGAATAAGTCCCATGTAGCACATTGAAAAACCAATGAAACCCACTCCTCATAAAATTTGAAGGCCAAAAAACTTTTATTCAAGAAAGTTCGAGTGACTCTATCATATGCCTTCTCAAAATCCAACTTAAACAACATCCCAGATTTATTCTCCTTCTTTAGAGTATGTATAAACTAATGGGTCATTACTACCCCATATAATATTTGTTCAGGAGAAATTATGAAGGGAAGCAACATTTTCAGTATTTCAACGACTTAAGTTATAATCTTATAAACAATATTACATAAGAAAATCAAAATGAAATCAAAATGTCTTTAGATCATGTTTATTTAGTAATAAGAGAAATTAAGGTGTAGTTAATATCCTTAAAACATTTGTATATAATTAAAATATTCATTAACTACTCCAGTCATATCATCAACAAAAACTTCCCAAAATTGTTGGAATAAATCCACTGGAAAATCATATAGTCCAGGGGCCTTATCGGTCTTCATTGTTTGTATTGTTTCCTTAAAATCTTCCTCTGGAAATGGTTTCATTAGTTCTAAATTTGGTCCTCCTATTATTATTTTTAAAATGGGGTTCAAGAATATATCTATTGAATTTTCATCTCTCTTTCCTCTTCTGTTAGCAATTTCTTAAAAAAAGTAATTACTTTTTGCCTTATCTCTTACGGGTTCTCGATAATCTTACCTTTTGAATTTGTAGACACAAAATCATGTACTTTAGACATTATTTATTCTCAGTCTCATAATACTATTTAGAAGGTTTTTGAGTGAAGAAAGTACTAATTAACCCCTATCTTTTGGTCATCTTATCTTATTTTATTTTGTCATTCCCAACCTTTTTACACCCATATGCCTATTCTGTTTTAGTCATCTTCCATTATTTTAGCCTTGACTGGGGCACCCATGGCCAATACTGGGGCGCTTATGGGTGCCTTGGTCCCACCATGGGTGCCCTAATCCTTTTTTATCTTTCCCACCACTTATATGGGCTCTTTCTAGTCATTTCAACTTCTTATATTTTTTAGTGGTTGAGGCATTTCAGGGTTAATTACGAAATTAGATCAAGAGAACCCTATAAATATAAATTTATGAGACCATAATGAGTGGACCTAAGCACTAGTCACCACTATCATCCACCTAGAGCTGCATCCATCTATTGCATTGGGGTTCACTTACATCCACATAGCTCCATCACATAAGCATAAGGATAAGGTTTATCTGCATCACACACAACATAGGGGGGAGAGGATTTTATTCTATTCCATGCACACATTCTATTACATTTTCTACATTTATTTATTACTCGCTTACTTCAAAAAAGTGCGACTAACACAAGAGCACCTAGGGCACATTATGCACACACACACCACTAGAACTACATTTGGGTCTGAAATGTAGTGCAACACTCAGTTAGTAAGCCCACTATTGTGGCAGCTGAGGTCAGTCTGACCCATTCATGTTATCTTCTTCTTATTTTAGGGTTTTGATACTTCTTTTGGTCTTTTGGAAAGTCTTATATACATATTTTGATTATCAGTGACATTTGGAGTAGTGCAACGAGATCTGATGCTAACACACAACAAGGGTTTCAGACCACCTGTCAGACCTGTGAAACTCAAGTTTCAGATCTTTTACTCATAGACCAGGGTGCCCATTTTATAGACCAGAGCAGCTCATAGGCACCCTAGTCCCTCTCCAAGTGCACTCCAGTCTAGCTAGATAATTCGAGATCCATCCTTTTCGGGACCTCTACACAATCGTTGCTGCTTTCTTTTTCTCCAGTTCACTTATGCGACACAGTCTCAGTGAGATTTCTCCAAATCAGTACTGAGTCTATTTCCTCACTCTCTCTTGCACATTAGGTTACTACTTTCCTTAGATTAGTTGTTTGGGTCAGTTTCTATATTTCTTTAATACATTTATTTACTCGCATTTACATGTCATATTTAGATTACTATTAATATCCCCCATTATCCCATTTTTAGTTAATCATTTTGGTGAACCCAACTTGATCATTCATGCTTCTAGGTTCTTCATTCAGTACTTGTCATCCTAGGGTTTGGTCATCATGAGTATCTCAATCAATGATTATTTGTCTTGCAAATCATGATTTACTTCATAGATTCTAACACTTTCTTGCTACTTCTCGCATTCATTGCCGACATGCATCCAGAATTAGTTTATCAAGCATTTGTCGATGCATTTCTCTTCACACCTTATTTTCAAATCTAACCTTTCCACTGATGTTCACACTTTTGATAATGACTCGCCTCTGCATATCATATGTTGTATTCATAATGTAGTTGTTAAGCGCACTTTGATTGATAATGGATCTAAACTTAACTTGTGTCCTATGTCATTCCTTGAAGATTTGGGTCTTTCTGCTCGTGATGTTAGTCCCATCTAGTGTCTCACTGCATGCTTATGATGGTTTTATCTATCCATGTTTCGGTAAAATTACATTTCCTATCATTGTTGGTCCTAAGACTATCCACATTGTCTTTTTCATTATTGATTTCCCAGTTTCTTACAATTGTCTACTTGGTAGGCCATGGCTTCATGCCATGCAAGTTGTCACCTCTACTATCCATAATTGTGTCAAATTCTTACATGAGAGCATTGAGTACACTATTTTTTGTGACTGTGATCCATTTCAGTATTGCGACCGGGCTCCTAATACTAGTCTTCCTATTCCACGCACATTGATATTATAGACAAGCCCCAACCTATCAAATAACCACCATCACTTACCACTGCTGGATGGTACCATTTGTGTGATAGATGCATTTTTTTATATGCCACCTGCTACTACTACTGCTATGATTCCATATCAGGGGCATGTCCAGTCCATGGACGTCACTCTATCTCCTACACCTTTCACTATACCATCTACACTAGCACGCCCACCATTCACTTGCACCCTCTTCATGAATGACTCATATTGGGAACATATTCCATTTGACCCTACATTTGATGTCACTATATGTCCACATGATGGTCTAGCTCAACTTGGTTTCACTTTTGAGGACCTTCATCCTCCTACTCATGATCCTCATCTCTACTATGGCTTTATCAATATTACCGATGCTTATGGTTTGCGTGTATTTCATCTTATGATCTACTTATCACATACCCCTCACTCTTCTCCACTCACATTAGGGGAATCCTGGCTTACTTATATTGGGGGCACATTAGATCCTAGTCATAAAGACATTTCATTTCCTATGCCTTTTGGATTTGTTTTCATCTACAATAGTTCTTTCCTAGGATACACACAAAATCTCACTCATTGGTATGCACATGTTTTGCCACTTCCTCCATTCACTGATGAGGAGTATTTCATGGGTATGTACAACTTACGCCTCAATGGATCATTACACAATCAACCTGACATGTTATTGCTTACCAAGTTACTAATGTTTATCCATTTGATTATGACCTAGAAGGATGACAATCTTCTCGATGACTTTACATGATCTTCTTGCACACGTGCTTAGGGGGCATGACACTTATACATTCCCTCCCCCCCATCATCATATTAGCATAGGAATATCTCTAATCTTTACATTATCATGTTACTCATATCCTTACATAATACTACACCACACTCCTAGCATTTTCACATACCTCATCTTGACATCATTATAGCATACATATATACATACGCTTTCATCACCACATACATTGAATGACAGACCTTCATCCTTCACTCTCATTGATTAGTTCATTTCACTAAATGAATTGGGGGGAATAACATCTAAATAATCCCCCCTCAAATTCATATTACACATCTATCATCTTTGCATTCTCATAACATCAATCTTCTCACATATGCATACTCATCACACATTTTAGCGTCATCATTCCCGATGACACACTCTTGTGCTTTGGTTCACACTAGAATATTCAGGGATTATCTACACATGAACCCCACATACTGCACTATAGACATTACACATTACATTTCATCACACATCTTGCATCATACATCATACACTCTACAACATTTTGATCATTGCATAGATGTACTTGTCCATACATCATACATCACACTAGTACATTATACACTACTATTACTGTCACTCGCATTTACATCAAAATCTTGCATAGCACACATTTAGGCTAGCTACACATATTGCATTACTTATCACATGGTTATGCATCATATATATCATTTGGTCATTACACATACTACATCATCTTTTACGCGTTGCACTCACTACCCTATGACGCACTTTAGTTCCTTGTTCCATACTCGACTGCCAAGGGTTTACAAATCAAATGGACCTTAACATTCATCACACACCTATCATTCGACCTTTCATCATGTGACACATTTACTAGGTTAGTGACATACGCTTATAGGCTAAATGGTCACCTACTCTATCATCTTGTAGTGGTATACGCTTTAGGCTACATCACCACTCCCTACTATTCATCTTGTAGTGATATACACTTTAGGGCTAAATCATCACTCATACATTCATTTTGATGTGATATACGCTTCAGCTATAAGGTTCACGCACACATCTCTTCTATATGTTACATATCATCATCACTACGCATACATACTCATCATAGCAACGCTAGACACAACACACACTTCGACCATTTCCCGATGACACACTCTCATTTACGGTTCATTCTTAACTGCTGAGGAGGAAAACCAAATGAACCTCACTGCATACATTTTCATTCACTCGGGGGGCACGCGGCTCCTACCACTCCATCTTGCATTCCATTCCATCCATCCACAACATACTGCATATTATGGTTGCTTTTACTCTTGCTTACTTTTGTTTGTTCATGGTCACTTTATTACACATGCTAGTTATATTACTTATATGTCATTTATCTATATCATCCACACATGTGCGTTCACATATTTTTCTAGTTGTGATCATAGATACATGTCTCTTACACGCAACATGGATGCTTGCCTTCTACCCTTCCTACACTGGTCATTGGGGGCATCCACATTCGTCTCTCACAGGTTTATATTATTTCATTTTGTACTTAACACTTTACATTACTTGGTTATACACGCTTTTGACATACTAGTTATCTTTCTAACATGTTAATTGGTGCTTCATGTGCAACATTTTTTATACAGGGATATTTTCTTCCATACTTGTTTGTTAAATTACTTGTCTATTATTTTCTCTTATGTATGCGGGCCTTGCCCTATGTTTGGTATGCACACTTGTTTTGTTATTTGCGGCCATGATGGCCTTGCATGTCTTGCGACATTGTGAGTGATGTCCCATGTTTTTAGCCTACTTTTGCGGCTTACTTTATCTTATTGTGTGTTTACATTACTTTGCTTGGTAGCTTTTACATTTTTTGCCTTGTATAAACATTGTTTTCTATATGCATGCTTTTTCGTACTAACACTTGTCTTTGGCTAGCCTTATTGTTTGTGTGGGCCTTGGTTTCTACCAAGCACATTCCCTTCCCCCTGCAGGGAAGAGTTTTAGAGTACATGTGGTTGGTCCTATTTTGGGGCCACATTCTCCTATCAATGACGTCGCATGCACCTCCAAAGAGGGGGGCATCATTTGGGGTTTTCATACCACATAATGCTTCTACACTGATTCGGTTTCAACCGCACTTTCTACCCTTGGCATTGTGGGTTACATACAACAATTGGGTTCAGACCAGTCTATGAAGCCCGTACATAGCATATTTTACAGGACATGGTGTCCTTAGCATTCTGGGAAGCAGTTACAGGCTTAGGAGGTTGTAGTGGGTGTGCCTCCCTACACTACTTCGGTCAGTGGCATCGGATCACCCAAAAAAACCAGGACGTACAAAGATATCTTCACACACATTTAAGGAAGTTAGTTAAAGGTTAGAGGATACAGCGAAACTTTCTCCCTATACTTCTTCAAAAACTGGCGTCAAATCACCCAAAAAACTCCGACAGTACAAGATATCCTTCTACACTCTCTTTCTCGACATGGATCATTTGCACATGTTCCACTTTCACTTTTTCATCTATGTATGTTACATTTACATAATTTTACATTGCATTTTTACATTGTATACATACATACATATTTGACTACTTGAGTCATTTTCTCCTCGCAGGTCCGACCGTATGAGAAACAAGCAGTCAAATAGGGGGTAATAACAACAACAACGTTGACAATAACAACACTTGCTATAACACACACCATACATATTTTCATGTAGGTACACCACACTATGTGACAACTACACACACGTGTTTTCCACCCTAGGTTCACTATCATAACCTTTTTTGCACGTTTTCATCTTTAGTTTCCATGCTCCATCATATTTTTTGTCATTCCACGCTTTGTCTAGTCCTTCAATGTTTTTTCTACTACAATCTTCACGGACATCAGGTATGCATCTCTATCTAATTTATGTTACCAATTTTTCCACTCACCAACATAAAGTGGAGGAAATTGTAGACACAAAATCATGCACTTTAGACATTATTTAGTCTCGGTCTCATACTACTATTTAGAAGGTTTTTGAGTGAAGAAAGTACTAATTAACCCCCCTCCTTTGGCAATCTTGTTTTATTGTATTTCATCATTCATGACCTCTTACACATGCATGCCCAGTCAGCTTTCGGTCATTTTGTGTCATTTTAGCCTTGACTGGGGCACCCAAGCTAGTACTGGGGCACCCATGGGTGCACCCTGGTCCCATCAAGGTTGCTCCGATCCTTTTTAAATTTTACTTGCCACTTTTTGGGCTCTTTCTAGCCATTTTAGCTTCTTATCTTTTTGGTGGTTGACCATTTTGGGGTTAATTACGAAATTAGATCAAGAGAACCCTATAAATATAAAGTTATGAGACCATAATGAGGGACCAAGCACTAGTCACTACTATCATCCACCTAGAGTTGTATCCATTTGGAGATCATTTACATCCATCTAACTCCATCACATAGGCACAAAGATAGTTCATCTACATCACACTTCATAGGAGGGGAGTCTATTTGTTTCCATGCACACATTCTATTACATTTTCTACATCTAGTTATTATTTGCTACTTCACAAAGTGCGACTGTCACAAGAGCACCTAGGGCACATGATGCACACACACACACACCAAAACTACATTTGGATCTAAAATTTATTTGAACACTTAGTTAGTAAGCCCATTATTGTGGCAGTTGAGGTCAATCTAACCCATTCATTTGCATTCTTCTTTTTTTATGGTTTTGATACTTATTTTTGTCTTTTGCATGTCTTCTATACATCTTGGATTATCAGTGACATTTGTGAGCAGTGCAATGAATTTTATCTGATACACAACAAGGGTTTCATACCACCTATCAGACCTGTGAGACTCAATTATGTATCTTTTACATAGACCAGGGCACCATTTTGCATACTAAAGAGCATGTAGGCACTTCCGTCCCTCTCCAGGTGCTCCAGTCTAGCTAGATAGTTTGACTACATCCTTTTTCAGGACCTCTGCACAATTGTTCCTACTTCCATATTATTTTGTTCACTTTGTGACACAATTCAGATCTGCCTCTGAATCATCTAAGTCTTTTCCATACTTTCTCTTGCATGTTTAGGGTTTCTACTTTCATTATATTAGTTGTTTGGGTCATTTTCCATATTCCTTAACTACATTTGTTTACTGCATTTACATGTCGTTCCAGATTAATATTAACTACCCCCATAATCCCATTTTTAGTTAATCAAAATCCTTTATTTTTCAAAATATTTTAACATGTTATTAGTTGTTAAAAGTGTGCACCCAAGAGAACCAAAATGAATATTGGTGTCTCAATAGAAACACCAAGAATGTCCCCAAGGTGTGGAACCTTGGCTCCTCTTTATAGACCTCTAGATAAAGTTGTCTTCCTATCCTAGCTACTCTAAAGTTACCACTAATCCAATCCTAGATAAAAATTACAAATGGGAAAGGGGGGAAGGAAACTAAAACAGTGATGCACAAGACAAATTGGTGGTCACTCTCCTTGAGACAAGAGGAAAAAAAATTGCTAAAGGGCGTATATAAGCACAGATTAACCTTGTATTTAAATTTGAATCTCCCTCTACCCCATTAATGACATAAAGCAATGAAATCATATAATTATACCCACACACAATATATCACAAAATACAGGAGTTCAAGAGAGAAAGAACGTATTTCAGAGGGAAAATATAAACCATAAACAACATCATATTAACACCAATGAGGTGGGGTGAGCTGGTTGGGTCATTCGGATATTTCTATGCCCACTAAGGTTTGATTCCCGCTGAGGCATTAGAGGTTGGTTGTGGCCATGAGAATTCGATAATGGATTGTGTGGGTATATTTTGTGATGGAGGAAGAAATTTTAATTATGGGTAATGCTCAAAGGTTGGTGTGGCATGAAGTATGTGGGTTATAACGTTTCTTCAAAAGGTTGTGTGGTCTTGGGGATCAGGGTCCCTCGATAGTTTCGTAGACCAGTTATCACTCCGGTGATTATAAAATCAAAACTAAGGGAAATGGACCCTTAAACCCTTGTTTACTAATAAAAAAATCATATTAATGCTCAAAATATGCACAACCTAATACAATAATGAAATAAGTACCATATTCATTATAAACACTTGAAAATAGATGTCTGATCACTCAAAATGCTTAAAAAACCAAAAGAGCAGAGTAATTTTGCATTGAAATAGAGGTTTTTGATACAATCTATAAATTTTCATTTATAGAAAAGAGGGGAGATAAGAGAGAAGGGGAATAGAGAGATGAATATGATGTCATATCTCTCATTCATCTTTTCACAAAAACATGCTTCACTGAAAATATATGCTAAAATGACATCAAAACATATCCCACAATTAAATATTTTCATTAATAATTCCCCACTACCATTGAATCATATAATATGGTGACCTAAAACCATTCCCAGTAAGAATTACTCCTCAAGAGCTTTCCTACAAGACTAAGTTTCCATGATTTAGTAGTCTTAAGCAAAAGTTATGGCCGTTTGTAACTGCCTAGGATGTTTTGCATGATTGACGAACACAAGGCCATCAATTTTAACGTGTTATCTCATTTTTGTGTTTACACCAAAATTTAGTGATAACCCTAGGAAATTTTTTAGCTAATCTCCTAAGAATGTCCTTTTAGAGAGATAATTCGGGTTTTCAGGTTTCCATAGTATGACAACATGATTTTTAGATGCTTTGTGTTGTATGTTCCCCAAAATCTGAAACCTGCATCAAGTAAGTCTTTCAGGTTTCCGAGGTCTACAGAGAATCGGAGCATGCCTTAGCCAAAACATGCTTCATGTTGCATGTCTTTCGATTCCTCAAAACATGATTCACTCCTTTATATCAGGTTTTCGGGTCTACTGAGCATCAGAGCATGCCTTAGCTAAAACAGGCTTCATGTCACATGTCTTCCAATTCCTGAAACCTGATTCACTCCTTTGTATCAGTTTTTCGGAACCATCAAGCATCATGCTTCATGTCACATGTCTTCCGATTCCCGAAACCCGATTCGATCCTTTGTGTCAGGTTTCCGGACATCCCGAGAATGTTGACATGGCATTAGTGCCGAGTTGTTGGGTAGTTGACACACGTGTCAACTGAAGTGTATCAAATGCGAAATTTTTTTAATAAATACTCGGATTTCCACGTCATTTTTACCAGATGTAATTTTTACCTTGTGGATTTTTATAGCATGCGTCTTCGACCCTGAAACTCAATTTACCTGCGTGCTCTATTGTGTTTCTCGTTTTTGATCATTTTTTGATCCGATTGAAGGTATTTCCTTTTGTTCTTTATTTGTGAAATTTGTGGAAGAATTGTGTGATGATCTTTCTGAATCCCTCTTTCTTTCTTTTTAGGGTTTTGATTTTTTTATTATTTATTCCTTTTTTGGGTTGTGTTCCAATCAAGTTTGTGTTTTAGGGTTCCCCCTTGGAATGCTTACACAGTTTTATTAATTGGAATATGCCATTGTAATAACAATAGAAGAATGTATCAAAGAATCATAGCAATGGAGAGGAATTTACATGTTTTGACCTGACAAAAATTTCGATTCCTTCTTTTCGGGTTTCGTAGGGTGTTTTACAGTTTCCAAATCCCATAGTCTATCCGAAAATCTAAGGTGTCAGACACTCCAAAATCTCTGGCATCGTTTAAGGTGTTAGATACTTCAAACCTCTCAACATCCTCCAAGTGTAGCGGGATTTCCAAGCTTCCCGGCATCTAACAATAGCGCAGGTTTTCCAAGCCCTCTGACATCTTCTAGTGTTGTGGGTTTTACAGAGTGGTGGACATCTCATACCTTCCAAAATGTTCAGCTGATTGTCAGGACTTTCCGAGTGTTCGACACCTACTAATCTTTGATACTCTCTATAGTTTTTTGAGCCTCTGGGATTACTAAGCAGGTCCTCAAACCCGAAGTGTCTAAATCAGAAGCAATCAGTTCACTCCTCATTTGAAATTCCTCATGGATCCCAGTTCATCATAAGATAAGATGGAAAAATTAGGGAGGATGAAGTACAAATTTAGGAAGGTGGAGTCTCCTTCATACATTGATTGTAATTATGACATCCGGGATACAGAACTCGGAAACATAGATATGGAAGATTTATGGAATAGAGTCAAGAGTTCTTCCCAAACTCCCTAGATGAAATCAATAGTCGATAGTGGTCTCCCTCTTCCAGTAAGTTTCCCCATGTCTGCTCAGTGCCTCGAGTTCATCTTAGCCTGTGCTTCAAACTACGAATCTACTTCTCATTCTGTGAGAAATTAGGTGGGAGAGGTCATAATCAAGTTAGACAAAGGTTACTTGGATTACCTTCTCAAGCTGCCTAACTTTGAAGAGTATGGGGACATAGATCTCAAGTCATCCCAAAAATCTTGGGACAATGATCAGGAGGATTGTATTAAACACGTGAATAAGAAGTTCCTGATCAAAGCCAATCTGGTTGTTTCTAGGTTTCCAAGACTTGTTCCTAGAAGTGATTTCATTCGGGAAATCAATGATATCATTACTTTGTTGAGCCAGGTTTTTGGGTTCCCTGAATCAAATGTTTTCCAAAGATGTATGTACCAATTACATGGTCATCATTAAGAAGAATCGACAGGGGATTGATTGGGGTAGTCTTATCAGTAAGGAAATAGATTCTCAGATGACAACATTCTTATCTACTGGGAAGTTTTATATGTCCTCATATGTCACCTATACAGCAGCTGGCATGAGGAATTATCTTAGATTGGACACAAAGGGGAACAAGACAGTGGAACATATTTATCGGTATTTTCCTCAGTTAACAAGAAAAGGGTCCGAAGACCAATTCAAAAGAGTAAATGATGCCTTCTTTTATGAGAACATCTGCAGGTTGAACCCCGAACTAAGGAAAACAAGAGTCTTTGATGAGGCATGGGCTGAAGTTTCGAAATGGGGTTGTGTCTTCTTACAATTCAAGAAGTTCACATACCTTCGGGTGGTCATGTACCTGGGTGATCCTTTTTGTTTTCCTAGATATCCAGGAGACAAACTGATCTTGATGGAGTTGGTCAGGAAATTGTTGGATTTTCACAAGTTCCAACAGAGTAAACACAAGGCTGTCGTATCCTTCCCAATTTCTATTGGAAGGTATACCTGCTCAACGGTGGTAAAAGCCAAGAACGTTGTACACAAGCTTCAAGATAAGTTAAAAAAGCACATGAAGCCCAGAGACAGGTTTGACTTTCGAGGAGTCCTCAAGTCATATGGAACTTTGTACCTACACGTACCAAGCATAGAAGACATCTGGATTGATTTACGTGATGAAGTTGCTATCTGAAGAAAAGATCATAGCAGGTTGAAACTTGTAGAGATTCAGACACTCGAGGCTCGCTGACATTCCAAAGGGTACTGGTGACAATGAAAGTGTTCTGGATCCTTCCTATGATGGACTGAATGAAGATCAATATGTTTTCCCACCTATTGATTGGTCTATCAGTGAAAAAGCCTCTATTACAGATAGATCGGCCCCAATTCTCACACGCACCAAGGCATGGCTCACCTCTTGGGGGATGAGTTTCAAAGAAGATAGTTTTTCAAAGTTGGTTGCTTTGGAGGCGGGGCCCTCCAAAAAGGAAAAGGACAAAATCTCTTCCAAGGGACCTATAAAGGTCAAATTTGTCAAGAAGAGAAGAGAAGAAGAAACCCCTTCAACTGCCACTCCAGTTGAAATGGTGAACGTGCCAGAGTCACCAACACCACCGGAAATAGGGGAAATCTCTTTGGAAGTAGAGGTGAGTCAGCCCCTAATTTCACCATTTGCTGACTGCCCAACAGAAGTAACTCTATCCCTTGCATCCCAGGCTTTGGCATCAGGATCTGCACTTCCTACTTCACAACCACTTCCACCTCCTCTTTCCCCATCCACTTCATCAGCCATGGCCAGCATTTTCTCCGGACTCTCACCTCTCTCTACTGGGACCAAAGTAACTACAGATATGCCTCCTCCTACACCTCTTTTCAAGGAATCTACTACCACACTGGTGACTGTTCCCACTCCACCAGTGAATCTCCCTCCACCTAAAAGTATGACACCAACTTCTACAATAGTGGCAACTCCTTCTGGCACGCCTCAATGGTTACTTGAGAAAACTCCGAGGAAAAGGAAGGTGGTTGTACCCATACCAGCCTTTGATTTTAGTTCACTCAAGGCTTCTACTACTAAATCAGCCAAGAAACCCAAAACAATTTCAAGGGTTTTAGTGGATGCTTCGGGACATAAGTTTGTAGAGATCGCCACTCCTATGACTGACAAGACCAAAGAGGACATAGTGGCCTCTGACTATCAGATAACCAAGTGTTGCTCTAGGAGAGGTGATGGATAGAAGGAGCACAACAAGATGCACGAGATGTTATGAACGTGCTATGTCAGAAATTAAAGGAAACAAAGGACAGCAGGGATGAGCTTAAAGAAAAGGTGGAGCAGTTGACTGAAGTATTACTTAAGCTCTCAAAACCCCTTGAGTCTGTACCATCATCCTCTGTTCCTATCGGGTTCGATTTCTCATCGGTACCCATAATTGAAAAGATTAACGAAAAGGGGAGAGTGGTCGATGAATGGACCCAAAGGCTGCTCCTACAGGGGAAAGAAGTAATCCAAGACACTGTGGAAGTCTATCAATATTTGGAGAATATACAGAGTGATGGGGAAAAGATGGATGATGATTTTTCTTCAGAGATCGGGCACCTGGAGTTGACTTTCGAAGCTCTCCAGGTGCTGAAGCAAATTCCATCCCACATCTTGGTCGAAGAGGGCATCATCCCGCATGCGGATAAGCATTTCCAGCTGACCAAGGCCATCAGATTCAGAATAAAGATTCTCAATGAAGCTTGTAGTAAATTGAGAGAATCAAGAGATCAATTGATTGATGGCAAGAGTGACCTAGAAGAAGAGCTGATCAAAATCTATGCAAAAGTGTTGGGTGGAGACTTGGGTATCCTACCAGTTGATGATCTTTTCAAACAAATCCAAGAATCAATTCAGCATGAACCAACTTACGGATTTGGCATGGAAATCATTGATAGGTTTGTAAAGATTGAACATTCTTTGGAGACCCTGAGAAAACTCAACAAAAGATTGAGAAAGCTTCCCGGCAATGCCAGTGACACTCATGAAACATGTGAAGTCCTGAGTGATCATTCCACCACACCTGATGAGAATGAGATGCAAGGTATAATCCAGAAATTCCAAGAATTTCGGAACAAACAGGCTCTGTTGGAAGGAGAGAAAGACGAGGAAGAGAAAGATGACGATTCAGACTAAGTCACAATGCAACATGTCATTTCAATCTTGAAATTGACATGTCTTTTTCATTTCTGTTTCGTCACATAGGAAGTAAATTTTGACTTGGTCTCCTGCGTGAGAGTCAAGCGAAATAGGACTCTTGTTAAAACTCTTTTTTTCTAGGTTTGTCCTATTTTCTCTCAGCTCTTTTTATTATAAATAAGGGATGCTCATGCATTCCAAAGGGTTGATATTTTTGGAATATTGAGAACCTTTGTGTAGAAGAAGAACTTTGTGTTTTCTTTCAATCATTCAAAGAACAGAAATCGATGTCATTTTTGCAAAATTTGTGTTGTGAGATTCATCTCTCTTAAGATATTGCTCTTATGTTCAGGATCTTAAGTTGTTCTTGGTTTAGTGTTCTCAATCATTTTAAATTGTTTCAAACATTACATTACATTTGTTATCTAGAACTCGTATGATTATTTCGTGATCTGTGTTTGCTTGAAAGAAAGTACGTCCCCGTTATTTCCTTTCCGTGATGTGTTCTTTCTAATCCATTTTACTTCGAAAGTAGCAATATTTCCAGTTATTGTGGATGTGGCTTTTAGGATTCTGTCCTAACCCCAATGGTTAGATTAGTGTGAATATTGTACACATTATTTCTATTGTGTTTTAGATTAGTAATAAATAGGCAAGCCTCACCTGTCTTTGAGGAGGGATTCAATCCCATGTACTGTGGTTGAACCTCATATTTCGTCTTGACAAAATATCCAACCAATAGTTTTTGGTGACTCCGCTAGGGAATACGGATTAATAGTATAAAGCTTATCCTTTTGGTGTTTGGCGACTCCGTATTTTCCTTATTTTCAACAAGATCTCTTTCCCGGTTCAAGCTGGCCGGAAAGATCTTCACTTGGTCGCACCGAGCCCAGGGTGAAACTGATCCGTTCTTTGATCTGCTTCAACAACATAATTTCAGACTTTCACCCAACAGTGTTGCTTCTAGCCAGGCAAGAAGCTCTTCACCCATCCGAAGGAATCAGATTCCCCAAGAACCAGAAGTCTCTGCAACTTGTCATGCATTATTCTTTCTGGATATTCAGATTCCTATTCACACTTCATTAAGAAGAATGGCAGCACAACCTGTGCCTTGGGGCGCCGCTATTGGTCCTCTTTCCCTTACTCCACCGTTACATGACCTACCTCATGGATCACGGAAGAATATTCCTAAGTTCAATGGTGATGGGAAACAACATCCTGATGAACACATTGCCTCATTCTTTGTTGCATGTGGTGTTCTTGGGGTAGCTCATGAAGATGTCTCCGTTTGACTCTTCATTGAGACATTACACGGTGTAGCCGCAGAATGGTTCTATCATCTCCCAAATGCATGCATTACAAACTGGGCTACCATGAGATCTGTTTTTGAAGCAAGGTTCAAACCAGCTGAATATTCTCATGCCTTGTTGGCACAACTCACTCATATGAAGAAAGATTCTCACGAACCCATGCGGGATTTCATAGCCAAATTCAATAAGCTGATCCGCAAGATTCCGGACCTTGTTGTTCCTACTCTTGAAAATCAGAAGTGTTTCTTCATCAACGCTCAACCACCAGATGTAAGCTTCTTGTTAAGGAGATCTGTTATTCCTGATTTGGCCACCGCTCAAGCTACGACCACTGAAATAGAAGATGATCTTATTTTGGCTAGAAAAATCAGGAAAGAATCATCTAAGCCCAAAAATCAGAGTTCTTCTCAGAGTACTACTGATCCCATGATTCAGAAGATGGCTAATGACCTGATTTCTTTAAAAAATAAAATGTCTCAACAAGTGGGAAACGCTCCGTATCAGGACATTCCTAGATGGAATTTCAATAATACTAATAGTACTCCCACAAGAGATAGGCCACGGTTGATTGCTGCTCAACCGAGACTAGCTATTGAAGCTCCTCCTGTTAATGCTACAGTGGAGATAGTTGAAGAAGATGCCGAAAAATAGAAGAACCAGATTCTCACGAAAAGCTTTTGAAGCTTCAAGGATACGCTGATGAGTCCTATGACGTTTCAGCTGGTGACTCCAGCATTGGGTATTTGGAATACGAAGAAGATGGAGGTGAATCTGACGGTCAATCATTCACGGTCTTCACTCGATCTCAATCCCAGAACCCCAGAAAACAAAAAAAATTTAGAAAATTTTGAATCGGTGGAAATCCCCAAGGAGAAGAGTAAGGATGCTCCCACGGTCATAGCTAAGAGAGGCTCACCTATTTCAGCACAAATTGAAAAGGAGATGACTAAAAAAGTAACAACTTCCTCCTATCCTCCTGCTCCTAAGGTCAGTACCGCAACTCAGGCCCATGTGATCAGAAATGAACCTACCATCACTCCTTCATACACTACTTTTGACATCATTGATCATGCAAAAAGAACCAAGATCCAAATGTCAGAAGCAGAATACCTTCAATCAAATCCGGAACAATTTAAAAAACTTGCCCAATTCATTAGAAGTAAGGCTTCTATTCCTTCACCTTCCAAAGGCATTTTTCCAAGTCCTAATCAATCTTTTCCTTCTACCAATATGGCCTCTACTTCTTCTTCAGGAAAGATCGAACCATTTTATTTGTCCTTACTTATAAACGGATTCAAACTCAACAATTGCATCATTGACTCAGGAGCTTCTGATAATGTGATGCCCACAAAGGTAGCCCATGCCCTTGGACTCACTTTAACTAAATCATATGGATGGTGTTACTCCATGGAAACCAAGCAAGTCCCCTTGGTTGGTCAAATCAAAGATGCACAATTTGCATTCGTCGCCTTCCCAGAGAAGAGAGTGAAAATGACCATTTTAGTTGCCGATATTCTAGCTGCTTATGGTATTCTTTTAGGAAGAGGTTTTTGTAAAAACGTTGGGGGAGAGATCAACATGGACTGGACCAAAGCTAAAATCCCAGTTAATGGAGTTTCTCGTATTCTCCATCCCGAACCTCAAGCAAAGTATTTGGTCACCAAATCAGATGACCCCAAGGCTCAAATTCTTTTTGAAGATACTGGCTTGGGAAATTACTTCATGACATCAGAGGTACCAGCCATTGACGTCAAAGAAGAGGATTCTAATGCTATTTGGACCCTTGAATTCGATGGGAGTTGTTCAACTACTGGATCAGGAGCTGGTGTAGTTCTTATATCACCAGATTCTAAAATTTTTCCTTTCGCCTTCAAGCTGCAGTTTGATAACACTAATAATACAACTGAGTATGAAGCGTTGTTATTAGGACTGGAAGTGGCCAGACAAAAGGGAATTCGTAATCTCAGGGTTCAAGGAGATGCAGAGCTGATCGTTAACCAGGTGAAGGGGATCTATCAAGTGAAAAATGATCACCTAAAGCATTACAGGAATAAGGTATGGGATAACATAGAATGCTTTGATGCTTTTTCCATCAGGGCAGTTTTAAGGGATCATAATGACAAAGCCGATTCTTTAGCCATGTCTACGTCTCTCCTCCTTCCTCATCCACAGTTCAAATAGGACACGTACACCATTGAAATTGTACATCGTCCCAGTGTTCCAGATAACTCAGCACATTGGCAGGTATTTAATGACGACCAACAGATATTGTCTTTTCTAGAGAAAGCTGATAATTTTAGTGAATTGTATTTTGAAGGGTCAGAATCAGCTTTCCGTGAATCCATTTCGAATTCATATCAGGAAGTTGATGGTGAATTTATTCAGCTAAAAGGCAATAAGATTCCCAAGGGATTGGTTTCTCTGGAAGGTTTGTTTGATAAACATGATCGTTTTATCTAGAATAAAAGGTAGACCGAAGGCACCTCCTCATTAGAAGTAGATCAAGTTAATCTAGGTTCCCCAGATCAACCACGTATGGTGAATATCAGGAAATGTTGTTCCTCTGAGGAGAAAGAAAAATTCACTTCACTCCTGAAGAGATACATGGATGTCCTGGCCTGGTCATATGCAGATTTAAAATCCTTCAAGCCCAAAGATGTGCAACATAGCATTCCCTTGAAGCCTGAAGCTAAACCCCACAGGCAGAAGCAAAGACATTACAATCCCAAGATCTCAGGGACTATTCTTACAGAAATTCAGAAAATGTTAGATGCAAGGATTATTTTTCCAATCCATCATTCCACCTGGGTTGCTAACATCGTCCCTGTCAGGAAGAAGAATGGTGAAATCTGGATTTGTGTTGATTTTGGAACCTGAATCAGTCTTCATTAAAAGACAACTATCCCTTACCTATCATGGATCAGGTGTTATAGACCGTTACTGGATCAGAAATGCTATCCATGCTCGATGGATTTTTAGGATATAATCAAGTTGAGGTAGCTGCTGAGGATCAACACAAGACGGCCTTCACAACCCCATGGGGGACCTTTGCTTACAGGAGGATGCCTTTCGGCTTGATCAATGCCAGAGCTACCTTTCAGAGAGCTATGGACTTAGCATTCAGAGATCTGATGGGAAAATTCATAGTGGTATATTTGGATGACTTGACCGTTTTCTCTAAAAAATGGAGTGATCATTATGATCATCTAGAACAAGTACTCTTGAGATGTAGGCGTCACGGGATTTCATTAAATCCCAAGAAGTCCATGTTTGGAGTGACCAAAGGAAAGTTGCTGGGTCATATTGTGACTAGAGAAGGAACCAAGATCGACCCAGAAAGGGTGAAGGCCATTCAAAGCCTTACCCTACCCACAAGTAAAACTGGAGTTCATTCCTTCTTCGGAAAGGTCAATTTCCTAAGAAGGTTCATACCTGACTTTGCTGATAAAACCAAGGATATCCTTGGGATGATGAAAGGAAAAATTCCATTTCGATGGAGTACTGAAGGGAAGCTTGCATTTGATGAAGTCAAAAGGGAAATTGCTTGCGCTCCTATCCTAGTATGTCCAGATTTCAAAAAATATTTCATCATGTACAGCTACGCCTCCGCACACACAGTGTCAGCCATCCTGATGCAGGAGAACGGAGAGGGAATTGAAGCTCCCATCGCTTTCATGAGCTGCCCATTAAAGGAACATGAACTAAAAATGTCACAGATTGAAAAGCATGCTTATGCAGTGGTACAAGTGGTGAAACATTTCAGGTACTATGTGCTGAGCTCTCATACCCTCGTTCTCGTTCCCGACACCACTGTTAAATCCATTTTGACTCAACAAGAGCTGGGTAGTCAACGAGGTAACTGGATAGCTAAAGTTCAGGAGTATGACTTGGACATTAGACCTACCAAGTTGGTACGAGGAAGGGGCCTGTGCCAATTGATCATGGAAAATCATGCTGAAATAGAATGCGAAAGGACTGAAGATACCTCTTCAGAGTTGCCCATGGTGCTTTTCATGAGCACAACTGATGAATGGTACACAAATATTGCTTTCTTTCTGACTTATGGTGAATGCCCCCCACATTTAAGCCAAAAGGAGAAGAGGACAGTCAAGTTAAGATCTGCAAGATACCTCCTGTGGGATAATGGAATATATAAGAAAGGTATTGATGGTGTATTCCTGCGCTGTGTTGATAAGTCACAACAGGTGAAGTTACTAGAATCCTTCCATAGTCTAGCATGCGGAGGACATTTCTCATCCTCCGTAACAACTTATAAGATCTTATGGGCCAGGTACTATTGGCCCACTCTCTTTCGAGATTCAGCAGAATGGGTATCTAAGTGTGAAGCTTGTCAACATTTCATTGGTCGTCCTAAGCTAGCAGCTCTTCCCTTGAAGCCTGTAGTGATCGAAGAACCTTTTCGCAGTGGGGAATTGATTTCATTGGAACGTTGAATCCTGCCTCCAGTGCAGACACAATTACATACTTACTGCTACAGACTATTTTACCAAGTGGGTGGAAGCTGCACCAATCAAGCAGGCAACCTCAGAAGCCGTGTGTGCAAATTCCTTAAAGAAAATATAATTGTCAGATTCGGTGTGCCTCACAAGATTGTGGCTGATAACGCCTCCAATTTCTCGTCGCATGAGTTGACAGAATTTTGTTATGGATTCGGCATCACCCTGGCTCACTCATCTGACTATTATCCCCAAGGCAATGGGCAAGCTGAGTCCAACAACAAGAACCTGGTTACCATAATTAGAAAGCTAGTAGATGAAAACCAGAGGACATGGCACAAAGCATTGTATGATGCGTTATGGGCAGATCAGATTACCCCAAAGTGAGCTATAGGAATGTCCCCTTTCCAAGTGCTGTATGGGATTGATGCTGAGATTCCTATCTCAGTAGAGTTGCCAGCCTTACAGTTGGCCAAAGCAGTCGAAGATGTGACTTTTCAAGATTCTATTGAAAAAAGGGTTATGTACCTAGCTAGGCTAGAAGAGGAACGAAGCAAGGTGGTTGATCGCATTGTGGATCATCAGGGTAAAGTAAAGAAATTTTTTGACAAGAAATCAAGGCAACGTAATTTCCAAATTGGAGATCTGGTGTTGCTTTGGGATAAGAGAAGGGAGCAGAAAGGAATGCACGGAAAGTTTGATTCTTTTTGGAAAGGACCTTTTAAGATTCATCAACTGAATGGTGAAAATAGTTTCTGTCTATCATATCTTGATGGAGAGTCACTCCCTTTACCTTTCAGTGGCCAACATCTGAAGTTGTTCCATCATTAATGCAAGATGCTCTCTTGCATTGTACATACTTTGTTTTCTGTCGTGTGTTTGCTTTTTGTTTTCTTTCTTTCTTTGTTTTGTTTTCAGTTTTCTTCTTTTCTGACTCTGTAGCCCAATGGATAAAGCCAGAGATTTTGAGTTCTCTTCCTTCGATGTCACAAAGAAAGTCCCCAACTGGAGCCAGTTGTTATTCCATTTTTGTGTTTACACCAAAAATTAGTGATAACCCTAGGAAATTTTTGAGCTAATCTCCTAAGAATGCCCTTTTAGAGAGATAATCAGGTTTTTCGGGGTTTCCATAGCATGACAACATGATTTTTGGATGCTTCATGTTGTATGTTCCCCGAAACCCGAAACCGAATCAAGCAAGTCTTTCGGGTTTTCGGGTCTGCAGAGCATCGGAGCATGCCTTAGCCAAAACATGCTTCATGTCGCATGACTTCCGATTCCTGAAACCTGACTTGTCTCCTTCGGTGTTTTAGGATTCTAGAGCCGGGACAACCCGATTCCACTTCTGATTCCCGAAACCCAACTTCGTCTCCTTTGTATCGGGTTTTCGGAACCATCAAGCATCATGCTTCATGTCGCATGCTTCCCGCAACCCGAAACCCGAATTGATATGAAATCCTTTGTGTCGGGTTTCCGGACATCCCGAGCATGCTGACATGGCATTAATGCCGAGTTGTCGGGTAGTTGACACACGTGTCAACTGAAGTGTATTAAATGTGATTTTTTTTATAAATACTCAGATTTCCATGTCATTTTTACCAGATGTACTTTTTACCTTGTGGATTTTCGTGCATGCGTCTTCGACCCCGAAACCTGATTTGCCTTCGTGCTCGATTGCGTTGCTCGTTTTTTATCATTTTTCGATCTGATTGAAGGTATTTCCCTTTGTTCTTTGTTTGTGAAATTTGTGGAAGAATTGTGTGATGATCTTTCTAAATCCCTCTTTCTTTCTTGTTAGGGTTTTGGGTTTTTGATTGTTTATTCCTTTTTGGGTTGTGTTCCAATCAAGTTTGTGTTTTAGGGTTCACCCTTGGAATGCTTACTTAGTTTTATTCCTTGGAATATGCCATTGTAATGACAATAGAAGAATGTATCAAGAATCATAGCAATGGAGAGGAATTTACATGTTTTGACCTGACAAAAACTTGATTCCCTCTTTTCGGGTTTTGCAGGGTGTTTTGCAGTTTCCAAATCATGCAGTCTATCAGGAAATCCAAGGTGTCAGACACTCCAAAATCTCCGGCATCCTCTAAGGTGTCGGATGCTTCAAACCTCCCGGCATCCTCCAAGTGTAGCGGGATTTCCAACCCTCCCGACATCTAACAAGAGTGTGTTTTCCGAGGACATCTTCCAGTGTTGCGGGACAGAGTGGCGGACATCTCATACCTTCCGACAGGTTCAACTTTGTTCGGGACTTTCCGAGTGTTCGACACCTACTAATCTCCGATACTCTCTGTAGTGTTTCAGGCCTCTGGGATTGCTAAGTAGGTCCTCAAACCCGAAGTGTCTAAATCAGAAGCAATCAGTTCACTCCTCCTTTGAAATTCCTCATGTCGGATCCTGGTTCATCACAGGATAAGACGGAAAAATCAGGGAGGATGAAGTACAAATTTAGGAAGGTGGAGTCTCCTTCCTACATTGATTGTAATTACGACATCTGGGATACAGAACTCGGAAACATAGATATGGAAGATTTTTGGAATAGAGTCAAGAGTTCTTCCCAAACCCCATGGATGAAATCAATAGTTGGTAGTGGTCTCCCTCTTGCAACAGGTTTCCCCATGTCTGCTCAGTGCCTCGAGTTCATCTTAGCCTGTGCTTCAAATTATGACTCTGCTTCTCGTTCTTTGAAAAATCAGGTGGGAGAGGTCATAATCAAGTTAGACGGAGGTTACTTCGATGACCTTCTCAAGCTGCCTAACTTTGAGGAGTATGGGGATGTAGATCTCAAGTCAGCCCAAAAATCTTGGGACAATGATCAGGAGGATTGTATCAAACACGTGAATAAGAAGTTCCTGATCAAAGCCAAGCCGGCTGTTTCTAGGTTTCCAAGACTTGTTCCTAGAAGTGATTTCATTCAGGAAATCAATGATATCATTACTTTGCTGAGCCGGGTTTTTGGGTTCCCTGAATCAAATGTTTTCCAAGGATGGATGTACCAATTCATGGTCATCATTAAGAAGAATCAACAGGGGATTGATTGGGGTAGCCTTATCAGTAATGAGATAGATTCTCAGATGACAACAGTCTTGTCTACTGGGAAGTTTTATATGTCCTCGTATGTCACCTATGCAGCAGCCGGCATGAGGAATTATCCTGGATTGGACACAAAGGGGAACAAGACAGTGGAACATATTTATCGGTATTTTCCTCAGTTAACAAGAAAAGGGTCCGAAGACCAATTCAGAAGGGTAAATGATGCCTTCTTTTATGAGAACATCTGCAGGTTAAACCTTGAACTGAGGAAAACAAGAGTCTCTGATGAGGCATGGGCTGAAGTTTCGAAATGGGGTTGTGTCTTCTTACAATTCAAGAAGTTCACATACCTTCAGGTGGTCATGTACTTGGGTGATCCTTTCCGTTTGCCCAGATATCCAGGAGACAAACTAATCTTGATGGAGTTGGTCAGGCAATTGTTGGATTTTCACAAGTTCCAACAGAGTAAACACAAGGCCGCCGTATCCTTCCCAATTTCTATTGGAAGGTATACCTGCTCAACGGTGGTAAAATCCAAGAACGTTGTACACGAGCTTCAAGATAAGTTGAAAAAGCACATGAAGCCCAGAGACGGGTTTGACTTTTGAGGAGTCCTCAAGTCATATGGAACTCTGTACCTACACGTACCAAGCATAGAAGACATCTGGATTGATTTACGTGATGAAGTTGTTGTGAAGAAAAGATCATAAGGTATAGCAGGTTGACACTTGCAGAGATTCAGACACTCGGGCTCACTGACATTCCAAAGGGTACTGGCGATAATGAAAGTGTTCTGGATCCTTCCTATGACGGACTGAATGAAGATCAATATGTTTTCCCACCTATTGATTGGTCTATCGGTGAAAAAGCCTCTATTACAGATAGATCGGCCCCGATTCTCACACGCACCAAGGCATGGCTCACCTCTTGGGGGATGAGTTTCAAAGAAGATAGTTTTTCAAAGTTGGTTGCTTTGGAGGCGGGGCCCTCCAAAAAGGAAAAGGACAAAAGCTCTTCCAAGGGACCTATAAAGGTCAAATTTGTCAAGAAGAGAAGAGAAGAAGAAACCCCTTCAACTGCTACTCCAGTTGAAACGGTGAACGTGCCAGAGTCACCAACACCACCGGAAATAGGGGAAATCTCTTTGGAAGTAGAGGTGAGTCAGCCCCTAATTTCACCATTTGCTGACTGCCCAACAGAAGTAACTCTATCCCTTGCATCCCAGGCTTTGGCGTCAGGATCTGCACTTCCTACTTCACAACCACTTCCACCTCCTCTTTCCCCATCCACTTCATCAGCCATGGCCAGCATTTTCTCCAGACTCTCACCTCTCTCTGCTGGGACCAAAGTAACTACAGATATGCCTCCTCCTACACCTCTTTTCACCGAATCTACTACCACACTGGTGACTGTTCCCACTCCACCAATGAATCTCCCTCCACCTGAAAGTATGACACCAACTTCTACAACAGTGGCAACTCCTTCTGGCACGCCTCAATGGTTACTTGAGAAAACTCCGAGGAAAAGGAAGGTGGTTGTACCCATACCAGCCTTTGATTTTAGTTCACTCAAGGCTTCTACTGCTAAATCAGCCAAGAAACCCAAAATAGTTTCAAGGGTTTTAGTGGATGCTTCGGGACATAAGTTTGCAGAGATCGCCACTCCCGTGACTGACAAGACCAAAGAGGACATAGTGGCCTCTGACTATCAGATAACCAGGGTTGCTCTAGGAGAGGTGACGGCAGAAGGAGCACAACAAGATGCACGAGATGCTATGAACGTGCTATGCCAGAAATTAAAGGAAACAAAGGACAACAGGGATGAGCTTAAAGAAAAGGTGGAGCAGTTGACTGAAGTATTACTTAAGCTCTCAAAACCCCTTGAGTCCGTACCATCATCCTCTGTTCCTATCGGGTTCGATTTCTCATCGGTACCCATAATTGAAAAGATTAATGAAAAGGGGAGAGTGGTCGATGAATGGACCCAAAGGCTGCTCCTACAGGGGAAAGAAGTAATCCAAGACACTGTGGAAGTCTATCAATCTTTGGAGAATATACAGAGTGATGGGGAAAAGATGGATGATGATTTTTCTTCAGAGATCGGGCACCTGGAGTTGAATTTCGAAGCTCTCCAGGTGCTGAAGCAAATCCCATCCCACATCTTGGTCGAAGAGGGCATCATCCCGCATGCGGATAAGCATTTCCAGCTGACCAAGGCCATCAGATTCAGAATAAAGATTCTCAATGAAGCTTGCAGAAAATTGAGAGAATCAAGAGATCAATTGATTGATGGCAAGAGTGACCTGGAAGAAGAGCTGATCAAAATCTATGCAAAAGTGTTGGGTGGAGACTCGGGTATCCTACCAGTTGATGATCTTTTCAAACAAATCCAAGAATCAATTCAGCATGAACCAACTTATGGATTTGGCATGGAAATCATTGACAGGTTTGTAAAGATTGAACATTCTTTGGAGACCCTGAGAAAACTCAACAAAAGATTGAGAAAGCTTCCCGGCAATGCCAGTGACACTCATGAAACATGTGAAGTCCTGAGTGATCATTCCACCGCGCCTGATGAGAATGAGATGCAAGGTATAATCCGGAAATTCCAAGAATTTCGGAACAAACAGGCTCTGTTGGAAGGAGAGAAAGATGAGGAAGAGAAAGATGACGATTCAGACTAAGTCACGATGCAACATGTCATTTCAATCTTGAAATTGACATGTCTTTTTCATTTCTGTTTCGTCACATAGGAAGTAAATTTTGACTTGGTCTCCTGCGTGAGAGTCAAGCGAAATAGGACTCTTGTTAAAACACCTTTTTTCTAGGATTTATCCTATTTTCTCTCTGCTCTTTTTATTATAAATAAGGGATGCTCATGCATTCCAAAGGGTTGAGATTTTTGGAATATTGAGAACCTTTGTGTAGAAGAAGAACTTTGTGTTTTCTTTCAATCATTCAAAGAACAGAAATCGATGTCATTTTTGCAAACTTTGTGTTGTGAGATTCATCTCTCTTAAGATATTGCTCTTATGTTCAGGATCTTAAGATGTTCTTGGTTTAGTGTTCTCAATCATTTTAAATTGTTTCAAACATTACATTACATTTGTTATCTAGAACTCGTATGATTATTTCGTGATCTGTGTTTGCTCGAAAGAAAGTACATCCCCGTTATTTCCTTTCTGTGATGTGTTCTTTCTAATCCATTTTACTTCGAAAGCAGCAATATTTCCAGTTATTGTGGATGTGGCTTTCAGGATTCTGTCCTAACCCCAATGGTTAGATTAGTGTGAATATTGTACACATTATTTCTATTGTGTTTTAGATTAGTAATAAACAGGCAGCCTCACCTGTCTTTGAGGAGGGATTCAATCCCATGTACTGTGGTTGAACTTCATTTTGATTTTGTTTCTTGTGGCAATCTGCGATTGGTGCGAGGTGGCGACATCTCATTTGCTACGGGCTTCGGGGTTCTAATTTTATCTATTATATTGTTGGATTTTTTGAACCCTACTCCATGCCTAATCACCTGCATTGGTCCATGTGGACCGATCATAGCCTTTGTCTTAGGGCCACGTGGTGACCCGATATTGGTGTTGTGTGGCGTCATCTTATTGGATATGAACATCAGGATTTTCTTCACGCCTTAGCCAATTTTCCTCTTTGTTTTTACTCAATGATTTGTGGACCTGATTTTCATGGATTACACCACGTGTCTTTATCTTATCCAACCTCATCTATTTTCTTAACAAATTTGAAACTTAAAAAAATATTTTATGTCTACAAATCCCTTTCTCCACTACATTAAGGATTAAAAGAAGCACTTTTATATGTAACATTTATATGTGTTGTTTATTCACCAAATGTTGGGAAAATTCCCTTGTTAAAATATGAAGGTGGCTGCCATTATTGCTCCCAAAAGCGATTGTGACTTGAAATAAAGGTGAAAATTGTTTTGACCATGGACAAACATGCCCTCAAGGGTCTCAAATTTCTCTCTAGTGAGAATCCCAAATCCATCTAAGGTCACTCATGAAAATGCGCCATTAGCTCAAGAATGTCCCAAAGCTAACCGTAATGCAAAAAAAGAGTTGATAACCATCCCAAAGTAGTACTACAACATAGATGAGAGTTAAATTTTATCCAAGGTCAATTGTGTATGCAAAGAATACTTAATTTTATCAATGACCACTATAAAACACACAACAAATAATCCAAGAATGTCCTGAGGTGAGTTTGTAGTTGTGGAAAGAGATCAAAATACCCAAATACTAGAGTGCACACCCTTAGAAGCCTTACAGACCATGAGATTCCCAAAAAGAGATATGATGTTAGGAAAATAATGTTTACTTTATATTTTTGGTGTTATTAATTATAAATGTAGAAATGTAATTACTATTGTGATAGTGAGGTTGTTAATAAATAACTCACTAATATAGGTTTGGGTTGTTAGTTGTATAGGTTAGTGGTTGGAGTGTTATACCCATGAATATTGTTGTGTTATTTGTTATAACACCTCCCTAAATAATCATAGGTTGTTTGGCTATATAATAGACATGTATTGTGATGGTGAGAATATATTTTTATTTCAATGTGTAAATTTGGTCGTTCTCCAAGATTTGGTATCAGAGCAACATTTGATCCATACAATAGAGAGTTAATTTGCATAGGGGCAACAGTGTATTATGTTGCCTTAAGGGATAGCAGTCTTATCTTTTTAGAGAAGATTTTCTATATGTTATAATTTTGTAATTAGATGTTATAAGTTTCATAATAGGCAAAATCCATCAAGATGTTTTTTTAGTTATAGGTTCGCAGAAATATTGGAATAGAGCATCCCATTGGCATATAGTGTTATTTTTTGGTTTCTCATATATGAATGCATCCATAATTGCAACTTAAAGGCGCGAATAAGAAGTGTCATTTTATGAGGTTTGAATTCAGTGCTCAATACTATTGTTTGGCATTTTCATTTGGTATGGATAGCTTTCATGTGCACATGAATAGGATGTCTTCCCTGTCAATCTAATATATAGGCGTTTTAAAATTGCTTCAAAGGATTTAGTTTCCAATATTCTGAATTAGATCTAATCGACATGCTTCAAAGGAGTTACAAATTTGTTAATCAACTACATAGACCAATATCTTTTCCTAGCATCACCGCAGAAATCTCACCAAGAGCTCAGAGTCAACATTCAGAATTTACATAATCTTGCATCGATTTATATCTGCATATTCTTGTCTCTTAATGGATGTTTATCCTACAATTGTTTTCATTGGGTTCTATATATTCGGATCTGGTTTCTCAGTCATGGAGTTGAATTCGGTGTTGCATGAATGATCCGATTGATATTGGCTACGTGATGAGGTCATAAATTGGCCATAAATTACCATTATTTTGTCCTTCCAAAGTTACCTTTAAAAGAGGATTTAAATGTAATCTTAGAACTTATAGTTTGCTTGAGATATAATATAGGATATATATCTTGTTCATTATTTAGAAGTCTTTTGTTATCTATTTTTTTAACTAATCCTATTGATTATTCAGGAAAGATGCAAAGTCTTGTGTATGCAGGCCATAAAAGAAAGATAATGCTAGTTATGTGAAAACTAGAATTGATCATGAATATTATATCTAAACTCAAATATGATTTCATATCCATATTCCTCTTGGAAAATTATGCAAATTCAAAAAAAGAAACATCTCAAGCTGAGATCGTGTGCAAAAGTTAAAGTTGTTTTTAGTTAGCTCTGGAACAATTGGAGTTAGCTATGGAATGACAGTTTTAGTTCTGGAACTTGCAGTTCTAATTTCAGAATACTACAGAATGAAATTTTTAGTTCCAAAACTTGTAGTTATAATTTCGGAACACTACGGAATGACAGCTTTAGTTCCGGAACTTGCATCAACGGAATGATAGTTTTTGTTTCAGAACTTGCATAAAATGAGGAATTGTGAATAATCAGATGGTCAAATAGAAAATCTAATAGAGGTTTTTGTTCATAGCAATGTTTTTAGCAAAAACCTCATTCATATTTGCTACATGTTTTACCAATAAAGATAAATTTAGCTTTTAGTGATTTGTAGTCCAAGGAAAAAGTATATCAGACGAGCACCAAAAGTTCCACAATCAGAAACAAAAAAGTCAAATGGAAATTATGAGAGAGGTTTTTGTTCATAGAAATGTGTTTAACAAAAACCTCATTAATATTTTCTACAGGTTTTACCAATAAAGATAAATCTAACTTTTAGTGAGTTGGAGTGCAAGGAAAAATGTATCAGACGAGCACCAAAAGTTCCACAATTAGAAACAAAAAAGTCAAATGGAAAATCTAGGAGAGGTATTTTGTAAAAGTATTTTTTTCTAGGAAAAACAACCTTCCAATAAACTAGGAAAATAAAATCATTATGATTCTTGTTACCAAAAAGAAAGGAGAATATTTGGGAGCAAATCTTCCTAAATTAGCGAGATAAGACTCTGACTCCAATAATATATCTTTCTCCACATTTTGTGGAGATGTAGATCTTAGTTGTTAGGATTGGAATAAAGATAAGATCATATTATATTCCCCAAAATAAGGAGTTGGTTGGATGCATGAATTATAAATGCAACCTCCCACACTCTTATATGTAATTTTTGCCTACAAAGAATAATATATATGTTCTTCCTCATCAATCTTCTGAGTGAAATTATTTTGTAGATTTTGAATTAAAAGTATGAATTAAGTCATCTTCCAAGGAATGAGCTAGCCACTCATTCCAAGGAAGATGGATTAATGTGTTATGTTCATTTCTTTATTTCTATCATTTTCCTTTTGTTGCGATTTCTGATTTTATGTTCTGTAATCCTTCTTTCCGTACAATTTTTTTTATAAATCTACAGGTGTCTTATTTATCTTTCGTTTATTTTTAATTCAGCAATTTCATTTATGCAAGTGTGATTTCTTTCATGCAAGATTTATTTCTACAAGTGGGCCTTTACATTTCTACATGTGTGATTTATTTTATGCAAATTTAGATTGTGTTTAAAGGAGTTGTTTTCCAAATATCTTTTTCTCTTAATACATACAGCCATCAGACACCAACCCTAGATTGACATTATTAATGGAGAGGATTGACGACCCTCATCACTACGCCTACTCGAGTCTTTCCATTTTTCAAATAATTCTCTACAATAATGAAGGTGCTCATCTGTGTCATTCCTCGGGATTTTTGGTCATACATCCTCATGAGATATGTCATTCAACCCTTCCAATATGCGTTAAATATTTGAACGAGCTCCTGGATGCTTATACATGGCAGCTTGGTGATTATCATCAACAATTTTATTTTGAATTAAAGCCCTCTGACTTTGCTTCTTTGATATTCTTAGATCCGTTGCAGATTCCTACCTTAGCATCAGTTCAAGTTCTGTGTTTAGTTATCATAACTTGTGAGCTTCACAACTACACAGGTTTCAACATCTTTGCAATGGATAAAAGAAAAAAAATGTCATATTGTAAGTCGATTAGCTTTGGGTCGAGTCATTTAGAATAGTAATTTCATTTTATTTGTTTATTTTTTATGTCTCTCATATTTTGTGAAAATAGAGTATTTACAAAGACCTTCGAACCATTTGTAAATTCGATCTGTTATGTTCAATAAGTGTATTGTCTAGGTCCCAAATTATTATACCGAATATAAAGTAGAGTTTTTATTTAAGAGTCTTACTGTTAGTAAGGTATTTTTATAGTATTGCAAGTTGTAATTTTGTTGTTTTCTGGTGTCGAGTCTATAAATTAAAATCATTAAATCATTATGGTGTCAATGTTTTTAATAGTCCTTTGTCTTTGTAAATGTCATTGTTATTGTTGAAGTTAAGAGTCATAAAAATCAAATAGGTGATTTTAGGATATATTTTTTTGTCATTTTTATTGTCGTCAAAAAATTGTGTCATTGTAAAAAGTCCAAAAAATTAAAAAAAATTCCTCACTGACGCTTTTTTGGTGTTACCAGACGTCTGCAAAATAAATTATTTCACATTGTGGGGGGGGGGAAGACAAAATAAACCCAATGTCGAAACTATTGAGCATCCAAGTCAAATTCAATTGAGATAACATCGTGTAAATGGAGGATGGAGGCATCGGAGGCTGGAGGACAACCAGCGACCTCTTATCAGTCACCAACAATGGGGCCACTTCACTGATTTTGTGGCACTTGTGTGTTTTTGCTTTAGAATGGTGTGCCTTATTTTAGCATGTAGTGTGTTTGATTTCAGCATTTCAGTTTGGTGTGGATTTCAACGTGGTGTGAAAAATAAGAACAAACGTGGTATGTTCATGTTCACTAGTATGTGGGTATTTCTACATAATTCCCCAATGTACTAACATAATGAAGAGCAGATAGCACAATGAAATGCAACATCATGAGTCTTGATGAGGTAGAACAGTCAAATGTGTTCCTGTTCATACCTAGGTTTATTGGTTAGCCTCCTGTAAAACCATTGAAGGCTGCTCAGATGTGTTCCTGCCTGAGTTCCCACACTATTAGGTCAGATGTGTTCCCTAGAGTGACTGGTTGATAAACAGATGATTCCTGAGTGTGTTCCAATCCTCGTCGATCAGATGTGTTCCCTGAAATCACATGGTTGATAAGAAGTTGATGTGTTCCTTCTTCTACCTTCAGTTCAATTGTTGTGCCAAGATCATGAGCACGCAAAGGGCGGCTAAGTTATAGAGAAAGTGTGAAAGTTCTTTTATTACCATGTAAACATTGGGGGGGGGGGGGGGGGGGGGGGGGGGGGGGGGGGGGGGGGGGAATGTTAGGATATTAATGTTTACATTATACTTGTGGTATTCAATAAGTATAAATGTTAGTAGTTATATTATTGTTATATAAACAATAATATATTGATAGTGGAGTTGTTAATTAACAACTCACTAATATAGGTTTGGGATGGTTAGTTGTATAGGTTAGTGGTTGGAGTGTTATACCAATCACATACTGAATAGGAGTTATTTGTTAGAGCATACCTTCCTAGTTTAACTGGAGGTTGTTTGGCTATTTGTATTGGCTATATATTTGTAATCTATTTGTGATGAAGATAATATAGAAGAATATATTATTATTTGTATGAGTGAAATTAATTAAAGTTCTCTGAGTTATGTGAAGCTTTGAAAACATGAAAAAACTTGAGGTACATGATCTGGTTGCTCCAAATGAAGTTTAATAGGCTTAATTTGGAAACACGTTTTAATGATCACCAATCAGGTTAATGGATATAATTCTGATATTTTGGATTTCCCTCTTTTATCCACAAATATTTTGATTTTTAATTTCTAAAAAATATCCTCTATTAGATATACTTCATGAAGCCTGCTCAACAAATCAACTTCCTTGTGCAACCTTTCCTCAGTCATAGGGGAGGCTTGATTTATAACATTCAATTAGTCCAATGTTTCTTACAGAGTTGTCTTTTCCTCAAATATATTTCCAAAAACCATTTTATTCTATACTTATAATCATTATTTTAACAATGTAAGTTTTTGTGAGAAGAAAAATGTTTTGAACTTGGATCAATCTCCATTTATTACCACCAAGTTTTCAGTTATGTCTCGAACTCTAGATGTCAAAGCCACATCATCTTGAACTTAAAAGAACATCCTTATAGGGTGATACTTATTTTGATAGTAAGAGATATGGGGTATGGTCAAAACTATAAATATTGAGAATTGTAAATTCAAAAATCTAGTTACCTCGCATTTTAGTGGGGGAGATAAAGAATTTATCTAACCTCTCAACTATATAACTAAAACCTCTACTTCTATTAGTCCAAGTAAAAGTTCATCTCATTTAGGGATAAATACATTAGGTTTGAGAAAATTAGATCTACAAAATTGAAAGGCCTTGTTCTACATGTATTTTAATATCTGTATTTTTCCATTTTCACACTAATTAAATGTTAAGGTGTTATGGGAATACACAACACTAAAAAGGATGAACGTGTTTATAATAGGTAAACCATTCTAATTTATTAACTTCCAACATTAATCATTTATAATAAGAATAATGCATTCATACTTCGATAAATAGTGATTTTCTAAAGGCCTTTTCCTTACCAGGATGATATGGATGTGCAAAAATTACATGCTGATCAGGAACAATAGATACTTTTATGGAAGTTCTAGAGATTTTTTTTCAACACAATAGGGGTAGGAGTGTACAACCATTGTATAGTCTATACCTAATATATCAATCCATAATTGGACCATTTTAGTCTGGACCCTGTAAATTTTTCCTCGCTTGTCTAGAAATGGTCTTCATTGTATGTCTCTTTTACTCAAACATTCAGGATGAACTATAATCACTTGAAAAAAAGTGGAAATCCTAGCAACCTACACAACTCCTCATCAAATCATTTAAAAAAAAAAGAGGAAACATGTGTGTGTGGCGAGGTAGGAATAACCTTAGTGGTCACAAACTTCTAGCTACTGAACCATGTGTCCAAGTCTCACACTACAGTCCCCTCATTCTTGGATGACACGTCTTGTGAAAGTTGTTTTCCTGGGGGAAGTTATAACTTTCCCTCGTGAATCATCCAACACCCTCAAGTCTACAATCTTAGAGATTTTATAACTTCTATAGGTATACACATTGGAAAATTAATTGTGACATCCTTGAATCCTCTCCCAATTTCCCCTCCCTATAATATATAACTTTGTTGTTCTAAGAATTTTCATGGGTAAAATTCACCCAAGAAGAGGACAACGTTTCCCATACTGTCAAAAAGAGTTTGAAAGTCATACCTTTCCAAGACACCCCCAGGTCAGTCCATCCCCAACACCGACCTTACCCAGTCAATCCAATGACTCTCTACTTGATTCCAAATTAGTCCCCTTGGTGATTTAGGAAAAAAAAGTCAATCCCCCTAGGTGATTTTAGGAATTTGTGAAGAACGCCAATTTTGGGTAGTTTTAGGAAGGGCTACCACTAGCCTTCGCGAGACTAATGCACCATTGAAACATAACAGAGGATAAAAATTCAACATGGAGATGTAATAAAGGTATAATAACATCAAGTAAATGATATTGTAAGATTCAAGGAAGATTTGGAATTTTTTGGGGCAGGTTCATCAAAAATGGGTTCTCAGGCCTAGGCAACGCGCAGTGTTAAAAAAAACACCTGATCTTCGAGAAGTAATTCTGAGAGCTCTGGAAGGATTTTGGAGCTAAAAAATACATCTTCGGAAAAGGTAATTTAGATCTCTATAGTATGGCGGAATCATATTTTTCACAAAACCCTATTAGCAATATGTGTATATCTAGTTTTTCTCATGTTTAGTCATGCAGCCAGAAAAAAATCCAATTTTTCCAGGGGCTCAAATGGAAGAATTAAGAACTGATACCCCCCACCATTTGATTTATAAGGCCATTTTCAATTAAATTCATATAATATTTCACCTTAAAAACTCCATCAAGAACTCTAGATACGGCCTTCGCATATTCGCTCTTAAGTTCTCATTCATTAACAAAATTAATAACCTAAAGAGGGATTTAGGGGTTCTAATGTTAATCTAAATAGGAGGACTAAAACATTGTATAAATATAGTAAATTAAGTAAATAAATATGTAATAATGACTCTAAGTGAAAGAGAAACCCTAATATGTAAGAGGGGATTAGGAAAATGACTTAGCTAATTAAGGTAGACTGTCGCAGGTTGTCGCAGATATAGAACTAGAGCTTGGTTGTGCAGATGATCACTCAAGGACCCCTGCAAAGGGTAGATCTGGGATATCTTAAGTGACATAGGCACCTGGGAGCCCTGGTTTGGATTTTGGGCACTATGAATTGTGCAGGAACTCAAGAACTATGTTCGGCAATGTCACAAACTAGGTCTAAAATCATGCATGTTTGTTGCACTGGATTTTTTGGATGAACTGGATGATGCCCTACACATGAAGAAGAAGAAGGGGTCGCACTGACCTCAGTTTCCAAACTGGTAGACTTATTGCTGAGTGTTGCACTACATTATGGACCCTGATGTAGTTCTAGTGAGTGTGTGTATGTCATGCCCTAGGTGCTCTCGTGTCAGTCACACTATGTGTAGTAGCGAGCTATGATAGCTATAGAAGATGTAAAATGTATAATTAAATAGATAGAATCCATCCTATAAGAAGTGTGAGGGGATGTGATGCATACTTTGTTAGCTATGATGTATGGAGCTATGTGGATGGAGATGGTGAGTGGATGCAGCCCTAGATGGAGTGATAGTAGTGATATGATGCAATGACCTAGGACCCTCAATATGGTTTTATAAGATTTATATTTAAAGGGCTCTCAAGTTTGATTTTGTGATTAATCTCGACAATGCCGACTGAGGAAAAGATAATGGAGACGAAAGGCTATAAGTGACCCAAAGAAGGGTGAAAGAGGTTAAACATAGAGAGGGGCACCCAGGGTGGGACCAGAGCACCCCAGTACATGTTAGGGTGCCAAGAATCAGGGCTAGAATCTTGAGGAAGTTATAAAATGGATGGATAGGTATCAGGAAATACGAGGGAAAGATGAAGTAAAATATATAAAAAAATATGGCAAAAAGGGTGCGATTAATTGGTACTTTGTACACTTGAGAACCTTCTAAATAGTAGTATAAGACTGGGCTAAATATTGTTTAATGTGTAATATTTGTGTCTACATTTTCCCCCACTTTATGTTGGTGAGCGAACAGCTCGGTAACATAAAGTAGTTAGAGAAGCGTACCTGAAATCCATGTAGAGTGTAGAAGAAAGTGTGCCGATGGACTAGACTCGAACGTGGAGGAGTGTGGATTCTAAAGATGAAAAATGTAAGTAAAAGTGATGAGAGTGAACCTAGGGACGAATGTGTGTGTAGTTGTTACATGTGTGTGGCGTACTTGCATGGTTAGTATGGAAAGTACCATCGTGGTGTGTTGTCATTATCAATGTTGTTGTTTGTTGTTGTTGCCCCCAATTTGACTACTTGTTTCTCATACAGAGGACCTATAAGGAGAAAACACTCAAGTAGTCAAATATGTATGTATGTAAAAATGCTATGTAAACTACGTAAATGTAAAGTACGCTAGAATAGAAAGTGTAAATGGAAAAATGGAACATGTGCACCTGATCCATGTTGAGAGAAAGGATCTAGAATAATATCTTGTGATGTCACGAGTTTTTTGGGTGATCTCACGCCACCTTGGCTGAAGAAGTGTAGGGAGGAAATGCTCGGTGTCCTCCAACTCTAACTGCTCCTGCTGCAATTTGTTGAAGAGATCTATGTACTGTGTTGGTTTTTTATGTGATCCTACACTACTGGATGGAGAAGTGTTGAGAGGCCACCCACTGTAACACCAGAGCCTGTGACCTGCTCCGCAGAATTGTGGAAGGACACCATGTCCTGTTAAGGCCGTTGTGTATGGATTTCGGTCTGATTAGAACTCACTTGTTGTGTGTAAAACCGGTGTAGATATGATGTATTAGTAGAAAACCCATCAATGATGCTCCCCCCTCTTTAGGGGTGCATGCGATGACCCTGGAAGGAGAATGTGACCCCAAAAGAGGACCAACTACACTCCGACCTTGTAACCAACTTAGCCCTACCAGGGGGGGAAGGGAAAACGCTTGGTAGATACCAATACGTGCACAAAAGGGGGGATGGCTAGCCAATATAAGTGTTATTCTGAACACATGCATGAAAATAAGTGTAAAGACATAAATAGTATAGAAAAAATACCAAGTACAGTAGTGCAAACACGCAAGAAAACAAGGAGACCACAAAAAGCGGGTTTCAAACATGAGACATCACTCATGATGTCGCAAGACATGCAAAGGCCATCATGGCCAAAAATAGCAGACAAGTGTGCACACAAGAAAAGGGAAAAGCCCAGATACAATGGAAAACAAAGCATACAAATAGAAATACAAGTAGTCATGGGAACATATAGTCTTCCAAAATAAGTGCTGCACATGGAACACTTGTTAGCATGTTAGAGTGAAAACTAATATGTTAAAGCATGTATAAGCAAGTAGTAAAAGATGCTAAGTACAAAATGAAACAATAACAGCTGTATAAGTCAAATGTGGATGCCCCCAGTGACCAGTATAGTAAGGGTAGAAGGCGAGCATCCATGTTGCATGTAAATTTCATGTATCTGCGATCACACTAAACAAAGGCATGAACGCACATGTGTGTATGATAATGACATATAGAAAAACAAGCTAACATGTGTAATAGAATGAGCATGCAAAACACTAGTAAGCAAAAGTAAATGCTACCAAGACAATGCAGTATATTGTGGATGGATGGAATGGAATGCAAAATGGAATAATATGAATAACATGCCCCCCAAGTGTATGGAAGTGTATGCAGTGAGGTTCATTTTGTTTTACCCCCTTCCAACAGTCAGGAATGAACCTGCAAACAAGAGTGCGTCATCAAGAAATGGGCGAGTAGTGTTGATTATATCTAGCGCTACTCCGACGAGTGTGTATGTAAAGTGGTGATGTAATGCAACATAAGGAGAAATGATGTGCGTGAACCCTATAGCTGAAGTGTATATCGTGACTTTGTTGATCATAAGAGTGGTGATTTAACCCTAAGCGTATATCACTATAGAATGATTGGATGAGGATAAGAAGTATGAGGAAAAAAATGTGCATGGACCCTATAGCCTAAGCATATACCACGACTTATTGATTGGAAGAGTGATGATTTAGCCCTAAGCATATATCACTACATGATGGAAGAATAAGGTGACGATCTAGCCTATAGCATATGTCACTACCAGATGGGGGATGAGGGTGTATGAGGCGTAGATAAGTAGGTGGTAAATAACAAAAGGTAGTGATGATAGCACTAAGCGTAGACCACTATGTGATGAATAAGATGAGGGTGGTAATTTAGCCTAAAGTGTATACCACTAATGTTATGAGTAGAATAGGTGATGATGTAATAGAATGACTGAGAACATGATTACAGAATAGGGTGATGATTGGATGTAAGAGGATGATGTGAAATGGATAAAGGAAGTGGTGATTTAACCTAAGGTGTATACCACTAAGTGATGAGTGAAGTGCATGATAATGTAATCGAATAAGTTTGGAATGGATAGATGAAAGAGGTATGATATAAGAGAAGATGAAAAAAGGATGTAGATTTGATAAAAGGAGTGTTATCTAACCTAAGGTGTATACCACTAGTGATGATGGGGCGTGAGTGACAATAGAGCCTATAGTTTCAATCACTAGTCCAATGATCGTGGTATGATGACATGTTGTATGTAGGTAAGGTCCATTTGATTGGTAAACCCTCGGAAGTCAAGTATGGACCGAGGAACTAGAGTGCGTCATAGGGTGGTGAGTGCAGTGCATAGAATAACTTAGTATAGGTGACCAATGGTGAATAAGATCTGTAAATGTGCAGGAAAATGTAGAAAGTGTGATGATATGTGTAGATAGAATATGTAGTGATGACATGTGCAAGCTAGGCACATGTATAATGTGACCTAGCATAAATATGGAATGTAAGAAAGAGATGCAAAACTAGATGCAAGTGACATAATGACTAGTGTAACATGTATGAGATAGATGATTTATAAATGATTACTAGATGAGGTATGTATAGGATGATGTAGGATGTATATGTATAGGTCCGAGTAGTGCAGTGTGTGGGGTTTAATATAATAATGATCCCTCAATAGTCCAGTGTGAACTGAAGCACTAGGGTGCGTCATCGGGTAATGAGGGTGTTATAAACGTATGAGATGATGCCTATGGAAAGGATGAACATGTAGAGAAAAGGAGTGAGATGTAAATATGATAGTGTAAAGAAAGGGGGGATGCAAGAGTGTAATGTGCTATGCCCCCCAAGTGATAATGTGAAAAAGGGGATTATGAAATGCCATCAAGCAAATCATCGTTGTCTTGATCGAAACCAATAGGAGTGGCGTTGGAAACTTGGTAAGTGATAGAATGAGGTAGATCATATAAATATGCATTATGACGAAGGAGGTAGGAATTCATTGCATATTCTTCATCCATAAAAGAAACTGGTGGGCATCCATGAGCACACCAACGTGAAATGTTAGGGACGTATGTAGGAGAAGAATCATTAGCAATGGAGATAGTACAGAAAGGCATGGGGAAGGAGAGTGAGGAATGAAGCGGGTCGAGTGTACCACTAATATAATCAAGCCAAGAGCGTCCAAGCATAAATGGAAACCCACAGGGAGTGCATGTATACAAATATTGATAAGTGAAAAACCCATAACCCATAAGCCATTGTAATATGGAAAATAATCGTAAGTAAAGATGGGGTGAATGGGGAGGTGGCAATATGTCATTAAGCATCATGCCAAACCTAGGTAAGCAATCACTGTGTATAGATAGTATCAGAACTAGTGAGGTCAAGAGGAATGTGTTCCCAAAATTTCCTATTGATATATAAAGTATAGGTGAAGGGTGGTTGTGAAGACTACTTGTTGGGGGAGAGGTAGATGAAATTGCATCGACATTGTTAATAGAGCCCTTATATAGGACCATGACATTAGTGGAGGGAGGATTTTTGAAGCAGTACTCTATCATGGGCCATCGACGACAAATGTTTCTTCAAAATAAGAATTGTCAACACCGAGAGGAGTAAAATCAAGTTTTTATAATGTTTCATCAGTGAGTTCGACAACATCAACCTCGTTCATTTGACTCGGTGGACATGTCAGTGTGTGCGTCATCTATTTGGGTAGCGCTATCGAGGACGTTCGAAGGTGGTGAAGAAGTAGGGGGTGGTGGTGATGGAGTGCTAGCAGGGACAAAGAAATTGGGTCAAATAATAGCTGAAGTGTGAGTAGATATAGCAGGAGAAGTAATGGTAGGAATAATAGAGGTGGGAACACTAGATTGGCCGACATAATATTGATCCAGGTTAGCATATGGAATAGGTTGAGGTGGTGGGATCAGGCATAGAAGTGAAAGGGTCAATGTAACAATATTTGAAGGGTTCTGGGTCAACGACTAACAATATGTTCATAACCATCATGAAGGAATTTGACACATTGATGTACGATGGAGGGTATGGCTTCCCATGGTGTAGTTTCCAAGGCCTGCCTAAGAGGAGATTGAATTGAAAAGAATCATCGAGGACATAGAATTCAATAAGAATGGTTTTTGGTCCAACTTGAATATGAAGGGAGATTGTGCCTAAGCATGTACGAGTGGAAGGAATCATAACCACATGATGAGAGTGGAGTTACGAGAGATGAGACTATCATTAATGTCTAATTATTGTAAGAGGGAATGGGCACATAGATTAATGGTAGACCCATTGTCAATAAGGACACACTTAATACATGTGGTACTAATGACAGTGGTAATGAGCAAGGGTGCACAAGGGTTATTATGGGTGGCAGGTGATATGTCTCTCATGTGTAAAGGAGATCGAATGGGGTAAACTATAAAGAGATTGAATGAGATGGGAAAAGGCTTCAGTAGATTGATCACGTTCAACATGAATGACGCGAAGAGTAGCCTCAAGTGTAGTTTGAGTTGTCTGGTGCATTACATAATAAATCATAAAGGGATATCTTAGCAGGTGTATTTTTAAGTTGGTTGATAATATCATAGCCTTTAGGAGTAGTTCGGTGGAGCGATAGATGTGACTGAGTGGTGATTATGGAAATAGGTGGACCAGCCGAGTGGAGTGATACGAGTGTGACAGAGTAGTGATGACGTTGATGGATGAGTCTGGATGGGGGGTGAGAAAGTGAGGTGGATGTTGAGTGTAGACACGCATGAAGTCGGCTATGGTAGTAGTTATATTGGTGACCTTGGTAGGTGTATAGGTGGGGTACATAGATTGGTCCATGACCTGATAAGGGGAAGACATGGTAGGAGAAAAGGGGGTGAGGATAAAACCCTAGAAGGTGGTGGAAAGAATGATCAGGTTCACCAAAATGAGTAACAAAAATGAAGAGTTCCTAAAACCTAAAGGGGGTATTTAGGGTTCTAGTGTTAATCTGAATAGGAGGACTAAAACGATGTGTAAATGCAGTAAATAAGGAAAAGTAATATGTAATAACTTATAACAAACTACTCTAAGTGAAATAGAAAACCCTAATATGTAAGAGGAGAGTAGGGGAATGACTTAGTTGATTCAAGAAGTACTATTGTCGCAGGTTGTCACAGATCTGAAACTGGAACTCGGTTGTGTAGATGACCACTCAGGGACCCTGCAAAGGGTAAATCTAGACTATCTAAAGTGACACAGATGAACCTGGGAGTGTACTGGGTGTCCACCCTGGTCTTGATTTTAGGTTTTGTGAACTTGTACAAGGACTCAAGAACTATGTTTGACGGTGTCGCAAATAGGTCTAAAACCTTCTTGTCTGTCACACTAGATTTTTTGGATGAACTGGATGATGCCCTGCACATGAAGAAGAATAAGGGGTCAGACTGACCTCAGCTACCAAACCGGTGGACTTATCATTGAGCACTACACTACATTATGGACCCTGATGTAGTTCTGGTGAGTGTGTGTATGTCGTGCCCTAGTGTTCTCTTGTGTTAGTTGCACTTTGTGTAGTAGCGAGCTATGATAGCTATAGAAGATGTACAATGTAGAATATAATGAATAGAATCCCTCCTCTAAGAATGTGTGAATGGATTTGATGTAGACTTTGCTAGCTATGATGTATGGAGCTATGTAGATGGAGATGTATAGCAATGGATGCAGCCCTAGATGGAGTGATAGTTAGTGATAGGATGCAATGACCTAGGACCCTCATTATGGTCTTATAAGCTTTATATTTATAGGGCTCTCAAGTTTAATTTCACAATTAATCACAACAATGCTGACTGAGGAAAAGATAAAGAGACCAACAACTAAAAGTGACCCAAAAAGGAGCGAAAGAGGTTAAGCATAGAGAGGGGTACCCAGGGTGGGACCAGGGTGCCCCAGTACAAGGTAGGGTGCCGAGAATCAGGGCTAGAGTCTCGGGGAAGTTACGAAATGGGTGGATAAGTATTGGGGAATACGCAGGAAAGACACAGGTAAAAGATAAGAACAAAGGTGGCCAAAGGGTGGTATTAATTGGTACTTTGTACACTTGAGAAACTTCTAAATAGTAGTATAAGACTGGGCTAAATATTGTCTAATGTGCAATATTTATGTCTACACTCATACTTAGCCAATTTTTGAAGTGGACATGTGTCAGCTCCAGGAGCCTAACACATTTTGATTTCCATTTCATCCCTTTAGATAATGGATATAGGTGATAGTAAAATTTTCCCAACCCTTTTTATCCCTCTGATCACCCATACAACCCTCTGCGTCTCCAATTTAGCCCACAGGAGCTTGTCGAGATCTATCCTCACACTGCACAGATGATCACCAAGTGTCGCAACCTGGCACGATGTGCAAATTTATGTCCCTTTAGGAAAGTTACATAAGGGAAAAAAAAAATCTCAACTCTATGAAGCTTTGGAAAGCCAAAAATTTAAAAAAACTAACTTTCGTGTTGTTTATCCATTGTTGCTCATGAAACTATCTGCCGGAAGAAAGTTACAGAGAACTTGCAAACCTCCATTTCTCCTCCTCATTTTTATTTCCTCCATTATTCCTACAAGTCAAGGACTATAATAACATTAAAAATATGTCTTTTTCAGCTACCACCATATCCATTCAGTGCCATAAACCCTCAAGAACCAAAATGGTGAAATGCTCATATCTCACAATCTAGAACACGGATTGAAGTGAGGTTTTTAGTAGAATTCCTTATTTTCAGACGTCATCAAGATGACAAAATATAAAATATAAAATGATGCACTAGATTATTAACTGGAATAAAAACTCTCTTTTTTGTCCTAGCTTATTCTCCTTCGATTTCCCATCAATCTGACAAGCGGGTGAAGCTAAAATTTTGCACACAAAATCCAAGGAGAAAAACCTATCCTGATGGAATTTGTTTCATCATGATCTAAGGTGGAAAAAGATACCTACAATTTGTAAGCTCTATTAATAGCTTCCATGACACATCAGCAAAAAAATCAGCAAGCTACCTCTCCACTTCTCAAGGTTCCAGTGGGCAGGAATCACGCAAAAATCGAGTGGAAATGATCCTTGAAAAATCAAGTTTCACATGAACTAGTTTTCGTGCCATGAAGTCCCTATTTTTTAGGGATATGGAGGGTTATGTTTTTTATCACCATTCTTCCCTCTTCAAATAAATTTTCAAATTCCTAAAGATCTGGGTGAAATCATCCGAAATTCAAGGGGGGAAGGGTCTCCGAAAAATCTAGTTTCTTTCAAACTAGTTTTTTGCACAATGAATTTTCAAATCTCTCAAGATATGGAGGACTAATTTTTTATCAATACTCTGCCCCTTCTCTATGCTTTAAGCTCTTACCAGGTGAAAATTTCATTTTTTATTTCTGAACTTCCTAGTGAGTGAATCACAACAAAAATTAGAGCACATGATCGCGACAAAGAGCCAAACCCAAAAATTCATTCCCATCGCAAACCAAGTTCATTTTCATTACTTACTAAAAATATCACATTCTATGCTTCCACACATGTTAAAGATAGTAAGTCCCTTGGGTTGCAAGTTTGATCATCTAGGACAGTTAGAAAAGGTGTAAAATGGAGACAGCAGAAAATGACAATTTTCCCAAAATAAAAGGTCCTGAAAAAGTAACCTGCTAAAATCTAGAAATGTGCTAAAAATAGAAAGTATCTCACATAGGAGGATTGAATAGAGAATCAGAAAAACTAGAGTACAGACAGGTGATATCACCTAAAATAACAGGGCATGGGCATCATATTCCAAAAATTGAAAGTCTTCATTTTGGGAGTTGTAAATATTCACTCACCTTATATTTTTGGACTCCTCTTCAATGAGATGGATGGGACAGAGAAATGATAACTTCACATAGGTCCTGAAAGCATCATCTTGAGTGCAATGGTATATAGAGGTAAAACAGGGCATTGTAAGGTGCATCATGTGAATTCATCTTCGTCACTTAAGGAGTCAGGTGATTCAAAGTGAATTTTTTAGAATTATTTCAACGATTTAAAGAGTTAATCAACCAAGTTTCAAGGAGGGTCATCGTGCAGGCATTAGATGTGTTCATCCTCGAGCTTGCATCGGTAAATCTTATAACAGTGTTTTTGAACACTCATTATGTGGTCCAGGATGTTTGTGCATCATAGAGTTTTTGGTCATCACTGGATGGGGACAAATTATTAAAATTTATTCAAGGGAGAAATCTTCATCAGTGTAGAGGATCACCAGTGTCAGAAACCTTTGCTCAAATTTCATGAACGGCATCAAGGCAGTCAATCAATTTTTCACAAGGAGTGATTTCCCTTCATCCCTTCCCTCATCCTCTCTTTCCCTCTCTTCCTTCTCTCTCTTTTCTAATTCTTCATTGAGCCTCATCATTGGCTTTTGTCTTATTCACTTAAGTGACCTATTTTAAATTTGTAAAAGTATTTTCTCAAATTATAAGAGAAATACTTAATTCATGGAAAATGAAAGGTCATGAGTGGAATATGGAAATGAAGAGTCATATGAGGGAGGTGAAAGGACAATTAGATTGCTATAAATTGGGATGGCCTCTCCATTCCAAAGGATTCTGAATTTTGAAGAACTCCTACTATGTAGCATTGTGAATTATGATAGCTTGGTTGAAGCTTTGTATTCATCACTACACATGAAATAAAAGCTACACTTCTTCTATTTCTCTTCCTTTTTTTTCCTCTATTTCCCTCTTGTATGCACTTTGTAAGCATGGTGATCAAAGAGAGATTTGAATCTTCAATGAATGAGCCTCATAAAACTTTGTGTTTATGTGGGTTTTATTTGTCTCACTAATCACTTCATTGTTTTTCCTTCTATATTGGATGTTGAACTACTCTAGATTAATGGGTGTGAGCTCTAAAATCTACTCATGGTAGTAATATTCCTTGATTAATTTTCCCCTTTTCCCCTCATCATTGGAATTTCCTCCCTTGTACCCTCGTACAAGCACTTTTCCACAGGTTCAGTGGAGTGTCCCTGTGTGATCCCCAACCAATTTGGCCACCCACAACATTTAGATTAGGATTAGGATTAGTTACATTCAATAATGGGAGATGCACCATTTAATGCAAAGGGGTGTAGCCCTGTGAACATTGGTGGAGACACCTGATTTTTCCACTCGTCAAATTTTCTCACCAATAGTTTTTTAGGCAACTCCAATAGGGAGATATTTTCCCAAGTGCACCCAAAAAGGAATCTCTACCCAAAAAATCAAAAAATACAAAAAAGGATATATTAAAAAAATACAAAAAAAATAAAAAAGGATGAAGAAGGAATTCGATGATCAAAAGCCTCTTTGTAATCCTAACTAAGAAATCTGCACTTTTCAAGAGTTGAAAAAGAAGCAACTGAAGAAAAAAATACCATGGTGGATAAAGAAAGAGAAAGACCACAACCCATTGTTCCATGGGGAAGGAATACCAGGTCCACTTGTTCTTGCACCTCCTCTTCATGATCTTTTGACGTGTTCCCACAAGAACCTTCCAAAATTCAAAGGTGATGGCACACAACTTCCTGAAGAGCACATAACAACTTTCATCACCGCATGTGGTGTGTTGGGTGTCGAACATGAAGATGTATCTGTTAGATTGTTCATGGAATATTTGCAAGAAAAATCAGCCAAATGGTTCTATTTCTTACCAGCAAGGTCTATCACTTGTTGGAATGATATAAGAACCAAATTTGAAGCCAAATATAAAACTACAAAAGACTTCCATGATCTCTTAGTTCAACTTCTACAAATGAAGAAGGAATCTACATAATCTATGAGAGACTTCATAGCCAGGTATAACCGGACAATCAAAAGGATTCATGAAGATGATGTGCCTGCTGAAAATAATCTAAAAATATTATTTATCAGTGTTATGCAACTAGAATTTGGGTTCTTCCTGAGAATATCTCAACCTAGAGATTTGAAAGAAGCACAAGATTATGTTATTGAAATAGATGACGATCTAATATTGTCTGGTAAGGTAAAGAATCCCCGTGGTAAACAGAAAGGTCAAAGTTTGGGTTCAATGACCACTGATCCTAGTGATTCAGAAAATGGCTAATGATATGATGGTTCCATGAAGAAGTAACTCTCTCATATCACAGGAGCACCCTGAAGGCTCACCTTGGAATCTCCACCAGTTCAATGCAATGTGCGAGAACTATGAAGACAAAGAAGAAGAAATTTTTGAATATGAAGAGGAAGAAGAAATTGAATATGTTGGAATCGGGTTTTGTGAATGCACACTTGATGATGCAGGAACCCACTGATAGTTACTCATATGCGGTATTCACCCAATCCCAAAAGGTGAAAGAAGTCTCTTCTTCCACTACCCAAACTAAGAAATTGAATCCTTCAATGGCAACTCAGAGAAAGATAATAACGAAAGGAGGATCATCAAATTCTACTTCAATAAGGAGAACTGAGAAAAAGCATGAAGCCACCCCAACCAAGAGTCTTTCTACCTCTTCAAGTGAGTCCCCTTTTGCTTCTCTTGGAAAATTAGTTTCTAAAAACATCTGTGTTAATACTGTCATAACCCATGGTTCTCCCACCACCTCTTCATCCTTAGACATCATTAACCATTTCAAAAATTCCAAGATCCAAATATCTGCATTTGAATACTTAAGAACTCGTCCCAAAAAATTGGAGAGACTTGTCCAGCATGTCAAAGGAAGTAACCATGTCTCTTAAGATGCATCCACCAAAGAACCATCGTGTGTATCTCAATCCACTCCATCTATGAATTTCCTCGCTTCTACACCCTCTACCTATAAGAAGGTTTATCCTTTCTACATAGCCTTGTTGGTCAATGGGTATAAGCTAAATAATTTCATCACTAACTTTGGTGCCTCGGACAATGTCATGCCCGCAAAATTTTCCAAATCTCTTGGTCTCTCCCTTTCTTCTACCTCTGGTAAATGTCTCTCCATGGAGATGAAATGAGTTCCTCTCATTAGACAAGTAAAATATGTCGAGTTAGCGTTGGCGGTCTTCCTTGACAAGAAAATCACAATGAGAATCCTTATAGTAGACATTTCTGCCTCATACGACATGTTGTTGGGCCGAATCTTCTTCTGAGATGTTGGAGGAGATATGCATTTGAATTGGTCACACGACACCATCTCGGTCAATGGTAAAACAAAGAAGTTACTTCCCATCAGAAAGATGAAGCATACTATTCAACATGGAAAAAAAACCCAATGGTAGACATACCATGCCACAATTCCAAACCTAAAAAATTTTTCATGACAGTGTCAAGGAGGATCTTGAGATGCCCTTGTTGGTGGAAGAATTTCCGAGCATCATAGAACCATTTAAAGAACACAATGAAGAGTTGATGAAAATCCAAGTTTGAAAGGGTGTAATTTTCATGAGACGAAGGCGTAGATGAAGTTTTCGTATTGTATGTCGAGGTTGGTAATGAGAACCTTGACTTGCAATAAAGAAATCTCGAAGTAATGAGAGATGTAGACCAAGAAGAAGGAATGATGCCCAACACCTTCTTAATAGAAAACTTCAAGGTTTTCAATGATTCTCCTGAGGATCAATACGAGTCTTCATGTGATGAATGTTCCAATGAACTTGAAGGTTTTTCTTTCTCATTGGAAGAAGATGATGGGGAATGAAAGAACGGTAGCATACCTCCACCTCTAAAACTTGAAATAAAGCATACCCAAGAAAATTATGATTTCACTACAAAAATGGACCTCTCAATTTTGGTGATCAAGGACGGGAAGATGAAGATGATGACATTTTAGCTCTAGTGTTGTGCTCATTTCCTTTTCATGAGGATGGAAACATGCTCAATGAAAAATGGAGAAATAGATTATTGTTTGATCCTAAATTTTATTTTACTCAAAATGGAAATCTTCTTAATATATTTCAACCTTTCAAAGCTCGCCTTGGTCAAGAGATCGATGCCCATGCACAAAGATGGAGGATGAATCCCAAAATGGACAAGGTAAGGAAGATGACAATTTTTAGGTTAGAGACTCAATTTTGAACTCATTCTCTTTCGAAGAGGGTAATGCAGTGAAAGTAACACACTGTACAGGGCAGTGCATGAAAAAATATTTGGAGCGTGGGAAAGGTTACTTCATGGAACAATTAAAAAGTAGAGAAGATTAGGAGGGACATGAGCCAAAGTTCATGAAACATATGTTGAGAATCAACCCATGAAAGCAGTGGTCATGAAGCAAATGCATAATGAAGAAAAACTAACTTGTAGTAAAAATGAAAATGGCAAGTTAAGAACAATCAAGGTATGTCTTTATGACAGCGAAAAAAAATCAGCAAATGAAAAGAGCCTGAAATACAAGGAGAAGTTGAAAATAAGGTGTCAAAGTAATAAAAAAGGTGGAATGTACAAGCAGGCTAGTAATCAAGATAGATTTCTCAAGAAGCTAAGAAATGGTTCATACTTCAGTGAACCTGTCCATGGATTTGCAGAAGAACGACATTCAGTGACACCCATTTATGGGGAAGTACTCAATTCAGATTCACACTTCAGTGAAATTGGGTCATCCCACACGTGTACATAGGTGATTTAGGTTATTTCCCTTGTTTTTTTTTGTGTGTTTCCTTTCCCTTTTGTGTTTCCCTCCTCATTTTTATGTGTTTTTGTGTTTTTTCAATAAAAAATGTTGTGTATCCTATCTTTCCAGTGACTCGATAAAGCCCAACAGATAAGGCACTAGTCCATGAAGAAAAATTGAGATTATGGGATTCTCATGTTATGTCCTCACAGTGCTCGATCCACAACATGTCCCCAAGCTAGATCTAGTTGTTGTCCTGAGAATTTGCATGGGAAAAATCCACCCGAGAACACGACAACTTTTCCCATAGTGTCAAAAAATTTAAAAGTCATACCTTTCCAAGACACCCCCAGGTCGGTCCATCCCCAACATCAACCTTACCTAGTCAATCCAATGACCCTCCAGTGGATGCCAACTCAGTCCCCTAGGTTATTTAGGAATAAAAAAGTCAATCCCCCTAGGTGATTTTAGGATTTTGTGAAGAACGTAAATTTTGGGAAGTTTTGGGAAGGGCTACCAGTAGCCTTCCTGGGACTAATGCTCCCCCTGAAGCGGAATGGACGAGAAAAATTCAACGTGGAGATGCAATCAAGGTTTAATAACATCAAGGAAATGATATTGGAATATTCATGGAATATTTGAAAGTTTTGGGGTAGGTTCATCAAAAACGAGTTAAACCCAGCCCTTTTTAGCCCTTTCGTCCCTTTACATAAGGTACATAAGTGATAGTAAAATATTCCCATCCCTTTTTAGCCCTCTAATCACTCACAGGACCCTCTGCATCACCAGTTAAACCCCCATGAGCTTGTCGGAGCCTATCCTCATACTGCACGCATGATCACCAAGTGTCGTAACCTGGCATGATGTGCAAATTGATGTCCCTTTCATCCCTTTAGCAAAGATATATAGGGAACAAAAAAATGCACCCAACTCCATGAAGCTTTGGAAAGTGAAAAATTACAAAAAACTAATTGGCGTGTTATTCCTCCATTGTTGCCCGTGAAACTCATTACCGAAAGAAAGTTGTAGAGAACTTGCAAACCTCCATTGCTCCTCCTCATTTCTTATTCCCTCCATTATTCCTACAATTCAAGGACTGCAATAACATTAAAACTTTGTCTTTTTCAGTTACCACCATGTCTGTTCAAAATTTTGCACACAAAATCCAAGAGAAAAACATATCCCGATGGAGTTTGTTTCATCACGATCCAAGGTCGAAAAGGAGATCTGAAATTTTTGAACTCCATTAATGGCTGCCATGACATAGCAGTGAAAAAATCAACAAGCTAACTCTCCACTTCTCAAGGTTCCAATGGGCAGAATCGTGCGAAAAAATTGGTGGAAACGATCCTTAAAAAATCTAGTTTCACGTGAACTAGTTTTTGCGCCATGAATTTCCTAGTTTTTAGGGATATGGAGGGTTGTGTTTTTTATCATAATTCTGCCCTCTTCGAAAAAAAATTCAAATTCCCAAAGATCCAGCAAGAAAAATCATTCGAAATTCGGGGGGAAGGGTCTCCGAAAAATCTAGTTTCTTTCAAACTAGTTTTTGGCATGATGAAGTTGCCAATCTATCAAGATATGGAGGACTGATTTTTTATCAATATTTTTCCCCCACTTTATGCCTGAAGCTCTTACCAGGTGAAAATTTCATTTTTTATTTTTGAACTTCTTGGTGAGTGAATCACAACAAAAATTGAAGCACGTGATAGCTACGAAGAGCCAAACCCAAAAATGTCATTCGCGTCGCATACCAAGGCCATTTTCACTACTTACTAAAAATAACGCATTCTATGCTTCCACACATGTTAAAGATAGTAAGTCCATCGGGTTGCAAGTTTGATAATCCGGGATAGTCAGAAAAGGTGTACAATGTAGACAGAGCAGAAAATGAAATTTTTCCCAAAATAGAAGGTCCTGAAAAAATAACCTGCTTAAAATAGAAATGTGCTAAAAATAGAAATATCTCAGGAATAGAGGAGGACAAAATATGGCAGAAACAAAATATGGCAGAAGGTTCAAAAGGTGAAACTAGAGCAAGACATATGATATGTCCCAAAATAGCAGGGCATGGGCTCATATTCTAAAAATAGAAAGTTTTCATTTTGGGAGTGGATAGTTGCATATGGCTTTGTTTTCACTCACCTTACTATTTTTGGACTCTTCTTTGAATAATGAGATGGTTTCATGGGTCAATTGGAGGAATGATAACTTTAAAGAGGTCCTTGAAGCATCATCTTGAGTGCAATGGTATACAGAGGCAAAACAGGGCATCACAAGGCACACCATGTGAATTCATCTTTGTCACTCAGGGAGTCGGGTGATTCAAAGTGAGTTGGTTAGAATGATTTCAACGAGTCAAAGAGTTCATCAACCAAGTTTCAAGGAGGGTCATCGTGGGCATTGTATGTGTTCATGCCGAGTTTGCATCGGTAAATCTCATAACAGTATTTCGGAACACTCATTTTGTGGTCCAGGATGTTTGTGCATCATAGAGTTTGTGGTCATCACTGGCTGGGGCAAATTATTCAAAGTTATTTAAGGGAGTAATCTTCATCGGTGTCAAGGATCACAAGTGTCAGAAATATTTGCTCAAATTTCATGACTGCATTAAGGCATTCAAGTAGTTCATCATGAGGAGTGATTTCCCTTCATCCCTTCCCTCCTCTCTTTCCATCTCTTCCTTCTCTCTCTATTCTAATTCTTCATTGGGCCTTGTCACTGTCTTTTGTCCTATTCACTTAAGTGACCTATTTTAAATTTGTAAAAGTATTTTCTCAAAGTATAAGAGAAATATTTAGTTCATGGAAAATGAAAGGTCACGAGTGGAATATGGAAATGAAGAGTCATATGAGGGAGGTGAAAGGACAATTCATATAGTTATAAATTTGGATGGCCTCTCCATTCCAAGGGATTCCAAATTTTGAAAAACTCCTACTATCTATCATTGTGAATTTTGATAGCTTGGTTGAAGCTTTGTATATTCATCACTACACATGGAATAAAAGCTACACTTATTCTATTTTTCTTCCTTTTTTTCCCTCTATATCCCTCTTGTATGCACTTTGTAAGCATGGTGATCAGAGAGAGATTTGAATCTTCAATGAATGAGCCTCATAAAATTTTGTGTTTATGTGGGTTTTGTTTGTCTCACTAACCACTTCATTGTGCTTTCCTCTATATTGAAGGTTGAACTACTCTAATTACTGGGTGTGAGCTCTGCAATCTACTCATGGCAATAATCTTCCTTGACTAATTTCCCTCTTTTCCCCTCATCGTTGTAATTTCCTCCCTTATACCCCCATATAAACACTTTTCCATAGGTTTAGTGGAGTGTCCCTATGTGATCCCCGACCAATTTTGCCACCCACAACATTTAGATTAGGATTAGGATTAGTTTACTTTCAATAATGGGAGTTGTACCATTCAATGCAGAGGGGCGTAGCCCCGTGCACATAGGTGGAGACACCTGATTTGTCCACCCGATAAATTTTCTCACCAACAAACTCCTACTAACTCTTCCTTATAGTAGGCCCCGTTGCTTCTTGGCCCAACATTCTCATTTCTATTGACACTCACGGATGTAATATTTTCATTAGTTTTTTATACTCATTTATCCTTCAAAACTTTTAAATAGCAACTATTGTTATCACTGAATCTTTGAGAACACAAACTCTTATTTACTCTCCCTATCTATTTCCTCATCCATGTTTAGTAGAATCTTCAATTTCTTGTAAAAGTCAATATTATATTATTTTGGGTTAAGAAATAATGGATTTCTCCCTCTCATAAGCCTTTCCTCTACCATCTTTAACATAATGGGTTATTATCTCATTCTCTTGATTACTCCATTGTGTAAAATTCTTCCCAAAGTTTAGGTGATGTTTATCCCCAAGAAAAGGGCATGATAACATATTAACTCCAGTTATTCATACTATATATGTTGCATAGAAAAGGATTCTCAAAGGTTGATCAAGATTGACCGTTGTATTCTCCAATCATTTAACTAACAAATTCTTCTGCTAGTGTCATTATAAAACTAAGGCTGTGTGTCGAAGGTTGTATGTAATGAATATTTATGCAACTCAATTGTTCAGTGGTTCCTTTTGGGGGATTTTGGTTGTTATGTTTCTCTCTGTCTTTGCTAATCTATGGAAATGTAATGCTAAACTACTGAAACAACATTACTATAATGAAATGCATTTAATGGAAATACTTTGCTGGAATTGGAATGCACACACCAAATCAATATAACATAATTCAAATAACACACACTCTGAATTGAAATTGTAGAATTGAAATAACACACTCAGAATTGAAATTGTGTGAAAGGAAATAACACACATTGAATAGAAATTGCAGTAAAGGAAATAAGTAATTGCATTCAAAATGTAACTTATCTAGAAACCATGAGCATGCATAAATGTAAAAGCCTCTAGTCACCTTGGTTAAGTGGGCCCTTTCTCTTCCTTGGGATGGAGGTAATCTCAACACCACAAGATATTAAAAATAACATCTAATATATTGATTCAAAAAATTTCCATAACATACTCAGTACATAACTGGAAAATAGATACTAACTGTTATAAACCATATTACAAATTACCAACATCAACTAACTACTAAATTATTCTTCAAGGAGATGTCTATATAGACATAGTCAGTTACACATCATGCCAAAATTTTAGGCACTGAGTTCTTCCACTAACAACCCTATTAAAGTTCATTAAATCCTATGGAATTGCTAAAAACAAGATCCATTTTTATAGGTTGTCAATGGAAAAATTCTTCCATGACTGCATGATGGCTCTAGACTCAGACTCCTTGATTACAATTCCTAGCATTGGCAGTAAATGTCCACTATTATCCTACACATGTCACCACATTTCACTCATAGAGGTGATTAGTGGGAGGTTCAATGGTAAACAAGTTGCATGAAACAAAACAAGAGAAATGCATTGAACTTACTAGGATATAACTATATAAGGCATCCCCATGCACTAATTAATCATGTTTAATGACAAATCAATAATCACATAGATGATATAAACAAGTCAAATAATGCACTCATCATCTCCCCTGCACTTTACCTATTGCATGTCCCTATGCAACTCATCTTTTCCCTGCCCTAAGGCCAAGTTGTTGTGCCATATCATATTCCTCAAACTGATCTGCATATTGTTTCTGGTTCCTTTGCATCCCTGATTGTTTGAAATAACTTCCACCCAAGTTGTGAAACTATCATGTGACTGGGCAGCGTTATTCTACCAGGTAGTAATCAGATTTAGGAGAAGAGGTGGCCTCACATGTGTTCCTACCCACTCATCACTATATTCCTTGTCATTTTTCTCATACAACTGCCAAATTATTGTAACCAATGCATCACCCCTCCGCATACACCAACTGAGATTCTGAGGGGAGATAACTTCCCTCATTTTTAATGGCAAGTTTAAGGTATCCCATCTTCTATCACAAGCATGTCTTGCTTCACCAAAATGTTGTTGACTATAGGCCTCAAAATCTTGCACACATTTTAGTAGAATCTTTGAAGTATTTTCCCCAACACCAGCCTGATAATAAAGAGATCAGAAATTTTTCTTCATGGCCACATCATTGTGATGGGTAGGCCTAATGTAGAAACCTATGGTGTGAGTTGTTTGAGTGAAAATGTCTGTTTGTTCACCCCATGTAATTTGGTTCCTAAGCAAGGAATGAAAGGCCTTCAACTGAAAATCTCCCACAAATAGATTAATAAAGAAATCAAGCACATTGGTGACCAACATGTTGTGGAGGTAAAATTCACACAGTTGATTTTGTATCTTAGGGGTACTGTTTTGATAAATTGACAAAAAGGTTTTGCCATCAGGAGCTTCATGAGGTTCTTGACTGCACATTCTCATTAATTCCAAGCATAGAATTACTCTTGGACAAACATGTTATAGATAGAAGAAGGTTTCCTACAGGCCAGAAGCTTACAAGCCAACATGGACAAACAAAGTATAAAATAGATTCTAACTTCTTCTTCTCATTTGCACTGGCCTCAATCTCCTCTTTTAACTTTTTATTTTCCTTTTTTAATGCTTTATTTGAAGAGATAATAGATTTAAATCATCCCATACTTTAAGGCCTATATCTCTTTATCTCTTGAGAACTGCTAACCTCTACCTTCAAAGTAGTAATTTCCCTCACTTTTTCTATAGTTCTCTGTGTAAATGCAATTTGCAAAGATAAGTTGGTTTCTTGCATACCTTTTAAATTTTCCTTCAGGATGGGAATTTTATCCAGATAACACCTCAGTACATCATCTCCATGTGATTAATGGATGCAAATATCCATTACAATAAATTTTGGCATTAGGGTCTATATATCTGGTGCTGAAGGCATTTCTACAGAGCTCCTGACTCGATTTCCAGCGACTGTAAAAATATCTAGACTCTGTGTTGCAGGGATAGTTGTTGTGAATATATCATCCTTAGATTTTTCATTAGGGACAGTCGAGGTACTAACCTCTTCCTTCTCCTCCACAATGGGAGTAGAATCTTCATGAAAAAATTACGTTCAGGAAACTTCAGGTCTCTGCAAAGTACAAGACCTTCTTGGCCTCAACAAAATAGAAGAAGGAACTGGTAAAGTGCTTTTACCCTTAGAATTTTATGGCATAGAAGATGGACTATCCTGACTACCAGGTTCTTCCACAGTCTCCTGTGAAGGGGGAGGAGATGAATCAAGCTTAGGTCGAATAATGGGAGATGGTCCCTTCTTGATTTTCTTTTGTTTGGAACTCTCCCCTATACTTATTTATTTGATCCTTCTCTTGGTTCTGTAGAAAACCTGATGTGAACAAGATCAATTGAATAAGCCTTGGGTGTTTCAATGCAGCCCTACCACCTCCATTTTTATATTTCTATCCCACTTTAATGACTACATTAGCTAAATATTCAGGTAAATTTACCCTGAGTGTAGGGTTTATGTGTCCTTTCTTCAAATGAATTAAAATATTCAGCGAATCCCCTCTAAGTATAGATGGTTGTCCATCACAGATAAAGTACCTGTTGACCCATTTAGCAACTTCCTTCCAAATACTAGGAAAAATTTCCCACTTAATCCCCTTCTGAGTACCATATGAAGTGAGGATTACTTCTGGAAGAGCTTCATCCATCCTCATGAAATAGGGGAATTAGGTATTTAAGAGGAGCATTTGTCATAACCTTGAGACCAAAGTCTGGTAAACTAGATAGGTCAGAAACAACTTGACTACTTATTTCTACTCTTTTTCCCCCAATTTGTGAGCAGGTGGCTTCAAAATTTATCAAAAACTCATCAACTAAATTTTCATCGAAGCCCTTGAATTTCCTAATAAATTCTAGCCAACCAACATCATAAAATACCTGGGAAATTGCAGCATTCCAGAGTAGTGGGTCTGGAGAGTCTGGTTTGGATTTCTTCTTCTGCCCCATAGTATAGACAAATTTAGATAGTTGTGCAGAAGAATGATGTTGTGTTTGAACTCATAGAGCAATGACATGAAGTGTTTGGTGAGTGACACTTTGAAATATACCACAATGTTTTTTTAATTGCCTTAGGTTGGTGCAAAATTGGCGGCATGAAAATTTGACAGGACCAAGTATGCATGGGAAGTTTTAATGCATGGTATGACACACACCCCATCATATTGAATAATAATGCCACATGTCCTTCTTATAAACATCTCGTCCCTTTCTTATAAATTTGACACATGCGGTATCACTTGCTAATTATGATTCATATACACCCCACTCCACGTCACAAGATTTTGAATGATATTCCCAATAAATGCATTGAAAATTTTGTATTGATTTAATCATGCTAAGTAAATGTGATGGGGGAGTGCTCCAAAATGTTAATATCAGTAGCAAAGTAAAATTCACTTACCCTTGCCATCTCAGCTTCCTGATATCTGTAGATTTCCACATCCTGCACTCATAGAGAAAATGTGAGTAGTGTACATTCTAACAATAGACATGCCCACCTTTATTGAAATGCATGAAACAAAAAAAAGAACTACAATCTAAGGGAAATAAGATCAAAAGCATGATCATATTTCTTTATTAAAATTAAAAATGACTACTCATGATGGGAAGAGCCAGGCTCCTCCATTGAATCCATTTCCTCGCATAAGAAACATATCTTTGCTTGAAGGTTTCTTTATCCATAAGGAACGTTGATACATCCTTAATCTATGTCCATTCATCAGAAGAGTTTTTCTGTCTCCATCAATTGGAAACAATCTCACAAAGCCATTATCAAACACTTGTTCGATCTGGTATGGTCCCAACCATCTTGTCCTCAGCTTTCCTTTGAACTATTGATACTTTGAGTCAAAAAGTAAGACCCAATCTCCCTCATTGAACTTCCTATATTTGATATGAGCATCGTGCCAATATTTTCTTTGATGTTGAAGAATCTCAGTTTGTTGTTGTTCCTCCATCCTCATTTCATCCAGCTCATTCAGTTGCATTACTCTCTCACATTGTGCTTCATCCAAATCGATGCCAACTTCCATTATTGTCCTCCAAGTCTGCAATTCAAACTCAATGGGTAACAATGGCTTCTTCCCATACACCAGTTCATATGGGGAGAAACCAGTAGTGGTCTTCAAGTTGTATTGTAGGCCCAAACCACTTCTGGGAGTTTTGGTACCCATTTTTTTCTTTTCTACATTGACAAATTTGGTTAAAATATTTTCCATCTCTCATTGTAACTTCAACTGCCCATTGGATTGGTGATATGCTGATGAATTTTGATCTTGATTTGGTATATCTCCAAGAAATCCTCAATCATGTTAGACACAAATTGAGGTCCCTGATTAGATACAATAGCTCTAGGGGCACCAAATATCATCATAACCCTATTGTACAAAAATTCAGCTACAACATCTTCATTGGTAGATGCCAATGCTTGAACCTCAACCCACTTTGTGACATAATCAGTGCACACCAACAGGTACTCTTTCCCAAAGGATGGGGGATCAAAAGGTCCAACAAAATCAATACCCCACTTCTCAAATGGTCCTAAGACCAGCTGAGGATTGAGAGGCATTTCCATGGACAATGTAGGCTTTCCCATTCTTTGACATGCATCACACTGCCACATGTACTTCTTGACATAACTTGTGAAGAGAAGGCTAGTAATACCTAGCTCTAAGGACCTTGTGAATTGTTCCTCTTCACTGAGTAATGTCCTCCTCCAGGCTCATCATGACAAGCTCTCAGTATGTCATATACTTCATCCTCACGAACACACCTACGAAGAACCATATCGGGACAAAATTTAAATAAAATTCCATTACACCATTTATATGTTGAGTTGTTTTTAACTAATCTCTTTTGTTCCTTATTGGTAAAATAAGATAGAAACTTCCCTGTAGTTAGGTAATTTGCAAGATCAACAAACCATGGAGGCTGAGTCGATATTGCAAACAAGTGTTCATCTGGAAAATGATCCTGGACTACTTCTTCTTCTCCTTAAACATTCAATCTTGAAAGGAAATCAACAACAACATTAGTCTTTCCTGGCTTATCAATAATTGTTAAGTTAAATTCTTTCAACAAGAGTAACCATCTGATAATTCTTCCCCCCACTACTAGTTTATTCATCAAATACCTTATGGCCAAATGGTTAGTATAAATAAAGATTTTGTATCCAGTAATATAATGTCTGAATTTATTCAGAGAGTAAACAACAACTAAAAATTATTTTTCCATAGTGGTGTAGTTTCTCTCTGTAGGGGTCAAATTCTTACTGATAAAATAAATGGCATACATTTGATCTTCTTCATCCTTTTGTCCAAGAACAACTCCCATTGTTGTATTAGATACATCAGTGTGAATATGGAAAGGTTTCCCCCAGTCGGGTCCTCTCAAGACTGGAGTAGTGGTTAGCTTCTCTTTGATAATCTCGAAAGCCTACTGACATTGAGGAGACCATTCAAAAACACAATATTTTGTCAGCAAAGAAAGCATAGGTGCAACAATTTTACTAAAGTCTTTGATGAACTGCCTATAATACCCTGCATGTCCAAGGAAACTCTTGATGTCAGTATGATTTTTTGGTGTAGGAAGTTGAGTAATTACTTCAATATTTTTGGGGTCGACCCATATTCCTTTGGAAAAAATATGATGACCTAAGACAATTCCTTGATCAACCATAATCATACATTTTTCATGACTCAAGGAAATTTGGTGCTGCTCACATCTAGTTAATACTTTTTCAAGATTGTTCAGAGATTCATCAAAATTGGAACCGTGGACAGTGAATTCATCCATGTAAACTTCAACACAGTCATTTGTAAGATCTATAAAAAATTGCCAAAACTACTTCTCTCTAGAAAGTTGCAGGTGCATTACAAATCCCAAATGGTAGGACTATATATGAAAATGTACCCCAAGGACAAGTGAAGGTGGTTTTATCTTGATCAGCAGGTGCAATACTAATTTGGTTATACCCACTAAACCCATCCAAGAAGGAGAAATATTTCTTACTTGTAAGATTGTCCAAAACCTAATCAATAAAGGGTAGGGGAAAGTAGTCTTTCTTGGTGGCTTTATTAAGTTCCCTATAGTCTACACAGATTCTCCATTTACCATTTTTCTTGGGAACTATAACTAGTGGTGATACCCACTGACTATTAGATATAGGATAGATGAATCCTACCTTCAACAATTTTTCTATCTCATTTTTTACTATGTCTCTAAGTGCTGGATTAATTATTCGTTGTGGTTGTCTCACAGGTTTAACATCCTGATGTAGATATGGTGAGTGTAGATGCTTGGATGGATCCCTTTCATATTAGTATAATCCCAAGAAAAATCTTGGGAATGCTTCCTCAATATTTCTACAAACCTATTCTCTTGGCTGGCCTCTAAGTTATTACCAATGGTCAGATCTTTTCCTATGTCAACAATAACTTGATTTGGTATCTTTCAAAATAGCGAGCTCTGCATCAACAATTAAAGAATTCAAGGGAAAAACATGAGGCTGAAGCATGTGCAAAATAGTCATATTTTCAAGAGACATAACCTTGGTTAAAGGACAATAGAAATCAATGACTGCACATTCCTCATGATAAGCATAGGTTTCTTTACAATTTTCATTTGAAATGTCACTTACCAAGGTAATATTATTTGTTTTGTTCAGAGGAGATGGTTTTGTAGCCTCAGTTCCAATTTCTATAGCCTCAGTTTTTATTTTCATAGCCACGGTGTCCTCTTCATCAAACATTGTGTATGACTCAACAATTTCTTCCATGTGATTTTTCACTGCAATGGTGGCCAAGATAAGAAGAACTCAAATGATTAGTATCTGAATAATCTACCCATACATGTTTCAAAAACATCCACATATGGATGGGCAAGAGGATACAATGAAATATTCTTTGATTTTTCACCCATTTAAAATGGTCATTTTTCCTGACCTACAGTCAATATATGCAGCAACAGTAGCCAACCAGGGCCTTCCTAAGATGACTGGATATCCCAACTTCCAAGCTTTAGGTTGTAAGACCATAAAATCAATGGGATACTCCCAAGATTCAACTGTGACCATTACATCCTCAATCACTCCATCTGGTACATCAATAGATTGATCTTCCAATTGAAGAGCAATATTGGTTGGCTGTAATCCTGTTAAATACAACAGATTGAACATATTTGTTGTTATAACATTGATGACAACACCAAGATCCACCAAAACGTTAGATATTGACTGACCATTTACAAAAATAGTAATGACTAGACTCCCAGGATCCCCATATTTTGGTGAAATAAGCTTTTCAGCAACAAGATCAGCTAGATTCCCTTCCACTTTGACCATTTTTGGGTATTTTTATTTCTTCCTGGTGTCTTTATACACTGGTCTCTAATGGTCTAGTTTAATTTGGAATGTCCCTTATTGCTCTTAGAAGTGGGACTTCAATGTTCATCTTTTTCAACTCTTGAACTAGTGTTGTTTCTTCTACAGTTTGAGTTTCCTGTAATCATTCTAGAAAAGGAGTTGCATGTGCATTCTTATCTTTTCCTTGACCATTCCTAGTGGCTTGCATTTGTGGAACATGTTCAGTTTCTTCATTTTCCTCAGGTGTCTCTTCTTTCTCATTTTCCTCAAGTTATTTCTATGATAACAATAGGAGGATTATTCACTGTTCTCCCAGACCTTAGTCGCATATTATTGATAGTATTAACCTGCATTGTATCACTTTGTCCTACTTCATTAATTGAAGTTGTCTATTGATTTTTAGGGTTTTCTACAGGCTGGGCTGGAAGTTGAGTTTGTGTTTTTTTCCCGTGTTGTTGATAGTTTTGTGGTGGGGCCATTAAAGATTGTTGTGGTTGCTGGAACCTCCTCTATTGATTAGAATTTTGTTGAGGTGCCCATTGTTGGTTTTTCCATGGATTTGCATTAGCTGGTGGTGTCCAACCCTGATGATTGTAGGGAGTCATCCATGGTGGTGGATGTGGGTAAACCATCTAGTTTGGTGGTGTCCACTCAAGTTGTCCCCAAGTAGGATGAGGATCTTGACTAGGCCATGACATCATCCAGGGGTTCTGAGTAGGTCTAGGGGCATACACAGCCTGATTATTTGGCCTTTGAACAAAGTTTACCTCTGCATTTTCTTGAGACACGACATTCAATATTTATTTCAACTGAGGTAAGAAAGTGTAATGGTTAGTATCATGATCAGTGACATCACAGATCAAACACATATCTGTGACATCCAAAGGACACTCTCTCAAAGGATGTATCTTCCTACATTTAGGGAAGTATATGTCTAGAGGTTATTTTGCAGAACTGGTCTTGGCTTTCATCCCATCTATGGTTGATGTTAATTATGACAAGATGTATGTTTTCATGTTAGCCATTTCCTCTAGAAGTTCTGAGGTACCTAGGGCAATCTTGGATGTTTTTATTTTCCTTATACCTCCTCGTGTTCTAGAGTAACTTCTACATAGCTTAGTGATATCTTCCATGCTAAGTTTGTGCACATCACCTCCTCCCATAAGATGGAGGGAATCCTTGGTTTCCTCATCAAGTCCTTTAAGGAAAACTATCTTAGTGATTTCTGCATGTAACTCATAACCACTCCTCCGATGGAAGAAAGAGAAATCTATCCAGATAATCTTCTAGATTTTCATCTTCCTTTTGCTTTATCTAGAAGAACTCTTCTTTCCTATCTCTTCCCATGCAGTAGTCTTGATATTTGTCCAAAAAGGTTGTCTCCATGTTCTCCCAAGAACAAATGGAGTTAGGGGACAATCCCATGAACCACCTCATAGCAGAGTCTTTGAGGGTGGAAGGAAATAGTTTGAGTTTTTGATTGTCTATTCTGTAGTCATATGTCTGGAAAAGAACTTTGAATTCAAACAGGAACTGATCTGGGTCTTCTGTAGACATTCCTAGAAGATAGGGAGGATGGATGGTGAGATATTTTTCATAGGTGCATCCTCATCTTCATCTAAGACAATGGGATAGGTAAAGGTTCTACCCAAGGGTTGGTTCTCATTATTCCCATTGTTATCTCCCATTTCTGAAGGTTGTTCTAGTTCTAAATAGGATGATACAAAATGTTCAGAAGGGCTTCTAGGCATTTGTATTAGATTCAGTGTCACTTTCAGTGTTCCCTACTTGTACTCTATTTAGAGATATTCTTTGGATATTACGTGGTATAAATATCCCTTGAATGTCTCGTGGCCTATGCATCAAGGTTGGTTATGTAAACAAGGCCTCGGATTTTACTGGTTGCATAGATTAACTTCATTAACACCCATAACATGTAAAGTGAATAAAATGGCGTGTTGTGCTTATGGTGTCCCCAATAAATGATGCCAAAAATGATGGGTTGTTGTATTCTCCAATCATTTAACTAATAGATTCTTCTGCTAGTGTCATTATAAAACTAGGGTTGTGTGTCCAAGGTTGTATGCAATGAAGCTTTATGCAAATCAATTGTTCAGTGGTTCCTTTTGGGGGTTTTGGTTGTTATGTTTCTCTCTGTCTCTTCTAATCTATGGAAATGTAATGCTAAACTACTGAAACAACATTACTGTAATGAAATGCATTTAATGGAAATACTTTGTTGGAATTGAAATGCACACACCAAATCAATATAACATAATTCAAATAACACACACTCTGAATTGAAATTGTAGAATTTAAATGACACACTCATAATTGAAATAACATGAAAGGAAATAACACACACTAAATAGAAATTGCAATAAAGGAAATAAGTAATTGCATTCAAACTATAACTTATCAGAAACCACAAGCATGCATAAACATAAAAGCCTCTAGTCACCTTGGTCGAGTGGGCCCTTTCTCTTCCTCAGGATGGAGGTAATCTCAACACCACAGGATATTCAAAACAACATCTAATATATTGATTCAGAAAAGTTCCATAACATACTCAGTACATAACTTGGAAAATAGATACTAACTGTTATAAACTGTATTGCAGATTACCAACATCAACTAACTACTAAATTATTCTTCAAGGAGATGTCTATATAGACATAGTTGGTTACACATCATGCCAAAATTGTAGGCACTGAGTTCTTCCACTAACAACCCTATTAAAGTTCATTAAATCCTATGGAACTGCTAAAAACAAGATCCATGTTTATAGGTTGTCAATGGAAAAAGTCTTCCATGACTGCACGACAACTCCAAACTCAGACTCCTTGATTACAATTCCCATCATTGGCAATAAATATCCACTATTATCCTACACATGTCACCACATTTCACTCACAGAGGTGATTAGTGGGAGGTTCTACGGTTAACAAGTTGTATGAAACAAAACAAGAGAAATGCATTGAACTTACTAGGATATAACTATATAAAGCATCCCCATGCACTAATTAATCATGTTTAATGACAAATCAATAATCACATAGATGATATAAACAAGTCAAATAATGCACTTGTGTGTGTTGTACTTGATAGTGAGCAAAGTAAGCTAGATGTAAAGAAATGTAATAGATGTGCGTATGGAATAGAATGAACTTCCCTCCTATGAAGTGTATGTAGGATAACCAACCCTTGTTTCCCTTGTGATGGTGCTAGATGGATGCAATGGAGCTCTTAGATGCTTGATGGATGCAACCTTAGGTGGTGATAGCTAATGTTTAGTGCTTGGTCCTTTATTATGATCACATAAATTTATATTTATATGATTCCTTTGCTTAAATTTGATAGTTAACCCTGAAAAGGCTGACTACCAGTAAAATAAGATTCTCAAATGGCTAGAAAGGACCTAAAAAGTGTGAGTAAAGTACAAAGGGGTCATGGGCACCCAAAGGGGATGAGGGCACCTGTCATTGGGGTCTTGGTTGGGTGCTAGTGTGCAGGATGATAAAAGCCAAAGTGTAACAAGATAGACTAAGAAAGTAAGGGTGCAAGACTGAAAGAATCAACAAAAAACAAAGAAAGGTGGCCAAAGACATGGGTTAATTAATACTCTTCTTACTTAGGAATCATATGAATAGTAGTACGTAATCAAGACTAGATAATTACCCAAAGTGCATGATTTTGTGTCTACAATATACACCATCGAGTGCATCTTTTTCATCCAAGGATCGACCAAGATAATCTGTGCATAATATTATTGATAACATCCACCACTTCATCTCTTGATTGCCTTAGTTTTTTGCAAGTTTCATTAAAGATTTTGACCCAAAATTCAATTGCCTTGAAAAACTTGAAGTGTTTGTCTGCATCTAGAACTATTCCTTCCTTAATTAGGATCATGAACCTTTTTAAGCCCACTGAAATCTTCTAGAGGCAGATCTAGATTCCCAATTTCTTTAAGGAATTCTTCATTTAGCTTATCAACATCTTTCCTTGTCTATTCCAAAGCATTGAAGGAATTCACCGTATCATTAATAAAAAATTTCCCTTGAACAAGAACACATTGAATCCATTCATCAACAACCCTACCCTTCTCGTTAAATTTTTCCATCCTAGGTACTAATGAGAAATCAAAACAAATGGGAGTAGGCGTAGGAGAAGCTATCTGAATCTAAGAAAGGCTTGGAAAGCTTGAGTAACACCTCCGTCAATTGTTTGACTTTCTCCTTCAATTCATCTCTTAAGAATTTAGTCTCTTTGAGATCATTGCAAATAATATCCATAACACTCTGTGCATCCTATTGAGCACCTTCAATGGTACCCTTACCCATATAAACCCTTGTAATCTGGTAATCCATAGTTGTGATGTATTATTTAGTTTTATCTACTGTAGGATGACAATCTTTGCAAATTTATGACCAGATGCATCAACTGAGATCCGTGAAACAATATTGGGTTTCTCGATTGACTGAGTAGGTGTTGGCTTTAATGAGATGAAAGAAAGTGAGGAGGGGAGGAAATGAGGTGAGAAGGAGAGGAAATGAGAGCGAGCACCTGTGATTGTTGAGTGATTATATTTATGGAGGAGGTGTCAAGATTGGAAGATACCATAGGCTGATATGCTACAATACTCACTAGAAATTCCTTGGTGATTGTTAGAGAAGGAGAATCGAGAACCACAACTAATGAAGAAGGTGCATTAGATGATATAGGCTAAGATTTACTCCCACTATGAACATAATTAAATTTAACCCTTTTATGTGGGCTTGCACCTCTATCCTTTTCTCCATGTGAGGGGCTCGCCTCTGATGATGATGTGATAAGTAGCTTTGGGAAATTGGATTTCTTGAGCTGCATACCCCATGAATATAACCATGCCTTTGTGCAGACAAGGGTTTGAGTGACTCTCTCTTGTATAGATGTGTTTCCTTAACTGACCAATTGACTGCCAGAAATCTGGTGTTGTCACCGTCCATTTGTTCATGCATAGTTTCAATGATGCTCTCGTTATTAACCGCATCTTCAAGGACCTCTGCGAGATTCAACACCCTTATCTCATCCAAATTCAACCTGTTATGGTCCTTTATTCTGACTGCAACCTCATCCCTGAGATCAATCCAAATGTCTTTGAGATCTAGAACATGAAGTTGTAACATTCTGTGAGCCTTAAGAATGCCTCAAAAATCAAAGACTGGTCTCAACTTCATAGTCTTCTTAAGCTTATCTTCTAACTCATAGACCACACTTTTGGATTTGATCACAGAGGATCACGTATATCTCCCAATTGATATAGGAAATGAAATGACGAACTTATGTTACTTTGTTGAAACTTGTGGGAATCCAAAATTTGTTGAACCAATTCCATAAGAATCAATTTATCGCTTGGATATCTTGGAAGATTCATTAGTGTTTCCTGAAATATGACAACCCGCAAATATGTAAACTTTCTCAATTGCAAAAAGATGTAACCCCATTTCAATACTTCATTCCACGTAGTGTCTGAGACTCTTCGCTTTATAAGATTAGGATCCAATCTACATATAACCTCGTAGAAGAAGGCATCATTAACTCTTCTGAAGATATTCTAGGCTTCCTTTCAAAGACAACTAGGGATAAAACTTATAAATGTGATTAGTCGATTTATTAGCCTTTGTATCAAACCCATGATAATTTCTCATCCTAGTGGCAACATAAGTAGCACAAGACATGTAAAACTTGCCTGTGGAAAGGATTGTTTTCATTTGAGCGTCAATGGTATCGCTAATGAAGGTTCCCCAGTCAAGATACTACTCATTCTTTTTGATGATGGTGATGAACTGATACATCCATCAGTGAAATTCCTTAGCTTCCGGGAGCCCAAATACCCTGCTCAGGAGCGTAATAATATCACTGATTTCTAAACTGAAGTCACTGTTGGTAACCGTTTTTGGAAATCTAGCTATAACAGGTTTAGGTTTAATCGAGAACTTCTTATTCGCATGTTTAACACAATTGTCTAAGTCATTATACCAAGCCTGTTGATCCAGTTGAAGATTTGTGTTAACATATTCCTCAAAATTGGGAGGCTTGATGAGTGCATTAAAATAATCCATATCCAATTTGATTACTACTTCTCCCACCTGATTCCACGCTGACCTAGAGTTCGAATCACAATTACTAGTGCATACAAGAATAAATTTGGGACACTGTGCAGAAATGGGAAAAACCGTTGCCAATGGTAGTCCACTTGCACAAAGAGATTCCATGAAGTTTTTGAGGAACTCTGAACTCTAGCCCAAAATTTTTCCATGTCTACATGTCCCAACTTTGTGTCCCTAATATCAAAATTTTAATCAATGGAGCCATAACACCCTAATACTCATACTTCATTTATTTAGTTCCTTCCTTTTTACCCTTTCCTTTTCCTAAATCAAACAAGAGGAACTTGCCACAAAAATGCCTGAACTTTCTGGAAGAGAATCGATTTTTGCACCCTACTCAACAAGTGTGAAAGTCTGAAAAACCGAGTCAAAAACATAGTCTTTCCGAACACTTTAGAAAACCCAAACAACTGATCAAAATTTGGTTGTTGTTTAGCACCTTTGAAAACCCAATACACTGCAGGGTTTATAACTTGTTTGGAACTTGAGAAAAACTTGACACACTGCGGAAGATACAACCTATTTAGAAAGTAAAGAATCTTGAAACACTAGTCGAAAAAATCACCTGCTTCGACATGCGTGAAACCCGATAATACACATTTAGGCACAAAAACATTGAAACTTGTTTCTAATTCGTCAAACTTTGAAGCCCTTGTCAAAAGTAAACAAAGAAAGAATCTAAAAAGATTCCCACTCCTGCTTAACATCAAAAATATTCAACTGGGAAGGAAGGAAACAAAAGAAGAAATGGAAAAAGACCCATTTCGACCAAATGTAAACCAGGGTACGACCCAAAAAGTATAAAAGAGGAAGATTTCCTTACCTGGAGATGAAAAAATGCTTTCAAACCCACAAGAAATTATAAAAACGTCAAGGAAATGTGAGTTGGGTTTTGAGAGTGTGAAAACATGAAGAAAATCCAAACGGTGGAGGGAATGCAAGGTACAAATGACGTGGAAAATCATCTATTTATAAAATAACTAGCAAGAAATACACATAAGTTGACACTTGTGCTCACCTACCTCCAGCTGGACATTAAATGCATTGATTTCATAATCAGAAACTCGATCGGATATGTCATCATGTAATCGGGTCTCGAAAATCTGACATAAAGATGTTTTATCAAGTCAGATTTGGGTTCGAGGAGCGTGGAGAATTTTACATGTGTTCAGGAGGTGAGATGTTTTGATGTAATCAGATCCCGAAACCCGACAACACATGGTTCAAGTCAGACTTCGGGTTCGGGAAGCATGTAACACATTGCATGCATTTTGAATTTCCTATGCTTTGTACAATCGGATCTTGAAACCCGACAACACAGTGTAAATCAAAATTTCGGAATCGTGAAACAAGGAACATATTACATGCTAAATGCTAAGGGAACCCCATAATCTTTTGAAACATCTTTCAAAGACAAATTTTGGATCAAAAAGACTAAAAAAGGATTCATTAAGAAATTTTTTGATTGGTTATCTCCATTCTCTCAATAAACTCGAAATTGGGATAAAAAATTGTAATATGGACGGCCCTAATATTTTACCAGTTGGTAAGGAGGATAGCCTTGAGTAGACAGTAAAATGAGCAATTGATGGCCAAGGAGCTCAGTAAGAATGTCATGTTGCTTAGCTTTGCGAGCAAAGGTGAGAGGCTCTGGTAATCATATGACTTGAGGTTCACTGATACGAGCACATGTAGCAGACATATAATGAAGATGAGATGTAAAAGGAGAATAAACATGAACCTCATAAACATCCTTAAGATGTTGGATTTCAGATTTAAGAGATGTAATCGTGGATTCCATAACCTGAATTTTTTCTTAAAAAAAGGAATGTAAAGCTTAAATTGAGTTCAACATGGATTGATTAGATGGAGGATCACAAAGACTAGGGTTGTCAGATAGACGATCTAAAATAGTACTCACTTAATGCGGTGACATATCGCTATAGAGATACATGGTGTCTAAGGATTTTTTCAGAACAACTTAGCACTTATGATGCATTTGAATTAAATCATATAAAGAAATTTGAGCAACTTTAGGAGCCATGATAGAAAAGATGATGTGCCAAGGAAGGATCTGAAAGACTGGTCACAAGCGGGGCTCACCAAAATGATTAAGCTAAAATGTGGAATAAGAGCCTAATCCGATGCTATTGTAACAGTAAAATGAATATGCAATTAAATACAGAAAATACACCCAAGTAACTAAGCAATAAATTATGAAACCTTAATTGCAATGAGGAGAAAGAGGTACTTAGCTGATTCACAATAAAATATGGAGTGTACTGAAGTGTTGACTAGGTGAAAAGAGTAGAAAGAGCGTCACACAAAGACTCAGAAAAATGTAGATCTTGAGAGATAGGTTGGACATGGGACAGGCCCGTGATCACCCTAGGCCTATTTCTTGGTTTCTGGGTCCGTGGAAAATCTCAAGAAACCTCCTCCGAGTGGTAACAAGATGTTCACTTTTTAGTCGCATTTGGTGCTCTAAGGTCACACCAAGATCGTCGAGGTCGCTGGAAACCTACAGTGAAATATGAACCTACAAAACCCTCAAATAGACATCAAATCCTAAAAAAGAAAGATGCATAATGAGGGGACGAACTGTCCTTAGCTGTCACAATGGTAAAATTATGACTGAACACTACACTACATTTCAGACCCAATGTAGTTATCTATGTGTGTGTCTAGAATAGTGCCCTAGGTTGTTATTTTGCATGTCACACTTGGATAGTAAGCAAAGTAAGCTAGATGTAAAACATGTAGTAAATGTATGCATGGAATAGAATGAACTTCCCTCCTATGAAGTGTGATGTAGAATAACCAGCCCTTGTGTCCATTTTGATGGAGCTAGATGGATGCAATGGAGCTCTTAGATGCATTGATGGATGCAACCTTAGGTTGTGACCAAACTAATTTCTTAGATTCTTGGTCCTTTATTATGATCACATAAATTTATATTCATGAAAGTGATTCCCTTACTAGAATTTTTTAACTTAACCCCATAAAACCTTCTGACAAACTAAATGAGCAATAAGATGCTTAAATGGCTATAAAGGAACCCAAAAGTGTGAGTAAATTAACAATGGGACATGGAGCACTTGCTTAGATAGGTAATGAATAACAGCTTGGTGTTGGTGTCAAGGTTGTAGATTAAGTCCATAAATCAAGGAAATAACTCTGTCATCAAAGAACTAGTCAAGACCATAGATTTAGGAGAGAACTAGACATCAAGGAGCTAGTCAATACCATAGATCAAGAAAAGAACTATACCTAACAACTAGATAATATCTCCTAGTATCTAAATAAGATAAAAGAAATATCCACACACATAAGTGGGTGAGGATAAATAAAATAAAGGTAAATAAAGTACCTAGGTGAACAAGAGCTAAGGTAAATACCTACTCTAACACCCCCCCCTCAAGTGAAGCCAGGGGCCAAAATAGAAGTGACAAGTCCATAGTATGATTCATGACAACTAGGCCTGATGATAGGTACTCATGTACAATAACTAGGAAAAATGGGACAATGCAAGGCACTAAAAACCAATAACAACAAAGTAAAGAGAGTAAAAACCTGCTGCAAGGCATCCCAAGAAGCTCGGCTCAAAAAAACTCATACAATGCTGAAGAAAGTTTGGTGTGCACTATGGTCTGAATCCACTGCTCGATCAAAAAAACTCAGAAAAGCAATTAATACTGGGCTTCAACCATAATAGCTCCATACAAGGAGACTATCAATTGAGTGATGTCGAAAGTGCAAAAAAAACACCAAACATAATTCAATTAACTATTGCAAATAGGTGTGGCACGATCCAAGAACAATAACCAAAACAACAAGGCAAGGACACAAAATCCAGAGTATCGTGATCCAAGAAAAGCCAAGGTAACAAGGCAAGGACACAAAAACCTGAAGAAGCAGGATCAACACAACACCCTCCCATACTGCTGAATGGGTGGAGTGACGCTACAAATATGTATGAGTATGTCAAAATAACTACTCGAACACTGAAAAACTAATACTAGACTTCACTAGAAATGAGATCCCCCACAAGAGATACTATCAACATGCCAAAAGTGTCAAAAATACAAATACAAAATATCTCAACAAACTAGAGAGATACACTACACCTGCTAAAGAAAAATGCTTAAAAAAAAGAAGCATTACAATGCAGAAGGTATAGAAAGTGGAGCAAGAGGTCGAATGGTGGAGGAGCCACACCTGTAGAGTCCTTTCAAGGAATGTCTATGTTGCCACCACCAAGTGATAAGATATCCACCCCAAATCAACACAGATGGATGAAAAATATGTCTGCATATGACTTGGTGTAAAATGCACAATGGGTGCATGCAAAGGAACATCAGCCAATGTGTGTTAGGTTGATCATGGTCCTGATAGTTGGAATCTTAGGTTTCTTAAGCCTGAGTGAAGGTGAATAACTTGTGTGTTACTCATGATCCTTAGAAAGAGGCAGCGAACAAAAATAAGAGCTCTGTTAATGTGTGATCTTAATGAAGTATCTGCTCGAAAACCAATGTCCCCCATGGCGAGAATTCCACTTAACATGTGGAATAGGGGAAACAATACCCTGTGAATTTCTACCAATACCTCCGCTAGTGAAACCCATAGAACGAAGCATGTGAAAATTGAATGCAGTGGTATGCTTCCCAAAAGAGCCATGCATATGAGCAGAAGTATGATACACAACATGTGTTATTGTAATAGGCACATGTGTGGAAGAGTAAATGCAGTAACAAGCCTCATAGGCTTAGGAGCATCAAGAGCAGTGTTCAAAGACTGGTAGATCAATGTTAGTGGGTACAAGGAGAAACAATTGCAAGTGGACTAGGAGCATGGTACATGGATGATCACAATATTATGGCGATGTTGTAGGCTAGCAAGTGTTTGCTGCAGGGAGTGTATTAGTGTATCCTTATCATGGATCAGTGATTGTAGAAGAGAATTTCATTTCTTGAGCGATCTATTTTCTTCCACAAATTTTACAATATCCTCTTGAAGTCCACACATTTCAGAGAAAAGCATATCATTTTTAGAATCCATGATAGATACAAGAATGCAACTCCCAAAAATTTAGGACGTTGGGCTCAGCCGCGTCCACAATTCATTACAACAATCCTCCATATTTGACACTTTATAATGAGTGTGTGTTACAATATGAAACTTTATAATTATAGAGAAATTCTCAAAATAAATATTTCCAAATGGAAAGAGCATGAAAAAAAAGCACTTTTGTAAAAATTGACACTCAAAACACCGAGTTACCGATCAAAAGATACAAGCTTTTCAATATTATGCTCTGTTATTTATTTTAGTTACCACTAAAACAAAATAAAATGCTCATTGCCTTCACCACACAAATAAAATGAAAGGGGGGCTAGAGTTAAGCCCTAGATTTAAGCCCTCATACGACCATACCATATGACCAAACACGATGGATTACACAACTTACTCTTCTAGGGTGTGTTGTTTGTTTTCAAGAAAGTCACATCCAACTACTCCTTCTGGTAAAAATTACTATTATGGGACTGTGTGGATAGTGACTTGCATTGCCAAAAATAGCAGGGTGCAGAATTTTCCCGAAATGGTAGAATCCGTGCGCGGCCTAGTACCCTACCAAAAAAGGAAAGATTCGTCCTTCCCGAAAAATACCTCTTGCACGCAAACTGAAAATGTTATGACAAAACAGAAAAATATCCCAGTTCAGATCTCAACAGAACCAACAAAACCAAAAAAAATAATTTCTGGTTTTCTTTCCTATCTGGCATGAATCCCTGAGGTGACCCAGTGCATTTCTCTGCAACAAACAAAAAAACCAACAAACGACTGCCTCTAGAAACGGTCGAGTTTACAGTCGATCTTAGGGTTTTCCCACCTTCTGGATCCAATGAAAGCCTCTATTTTGCATAAGAACCACACACATCAACAAAATACAAACAAATCCCAAATATATGAATTTATTTGCAAAATAAAACTTACAGATAGATGTCAATAACAATCTCCTGCTCTGATACCATAAAATGAATGATAACCAGATCGTACCAAGTGAAGAACACAAATGTTAATCAAACACCACGATCTATATGATGAAAGTGATTCGCTAGAATAACTTTACATAAAACCTTTGCAAATAAATGAGCAACAATATCATATATTATTATGGAACTCAATGAAATACAATCAGAAGGAGCCTTGCTTATATAGGCAAGGAATATCAATCTAAGAACTAGTCAAGGCCATAGATCAAGTCATAAATCAAGGAAATAACTAGTCATCAAAGAACTAGTCAAGATCATAGATTTAGGAGAGAACTAGACATTAGGGATTTAGTCAATACCATAGATCAAGGAAAGAACTAGTCAATATCATAGATTAAGGAAAGAACTATACCTAACAACTAGATACTATATCCTAATATCTAAATAAGATAAAAGAAATATCCACACACATACGTGGGTGAGGATAAATACAATAAAAGGTAAATAAAGTACCTAGGTGAACATAAACTAAGGTAAATAACTACTCTAACACTTAGATGCTTGATGGATGCAACCTTAGGTGGTGATAGCTAATGCTTAGTGTTTGGTCCTTTGTTATGATCACATAACTTTATATTTATATGATTCCTTTGCTTGAATTTCGTAATTAACCCTGAAAAGGGCTGACTACCAAAAAGATAAGATGCTTCAACGACTAGAAAGGACCCAAAAATTGTGAGTAAAGTACAAAGGGGTCAGGGGTACTCAGAGGGGACGAGGGTGCCTAGCGTTGACGGCTTGATTGTGTGCTGGCGTCCTGAGTGATAAAAGCCGAAGTGTAATAAGATAGACTAAGCAAGTAAGGTGTAAGACTGAAAGAAGCAACAGAAATAAAAGAAAGGTGGCCAAAGACATGGGTTGATTAGTACTTTTCTTATTTAGGAAATCATATGAATAGTAGTATGTAATCAGGACTAGATAATTACCCAAAGTGCGTGATTTTTGTGTCTACAATATACACCCTCGAGTGCATCTTTCTCATCCAAGGATCAACTGAGATAATATGTCTTATAGATTCCCAATATCTTGAAAATTATGATGCTGCCAATATTCAATGGGTATCACATACAATCTTATCCAAACTTGTGTACTCATTTGTCCTATTCATCTGTAAACTCCAATTACTCCTCCAAGTTTGCAAAAACCTTGCCAACTTAACTTATTGTAGACACATAATGTCCACCTCTAATAAACCTCTTCAAAAAATCTCGCACAATGTATTTGTGAGGGGAGTACCCCTAAAAATTGCGAGAAGCAATTCATGAGGTACTTATGGCAAACAATCATTATTACGAATTCAATCCATCAAGGGCTTCATAACTATTTTGTAAATAATGTTTGATAGTTAGTATGCAATAAAATCATTAAGTTTAAATTGTCATTGGGATTCAAAAAAAATCCCCTTCCTCAATCTCGTGAAGAGGACAACAAGATCATTGAGTCTTGGGCTTTCACAAAGAAATCAAACAAAGAATTGATTATGATTTTTGAGAAATATGTTGGAAATCAATATAAAAAACTAAGAGAGCACTAACGGTCAGGGGCAAATGACTAACTTGAGGGTTAACAACCTCTTGGGAGGTTGACGGTTGAACCTATATTTAACAAATAAGGTGCGATACATGACTTGTGTTTGGCCGAGCTTTGTGGAATGGGAGTTGCACTAATAAGTGGTTTAACATTATTGAATTTAGAAACACCCACAGGGGGATCGATGCTAATGCATTTGTTATGGCTGTTTTTATGACCATTAATTATGGTCCAACCATCCTTGCCATTTCCCTAAGGGTCCTTGGCATTAAGCTTTGAAATAACCTTATTATATGCGGCTAGCAATGAGAAATCACAAATCTTGTATCCAAAAGATTGATATCTAAAAACCATTCCAAAGTTACTCACCCAACAAGGTATGACCTCCTTGACCCAAATTTCTGTATGGTTGATAGCTTAACATTCATTGGTCCATTCATTCCTTTCCCCAAAGCTAGATTTGCAAGTTTAAAACTATTTGGAATACCATTCTTGAACCTAAATTTGCCCATTTTTTTTGGTGTCTATTATACTCGCGTCTTCCCCTTGGCCATCGTCTTATGCTTTTAGGGGATCCACAATTAATTTTCCATTTTTTGTGGTCACTTTGAAATTGTTATGCACCTCTTTTGGCTTTGTTAGAAAGCTCAAATAACCTAGTCATTATGTCATGAATTTTTAAAACCATTCAGATCAAGACCCTTAATTCAACAGGATATCATCTTAGGAGACTAACCTCATCTCCTAGTTGACTTCACTTAGGTTTGGCATAATTTCAGAGTAGATTTTTTTTTTAATTGGAAAGAAAGGAATTCGGCTATATTTTTTCATGTTTTTGTTGATTGTAATCTTTCAGCCTATAATAAAGCCACGATTGCATCTAATGTCATTTACATATTCATGTCTAAGCTTAGAAGGTGGCGTTAGAGGTCACTCATTTAGAGACCTCTCTAAGCTTAGAAGGTGGCGTTAGAGGTCATGTTTCGCCACCCTCCACTTCTAGGGATTCCACTATGAGAGGGAGGGGACGCCACCATATCTACTTTTGTACATATTCTAGGTGGGGCTCTCTAACTTGCCACCACTCTCCTCCATAACCTCTCTGCAACGGAGGGGGCTCTCCACCTCTGCATTGAGATGATTAGGCTTCATTGCCTTCCTCTAAGAAGATGCCTCGATTAATGTTAGTTATCTCGCCAACGAGGGATCAAGATGAAGTTATAGTGGTGATAGAAGGCGCAACCAATGGTTGAGAGCTCATCGATGATGGAAAAACCCTTCTTGGTGGCAATTGGGGCAATCTGATGACAAAGACCCTCATCCCACCTACCTTTTCGTTACAACTGTTTGATAACAATGTTTTATAATAGCTTTGTTTAATATTATCTTTTTGTAAGCTTTACTCTTAGACCACACAATGTGATGGTTTTGTCACATGATACCATCTACCTTTTTTTTTTTGGTGAATAACAATATTATCTTATTTTTTCCAAATAATATAGTGATTATTTCATAAAAACATGTTCGCCAAATTTTAAATATGTAGATTTGAACATATAACAATTTTAAAAATGTGTAACTATTTTATAGCTAAAAACAAGAAAAACATGTAAAACACCATCTAACCACAAAACACATACATATTGAAGCTATTGGCAACAACATGTAAACTATACCTCTGACTATAAAAGATATACACAATCAATATATTAGCATGAATTCATCGCCACAAGACACTAATTAAAAGCCACTGGGGTTGGCTTACTCAACCTCGACCACTAGTTAGTCCACTTTGTGGGTTAACTCTTGACTTTTGACTTACTTTCTCTTAGAGCTTCCGAGAGATATATCCTTGGCAAACCTCAACTTCCTTCACATATCCAAAGGGTGTAAAAATTTTTTTTTTTTTTTTTTTTAATTAATTCCCTAAAATATGTGTTAGATTATCTGCGTTCTTGAGAGTCCCCACAAAACCCCGGGAAAACAGAAATCTAGTTCCGTGTCTTGAACGATAAATGGAAAAATCCGAAAAGCTGAAAACTGAATGGCTTACTGATCACTCGACAAGCCTGCACTGAACAACCTTAAATTGTGCTAATAGAAGAATCATACAAAATCATCTCCTCAATGTCATTTCCCAGGGGAAATTTTCAACTAGGCCGCTCGGTTGAGTCTAATTGACCTTTTCTTCTTCATCTGTATCTTCGTTTTGATTAAAATTTTTCTGTGCCGTGTCTCGATTTTGAATTAAACTAAACTTGTTCGTACTTTTCCAGCGGTTAGTAGGGCAGAGTTTGGAATACGATTGGAGGCTGTACAATAACAGCAACAGAGCGCATTATTGCAATTATCCGTATGCGAACCCTGATCCTAACGAGCAGCGTACCATGGGTCCTATGCTCGACAATAATCCTTCTCCTTACCAGCAGCCGCCGCCGCCATGGGGTTGGCCAACGTATGTGAGTGGTGAGTCTCCTTACAGAGCAGTTAATGAAACGAATGCCAATTTTAGAAGGAATGAAGTCTACGGCGAAAGAGGGCGCATGCCTTATTACAGGGGTGGAAGTGGCAATGTAAGAGGCCAATATTCATATCCAAATGCATATTCAAGCGCTAACCCAAACATGGTGCCGAGGTCCTTTGGTAGGCAGTTGCGAGCACCGCCTGCTGATGATCATCGACACTGGCAGTATGTTCTCAAGCTACCTCCATCTCAGAATGGTATGTATCAATTTACTTCTTCGTACCCAATTTTTCTGCAGGTAAATTGTTTTAATAACCATTTTGATTTAGATAATTTTATTTTCTTCGCTTGGTAAATCAACTTTCTGGAGCAAAGGGATCTATGCTAATATAACATGTCCACCTAGATGTTATATGGGTCTAGTCCTATGGTAATCCCATGAGATGCCACACCACATTCAAGTAAGTGAAGGGATGCCGTACTCCGAGTTGTATTCAATGGACAAGAACTGGAATGAATCAATTCGAGCTATAGTTGTAAGCTACTAGCATCAGCCTATCATGTGTGGCGATCTTGGACCGTGTTCTTAAGATTTGTGGACATGGGTTGTAATCAGGCATATCCCATAACCTTTATGTCATAACCTCATTATCTGTATGCTAGAATTATGAGTTATCTTATTTCGGTGAAGGGTTTTGAACCATTACCGTTACTCTACAACATAGTTACCTGAGACGGGGGGCGGGGGGACGACAATTTTTTTCTAAACTTTGGGGACGGCAGGGGACGGCTAATTAAAAAATATATAAATATTTAAAATATAAATATATAGTGACTAAATTATATAAATAAGCTGAAATAAAACCATTTGAGATTTAAATAAGGTGAAATTTGAACTCATAAACATCAAATACATTCCTTAATGCTATAATATCAATATGTTAATGTCATAAATTGAAAATTCATAATACATATTTGAATTTTAAATTTGAGACAAGCTGATATTTCAAATATATTATAAAATATAAAAGTAAAACCATTCTAAATTACGATTGATCAAGTGACAATAATTGATATTCATATCATTAATCTCATAGCCAAATACACCAACAATTGTCTATTGTCAATATTACAAAAAAAAAGGACAACTACAAGTATCAACCTAAAAATCAGAATCAACATCTAAAGTAATATCCACGAACTCCTCCTCGCTGGTACTAGCATTCTCGTCCTCAAAGGTAAGCCCAATCAATCCCCACTACATAGTATTGTCCTTTTCAACCTGCCTCGACTCCTCGGGATCTACATCCCACCGTAATGCTGGGGTCTGTTTGTACTCAGGTGTTTTGCAATCCATAAGACGCAAAGTACTGTGTACAGGTACAAGCTTCTCTGCTCTCGCAGAGGTAAGCCTATTCCTCTTAACAGAGTGTATCCAACCATATGTAGACTAGTTCCTCTCAGAGGCAGAGGAGCTAGAAACCTGGGAAAGGAGGCGAATGGCAAGTGGTCACAGCAGTCCTGGAAGCCCATACAGTCGCCACCAACTCACTTGCTTCTCCTGTGCTATTGTTACCCTGTTTGCCTTTGCTAACGTTTTGTACCCATCAAGTTTAGTGAAGTCGAGCCACTCTAATCTGATCTGTGAAGCCTCTTGTGGAGTGTACATTTTTTTAAAGGCCTTCATAAGGCCCTTCTTCACCTCATCATCATCCAATGGGATAACTCTGCATGGCCTCTCCACATACCATTTGGGATTCAATGCACACGTAACCATATGAAGAGGAGTGTTCAACTTCTCCCATCTCTGCTGAATAATGGGCTGTATATGTTCATTATAGAACTCCAAAGTGGGGTCCCTCATCCGAATAGCTGCCTTCATTTGCTCAAGCATGCTGTCAATGCACTCGTAGATCTCACCAAGATTGGGGCTGTTAGAATCCCCATATTTGATGACACTAAAAATTAGAGCTATGATTGATATGATGTATTTCATATCAACCCAAAATGTTTCGCGCAACACCACTTCCTTCACTCTTTTCCCTTGATCTGTCTTGGATTCACGCCACCTAGTCCAATCATGTGTCATAATCATAATTTGCAGGGGCTCCTGCAACTCAGACATCCTCTCCAACAAAATAAAATAAGATGCAAAGCAGGTGTCAATTGGTTTCAAAAACTCCTTCAAAAAATTTCGAAAAAGTGCCAATGATGTGTGGTGATTACATATGAACTTCTGCACATCCCTGGCCTCAGTCACTATCTAGTTAACCCACTAAATCTTCCCTATGTCTTTCAGTGCATTGTTCATGGTATGCACACAACATGGAGTCCAAAAAATATGCCTATATTCCCGCTCCACTAGCTTGTCTGCTGCTTTGCACACATAAGCTGCATCTGTGACAACCTGTACAACATTTGAAGGTCCAACCTCCGCAATGGCATTCTTCAAAATTTGATACTGAAACTCAACATCTTTCCGCTTCCCAGAACAATCAATTGCTTTCACGAAGTACGGTCCATCTTTGCAAGAGACATTGATATTGATGAGAGGACGGTGTCTAATATCTGTCCACCCATCCATGATAATGCCACATCCATGTCACCTTCATCTCCTCAATCAACAGATTAACCTTGGAATAGTTTCTATCCAAGATTGTCGTCCTCAGTTTTGTGTCTCCAGGAGGCACATAACTTGTATCTGCTTTTACAACCTTAGTCATAGCCTCCTTGTAATAAGGAGAGCGAGCGGCATTAAATGGAATCCTAGCAGCATAGAAAAATTTCCCAATAGCATCATCTGCCTCTTCCCTTGCCTTTGAATCAAACATGTCAACAATTGAATTTGGGGCTGCCAACACGACCTTTCTCTTCCCTCTGCTTTCCACTTCCAACACTCCAAAACTAGAACCAGCCAAAGTATTACTATGTTTGTCAACCAGAGTAGAACCACAAACTTTTGGCACATTGTCTGAAGTATTTCCACTGAAGATTCTCACCATGTTGGCTCTTTGCTCTAGTGAAAGGCCCTTACAAGTGCCAACCCCCGTTCCTGTAAGGTGCAACAAGTGTGCATTGGTCCTAGTGATACTGCCATGCCAAGTCAGTGGACATATGTTGCACTTCCATACTTTGCTCCCCCCTCAAGACTTGGAGGTGGGGCTATTAATTATTTGGGCAAATTGTTGCAATGGCTTCTTCTTATCAAATGGTCCAATGACAAATTTGGACAACATTTGAGAGGGGCAATTGGTAACACTACCAACTGAACTACCAGTTGCCGCTGCCAATACATTTTGTGTCCCTTCTCCACTCTCCCCCATTATGACATCACCAACTATTCCACAGCCACCTATCTTAACTTCCCATTCAACCCTCTCCTGCTCTGATTCATACTCATACTCAGAAGAAGAACTCATGGTGATGATTGCTGCAATGAATTACAAACAACCATAACTATATGATTGATTGATTATGTAATGAATTAATTTAAAAAAAACATAACCAATATGCATTTTTTTAAATCCTACAAACTATATGCGACGTGTGTGATTATATTGTGAATGTAGATGCAAATGCTAAAAAACAGCCCTTAAAAATGCAAATATAATATAAATTTTAAAGTAGAAATAAAATGTAATTAAAAAAAAACGTAACCATTTAAATTTTACAACCAAACCCTATGCAAGATGTATTTTTTAAATCCCACAAACTATATGCATGATTGCATTATGAATGTAGATGCAAATGCTAAAAAACAACCCCTAAAAAATGCAAATATAATATAAATTTTAAAATAGAAATAAAAATATAATTAAAAAAAAAAAAAACGTAACCATTTACAACCAAACCCTATACAATATGCATTTTTAAAAATCCTACAAACTTTATGCATGATTACATTGTAAATGTAGATGCAAATGCTAAAAACATCCCCTAAAAAATGCAAATATAATATAAATTTTAAAATAGAAATAAAAATGTAATTTAAAAAAAAAACGTAACCATTTACTTCCAAACCCTATACAATATGTATTTTTTAAAATCCTACAAACTACATGCATGATTACATTGTGAATGTAGATGCAAATGCTAAAAAACAACCCCTAAAAAATGCAAATATAAATTATAATCTAAATTTGAAAAAAAAAAACTTTCACAAGTATTGTAAACAAATAAAATTATAAATACCTCTTGCTTGCTCTTGTTTTTGCTTTTGCTCTTGCTCTTGCTCTTGCTCTTGCTTGGTGTGAATATGAAATGAGCACATAATGTAAATTTATAACATAAAATTGCACTTTTAGGGTTAAAGTTAGGTTAGTAATGTTGTTTTTATATTATACGTGATTTACAATTAAAAAAAAATAGTTTAGAGTGTTGTTTTTATGTTTTTTTTATTGAAAAATGTGGCAGACCATGTGGGGGACGTCTAGACATCCCCCCCACGTTTCCCTGTCCCTAGAACATTTCCTAGCCTCTTTAGATGTCCCCAAGACGTTTCCCATCAAGCATGCATTGTGGGAAATGTGGGGGAAACATTTCCCCCACATCCCCACGTCCCCAGGACGCCCGGGACATCCCGGACGTGTCAAAAATGGGGGGGACGCGTCCCCGCATAACTATGCACTACAACTCATCTAGAATTTTTTCTAGGTGAAGTGCAATACTCATTTCCTGTTTTTTGATCAACTGGAAATGCACCGTCAAGTTTAGATTGCTGTTAGAATTAGAAGCCATGCTCATGGTAATTCTAAATCTCGCCAAATTCAACAATGATTTGTAATTGAGTCTCTATTCTGGCAAGTCTCCATCTGGCCAAATTCAACAACGATTTGTAATTGAGTCTCTATCATGCTAATTCTCTCTGCCATGCATGAGGGGTTTCTATTCTGCCAAATTCACCCGTAACTTGCAATTGAGTCTACATCATGGTAATTCAATCTACCTTGCAACATAGATCACCATTCAACTTATAAGCCATGCACGAGGGGCATCTATTTTGTTAAATTCATCCGTGACTTGCATTTAAATCACTGTCAAGGCTATTTGCTCTGCCTTACCGCTATGATAGATTGATTCATAGTAAGAGGACAGGCCTTTAGGTAGAGGACTCGCCTTTAGTGAGTCAACTGACTTTAGGTTGTTTACAGTACCAAGGTTGAGGGAAGTCCTAAAGGCCATCAGAGTCAAATGAGAATGCTGTTGGTTCTTGGACAGCTTTACGTCCATCAAGTGGCTAAAGGCTCTAATGTCTGTCAAGTAACTTGAATGAGCTCAGGTCATCTATGTGATATTGTTAGGCTATGGCATCCTGGTCAATTTGCTATACCCAATTGTCTTTAAATTGGAAACCTATTGGGATACTATGTACACTGGGACAGTATGATCTCAGTGAATGCAAGGCTATTTAATCAGCATTCCAGCCTCTCTGCTTTCTATAGTTCGTCTGTAGTGCTTTACTGAGTAACTATAGTAATTTTTAACCAGAAATGAGTTCATATCATGTATACTATGCTAAATTATTTTAGGCATGATTAACTGGGTTTGTAACAGTTTGGGTGTATCAGAATTACCCATTTATGTTGAAATTGCCTCCATCTGCCCTGATTGGATGAGGTGCGGAAACAAATATCTAGTATTTAGGAATAATTTTCGAAATTTGAAACAATCACGCAAACGAGTGAAAACAGCAAATATACTTAAGTACTAAAGTTGGTTTTAAATTTTAACTGTGGACGGCAGAGAAAGTTTGCTGTGTATGTTCTGCTCAACTTGACTACTTGTTAAAAGGAAAAACTTTGTTCTAGATGTGGAAATAGCTTCTTTAACAGGCAGACCTCTTTTTCCCTGTCTTGCTATCATATTAACAATCATCAAGCATATTGAAGCTAGGAAAAGCAAAACTTACGCTGAAGCATATCTCAAAGCAGATTCACATATCAAGATGCACGCCAAAGCCTGTATTTGTTTGTTTGAAGACTGGCTATATCTGGTACAGTCGGAAAGGAACTGATCAATCCAATGACAATAGATGGAATCAATGTTCATTTGTACAGAACCATGGCTGCCTGCCATAGTTCATTCAATTTCAAATAACGTATTCTATCCTAGCTTTGAAGAGGTACATGTATGCATGATCACTAGTACAACTACATATATATGTAAAAAAATGTTTTCCATCATTTTGGTCTCTTATCAATTTGGAACTGATTTTAATATTGATTCCACTCTAAGAAGCTCTACCCGGGGTCCATATTCAGCTTTGCATTCTAGACTTGAGTGAAGGTGAAGATTAGAGGCCATGTTCTTTACCCGAGCCTGGGAGTTTGATCACTGTCTTCCAGCTTAATCATGCTTTGAAGCACAATCTTTTTTGCCTTTTGTCTTGGGTTAACTTATTTTGTACTTTACTAGCATTTAGTTGGTATCTGCTTGTGAATGGGTTCATGAATTGGTTATAAATTTAGAGCACAAATCATTTTGGTTTCTTAACAATTTAGAACTAATTTTAATATTGATCCCGCCCTAAGAAGCTCTACATGGGGTCCATATTCAGCTTTTCATTTTAGACTCGATAGAAATTGTAGATTAAAAGCCATGTTCTTTACTCCTGAGTTTGGGAGTTGGATCATTTTCTCTTTTTTGTCCAATCAGAATTTGAAGCACAATGTTCTTGCCTTTTATTTTGTGATTGATTTATGTTTTGTACTTTTCTAATTTTTAGCTGTTATCTGCTCAGGAATGGGTTCATGAAATGATTATAATTGAATCATGCTCTTGCACAATCTTTAACGAATCACGCTCTTGCATAATCTTTATTGAATCACACTCTTGCGCGATGTTTTGTTGATGTCATTTTCTTTTCTCCTTCCAAAGGAGTTATGATCTATAATTGATCAACATCATGGATCCCTATTGTCATACTGCATACACAATCATTGATGAGATCAAGACGTCGTTTTACTTAGGTTTGAGCATGCAATGTCCCCTTTTCAAAAGTAATTAATTTTGGTTACGTGAAGCCTATTCTTATTATTTTCCGTAGGCTAAAGGGAAATTAAAAAGGGAAATAAATTAATTTAAGTGGTCCAAGGCTACTTTTATATTTTAATTGGAAAAAGAACATTTAAATTATATTTTTAATCCAAAAAAGCAGAAATAGAATAAAACAATAATAAAATGATGAACTTCTATTATGTGGCACTAAAGATAGAATAATAATTAAATAAAACATTCTATTATGGGGTGCCAATGATAGAATGGTTTATATGAGCATTAAGATCCTATTTTTAGGATGGGGAAAGGATAAAACAATTTTATATTGTTTATTCCTATTTTTAGGATGGGGCACCAACATGGGAGAGAGGATAAAACAATTTTATATTGTTTATTCCAATTTTTAGGAGGGGGTGCCAACTTTGGAGAAGGCCTTGGAAGTTATAAAGACAAATTTGGGGTTTATGATTACATACATCTTTGAAATTGATCAACTACTTCTTTGTCTGCAAATGGCTTCTGCTTCTGCATCACCAATAAAGGACAAAATCCCTCATTTGCATATAGATCTGAGGACGGAATCCCTCATATCTGAGCTCAACAATTCCATTCAAGGGTTGCAGTGAGCATTTTGGGTACAGGTGTTCATCCAATTCAACTAGGGCACACTTCTCAGGCTTGATTCTACACCCAGAAGAGCAAGTCCAACTATGGCTTCAATATCTACTGGCCGATTTCAGTCAAATCAGTTTGCATGCTCTTATATTTCATCTATTTTTCCATTTAGATCATCAAATGTGAGAAAATAATTGTATTCACACACTTTGGTCTTTTTATTGTAGCCGATTTGAAAACAATAAATAAAGTTTGGTTTTCTTACATATTGTGGTTGCTGTTTTTTAAAATAAAAATCAGATTATTGCAGCTGTCATGGAAGTTAGTATTTCATACTACTTCCCTAGCATTTCGGACAAATATCCACAAATTTATCTAAAGTTATTTGTTAGGGATATTATATTTTCTCCCTCCAAAGAAGTCATGATCTATAATTGATCAACATCATGGATCCCTATTGTCATATTGCATACACAATCATTGATGAGATCAAGACGTCTTTCTACTTAGGTTTGAGCAAGGATTGGTGAAAATTAGTGAAGAATGGCATGTGAACAACTAGTTGACTGCTAGTGGCTTGTGGTAGTTATGTCTTTCTACTTAGGTTTGAGCAAGGGTTGGCGAAAATCAGTGATGAATGGTGAGTGAATGACTAGTTGACTGCTAGTGGCTTGTGGCAGTTCATAGATGTTCGACACCTAAATGATTACATGAGGCCGTGAAATCTGATGCACATGTGTTAGACATGCCATAGCATCTCTTCATGAAGTTTTGTGGATATCTGAGAAGTTTTGATTAGTTTTTAACTCTCCAACAATGAGCAATTGCACCTTTGGCAGTCTGTAATCATGTCAAAATGAGCTGGGCCATGGTGTGGTAGGCTAGGCTCAGCCTTAAAGATGCTATTAAAATTTCATGCTAAACTTGTACCATTTAATGGGTCAAAGAATGGTTGCGCGATGACTGACAAGCATAGTCCCAATTGTTAAAACACTGAAAAAATGACATTCAGTCACAATGACTAAGCTATGCCCGTGTTCAAAAGTTACAACAGAAAAGACACGGGTTCGGCCCATGCCTCACCTGTAATCAATTTGACAGTAGTGAGGTGTAGTTAGCAACATGCCAAGGTTCGAGTTTCATTGGGCCATGTGGATGTCTTCGTCACTTGTTGAACATGTAATCTATGGTTCTTGGGCTTCCAGGGGGTGATACCTCACATAGACGATTCATTTTGTAATCTGTGGCGTGTCTAAAGAGAAGTGAAACTGAAACAACCCATTGTTATTTATAAATTAATGTAATGGACCCATAGTTTATCAATCTAGAATCTATGATGCAAATCTAGAATATGCCATCTATACAGATCAACAACCTACAGCGGAATGTACGAGTCTTGTAGGCTGGAAGAAGAAGAGCAAAGTAGGAGGAACTTGCCTTATTGCAACGTTCCCATACGTTATCACAAGATTAAAAAGTGGATTTTGTTTGTTTAAACATTCTATTAACCAACTTAGAAATAATTTTCCATGCATATAATTAAATATTACAGTGATAATGTTAAATAACCTAAAGATCAAACAACATCCTTTCGTTACCATATTTCCAAGAGTTCAATAGTAGTTTGATTAATTAACTATCATTTAAACTTTATACATTGTTTCCACAAATTTCCGTACAAAGTATGATCAATAATCATTTCCTAATACAATGGTTAATATAGGATTTACTTCATATTATAAACCAAATACATGGGAGAAATTTTTTGTCCCTAGCTAAGTACAACATTGTATTCATATGTTATGTATATGTATTAAAAATAATGATAATTCATTCCTTTTATAATTTTTTGTGTACATGTCTATCTCAAATGTGTAATTGTATCACAATGGAGAGCATCATTGGATCGCTACTCCTCCAACCATAGAACCTTTCGGTTCCCCCACACACCTCTCACAAGCAAAAGGCGCCCAAACCTTCACGAGGAAGGTTGATAGAGATATCTAACTATCAATAAAGAATAGTAAACCCAAAACCATGTGCAATATATCCAAATTCTAAAAATACAACCAATCATAAGATCATGATAACTAATACCATCATATGATTCTTGACTAGTACAAAATAAGGATAAGTGAACTGATAATGTATAGAACTAGATACATTACTTTGGCCAAAGTTTCCAGATATGTTAATGCAAGCTAATCTTATAGCTCGCACAAATAAATAATATCTGTCATCCTTCACAGCACAACTATTTCGTACACTACTTCATCCATCAACAATCCTCATCAAGAGGTAAACCAATTAACATTTTTAAATAATGGTTCATTTTAATATCCGAAGGGGAAAACAATGATCTATCCAAATTTAATGCAAGTTTCTAGATTATATAAACATAAGAAAACAACCTCCATAAGCATATGTATGTATACTTGTACGGTTTCCAATGTCCTATACATACATGCATACATAGACTTATGAAATAAATAACATCACTCATTTAACTACCATTTTAATTTTTTCCCCCATTTTCAGCATGTTGTTTCATTATAATTAAAATGTCTATGAAGGGTGGTTTAAGAAAGGAGGGGGATTATGTTATCATGTTTGTGGCTATGCCACTGACATGATAACGTAAGTCACATTCTCCCAAGGAAAGTATCATAATAAAATATAATATCCACATGCCCGAATAAAACATAAGTGAGAACTTATACTATCATAGTAAAGCAAAATAATATCCCAATGCAATGTTCAGTCATAAATCAAGATGTTGTATTCACCTAACAAATCATTGGCGTAAACTCCTATTTACAACCATTTATCTCTCACTGTTTTGAAACACATAATATAGATCAACCCATAATGGGTTAGGTTTTCCATAACTAAAAGTTTCAGTCACTATTTTATCATAATTTTGAAAGACAATATTGGGTTTGGTTTTCCAAAAAACAGACATGTTTTGAGCAACCCCAAGAAAGGTATGAAATCAAATACATAAGAAATGTTTTAACAAAATTAAATATTCAACTAGGTTGACCCATATTTGGGTTTCATACGAACTACTCCCAATAACCATATTATGGTTATAATTTTTTACACAACATGCATATCCAACTGGGTTTAAAATCAATAACATTTCACCTTCATTTATTTAAATATTTAGGCCCCGAATTTGAGTAACAATATGTTCAATTGTTCATACATATTTTCAAATGCGCAGACCGAAAATGGGTGTACCAAATCGATTCAATAAAAATCTTGCTTATTGTTTTATACACAATAATACTAACCCAGTTTTAGGTATTTAAAATTGACCCAATAATAAAATATTTTTCCCACATAAATTACACCAAACTTGTAGCCCAAATTTGGGTATGAAATCAACCCCAAATAACACGTTTTTCACACAAAAATTTCACAAAACTTGCAACCTAGATTTGGGTATGAAATTGACCCAAAATAAAACATTTTTCACACAAAAATTTCTCATAATGAGCAGACCTAGAAATGGGTAAAATAAGCCTTCAAAAAACATTTACACCACCAAAATATGCAAAAGACGTAGACTTAGAAATGGGTAAAAATCCAACAAAGTATTTTCATTTTTAACCACAAGTTTCTCTTCAAAACACAGACCCAGGTGGGTGTATTTTCAACCATCCTCTCCAGATTAAAAAACAAACAATTTATCTTTCAAAAACAAAGACACGAATGGGTTTATTTTCAACCATCATTTCCAGATTTAAAACGACAATTTATCCAACAAAATATCAAACACGTAGACTCAAATGGGTGTATTTTCATCATTTACAGATTTAAAAAAACAATTTATCCTTTAAAAATGAAGACCTAAATGGGTGTATTTTCAACCATCATTTCCATATTTAAAACATCAATTTATCCTTTAAAAATGAAGACCCAAGTGGTTGTATTTTCAACCATCATTTTCAGATTTAAAACATCAATTTATCCTTTAAAAATGAAGACCCAAATGGGTGTATTTTCAACCACAATTTCCATATTTAAAACAAAAATTTATCCTTTAAATATGAAGACCAGAATAAGAAGAAAAACCATGCTTGATAAAAATGCAACCAACTTGAATCTTCCTTCAAAATTTCCAATGCTCCCTGCTTCCAAATTCCTGCTTACCGTAATGATAATTTTCCCCCAAAACAAAGTCAAATAGTCTACTATTAAACCATCCACTTCCATTTTCTCCCAATTCGAACCTCCACTTAACCATAATAAAAATCCCCACAATTATCTTAACTTTAATTTTGTTAAGAATGAAAACAACCACTTTCCATTTATTCCCACTTTACTCCATATTAAAACTAAATAACTTTCCATTTATCTCCTACTTTGCTACATATGCAATCAGTGCATGTTTTATGTTTTAAAAACAATTACAATTCCAAACAACACTAAACTCCCAAAAACTTTAGCGATGAAGATAAAGTATTTTTAATGCAAAGTGACCAAGCATCATGCAAAAATAAATGATAATCCAGCGTTAGATTTATTTAGGAATTATAATATTGTTTCAAACTAACATGCCATATAAACATTTTTATGCTATAGGAAAGTGCCAATGAGATTAATAATTATAGCTCTAGCCATTATCAACTAAGTGGTTTAATATACCAACATGGTCCTTTTATCTTTCCACAAGTTGAATGAACTGATAATAAATGAAATAACCATCTCTCACAACATTGTACAATAACGATGCACGATGGCCGGGTTATGCTGGTAGTGTTTATCCACATCGGCATAATGTTCGATACCTAGATTTGTCAACCTCTTCCTGATGATGCTCTCCCTCATGTTTCAACGAGGGTGTATCTGCTCCTGCATCTACCTCACATCACCCAAAAAGGTAGTTAGTCCAAATCATTAAATTCAACATAATGATAATAAGCATGCTAACTTCCACATCTGAAAATAATCATAACAAACAATTGTCTAATTAAAGCATGTCATTTTAATCATCATGATTGAAATATTGAATTTCTAAATCAAAATAGGAGGGATGTGACACTTACCTTGTAGAGTTGAGAGATCGGTAACTTTCATGCTCCAAGAGCGTTTCTAGTTTGTATCCATTTCCTCAGCTATGAAGATCATTGCTTAAGCTTTTGCCCTCATTGGGTTTTCCAAGGTAAATATTGGTTTCTTTTGATGTGAATGCTTTCGATGCATTGTTCTTTACATTGTTTCACTATTTCCATTGTTGTACATTAAGGTGTATCAGTGTATTGAGCATTCTAATATTGAAGTAGGATGAACAGCTGTTGTACATAGTGGTATGTGACATAGGTTTAGCATAGGTACATATATTTCATCCTTGTATATAGTTCATTTCAGCCGTAGTTGTGCATATTACTGATAGAGGAGCATGCACATCACCATATGGTTGTTCAATACATCCGATTTTCAGTAGTGTAGACTCGTCTTTTTCCCACGAGCACATTGGAATGAGTCCTGATGTTGATGGCAGCGTATAGCTGTGATAAACATCAATTTCTACATGTGCAGAATTTCAGTAGCATAGGGCATTGAATCTGCAACCTAATCTTTTTAAAGATATGTTCTGGCGAATTGTCCAAGGCATTTATAGGTCAAGTTCTGGAATATTATTTTCTTTGGTTCTGCTAGGTAAATCTAAAGATTTGACTAGCTGCAAAGTGGGTAGGAGTATTTGTGCTTTGGGTACTTTTTATTGTTAATTTTAATTCATGTTGCCATTTTCTTTTTCATTTCAGTGTTGAGTGCTTGCATTTTGAATATTTTTTTTGTGGATGGTTAAACGCTTTTGACAGGAGCTTAGAGCTTGGGGATTGATGGGGTCCCATGCAAATACAAACACGAAAGATAGACCAATAACCACAGAACCCAGCTAAACAAACCCACAAAAACGAACAGGTAGCTACCGCTCTTCATGCGGAGAGTAGTAGCCGAGAAGGTTTGCATATCTTCCCTTTTTGCCTTTTTTCTTTTTGACCTCTTGCCACCGACCTGGATCTGAAATTACCACCATTTGCATATTATCATGGTTTGTGGCACTATCAGGGATGTGCTCATTCTCAGAGTTTGACTTATCCGAACTATTGAAAACGTGGCCACGCTTTACACCAGTTGTTTCCTTCCTTTGTACTTGTTCTGCTCTTTCATTTGAGTCAGATTGTCGGATTCCTCCATGATCCGTCTCTTCCGTAGCCTCATGATTCGTCGCTGTATATGAGCTATTCCAACTGCTGCTGGATGCCGATTTCTTTTTCCTTTGAGTGCTCTTCCTTTTACCCATCGGGCAACCAACCTCTTGGTGACCCGGGGGTCTTGCAAATATGGCGCCAAAAGGCCGTATTCTCATAATCTAAAGATTGAAGATGCTACAAGTTTCCTACTTTCAAAAAGATCCTGTCCGACAATCCCTTGCTCAAGTCAATTTGAGCACATAGTCTGGCGAAGGTTCGGATTCCCGATGCTACTCTAGACTGATCTTTTTTTACAAATCTGCCAAGTGCATTACCAATGTCCTCAAGGGCATACCAAAAATGTAACGGAAGATTCGGAAGCCGAACCCATACAGGCATTTTGGTAACGAAAGAGTGTTTTGATCAAAATCAGGAAACCAAGGTGTGAGAAACAAACTTGCATTTCTCCAAAACCACGGACCATCCGAAATACATTTGTGATACTCCTTTTCAAATTGAACCACGAAAAAACCCTTGGAGCAAAAAGAGATTTTGCAGTGTTTGGTCCAGTTTTCATAAACCCACTGAGTTAAGTCGGAGGCGGCCGACCACATTCCATTAAATCTGCCAATGATAGCCAACTGTGACAGGGCTTTCAGATGTTTGCCTACTGCGGTGTTATCCAGGCTTAGCGTTGGCGCCTCCTCAGCTAGGTCGACTATGTATGCTTGGAGTTCACTTTGTTTGGGAATAGGGTTCTGAACGGCGTCCTTAAAGGAACTGATTTTGGGAGAGGCTTGATTAGGGAGAGACCCCCCCGCTTGCCTGTCCACTGGTACCTGTCCGGCTCCCACCAGAGTCGCCCCTGCTCGAGCCAACAGACGTCTCAGAGAATGACTTCAGAGACTCTAAATTAGGGGAGCGGTTTGGGCTAGCCGAATCTTGTTCCACCCTAGCCTTCAGATCTGCAATAAAGGCCGCCTTAGCCTCCTTGCTCAAAGTTTTGAACTCTCTGATGATGGCCACATCCTTCCCACTGATGAAGACACCATTCCAAATCCCTATCACCTCTGCTTCGTGTCTGCCATTCCTTCCTGCATCTGGTTTCAGTGTAGAGGTGCTAGGGTTTCGCTCCAAACGCTCGGCCATTTCTACCACTTCTTTCCATTCCTTGAAAACCGCTATCTTGCGCTCCATATTTTTTAAGTAACAAGAGACTATTATTCCATTTTGAATATACTTACCAATTGTGCATATTTGTGATATAGTTAAGGCTGGAAAAATAGTAACTTTTTCTTTCCATGGTGAAGATCAAAAAATAAGTGTTTTTATTTTCATTTCTATATTATTGACAATTCTTGCTTTCATGTGTGTAATTTTTCAATGTATTTTTTTCATGTCCAACAGTATAAACAACATTTTCCCTTGATAACTGTCTGTGCTAAGGTGATAGTAACCATTTTTGTGATTGTTTCTTCATTGTATTTCTGCTTTAGAAACACAGGAAGTCTGAATTTTCTAAGCATTGATATTTCTGCAGAAAAGTTCGAACCCGTATATAAACACATAATAAACTGGGCTATAACGTCATGCTTTTCTTTTTCCGTTTAATGGTAAAGCTAACCACTCTTTATACAATTCTTGCAGAACGCTTTATAATACTATCATACAACATTCTTGCTGATTATCTTGTTAGGGATCACTGGCAACAACTTTACACGCACATACCTCATTTTATATTGGATTGGGTCTGGCGCAAAAAAAGAATCTTACTGGAGTTGGACTTTTGGTCTCCTGACATCATGTGTCTGCAGGCATGTGAATATTTGTTAGCTGAATTAATATATGTGGCTATCTGTTACTTTTTTGCATTAAATGTGGTTGATTAGTGACTCTTGGGTGACCACTTTTTTTGCGTTTGCAATCTGTCTTTATTTGTTGTTTTACATCAGAGATGATGGCCTTTGTAAGTTTAGTGTTGCTCGTGAGCAGTAAGCTAGGTTACAATTATGGAATACAACTGACAAGTTTGTATCCCAGCAGGAAGTGGATAAATACCTAGACCTACTACAAGAACTCAAACCAAAAGGCTATGGTGGTGTTTATAAGGTATGATTTAGGAAAATATTCCTCATTCTTTGTTGAAAATGAGATTTCAAGTTTTTCTTATGCTTTGTAATTCAGGATTTGGATTGACAAATACGACTCTTGGTACATAAATAAACTTTGTTGGCAGCCATACATTTTGCTGCATGTAGGGGACCAGCCTATAGAATTCAGATCGAAGTATGCACAAGCAGTGATAGTCTGTCAGTCTGCTTATGACAATCACATTTTAGTATTAGCTAATAAAAACATACTAGCTAATACTAAAATGTAAATGATAGAAAATTAGAATAAATGCTTCTGGAAAGCCTGTGATAGATAATTTTAACATCATTGTTTTGGATCATATGTTGTTATCTATTATAATCAGAATGAGGATATGATTGGATTGCATGGTGTGATCTGTAACATCGATGTTACAACTTTCTATCACATGTTCCGAAGTATTCTTTCTATTGATACGGATTGTAGAAGCTTTAAAAACGCTCATTCATGCCAATGGTTCTGCTCGTCAGCAGTATTACTATTAGACATTGTAGCCATTATTTCTGATAAATTGGGAATTTGTTGCGCATCTAGATACTTAAGGTTTTTTATGCAATGTAGGAGCGCACTGGCATAGCAAAAGATGGTTGTGCTATTTTCTGGCGGACATCACGGTAATATTTGTATCCTATGGGTCCAATTAAGTTGTTTCTTTTCATAGTTTCTTCTAGTACATATGTCGCACACATCTGATAGAGCCTATCAATGCAGCTTAAAATATTTAAATTCTTGGTTGATTCATCTCACATTTATCTCATACATGCTATGAATATAAAAAGGTATATATGGATGTTATTTGTCAATCTAACTTTCCCACGTGAATATAAGCATTTAATGACCTTTTGGCTTTGCGTTCATATGCTTCGTGTTTGTGACTAGTCCATTTTGGGAATGCTCTCAGTCATCCATCTATTGGCAATTATTCACAAACTTCTATATGAAAGGGAGGTGTAGGGAATAGAATTTGTGACCTCCCTCCCACCTATAACCTGGGCTCGATCAATGGGAGAGTACTCAATTGATATTTTGAGTCCTTTAGGCTATTTATCTTCACGTCGAGGAGGTTGAGTGGGGGGAGAGCCATTTGAAGCCTGAAGCCTTCATTGTTGGACCAAGGCCTTGCGCTTTGAGTGATATACAATGCCAATAACATTTGGAGCTTTGAGTAGTGCAGAAAAAAAAAAGTAAAAGAAAATATGTGGCAAGGGACAAAGGACACGATCCCAACATTCTTTGCACACACTTCCTAAATGACTTAGTGCATTCGAAAATGTTTAAGAAAAGCTCTTATGATTCTAGTAAGTATTGAGGACAATCCATCGAAACTTTATGTACTCATTAGGACCAACGCTTTCCTTGACATACAATCTATTACTAAGAGCGATCTAGTTGGGGGAGAGATAAATGCTCAGACAAAAACTGCCTTTTGGGGTCCCACAATAGCTTCCCCACAACACTTATGGTTTTTGCCACGAAAACTTTGTCTTCACATTGTCTAAATTGTGGCCACATAGAAAGAAGAAAAATAAAAAGAAAGAAATAAACTATATTTTTGTCCACAAATGACTAAAGAAGGTCAATGGAATTGAAAGTACATCCGATTATAATAGTGAATTACTAAGGTATAAGGACCTTAGTATATGAAAGTAACTAAACACTAAGAAACAAATAAAAGGAAACACAAATGGAGATGGTAAACTAAAAGTGATTAAACCCTAAACCATAAGATCTAAGTAGAAAATTAGAAATAGATAGTAAGGAAAGACCACTCAATGAAGCACATATCTGATGTAGATCAAAACGAGAGACCAAGAACGGAACCAACATCATGACACACCCATAGCAAGCATCGGGCTAGAGGAGCCAATGGCATCATTGTTGACTATTGGAAAGGGTCAATGCAAGACTTGACATCATCCATCTCATGATGTTGAGGGGCTATTGGGGCCTTGTTGGACAATTTAGTAGAGGACATGAGAATCCCCCAAGGACCTGTCCTAATACCCAAAGGCAATATATTTTTAGCGGCAGAGAAGAAATTAGTAATATATGCCAAAGAGGTTAGAAGGACTTGATGCCAAAACGAGCAAACCTATGTGTCTTGAATAAGAGTGAGTGGGTTGGGGCATTGTGAGGATGATCGCCGCCTCTCGAATTTGTCCCTTTGTATTTGAGTTGATAACAACCAAAGGGTGTTTGGTACCCTTGATTGTTATGGCGATGGATTGGAAAGAGGTATTCAACATGGCATGTGTAGGGATCCCCCACAATATGCCCAAAAGTGACAACTTTTAGAATGAAGAAGGCCAAACATCTCTGATCAAGGTAGCATAAGAAGATTGTTAGAGAGCCACTTGTGTCTCAAAACAGACCCAGAGCTTATAGTAGATAGGATGCCTAAAGGCAAAGTGCGCATTAATTGCCATCTCTTGTAGGGAACGAAGATGATAGAGACAAGTTATACAACTTGTTCGCTGCAAAATATGAGGTATCTACACATCCCTATACGAGAGACATTGCATGAGGTTCTTGTTGAAAGATTAAGAAATGCTAGGAAAGCATCCAATCAGTGCACTTTTTGCATGTTTTTACATTACATTCACCGTTCACAAAAAATATCTCATTGGTTGTATGGAGCACTGTAATTGCTTGTGGGAATGGAACTTTTGTATATTGATATTTGCACTCAAAATAGTACATGGCAGACTAATAGGGCGTCCAAACAATGCTATGCTAATATGAAATTATTCCACCTCCAAAAATAGTGTAAGATGCCTGTACGATAGAAAAGTGACATGCGAGCATGAGAATCTACAAGCGGCTTTTCTTCGTACCCGACCTCCTGAGGTCGTGTCGGGACAGCCGGTGAGAATGGAATGTATATAGATACAGACAACCTAGTTGGGCAATCTTATATCTTCGACACGCAATAATGGAATCTACGAATCTAAGGCAAAGAAGGCTCTCCTAACCTGAATTGGTGTAATGGATTGTTTGGATATAATAGCTGCTCGGAGCCTCCAATCAATGTCGAGCTCTGCCGAGATCCTATTTATTGGCTGTTGGATACGTGGAAAAAGACCTGTAGGTGTTTCATGTATATTTCCAGACAAGGTCATGGAAAATGGTGATGAGAGGTGTGGTGGATCCTCCGGAGTTTTATGGACAATTCTCTGGTCTAGTCCAAAAATCCCTAGCTTGATTGGCTGTTATGTTTAATACGAAGAATTGTGTAATGATATCTGGCGGAAGTGGTGAGGATCTGAATATTAGTGTGCGTAAACCAGCGTCAATGTCTGATTGATCGGTAGGCCCGTTGGATTGTGGGACTTGTGGATCACAACCGTAAGTTCGTGGTTGTGGTGGACCCCCTATGGTCATATGAGGAGTCAATCTCTTCTCCCGACTATCCAATAGTCATAAGCTTTTTCAGCCTCTATGTTTAGAACTAGAAGTTGTGTAATTTTCTCAGAATACCTTACAGGTGTTCTGGGAACTTTAATACGTAAGCCAATATCTATGTCGATGTGGAGGTCTCCTGCGTTGCGCTATGGAACTAAAGGATCGCAACCAAATATTTGTTCTCTTTCGAGTTTTTGTATGATCATGCGGATATCCTATCAAGGCAGTCTGTAGTTGGGGTGATTTGACCAGAATGTGTATGCCTTGTCCTCAATATTCAACTCTCTCAATTGTTCACTAACTGCTCGTAGGTTTACTGTTGTTCGAAAAACCTGAATCCTAAGGTCTTGATCTATATCAGCTAGTGTTGTGGGGAGATTTGGTTGAGGCACTATCGGTTCAAATACGTATTCTCTAGGCTCTCTAGGTCCCGTGATTGTCATGCAAAGATGATTCAATTTTAACTGAAATGAATAAGCTAATTATGAAAGATAGATCTACACTATGCATATATTCTTTTATTTTTGTATTTTCGATGAAGTATTTTAATGAATTTAAAAGAGTAGCTATTCTAATATATTCAGAAAATGGACAATTAATCTAATAACAGAATCAAAACAAATAACGTAGCCTGGTATAGCTATTTGCCTGTGCAGTTGTGAGTTTATCCTAAATATTTAAATAACTAACTAATTTTAATCGAAAGACTCTCAATCCTACCTCAGAAGTGAGGAATGAATCATAGTTTCTCAGAAACTTTCATTCCCCACAGCTTCCCTGGCAATATCGAAAGCGAGTTTTAACTGAAATGAAATAATTTACTACTCTATTTGATATATTGTAACTAGAACTTTGATAGCTCAATCCTGGAGTTTACTGAACAGTGGTAAATCCGGTTGTGTGTGACTTTGTCCCTTCAGTGTGATCTCCTCGTTCCTTCGTGTTCTCGTGAATCCAGAAAAGCATATATATGATAGCGTGAACAGAAGAAGATACTCGAACAATGGCAACTTTGGATATAGACCGAATACAATGCAAGTAAGAGAGGGATAGTGCAAGTGAACAGAGCTTGACTATGCAATTCCTAGCAGGATTTATTGCGGGAATACAACACAAATACGCCGAGAATTCTAGAAACTAACTTTTGTGACAAACAAAACCTGCAACTCTAAGATGGATTCTAATTTAAAATGAAACTATCCTATGCTAAATTGATTGTATGAAACAACAATGAAGTAAGATGGAAACAAGAAGATCAAATGATCTCTAAAAGACAAGGGAAGGCTGATAATTGATGCAAAATATGAAAGTATTGGAACTCTAAGCAAGAACTTCAAGCAAACTAAATAATTAAACAGAGAAGGAGACGGGCCTTTTGTTTGAACACAAGCTGGCTATTTATAGCAATTGCATTTACCAGAGGGTAACTCCCAATTGATCTCTTTTACTATAAACAAAGGGAAAACACTATTTACTGGGCGGCCAAAACATAAATGCAAGCCAAAGTGGTTGAAGAATGCGGATGAAAGTTGAATTTTTTCGTTTGAACGCATTCGTCGGTGCATTCTGGAAAACGCGCACAGGACCACCGTCCTATGCACAGGGCGGCGGTTACAGGACTGCCGCCTTGTCCTGGGCGGCGGTCACGGGACCGTCGCCTAGGCAGGGCGGCGATCCTGTCACTTAAGACCAAAGTGCAAAGAAAAAGGGGGCAGAGGACAGAACGAAGCACACAGAGCTTGGATAAAGCATTTGGGATGCAAACATACACCTGACGAGCTTTTTTTGGATTCCGAACACCTTGTGAAGAGACCTGAATCATCATTGGGGTTTCCGTATCCTCTTTCCTGACAGTACAGTACCTACATTTTTGGGTATGTACAATGCCTCCCTTAGCACAAGAGGTTCATGCAAATTCTATCACACAATGATGCCCATTGCATAGATGTATACATTTGTATGCACAAGGTGCTTTGGAATTAGTATTTAGGAGAGCATTGTTTCCCTTTAAGAATCTATTGATTTCCCTTGGAATAGTGTTTAGGAATATGATGAAGTGACGGAACTTTTCCTGCCATCTTCAACAAAAGCATTTGAGTTAGAATGGGTGAGAGCAATTGTACTTTTTATTTTAGTTATACTGTTGTATTTAACAAATATGCCGTACATTTTTGTCCCACTTGCATTTTTGTCATGGTGTGTACTCATTCTCACTTTGTTGACCTCGTAGACAAAGCACATGCTTGATCTTTTATATACATGTCATTGCAATTCATAGCGAACAACTATCTCTTCCACTGTTCCAGTAACCATAGTCAAATAATTGACACCAATTCGTGTGATCGAGTCTTGGGAAACGTGTGTGGTTGCATGCCTAATTATTTTTCCTACTACTTTAGGTTCGACCTCTACACATAATTACATTACTTGTTTCTTGTCTTGTGATGATCCCTTTGTTTTCGTCCAATCATGTTTCTTGACATAATTGGTACTGACACGTTACTAAGAAAACTTAAAATTGGGTAAATTGGTAACAATCTTGAGAGAAGTAAATGGAGAAGGCTCGAAAAGGATGGAAGTGATTTGGATGAGCTCTCAGAGCAAGACTGACCCATGTCAGCATTCAGAGAAAGATTTATAACAAAATCTATTTTTTAGAAAGTCCTGAAATCTATTTTTAGCATGTTTTCACTGCTTTGATATTTTGCATTTTTTAAGGGTCTTCAAAGCATTTATGGGATTCAGATAGTATGATGATAGCATAGTCTATTTTCATAGATTCTAGTTTCAAGTTCACTTTGTTATCTTTCGAACGGATCATGCGGTTCGCTAATCGGGTCAACGGACTAGGAGAAATGACCCCGACAAGGACCACTTAAAAATAATAATATAATAGGTGGATTTTGTCCTCTTTTCCCCATTCAAATTCACCACAAACATGGATGGATGTCATCTCCATAAAGGACGAGCTTTCGACTTCCATTTGGAACCCTTCATTTGATGACCTTTTGGCTTTTATTTGGAACCCTTCATTTGACGACCTTTCAATTTCCATTTGGAACCCTTCATTTACCGTTCCTACAACCTTTCATCTTCCACATAGTTTCACTATAAATAAGATGGTTTCGAATGAAGACACAAGTTTGAAAGTTGAAATTTTTTGTATACATAAGTTGTAGGTTGTAGGTTTCCAAGTTTGGAGGCATACATCTCTCATATATACAGTTTGCCCATTTGTATACATCTTCATTTACAGAGAATTATGAGGCATACATCTCTCCTATAGAGTTTACCCATTCTGCATCCATTTTTGATTGCAAAGAGATTCCACATACATCTCTTCTATAGAGTTTGTCCACTTTATACACATATTTGATAAAACTATTTTACTTTTACAATTTTATTTTTGCGACACTGTTCATTGCTTCGACAATTTAAGTTATTTTATTATGAATGTATTGCCATAACACATTAAATGCCACCATTAGTGTTTTGTCCACCAAATTCCAAAAATAATTCGGATTAGGAAGCCTTGAAAATGGAATAAGAAGGATGTGTGATGCTAAAATACATAGCGAGTTTATGTTTACTTTATTTTGTTTTAAATACAACGATAAGTAAAAATATAACCATTCATGCAAGGTAAAGGTGATAAAGGTTGCCATAGTGGATGATGAATATTTGCTAGAATGCACAACTGATATGGCTATAAATATACAAGGATAATATTTAAATTATATCAATGTCCATGAATGGCCCAAATAGGTCTTTGGAACTCAAAAGAATAACCAATAAAAATAGAAATGAAAAGTATGCCTAAAGAAACATCCATACAAGAGAATAAACACAATGGTTTACTGAGAGAAAAGCAAACCTTAGGAAGGGGAACAATTGATTTGAGGAGTAAAAGCACTACCATTAAGTATTTATGCATTAGAAGAAACAACAATATAGAAGGGCATTGTTCCAAAGAGAGCTTGGTTCACTCAAGATTACTCCCTTATTATCCGGTCCCCAAGCATTCAAGATATGCTCCATGCTCTTCTATCCAAAAAATGTTTTTTTGGCCTTTTGGAGAAGATTTACATGGATGAGATTCTCACACAAATTCAATATGAAGAGCTGAAAGATAACAAATTAAAGATGGTTGAAGTTAGGAAGTAGGGGAGGTGGGTGATAATTCGGAATGATAGAGCATGGATTAGAGATGCACCTTCTTGGGTTGGTCCAAACTGTTCCCTCCTCTATCTTCTTCATTTTCCTTGTGCTGCGGCCCTGATATCCCAAAATTCTCTTTTAGTTGCAGTATGGAAATTGTAGGGGTTCAATATTCTTCTCATCAAGTTCTGCAAAGGATATAATTGGTGCATAGGTCGACAAACCATCTTGGTTCCAAGGATCTGGAGCAATTGCATGCCTATATAGAGGCCATTTTGTTAGATTATGGTACTTCGGAATGCGTCCTCCAAAAGGGCGTGCGCGTGGAACTTGGGCACACTTCAACAGAGTGTACAGTCATAGAGAATGAAGGTCCTATTATTGGCCGTCCAGATTTAGTAGTTGCTTTTATGTAGTTTGTTTTCCAATTTTAGAAAAGCAGTTCTTTAATTGGCAGTTTGCTTTTGTAAAGTTTGACTTTATTTAAGGTCTTAGATCCCTAGGATAAAAATAGCTCAAGGGTAGATTTAATTGTGGGATGCATCTGGTTTTACGATCTAGGCTGTTTTTAGGGGCTCTTCTTCATGTATAAAAGAAGGCCTAGGGTAGGTGTTCTATTCATTCAATTCTTCATTCAATGTGATTGTTTTTCTAGAGTGTGTTCCAAAGTATTGTAGCTTTCGCTTGTTATTTAATAAAATAGTGATGTGAGTCGAAACAAATCTGAGTACTTTCACAATCGTATGCGATTTCAAATTCTAGCATTTAAAAGTCAACAATTTTGTTGACTTTTAGCTTTGAGCTATCTAGTCGAGGGATCTTTAAGATTAGAGTTTGTTTACCTTGGTGGAAAGGAATTTTCAACATGAAATCAGAGCATAGTTTTTGAAATCTTCCAGATTCTGTCTATGGAGAGGCTAGATGTCTAGAGTAGAGAGTTGTTGGAGGATTTAAGTCGGTAGTATGTCCAAGCTTCAATGATTGAAGCACAATAGTGATAGTAATCGACACATGAACTTGTGAAGGGTTGTGGGATGTGAAACCCTAGATGATCTAATGATCATAGATTTACGCTTGTTCAAATAGTTGCAACAATGGCAACTCCCAGTATGCAAGAGAGTCACTTGTTGGCGGGATCCTCTAACTATGTGGCGTCGAAGTTAAGATTGCAAAATGTCTTGGAAGAAACAAAATTATGGTACCTAGTGGTGAAGAAGGTTATGCCTCCCACAAATCCAAAAGATCTAGCAGAGTACAACTTGAAGGCAGTGAAGGCAAAGTGAATCTTGTTGGATTGGTGAAGGACCATTAGATCCTTCATATTGCCACCAAGAATACTTCTAAGGAGATGTTTGATGACTTGGGAATTTTGCGAGAGTATGAGTGAATCTAAGCTGATGGTTCTGAGGAATGAACACAACACTACCTGCGTGAGCAAGAAAATATAGTGGCAAACTATTAGATCAAACTACTGGAGCTTAGAGATCAGATTGTCGTAGTTGATGATGAAGTCAAAGATAATGAGCTAGTCTGATTTTCTCTTAATGGCTTCAATCCATCGTGGCACAATTTTGTTCCGGTTATTTATGGTTGGGAGAAGTTACTTGACTTTGAGCAGTTGTGGGAGGCTTTTGTTGAAGAAGAGATGACATTACAACAAGTTTCAAACAGTTTTAAGGATGATGTTCTAGATAAGGCCCCTCATAGGGAAGGCAAGGAAGGGAGGAAAGTAAGGATTTGGGAATGCTCAGCAGAAGAAAGAAAACTCAGTGTCTTCTAATCACCAAAAGAATGGTTTGAGTCATATCAAGTGCTTCAATTGCAATAAGCATGGCCACTATGCTTGTTAGTGTCCAGTGAAGAAGAAAGGGAAGGGAAAATGATAGCAACAAAAATAGTTTGCATGAAGCTTGTCTTGACACAACCTTTGTCATGTTGTCCTGTCTTTCCACCAACACAATCTCAGGGGTTGGGTGGTATGTTAACAAATGAGCCTCAAGACGTGAATTTGTAATGTCCCAACTCCGGGATCAATGGAAATTAGGCAAACAACCAACTCTTCAACAATCCAATCAAATGGGAATAACACAACTCAGAAAATCAGATTGCTTTCAAATAAATATGAGAATCAAATTCAGCTGTAAATGAACACTTGAACATGCTCTCAAACGTCCTCATATAAGTCTTAACCAGGCATGCATCAATACCAAGGTACTAACCCAATCGACTTTTCCCCCAACAAACATTCACTGGATAAATCAAAATTAGATCTGCAATGGAAGGTTTGGAAATCACCTTAATAATATGCAAACATAGTCACACCCAGTTTGCCAGGTCTGCAATGTAAGAGAGTATTAGATGGGTCAAACAACTGCCAGTTAGGACCTTGAATCACCATTAAACCATGTCACATTCCACTCGCCATAGATCAATCACAAACAACCATGTAAATCACTGTAAAGAGGACTAAAAAGGTTTATTGATCAGGCAATATTCCAGTCGCTAATGTTTAGCTAATCATACCAGTCAAGTCGCTGATCATGGGTGCCTCATAACATGCATTATAAACCCTTAACACTCACCCAGACGGAATCACTGCTATAACTGGATAATACCTCACAATTTACGGCATATAACTGGCTTCAAAACATGCATTTAAATGCCTAACAACTCCTCAAATGGTTTGCTGATTTGTATATCTCTAAATATGTAACAAATTACTCCATATTCTTCCTCAAAGAAGTCGCTGTTTAGATATATAATAGCAGCTTTGTAATAAACCAAACTAGACCTTTTATTTGTAAGATTTTAATTGCCAAAATGCCCAAAATTGGTCGCTGAATATATATGGCCTAAAACATGCAACAAACCCTTGATATTTGTTGGCTAGATTTTCTGCACAGCTGTAAACCTAGGCCGTCATGAGATAAATCTTTCTCATTTACCGGTGAGACTCCTGTGTAAGATTTTGTCAATTATATTTTCTAATATCTATCTGTTGGTTTTACTTTAACTGCGTAGCTTATGGACCATAGCTAGACAATTTTGCAGCAGGTAAGCAGCTGTAAGAAATGTATATATGCAGAAGAGGGAAATAATTGAATGCGAGTAGAAAAGAAAGAAGATGTGCAACCTAACCAATAGTTGACAAAGTTGGTCACATGCACATAGATGAAACAAATAGATATTGAAATGCAGAATTCAAAGTAAAAGAAAGTTTTAGATCCAGGTCTAAGATAACACAAAGTTTATGCAAAAATCTAAAAAGCAATAAGAAACAAATGCACCGTTGACACAAAGTTCTCCAGAAATCTCCCTCCTCTCTATTCCTTAGCTTTCAGAAAGATATCAAGGGTTTCAGCTCAAAGTCTGGAACACAAGAATGCTGATTACAAATTCCGATTCCCTTTAACCCGTAGGTTCTTCCTCTATTTATAGTGTATAAAGGGCAATTACAAATAGGAAGCTTTAAATGAATTCCCGCATGCGGAAGCTATGAAAAGGGAAACAACTGGACAATCTTCCTCTTGGAATTCCTCTTTGCATGACATGCATGATTTATAACTAAAAAATAGAACCTTCTATTTTGCATGTCTGCCACCTATTTCCAAGTAATTGACTTCTTCAAGTAACGACTTTTAAACCAATCACTTAAGTTTTATAATTTAATTGATTCCTCAATTACTTTGTCGGAGAAAATAAAAGAAAGAGGAAAAGAAATAAGAAGAAAGCTGTAACCCTCCCAATTTTGTTCTCCCCATAATCTGCAGATCTAACCTGTATTGTACTTCTGCTTCATCTATTTTAGCAATGAATGATCTGCACGCGATTGACTCTTTTGCCTTTGATTCTCACCAAACTGGATCTGGAAGCTATGCATCACCAAACTGTGATTTGCTTGCGGGTATTGCCTTTGACCTGTCTTCCCTCTTATCCTTGAAGCTTTTGCAATTCTTCTCCAGTACATGCACCAGTGCAATGTTTGCTGTAAATAATTCAGACAAAACTCATCATTTTTTATTTTTAATTGCATATGAGCAATTTTAAATTCTGGAAAGCACTCTGGGTGAATGCAAATACAAGTAAATTCAATGAAGGCTTCAACTGGAAGATTGGGAGCACATGCACAAGATCTTGGAAGGAATTTTCCATGCACTGACTTCTACAAGGGCTGCGTTAGAAACAAGAGGATGAATTTTTGCCGGAAGCCTTTGCAATTATGAGATCTGGATTTGTCAATTAAATCGGTGATAGATTCAGGGTCTATGTCTGTATCATTGACTTTAGCAAATGTTGAAGCTATGTGATGATTTTCCTGATCCTTTTCTTTCAGACATGCTTCATCATGGCTGAAACAATCTTTGTCTAAGCTCTTTTTCTTATAATTCTGCCATAATCCCTTGCAATTGGATCAATTTGTGCAGATCTGACAACTTCAAATTCGGAAGATATATTCAATGTAACTGACATTGATTTGAGCACCTGTGATGAATACCTGGGCACATATACCAACATGCAGACATGTAGTCCAATGGCAAAAATTAAGGCTATTCCAACCCTAGGCGCCAAAACTGGAAGCTTCCCGACAGTGGAAAATACTTTATAATGCAACATCCTCCTTTTGGCGCCAAAACTTGTCCGGGCTGCAATCTTCATCAAAAAGAAATAAGCGCTTCTCCTTTATGGCATCCCATGCTTATATAACCTCCAACATGCTATTTTTAATAATTGCCTCTTCCTATTTTTGGCAATTTAATTAATTAATAGCCTGTCTATTCATCCAATTTGGGCACCCAATTATGCATGCTGCTGGTTGCTTTTTAAATAATTTATTTTATTTATTTTTAGCATGCATCCTTGACTTCTCCTTAGCTCTTCCACTTGCATTGACTTTCCTTCTATTTATGGCACCAACATTGAGTGAATAAACCATTAATAAATATTATTAAATGCATTGTTATTCACCCAAGGTGGGTCGCACTTTTTGGCAAGAGGAATTCCTAAAAATAAGAAGTCAACTTGATGGGAATTTCCACTCTGCACTGCAGCTCCAAAAATCCCCTCTTCCACTTAAGTTATTTGACTTTCATAATGAGAATTTTTACCCTGCAAGGCAGATAAGAAATTCCCGCCTGCCTGCCACTGCCAAAATTCCCACTTAAATTAGAACTTTTTCTCCCAAAAAGTGCAACTTGCTTTAAAAATAACTTCCTTTGATAAAGTGCGATTTGCATGGTGAATAAACCTCTTTGGTGGGAAGAGTTAGCTTGCTGCCAGGCTACCAAAATTCCCATTGGTGCTTTAAGTGATTTTTTTTAATGCGACTATAATGGGAATTTTTATCCTGCAAGGCAGGTAAGAAATTCTTGCTTGCTTACCGCAATCTAAATTCCCATTGCAGCTCAAGTGGACTTTGACCCAGGGGAATTAAACAGAAAGACCAGGGAAAACCGGAGAAAAACGCAAAAGAAATAAATAAAAACGAAAAATGTTGCCAGAAGTTCATAGACAAAGCTCTGAATTCATTCCTGGTGAAAATCCTATTGAGATGTGTGAATACTAGCATGTAAAACTTCAACAGGGTTCAACCGGAGCACAATTTATCTGTCAAACGGGGCTTTATTTATTTAATAAGTAATTAAATAAAAATTTCCCATAGACAAAACTTGGCGGAGGGATAAAATGATTTCAGCATCTGGGTATTTGTCGAAATTGGCTCGTATGATTCACTTAGGAATATCATAACGTAATAGAGACATCTTCTGGCAGTAAAAACACAAAAAGACTCGTTATTTTAAAAAGAACGATTTTTTTTTAAATGGGTAGTCCCAGATTTCAGGGTGAAATCTAGGGACACCAGTATAATCATGTCGCTATCACATTGGGGCAAAAACATAGTGAAACATTAATTTGCTAACAATAGATCCATTGATCACACAAATCAATTGCTAAACCTAGATACACATGTCGCTACCAAGAGGACACAATGCCATGCAAAACAAGTTTTCACATTAATTAACTATTGATTGTCCATTGAATTTTACAAGGAGTCGCCGCAAATAAGTTAGCTTTAAACCATACAAAATCATGCATACAACCAAACGTACCATTCATAAAAAGTTGACCAAACAACCATGAAGGAAATTGCTAGGATTTAGAGTATAAAATCACTGCTCAGACAGTTTGCCACAGCCACATAAAACCATAATGAACTCGGTTCGCATGAGATTTTCTTACCACTATCACAAAGGTCACAATATTAAATCAGCCAAATCGATGTTTTTGCACGGAGCAAGAGATCACACCCAATAACCCAGCTACTACTGTATAAATGTTCCTGCAGATTTCTACTTGCAAATTCAACCAAAATATTTGCCAAGGCCGAACATGGATCTCACAATTAACCTCTTCAATTTGATAGTTCATAGATAAGTTACAAAGATCTCCCAAGCATGAGAGAAAGAAGGAAAATATCAATGGGCATTGCATCCCAACTCCAAGAATGGAGTATCAAACCAGAAATTTCATGCATAACATAAGTCTCATAATGATTTACCACTCCTTTTATAAGCAAGGACAACACAAAATTTGAAATCCCTAGAAGAGGGTAATCATTTAATAAAAACAATTTATCTTGACTATCATTGGTGTGGCATCCTTCTTGGCATAAGTGTGATTTTAACATTCTGGAAAAACCCACCTAAATATTTATTTAATTCAATTCTCCATTTAATTTTGCATTTTGGGAATTAAATTAAATAATCTACAAAATTATATAATTAAATATTTTTTACTTTCTGATGTCAATGATAAAAATCACTCTCCAGGCAATAATATTTAATTATTTAATATAATTTTCATTTTGCAACTTCCCAAAGCCCACGGGGAAAAATAGGCTGAGGGTCTTCAGGGTGAACCTATGGAATAGTGTGAATGCAGATTTTCCCAATGCCCACTTATTTCAAATTGTTATCAGAACCATCTGTTCTTTAAGAATGAGAGAGAGAAAGAAGAACAATGGAAGGCAATGTCCATATGTTTATTAATTACATAAAAGGTTACAAAGTTTGCTAAGGAGGTTAATAACCTCATTCTACTAACTATAGACATTATGATTGAGTATATTGCCCAAATATCTTTAACATCCCCCTTTAATGACTAAACAAGTGACTCCCCCAAGTTTGTCCTGAAATTTTACAAACAAAATGGACTAAGGGATTTAGTCATTCGCCAATATGCTGACTAATAACCTAAGAGGCACAATAGCCTCTGAAGAGAAAATATTATAAAGATCAACTGTCGTATGAAAGTGATGATGAATCTATAAATATTGTTTGTTGCAAGCATGATACTGCAGATTCTTCACCAACTTCAATACACCCTAAGTGTCATAGAAAAGTGGAGTAGGTTTAATTTGAGGAAGTTGAAGATCAACCAAAATCCGACTTAGTCAAATTGCTTCGCAATTGGGATTTTGCCTTGTACATCTACTTTGTTGGAAGATAAAGCTCACAATGTGTTGAAGCTTGCATTTGCCATGAAACAATCCTGTTATGTTAACCAAAGGAAATTTTGTATCTTGTGCTAGATCGTTGGGTATCCATTGATCTATCTGCCCAATCGTAGTCCGTCTAACTTGTTAATTTGCAAATTTGTTGTCCTTTGATATAGGATGCAAAAGTCTAAGAGTTACCTTACCAATAATTTCATAAAATGTGTTTTCCTGCTATTCCAATGTACAAGCTTTGGTTGAGAATAAAAAAGATCAATAGCAACAAAAATGAGATCCGATTGTGTGGATGTAAGATAACCTTAGGTAGTCCACCAATGGTCTGTAGAGTGATTCATCAACTGATGCTAAATCATCATTGGTTGACAACTTCACCTCGATCTCCATAGGCGTAGAAAAGGGATTGCAATCTACCATCCCAACTTCTCCAAGACACTTGTGGCATACATGGTTTGAATCATGAAATGAGACGGTCATGGTTCTAGAATTATGCAACTAAGCAAAGTGTAGGAGGCCTAGTTTCGGCTATGTCAAAAGTAGCACATAAATCTGATTTCATTCGCTTAACTTTTGCAATGGCCCCACTGCATGTGATGTTAAGGTCATCAACATAGACAATAAGAATCATAGTGTCATCACCATTGCTATATTGACATCAAAGATTAATACTAGCAGATAGACTTCTAAATTTGAATCTAGATTCTTGGAGCCAATACCCGATCAATCTTATTACAGCATCAGTTTTGGAGATCTTAAGACTGTACAAAGACTTAAGCAAATTGGACCAAACTGGCTTATGTACCCAAAAACCATCAAGTTGCACCATGTAAACCTCCTCAATCCAACTCTTTGGTTAGGAAGGTGCTCTTCAAATCAGTCCATAATCCATTTGATTAATACATTCCAATGTAATGTCCCTTTCCAGGGCTGAAACTGAAAAACAAGGAAATGGACACAAATCCCAATTGAGAGTAAACTCATTTCTATAACAGCTAATCGAAAAACATTGTAAACCCTAGTAGAAGAACTGTATTTTTCACAAATAAGGGCATCAAACATCCTCCAATACAAGCTGAAAATGGATATATAAACCTCCAAAATATTATACTTAGTAAATATTTTGATCCCCAAATTTACCAATCAAAAGCACTCCAAAGGATAGCTGGAAATGCCTACACAATTGCAATTAAAATAACAGTACAAAAGTGGGGTACAACTCCACAATAAGTGTACAATGGACAATGAAGTGATTCCAATTTCCCAAAAATGCTGTCATGAAATCTTCATTGAAACATTGCTAAAAATACAAGGAAATGCAATGATGTAGACACAATTGGATGAACCTTGTGCCCTAGAAATCTACCCAACTCCACCTCACAAGAGTGGGTCGCTCCCCTAGGAGAGGATCCTAAAATCATTTTCGAATCAAACCCTAGCTGAAACTTCTGACAAAATCAAGGCTTTAACTTCAAGCAAAAATTATGGCAACCCCAATCATGGAGAATGCCTCTAATGAACAAATTGAAGAGTTTTCATTCTTCATTCAAACAAGGAAGGTGTTTCAAAATCCTCCTTGTTGGCCACACTAAAAGGATTTTATGCCCGTAAGTGGAAGTAGATTGAGCAATTAGCCCAAAAACCATGCAAGTTAATTTTTGATAAGAGGTGATACACAAATGAGCCAAGCAACCCCTTTTATACCCTTTTCAATGTGTGCCCAAAACCAATTAGGAAGTCGCTTCCAAACTTAGGACCGAGCCTCATAATGGATGCTTTTCTTCTATTTTTCCTTTGTCTTTTCACCTTCTTTACCCAGCTGACCTAACTTTATAAAGAAAACTATTAAAGAAGAATGCAATGTTCATGAAAATAATTGAAATACATGACAATCACTTACCTTGTTCAATTCCTTCTTGCCCATGGGAAGTGGAATGGGCTCAAGGGTATTCCAAATCGAACTAGCTTGGAAAAGGGGACATTACATAGTCCTCTCCTTCCCAAAATTGCTTGCCCATAAGCAATTGTAAGCTCTCATGCCCAAGTACCTTCATGCCAAAGTGAAGAAATATGTTGTAATGCTCCAATAATGTAGATCTCGTACCTGTCAAGTGACAAAACTCTTGCCAACGCAAGCTCATATGCCCAAGTACCATCATACCAAAACAACTAAATCCCATAGGTGTAAAGTGGAACAATGCCTCTGCCCACAATGATCACGGTGGCTACTCCTTCCATCACTCACAACTATATGCTCTCCCTCAATGAAGCCTTCTAGCCAAAGCATGAAAACATCTTTCATACACTCCCTTATGGCCAAAGGCTGCCCCAAGTGCTCATTACTGTGTTCCTGAGGCACCCCTTTGCTCTTCTCTGGTAATGAAGGATCCCATACACTTGCCCCATGACTATAACCTTGAGCTCTAGTGGGTCCCATAATGTTACCGTGGGCTGATCCCTTCAAGGTATTGCACAACCTAGCTTGCATTTAAGCTGAAAATAAGTCATAACAGCCATAAGTCACTTGGGATTCCCTCCAATTCAGCACTAGGATGGCTGGGAGAATTGTCTTCACTAGTGGAGCCTCTCTACTACCATTACCATGCAAGAAAACCCTCTTAAATCGCACGTGTACAACTGTTCATGACTGAAAATATTATGACTAGCAATAAAGAAATGATACAAATATGACAAATCCATGCAAGCTTCAATAATGTGATTGATGTAGAGATAGTGGGTAACCATACAAGGACTGAAAAACTCTCCATCTTCAGCTGCCATCCCATATGCTTGGGTGAAGAGCAAACTTAGCCGCTCTTGCTTCTTCAGGCCTGTACCTGCACATGGGACAAACTTATTAAAGGAAACAAGGGTTACCATCTTCACCACTCCATGCCTTGTAGACATGATGGCCAACTCTTTCTCCTTGCTTGCAAACAACTCACAATCTACGCACAAGTGATGGCTGTCCAATAATACAATCATGCTATCCAAATTACAGCTGTAACCACGTATTTCATTCAAAATTAAAATGATGGTGGCCGGAATCTCTCTTATGACAGCTGTAAACATGATGCTTTTGTTAGTCCATCTTAACCAAGTCGCTGGAAATTCTTTTGCAGTTGACAACAAAATGGAAAGGGGTTTGGAAATTTTGTGGACAGCAAGTGAAAGGAAGGTACAACAACTGTCATATTGAAAACCCTTCATGAATTTCCTCAAAAACAATGTAGTCGGGGCTGGGAATGAGTCATTATTGACTGAAAATAATATGAAAGATTGGAAACTATCCCTTCTCATGACTGTCCACTTTTGTGTGGCACCAAACAAAATGTTGGACAAGTTGGGAATGTCTATAACAACAGTACAAACATTTATGGCAGCATATTTTAAAACCCACCAATCAAGACTCTTATTACTTCCAATCATTCCTCCGATTTCCAGTTGAGTTACAATGCTTGGGACAACAAGATAACATCCATCTTGCTCACTTCCAAACACAAAATTCATGAAGTCAATATCTACTTTTATCGGAAGACTTTTTCTAAGGGCATATGCATTGATGAGGAGTTGAAAATTCTTATGAAATGATTGTTGTACAAAAAATGAAAATGTGGAGCTTACCACGTGCCTTCCCAAAGCTAGCGTGAGTTGTTGTAACCTCTTTGCGCAAGGGATGATGAAGCCATTTTGTAGCATCTCATCCTTAACAAGGAGGTTCAAATGCACAACAATCTCCATATGATTCCTCATAAATTTTCTTTCTAACCTTATGGATGGAATAAACCACTCACTAGCCATAGTAACATTGAACCCATCGAGGATATCATCTTTCTTGTAATTCAGATGGTCTACATGCCCTATGTTACAAGTGGTATCCTTGACCCTATCACCCTACTTAGCATGCTTTCCACGACGACAAGGATTTTGTAAAGATATCAAGCCTATGTTAGAACCAATACTCCCATGCTATGAATCACAAATATAGTCAAAATGCTTACCCTTCATCTTCCCATCAATTTTAATAAGTTGCTCAAAATAAAAAATATATTGCAGCGACATAGGAGGATTTAACAAATTTGAAATATGATTATCACTATCATACCTTAGGCTGTCCTCAACACGTTCACCTTCCTTTGCCGGATGAAGAATGATTGAGATATCTTCTACACTTCCATCCTTGTGACTCAAAATTACCGAGTTAGGATCAGCATTCTCCTTCCTCTTGGGCTCTTCATCTTCAACAAGTGAAGCCCTTTCCGCTTTGACTTCATCCATACTTTGTGCACACATGTATGGAGCACCTTCATAGCTCTTGCTAGAGCCATAAACACCATTATCTTGCTTCTTATAGGTTGTTGTTCTAAAAATTCCAGCCAGCTGAAAATCAATATTAGCAACTGGTAATTGGGCTTTAACCATAAAATTCTCTCCACAATCTTGAAAATGTGACTTTCCTTCTTTCTTTGGCTCATGCTCCCTGATTTATTCTTCTTTCTTTATCACAAAGGAAGAATTCTTTTCCTCTTCCTTTCTTAAGGCATGCTGCAAGTCTCCTTGTGTAGCTCGTGGTTTAGCCATTGTTCTAATTCTAAGTCGATCTTTTGTCAATCCTATGAACTCAGCGAGTGACATTGCATCACGAATCTCATTCGGAAGAGCCTTGTACACCTCATAGATGGTAGCAATGTTGTGGCCCAACGAATGTTGTGTCTCAATCTTTGGAATGGGTTCTTCCCTAGGGAGGAAGGTAGGCTGAAATGTCTTAGCAGCAGCTCCAAAACTTGACCCTAAGGGCTGCCTCACACTATGAATTCCCAAAGAACTACCTTCTCCATTGCGGTGTCATGGCCCATGAAGATTTTGCAAAGTTTAGGGCTAGCATAGTACCTGCCAACCTCTCTTTCCCTTCAATGAGTCTATTCAACTTGGCCTTTTCGGAATTTCTATGGCCCATGTTATCCCCTTCAAGTGGCTGCTCTAAGTTCTTCTTTCTGAATGAATACCCTCCAGGCTAGGAAGATCTATGCTTTGATACCATTGTAATGTCCCTTTTAGGGCTGAAACTGAAAAACAAGGAAATAACACAAATCCCAATTGAGATTAAACTGATTTTTACGACAGCTAACCAAAAAATATTGTAAACCCTAACAGAGTAAACTGATTTTTACAACAGCTAACCAAAAAATATTGTAAACCCCAGCAGCGAACTGTATTTGCACTTTTAGGGCATTGAACGCCTTCCAAACAAGCTAAAAATGGATATTTAAATTCTCCAAAATATTATACTTGACAAATGGAACAAAAACTAATCAAAAGCACTCCAAAATATATGCAAATTTGGAAATTTGACACAGCTGCAATTAAATTTATGACAACATAATTACAACTTACAACAATGGTTGGAAATGGAGATTCCAAACCCCAAAAATCTCATGAAAGTGTGCAATCAACCTCTAAAATTATGAGGAATATGAATATCAACTCCAAATGAAGGAATGTGCCCTAGATGGCACCTGCCTCCACCTCCAAGCAAGTCGCTACCCTAGGGGAGAGCCTAAAAATGGTGCTCAAACCCTAGCAGCTCTTCCCCAATCAAACCCTAGGTGAAAATCTGCAACATCGATTTTCTTAAAACCCTTGGAAACAACAAATTGAAGAGTTTTCGTTCTTCAATCAAGCAAGGAAGGGTTTTATCCTCCTTGTTAGCCACACAAAGGATTTTCACCCTTAAGTTGAAGTGATTGAGCAATCAACCCAAAAACCATGCAAGTTATAATTTTTTGACAAGAGATGATGCTCGAATGAGTCAAGCGACCCTCTTTTATACCCTTTTGTGGTGCCAGAACCAATTAGAAAGCTTCCAAACAAGACCAACCTCATAATGGGTGCTTTTGTTCTATTTTTCCTTTGTCTTTTCACGTTCTTAACCAGACCGACTTGACTTTATAAAGAAAACTATTAAAGAAAAATGTAATGCTCACAAAAATAACTAAAAAACATGACAACCACTTCCCTTGTTCATTCCTTCTTGCCGACGAGAAGTGGAATGGGCTCTAAATCTCCAAATCGAACTAACTTGAAAAAGGGGACATTACATGCAACCAGGCTTGAGCTATTACAGAGAGAAGCAATCAAAATGTGTCCGTCTTCGCTAATAGAGAAAAAGTCTCCTCATAGTCTATTCCATCCTGTTGTGAGAAGCCTTTCGCAACAAGACAAGCCTTTCGCATCAAGACAAGCCTTGTGTTTGTCCAAATTACCATCAGTGTTGCATTTAACCTTGAACGCCTATTTGCATCCAGTGGGTTGTTCACCTGGAGGTAATGCCATCTACTCCCAGGTATGGTTCTTCATCAAGGCGTCATATTCAATCTGCATGGTAGTCTCCCATTCAGGTTTAACTTTGTATGGTAAGATAAAGCCAAGTGAAATGCTCAACTGAACTAGCAATTTGTTTCCCTGTTGTCTAGGATTGTGCATATGATTGAGGAATTTCATCCTCCCGCACATCCTATATAGTGAAATAAAACCACTTAGGCCTCCGTTACTCCTGAGAACCCTGTGATGGTTGAACCTTAGCCGAAATGTTGATCAACTCAGGTTGGTGTTGCTAATAGACCAATGGTGTATTAGAAATATCTGTTAAAATATAACACTTTATATAACATGTAAACACAGTATTGTAGTTGTTCGGTTTGTAACTGTTCAACCACCTCTTCACATATAAATAAACCTTTGCCTGTGTCATTCCAACAGTGCAGTTTGCTCTCTCTCCTTCTCTGAGTTCTTTCTTCTCTTTGCATATGCTAACATTGGTATCAGAGCGGTCAGTTTGCAGTTCGAGGAAGCCTTGTCAACAGGCACGAACTGGAAGTTTGGGGAAGCCCTGGTAGGGCACAAACTGAAGATTCTTCACCGCTTATTGCAAAAGATTCACGGGAAGAGAAAATACATCCAGTGCAAAGACGAACTGAAAATCACGGAAGCCTTTGCAAAGGAAAACGACGACCACAAAATCTTGACAAGGGCAAAGTCGACGTGTAGCAGTCGTGACAAGGAAAAACGACGACGAGGGCACGTTTCGATTCATTATCATTTCTTTTCCTGGTCGCAAGGGAAAATACGTGGGTTCCTGTTCATGAGGGCAGAATACGCAGTAGAAGAAGGGCGTGAGGGCATAGGAGACAGTCGCAAATCTAGTTCGAAGGCAGAGTCGCTGGAGAAAGAAATACGTGGGTCATCACAGCAGAAGCCACAACAAATGCCAAAATTCGCAGAAGGCAAAAACAATGGAAATCGTGAAGTGTTTCTGAGCCTGCGTGGGGAGAAAGAGAAACCACGGTTTGCTGAAGTCGTTGAAATAATATTATTTTTTTTCAACAAAGGTATTCACCTTTGCATAATTTATTTCATACGATTTGGTGCGGCAATTATTTTTAATATTTTTTGGAGGAATAAGTAATAATATTTTTAATACAAACAAATATAGTTGGGTGATTTGCATAATTTAATATTACTTATTGGAATAAGTAATACTTGGTGGGCCATAATACATTATTTTATTGGTGTGGTGGTGTCACTCAGATTTCACCCTGAAATCTGCGACTACCCTATCCAAATTTTTTTCGTACTTTTAAAATAATGGGTCGTTTTGTGTTTTTATTGCCTGAAAGTTCTTGTATTGTGTCAAGATAATCCCAAAGAGCCATATTAGCCTTTTTCGCCAAATACCCAGATGCCCAAAATTGTTTTATTCTGTCGTCGGGATTTGTCTGCGGGAAATTTGTATTTAATTATTTTGAGCCCCGTATGAGGCTATTTGCGCTCTGTTTTAACTCTATTATGAGCGAATATGTTATTATTCCTATGTACCAGAAGGGTTTTAACTTATATTAAGTTTTGGGCTTTATTTGTAACTTTTGGCAATTTTTCGTGTTTTTGTGGTGTCCCGTTTCGTTTTCTGTGAAATTTCTCTGGAGCAATTCCTTTGCCGGGTAAGCCCGATTTTTGGCCTGGAGCAGCTGGAAAACATATACGCACATTATGCTCCGGAGGAAGTCGTCATCCGAGGTCTGGATCACTGGGAAAAAGCGAAGTCGTGCACGGAAAAGCCCCTGCGGGGATGGGCGCATTTTTGGAAAACAAAGGATTTAAGCTGTGATGGGAAAAATATAAGCCGCAGGCAGGGTGGGAATTTTATACCTGCCTAGCAGGGTACTTTTTCCCGTGTTATAAAAGTCACTTAAGCTGCAGTGGGAAAAATAGAGGCTGCAGGCAGGTGGGAATTTATTGCCTGCCTTGCAGGGTAAAAATTCCCATGATATAATAAAAGGAAAGTGACTTAAGTGAAATCATGGGATTTTAGTGCCTGCCTTGCAGGGTAAATAATCCCATTGTCAAAGTCAAATCACTTAAGTGGATCACGGGATTTTGGTGCCTGCCTTGCAGGGTAAAGAATCCCATTATGAAAAAATTCTTAAAAATAGAATTACATGTGCAAAAAAGTGCGCCCCCTTTGGTGAGAGAATAAAAGCCTTAAATTGATTATTTTAATTAATCTATTCTCTCAAAAAGTGCGCCCAAGCTTGGAGGAAGTCAACAAGTCAAAGATGGAATAAAAGAAAGGATTTAAAAGCATTAAATTTAATTTATTTATGGCTGCCCTCTTCCTCTCAAAAAGTGCGCCCCATTTGGGTATTATTTAATGTTTTTTAAGGCATTAAAACATTAAATTAATTTCTATTTTCAGTGGCTATGGTCAAAGCACACTGTGAAGCTTAAGTGAAGTGATGTGTGAAGGATTAAATTGGATTAATTTAATTTATTGGATGGCTGTCCTTAAACATGCTATTTTTAAAAGAGAAAAACATGATTTTTAATTAATTAATTGCCTTTAATTGTTAGGGCAATTATTAATTATAGAATTGTGAAGGTTATATAAGCATGGGCAGCCATATGGGTGAATTATTCAAATCACAGGTAAAGAATTGCAGCCAAGTGGAAAAGTGCGCCCCCATTAAAGGAAGGATTTTGTTCAGACAAGGTGCTAACAAGGCTAAAAGCTTCCAGATTTGGCGCATGCGTTAGAGGAGGTTGATCTTTGTCTGCATAATTGTTTCCACAGGTGTTACAGGAGCTCAGGTGTTGATTGAAAGGATTTATGCTCTCTTTATGTGCAAATTAAACACCATTTTTTGGGGCAGCAGGCTTGAAAAGTGCAGATTTTTATAATTTAAATTCACTATTCATGCTCCGGTGGCCATTTTTGTCTGAATAAATTGCAGGAATTCATTACAGGTGCTTTACAAAAGAAAATGAGTTTTTATCAATGTCCAATACATTGCAAATATCCTCCGAATCTGAAGAATTGTCCAGATCTGCACCAGTATTGAAGAAATCCGGCCAAGTAAGGAGAAAAAGAATTATTCAGACGAAGATAGACAAAGCCATGGCAAAGGGAGATGAAAAAGAAAGCACGATGGAGTCATGCATTGCTTCCAAACTTGCAGACATAGGAGACACAGATCTAGGCCCGGAACCTCTTGTCGATTTGATTGATAGATCCAGAGCGGGAAAGACTTCACTCATGCGTGCGGTCAAAAGCAGTGGAATTATCCGAGCTGCAGCTTTTCCATGTACAGCCCAATTGCCAGAGTTCGTGATGGAGTGTGCTAGATCTTATCATCCTTCATCCAGATCAGTACGTGATGCTTCGGGAAAGACAATAATTCGTTTGGACGCAGAGTTCATCAATTATTGTTTGAAGATTCCAGTACGAAAGGTGGTGACTTCTATTAGCATTCAGGATGCTGACAGTAGATGGGAGAAGCATAGAGCTGATTGTGTGAGCATCATGAATAGCCGGTACATGAAGAAGCCTAGATCTCCTTCAAAGTTCCCGAGAACTCTTCCACGGTCCAATTTGGTGCAGGAGGCAGATGATGTCGTCAAATTGCTATGCAGGATGAATGGTGAAGCGAATGCCTACACTTTCCGTACATGGATGTATGCTTTCATCAGGACCATTGAAATCAACAAGGTTGATTCTATAATCAATTGGTCGGAAATTATTAGCAGCAACATCGGTGAGCAACTTCGGAACGTGAAGCGTACTTTCAGCTTCAAGATGACTTCATACTTGGTGTATGCTGCAGCTTCACAAGGTGTCTTTTCCAAGCTGGATAGATGTGGTGTTCTTTCCAAGGACCCCATTTTCGAGTGCTACCCGCAGCTTACTGCACCTACAGGCGAGAAAGAATTCAAAGTGATCAACGATGACTTCTTCTACGATTTCATCTGCAGGCTAGACAAAGACTTGAAGGCCAACAGGGTAAGCAAGGAAGCGTGGGAAGCCGTGTCCAAGATTGGAAGTCTATTCATTCAATTTGCAGATTTCACATACCTCAGGGTTACGGGCTTTTCTGGAGAACCAATAAAGATGCCCAGTATCCGAATGATAGATTGATCGCCATGGAGCTGAGCAGGCAACTTGTGGAGTTACACGACCTTCAGTCAAAGCGGCACAAGTCTACGGGCTTCTTCCCAATCACTGTGGGATATTACAGCTGCATTAGCATTCACAGAGCTCGAGGGATGGAAGCGCAAATGTTATCCGAGTATGAGCAAGAGTTCTTCCCTGCACGGCTGAACTTCGATCCATTTGGAGTAGCCAGGAAGACAATCTCCCAGCAGTACGCACATGTGCCTTCGTTAGAAGATTTCTGGATGAAGTGCGGAAGTGAGTACGAGGTTAGAAAGAGAGATTTCAGCAGGCTATCAGCAAAGCAAGTGTTCGACTTTGGACTAGCGCGGATACCTGCGGATCTTAAAGATGATGGGAATGTGGTACTTGACACTTACCATCAAATGGGAGGAGATAAAGCCATACTGCAGAATAACATAGGAGGCTGCAACACAATTGAAGAAAGGTCGAGAGCTGTGTTGGTGAATACTTCAAACTGGTTGCTGACGAAGGGATATTGCCTTGATGAAGCATTGATAAATCAAATCACGGGCAACTTCGGCGCAGGAGATTCCCTCAAGCGAAAGCATGAAGGAGAAAGCAGCAGAAGGTCCGAGAAGTTGAAAGTACACAGAAGATCTCAAGAGAAAGAGAAGATCACTTCTACGACCATAGCTTTGACTCCGGCTTCTCCAGTACCCAGTACTTCACCAACTATTGCACCGCAGCAGCAGGACGTTTCCATGCCTTCATTGAATCTGGCGACGTTCGTCTTCTCTCCTCAGCCACTTCGTTCATCACCCGTTCCAGAGGAGATGTTGAAGCTGCAGATGGCAGAGTTCGAAAGAGCTTTGTCCTTGGATGATTCAGAGGATGGCAGCCATAACACTGTGGCACTTTCTGACAGAGAGGATGCAGAGCGGGAGATGGTAGTGCACTCAGCGACTTCTCACTCTCCGAGAAGTAATTTCTCGGAATGGTTGGCTTTGCAGTTGGTTCCAGAAGCGAGAATGGAGATGAACTTAGAGGAGCACGACTTGCAGCTACTCCAGGATCTGAGCAGAAGAGACAGAAGGCCTAAAGTTGCTAAAGCAACTTCTAGGTTGATCATTGAGAATTCGGGAGAGAAGTTTGCTGAGATATCAATTCCGGCAGAAGGAAAGATAGAGGAGGAGCTCACGGCGGAAGATGTGACAGTGACCAAAGTACCACTCGGTCAAGCCACCACTGAAGGATTGAAGCAGGACACGCAGACATTGATAGACGCTTTATTCCTTAGGCTTGACAATGAAAAGGCGGAGAAAGAAGAGCTGCAGAAGCAAGTATCTCAATTATGTGAGATCATAGCCAAGGTTGCTAAACCTTCCATTCAGCCCATTTCAGAGCAGGTGAGTGATCATCTTATGCAGGAAATGGAGGACGCAAGCAATCAAGTAAAGGCTATTGACGAATGGAAGGATCTGATTATTCGTCAAGCTTCTGTACAACTTGGGGAAGTGCCAGCCCGCCTAAAGGTTATGAACGATGCAGCAAATCAACTAAAGCAACTGATGGAAAACATAGAAGGCATGAATACAGTTGCAGAGAGTAACCTGAGTATTTTGGCCGAGATCAACAAGCTGCCGAGAGATGTATTGATTGCGGAACAAATTGTACCAGACGGATCAGTCGAGAAGGGGAAGCAGCTAGAGTTTGCAGTATCTTTCCGCTTGGAAATCTGCAGAGTTTTGCTGAAGAGGATGCAGGCACTTGAGAGTAGAACATCAGATTTACCAGACAGTATCATTTCTTTCACTGAGGAAAGAGTGGACGGAGGTGTTACTTCATACGTGCGGATCGTTTCGACTAAGGTGCCTAATTCCCTGGAAGATTCTCTTCTGATGGTACAAAAGAGAATTGATAAAGCTACCAAGCCTTTCACGATGAATTCTATCAGTAGACTGGTGGCGCTGCAGGCAGACATTGCGAGGTTTGGGCCGAGTTTGGAAGAGGTGGAAGCGTGCAACAAAGTGTTGAATGAAGGGTTGCTACAATTCAGGACAGAGAAGGAAGCAGTGGCTAAAACAGATGGAAAGATGCTGAATTACATGTTCGACAAGTATATCCGATATCAGAACAAGAAGAAGACATAAATGTTACAGCTGGCATGACTTCTTCTATTCTTTCTTCTTCTATTTTCTATGTTCCCTAATGAAATTGTAAAACTTCTAAGTTATTGGTTTTGCAACCATTACTTGAAGTCATGTGGAACCTTTCTGTTAGTTAAGTGATACATGTGTCACTTAAGGAGAAGATAGTTGAGGATGATTGCCAAATGTCATCTTTACTTGTTGTTCATGCTTTAGTTCAGTTTGAGTTTTCCATTTGTACTTTCCCTCCTACATTCTATAAGTAGGAGAAGAACCTCCGGGTTAAGGAGGGATCAAAATTTGTAAGCAGCAATCTTGAGTTCTAGACTTTGTGCTGAACTCCTGAGAGCAACTTGGAGCAAAGGAATACAAAGGAGCAGGTTTCCGGAGAACTTTGTGTCACGGTGTACTGTGTTTCTTGCTTTGAATCTTAGATCTCTTGATAAACTTTGTGTTATTTTAGATCTAGATCTAGAGCTGCCTTTGTTTTATAATTCTGTGTGTTCATATCTATTAAGTTTCTTCTATGTGCATGTAATTAGCTCTGCTATCTACTAATTGGGATGCACATCTTCCCCATTTCTTCTCTGTATTTCCTTTACTTCTTTCTTCTATAACTTTCCTTTCTTTAACAGCTGCTTACTTGCTGCAGAACTTCTTAGTTATGGTTCATGAACTAAGTGGTTAAAGTAAAACCCCTGATAGATAATAACACATTTTTATTGACAAATCTGACACGGGAGCCTCACCGGTTAAATGAGGGAGATTTATCTCATGACTGCCTAGGTTTGATGCTATGCAGAAAATCTAGCCAACATGTGGCAAACTTTTATTTTATTATTTCCGTTACTTTGGAATAATAAAATGGCAAACATATCACACTTAACTTTGTCGGAGACACAAATTAACGGGCACTAATTTCAATGTATGGAGCCATAAGATTTTAACGGTCGCGGAGTTTCGTGATTGTGATAAAATAATCAAGGGTGATGAAAGTCGACCAACGATGAACTTTGAGGATTATGACAAACGTCATAAGGAAGCGTTATTGCTTCTCAAGTTATCTGTGTCGGATGATTTGATACCGGAAGTGCGGAATGCCACTGTGGCAAGCACGTTGTGGGCTAGTCTGAGGGATAAATAAGAAAAGAGTCGGGTTTTATACCTGAAAAATATGCTGTTTTCCGTAAAGTTACAAGAAGGTGGATCGCTGTCTGAGCAGCTACTTCGAATGAAAGATCTCCGAGACCAGTTATCTTCCATCAATAAAAAGGTGGACGACGATGATATGGTGGCTCTGGTTTTGAACAACTTACCTTCTTCGTATGAGTCATTTGTGGAGGCACTCCATTTAATGGCTGAAAGTTAAACACTCACGTTTGACAAGGTGAGTTCCTACCTGTTGCAAAAGGAATGAAGACAACTTCAGGCAGAATCTAATTATGACCATTCAAAGAGTGCTCTTGTCACTCAGTCAAAGGGAAAGTGGAAATGTCAATATGGCGAGTCTTCCACTCGGTATCATGTCACATGCTATTACTGTCACAAGGTTTGGCACCTCAAGAAGGATTGCCGGAAGCGGATGTATGATCTTTCGAAGCAGAACAAAAAGCCATGTAATGAGGAACATGTGGCAGCAGTTGCAGAAGAACGGGATTCGGATGACGGGCATGCTCTTTATTGTCTTATGACATCATGCTCGAATGACAGTGGTACCAGTTGCTGGATCATTGACTCTGGTGCGTCTGCACACTTTTCATGTCGTAGGGATTGGTATGTTTCATTTACTGTAAATATATTTAGAATCAGTAGTACTAGCTGATGGAGAAACACTTGCAGTAGAAGGGATAGGAGATATATGCATTGTATTGAATAATGCTCATAAATTGTTGGTACGGAATGTTAGATATGTACCTTCTTTACAAAAGAATCTTCTATCTATTTGTCAATTGATTGAAAATCCCAATATTTCTGTGGATTTCTGTGGAAAGAAGTGTGTTGTCTCTGATGTGAAACAGAGACGGATAATTGCCCTTGGTATTGGGGAAGGTGGTTAGTATCGGCTTGTTGATCCGGCTGCGATCAACATGAATGCACGTGTGGAGGACAACTCCACCATTCAGGATGTGCAGGAGGCTGCAATGCCTTGGGAGGAAGCCATTCCTCACAAATTTGTTGACTTGGATACAGTCAACCTACATGCACCTATTGTGGAGGGAATATCCACTATACTAGGTGTACGGGAGGCGGACATGCCTTGGGAGGATGGATTTCCTCATTTTGAAGAACAATTTGTTGTGGATGGAGACTCCACTATTCCAAATGCACTAATGATGCATGGTGAGATGGCATGCCCAACCACTCACTCAGAGGTCCTTGCTCGAAGGACAATAGAGCATGACCAGTTTGCTCATTGTTTTGTGAACAATCTTTCCCAACAGAGGGGGATAGATGAGCAAATAGATGAGGAGTTGATTCTCACTCCTACCACTGTTGAGACGGAGACCATTGCTGAGACGGAGATGGTTATTTCTCCTACTATTGCGGAGTTGGTTCTAACTCCTACTGCACAGATGGTCACATTTCTCTTCTTGAAAAAGTGGGATAAGCACTACATGGTGGTGCAAGGACGTGATTGAGGTGACTTCGATTGCAGGATGATTGAGTCTTTGTACAGACTCCAGCAGGCTACATAAGCCTGGAATAGATTTTTCAACTCACATCTTCGAGGTTTTGATTTTAGCACTCTGGAGATGGGGCTGACACTCTCAGCCATTGGTGATTCATCACTGGTCAATGAATCACGTAATAGAGAACCAGTGGACCACTTGCCATATCCTTTGTTCATGGGACCAGTTTTTTGTTTTGCGGTTCTTCTTCATTTGACAACCGCAACACAGTCATGGACTAATGATTTTGAAGTATAACCTATGGCACAGTCTGTTGATGTAATGACTAAACATATGGGCTTTAGGAAATTTGTAAAATTTCGGGACAAACTTTGTCTTGTTTCCAGTTTAGTCATTAAGAGGGGGTGTTAAAATATAACACTTTATATAACATGTAAAAACAGTTATGTAGTTGTTCGGTTTGTAACTGTTCAACCACCTCTTCACATATAAATAAACCTCTGCCTGTGTCATTCCAATAGTGCAGTTTGCTCTCTCTCCTTCTCTGAGTTCTTTCTTCTCTTTGCATATGCTAACAATATCAAGTTCAACCATGGGTTGTTGCATTGGTGTTTGTGATGGAGTACTCGATGATGTGGATTCCTTGTCTTTTAGAGGAACCCCAACATTAGATTCTGGTACCTTAATGATTACCTATTTGTTACAAACAAAGGATTCTGTCTCCTTCACATCAACATCTTGACTTCAGATTATCTTGTTAGTAGAAATTTCAAAAAGTCTATAGGCCTTAGATTAGTCACTATATCCAATAAAGATACATCGGTTAATCTTGCAATCTAATTTACTCCGTTTTCTATCAAAAACTAAAGTATATGCAACAAAACCAAAAATATGGAATGTTACATCAAGGCTGATTCCTAACCATGCTTCCTCAAGTGTGACATCCTGCAAGGCTTTGCAAGGACTTCTTTTCAGTATATAAACTGCCATGTTTACTGCTTCTCCTCAATATCTGTACGACATGCCCCTATTGTGCATGCCCCTTTTCCATGATGTCCTGTTGTGCCTCTCAACCACCCCATTCTACTATGGAGTGTACGGGACTGTTCATACACGATCTGGACAAAGGTTGAACCAAACTTTTGTTCATCCACAATTGGCTTTAGTATGACTAGTAACTGCATGGTCATTCAACTAGCTGTACTATTTACACCTGCAAATGCAGCTTGACGGCCTACTATATGATTGGCCACACTTGCATAATCCATACGACTTAATGCAATAGAAGGTGTACAACCACCACCACCTGTACCGTATGGCAGTAGGCTGTACAACCTTCCAATTGCCCTGTTGCATTCAACCTGTATGTACAAGCCTTCAACCACCATGTTTGATTCAATTTGGCCATATGAACCCTGACAAACATATGCATGTTCGTGTGATTGTATGACCAACATATTGGAACACAAAACCCCACGCAAGTTGTACGATCTTTTTCCATTGCCAAGCACTCTGCTTTTGCTGTATGCGCTCCTGCAACCCATCAGGCACTCCCAATTACTGAAACCATTCGGTGAATTATCAACCGAAAATTTATTTTCCACAAGTTTTGTTTTACCATCGCATGGTCAAGAGAATATAATGGAGAAGTTTAAGTTTTTACTCCTAGAGGTAGAATACAATCCAACAAGCTGCATTCAGCACTAACACTGGCTTCAGTAAGCAAGTCCAAGGTTGGGTTCAGTGAAGTCAATGAGATTCAAGCACCACAACAAATTTGTAGAAAATCTCAGTAGGAAGGGTTTTGCAGGTATTGGTTAAAAATCGTGGGTTTTCTATAGTAAACACGATGAAAGAAAATGTAAACCTTCCTCCTTTGGGCATGATACAACCAACAACAGATTTGGACAATACTTTGGAACTGTGTTTGAAAAATTTGGGACAACTAGGGGAAGTCTGACTCTGCATAATCCCTAGGCAAAAGCTTACATCAAATCCAAAGATGGTACAGACTTAGTTGATACTGGGCAACTTGAAACAAGAGATACCTACAAGCAGTTAGAATCAATGAATGGGTGAGTTAGGGCAGAACAATAAATCTAAGATATTACCCACTCGCGAGACACTTAGCTGGGAGAGCCTTTTCGCCATAGATTTCCCGTACATGGTGGGCAAATAAACTTGACAACCATGAGCTAAATATAGCATTGCACAAAGCGGTTGTAGATAGAGTTTTGCAGATGCCTTATTTCAGTGTGAGGGACCTTGAATCCTACTTGGTTCAAATGGTTTCTATAACAAGGATATATGATGCTGATTTGTGTGCTACATGGACAACAAAGTGAAAAATTGCCCACACTTAGAAGGATTTCACATGGGTATTCAATGTTCCTTCACATGGGTTGCCAATTGACAAGGCTGCAAACCATCACATGACAACCACTCAGAAGGACGAAGCTATACAACACATTTGCAGGAAGGATTTGACCAAGGAAGAGTTAGGCGGCATGTGAGCGAAGGGGCACTGTGGAATAAAATATTAAAAAGTGTACTCAACTTCCGAAGAGTGGCGGTGCGTCGTGGATGTGATTCAATGCTGGTTAGCAGCGGCCACTAGAGCATTTGACATTGCTGGCTGGATGAAAAAGTACATGCTCGTGTTACGACGTGAAATTAACATTTGGGCAGAGCTGTTACCAACTTGGATTCACGAGTTTCTATCTCTAACATCAAAGGATTCTATATGGCTTAGTGTGCCATTGGGATTTTTTTGGATGCCATGTATATTGAGGAAATGGTGGGAGAGGAATGTCCATAAGATAATTCCTATGACCTGAGTTGGCCATCCATGTTCCTATGGAGCTATCTTGGTGCTCCACTCGATTAAGCTAGGGAGGATAACAAGGAAAGGAAGAGGAAACACAGAATAGAGCCCGCCACTTCAAAAGGAAAGGGGGTGAAAACTCCAGCACATATGAGGACAAGGATGATAATGTACACATGGTAGGATTGTTAGAGCTTCCATTTATTGTTCCTTCTTCCGAATAGTTAGACTAGCCGATTACGGAGGGGCAGCAACAAGAGGAACAATAGATAGAGGACTGGTTGACTCAAATAGGTGAGCTGGTTAATCCTGTGTGGGAGACCCCTTTAGCCCATTGCATCCCATAGAGCAAGAGCCATATCAGTCCTTAGAGTCTATAGAGTGAGCAGATTTAAATTGGGATAGATTCAAAGTTTTACTCAGCAGCATGGCGCTCAGAAATAGGACCCATGTAATTTCTGGGTGCCGAGGGATGAGCTTGTGCTGGCGTTCTTAGTCCAAATAATTGCAATCCTCTTGTCTCAATTGTTAAGAACTATGGGATCTATGGTCCAAGCCCTTCAGGGTATCACAAGTGTGGTTGGACATTTGGATGTGGTTGGAGAGTCATTTCAGATGTAGATAATCTTGGATGAAGCCACTCACATTCAAAACTTTGTGTAAGAAGAGTGCTGCTTAGAGTTTGCACAATTTGATGTTAACAAGGGTGGCCAGAAACAAATACTTCGGAGATGCATGAAGAATGGATACCCACACTTGCTTCTTAGACCATTATTTCTCCCTTGTTGAACAACTTGGATTCTTTACGCAACATTGAGCATACCTGCATATACTGATATTTGCTTCAGTAGTCTTCTATGTGTGAGCAATAGAGCTTAGTGAAAGAAAAGGACATGGCTATGAATGAGAATGCTGCATTATAGACTCAATTTGAAGAACATCATAGCTGCTTCCAGGACCAACTCGCTTAGAAAACTCAACTCACTCAGGCCTAGATGCTGAAAGTCACTAAGTACGAGAAAGAGGTCAATGAACGCAATAGCAAACTCTAGGCGGCAGAGCAAGAAACCAACCAAGCAAAAGGGAAGTTACAGGAAGTTGTGCAGGTGGTCAAAGTGATGCAGGGGCATTCAGGTTCGCTTGCAATTTTACATCAACAAACAATGTGGTAGAATAGGAAAATATGATAAATCTACTAGTGCACCATTGCGCGTAAACTTCGTTTCTTTGTTTTGTGCCTAGTGTTTCTGTGTAGTTTTGTGCAGCCTGCGAGCACTCCTTTGATATTTTTTGTCTGTACATATTTGTATGAGGCATTGTCAGTCTACTTCAGAAAAGTTTGCGGCACTTCATTGATCACAAGTAACTCTTTAAAAGTTGGCACAAATCTATATCCTATGGCAGAGGGCAGAAATAGTGACTTCATGGCTAGAAGCTCTTGTGCAAGCAGAAGGATGTTTGCAAAGCATTGCAGCACCTATGCATTATGTCTACATGCTTCAAAGGGTGGCAAAGCTTGTAAGCATTGGCACAAAATGGAAACAATGCGGGCAAATGCAAGTATAGTGCAAAATCTAGGAGCCTTTAATGTGTGCAGTAACACATAAGGCAATTTCAAAGGGTTGCATTAGAAGGGGGACACATCTTGATACCACGTTGGTGTCACTCAGATTTCACCCTGAAATCTGCGACTACCCTATCCGAAAATTTTTCGTACTTTTAAAATAACGGGTCGTTTGTTGTTTTTATTGCCTGAAAGTTCTTGTATTGCGTCAAGATAATCCCAAAGAGCCATATTAGCCCTTTTCGCCAAATACCCAGATGCCCAAAATTGTTTTATTCTGTCGTCGGGATTTGTCTGCGGGAAATTTGTATTTAATTATTTTGAGCCCCGTATGAGGCTATTTGCGCTCTGTTTTAACTCTATTATGAGCGAATATGTTATTATTCCTATGTGCCAGAAGGATTTTAACTTATTTTAAGTTTTGGGCTTTATTTGTAACTTTTGGCAATTTTTCGTGTTTTTGTGGTGTCCCGTTTTGTTTTCTGTGAAATTTCTCTGGAGCAATTCCCTCGCCGGGTAAGCCCGATTTTTGGCCTGGAGCAGCTGGAAAACATACACGCACATTATGCCCGGAGGAAGTCATCATCGGAGGTCTGGATCATTGGGAAAAAGCGAAGTCGTGCACAGAAAAGCCCCTGCGGGGATGGGCGCATTTTTGGAAAACAAAGGATTTAAGCTGCGATGGGAAAAATATAAGCCGCAGGCAGGGTGGGAATTTATACCTGCCTAGCAGGGTACTTTTTCCCGTGTTATAAAAGTCACTTAAGCTGCAGTGGGAAAAATAGAGGCTGCAGGCAGGTGGGAATTTATTGCCTGCCTTGCAGGGTAAAAATTCCCATGATATAATAAAAGGAAAGTGACTTAAGTGAAATCATGGGATTTTAGTGCCTGCCTTGCAGGGTAAATAATCCCATTGTCAAAGTCAAATCACTTAAGTGGATCATGGGATTTTGGTGCCTGCCTGGCAGGGTAAAGAATCCCATTATGAAAAAATTCTTAAAAATAGAATTACATGTGCAAAAAAGTGCGCCCCCTTTGGTGAGAGAATAAAAGGATTAAATTTGATTATTTTAATTAATCTTTCCTCTCAAAAAGTGCGCCCAAGCTTGGAGGAGGTCAAAAAGTCAAAGATGGAATAAAAGAAAGGAATTAAATGCATTAAATTTAATTTATTTAATGGCTGCCCTCTTCCTCTCAAAAAGTGCGCCCCATTTGGGTATTATTTAATGTTTTTTAAGGCATTAAAACATTAAATTAATTTCTATTTTCAGTGGCTATGGTCAAAGCACACTGTGGAGCTTGAGTGAAGTGCTGTGTGAAGGATTAAATTGGATTAATTTAATTTATTGGATGGCTGTCCTTAAACATGCTATTTTTAAAAGAGAAAAGCATGATTTTTAATTAATTAATTGCCTTTAATTGTTAGGGCAATTATTAATTATAGAATTGTGAAGGTTATATAAGCATGGGCAGCCATATGGGTGAATAATTTAATTCACAGGTAAAGAATTGCAGCCAGGAGGAAAAGTGCGCCCCCATTAGAGGAAGGATTTTGTTCAGACAAAGTGCTAACAAGGCTAAAAGCTTCCAGATTTGGCGCATGCTTTGGAGGAGGTTGATCTTTGTCTGCATAGTTGTTTTCACAGGTGTTACAGGAGCTCAGGTGTTGATTGAAAGGATTCATGCTCTCTTTATGTGCAAATTAAACACCAATTTTTGGGGCAGCAGGCTTGAAAAGTGCAGATTTTTATAATTTAAATTCACTATTCATGCTCCGGTGGCCATTTTTGTCTGAATAAATTGCAGGAACTCATTACAGGTGCTTTACAAAAGAAAAGGAGTTTTTATCAATGTCCAATACATTGCAAATATCCTCCGAATCTGAAGAATTGTCCAGATCTGCACCAGTATTGAAGAAATCCGGCCAAGTTAGAAGAAAAAGAATTATTCAGACGAAGATAGACAAAGCCATGGCGAAAGGAGATGAAAAAGAGAGCACGATGGATTCATGCATTGCTTCCAAACTTGCAGACATAGGAGACACGGATCTAGGCCCAGAACCTCTTTCTGATTTGATTGATAGATCCAGAGCGGGAAAGACTTCACTCATGCGTGCGGTCAAAAGTAGTGGAATTATCCGAGCTGCAGCTTTCCCATGTACAGCCCAATTGCCAGAGTTCGTGATGGAGTGTGCTAGATCTTATCATCCTTCATCCAGATCAGTGCGTGATGTTGCGGGAAAGACAATAATTCGTTTGGATGCGGAGTTCATCAATTATTGTCTGAAGATTCCAGTGCGAAAGGTGGTGACTTCTATTAGCATTCAGGATGCTGACAGTAGATGGGAAGAAACATAGAGCTGATTGCGTGAGCATAATGAATAGCCGGTTCATGAAGAAGCCTAGATCCCCTTCAAAGTTCCCGAGAACTCTTCCACGGTCCAATTTGGTGCAGGAGGCAGATGATGTCGTCAAATTGCTATGCAGGTTGAATGGCGAAGCGAATGCCTACACTTTCCGTACATGGATGTATGCTTTCATCAGGACCATTGAAATCAACAAGGTTGATTCTATAATCAATTGGTCGGAAATTATTAGCAGCAACATCGGTGAGCAGCTTCGGAACGTGAAGCGTACTTTCAGCTTCAAGATGACTTCATACTTGGTGTATGCTGCAGCTTCACAGGGTGTCTTTTCCAAGCTGGATAGATGTGGTGTTCTTTCCAAGGACCCCATTTTCGAGTGCTACCCACAGCTTACTGTACCTGCGTGCGAGAAGGACTTCAAAGTGATCAACGATGACTTCTTCTACGATTTCATCTGCAGGCTAGACAAAGACTTGAAGACTCACAGGGTAAGCAAGGAAGCGTGGGAAGCAGTGTCCAAGATTGGCAGTTTATTCATCCAGTTTGCAGATTTCACATACCTCAGGGTTACGGGCTTTTCTGGAGAACCAATAAAGATGCCCAGGTATCCGAGTGATAGATTGATCGCCATGGAGCTGAGCAGGCAACTTGTGGAGTTACACGACCTTCAGTCGAAACGGCACAAGTCTACGGGCTTCTTCCCAATCACTGTGGGATATTACAGTTGCATCAGCATTCACAGAGCTCGAGGGATGGAAGCGCAAATGTTATCCGAGTATGAGCAAGAGTTCTTCCCTGCACGGCTTAACTTCGATCCATTTGGAGTAGCCAGGAAGACAATCTCCCAGGAGTACGCACATGTGCCTTCGTTAGAAGATTTCTGGATGAAGTGCAGAAGTGAGTACGAGGTTAGAAAGAAAGATTTCAGCAGGCTATCAGCAAAGCAAGTGTTCGATTTTGGATTAGCGCGGATACCTGCGGATCTTAAAGATGATGGGAACGTGGTACTTGACACTTACCATCAAATGGGAGGAGATAAAGCTATACTGCAGGATAACAATGGAGGCTGCCATTCAATTGAAGAGAGATCTGGAGCTGTGTTGGTGAATACTTCGAACTGGCTGCTGACGAAGGGATACTGCCTTGATGAAGTATTGATGAATCAAATCACGGGCAACTTCGGCGCAGGAGATTCCCTCAAGCGAAAGCATGAAGGAGAAAGCAGCAGGAGGTCCGAGAAGTTGAAAGTACACAGAAGATCTCAAGAGAAAGAGAAGACCACTTCTACGACCATAGTTTTGACTCCGACTTCACCAACTATTGCACCGCAGCAGCAGGACGCTTCCATGCCTTCATTGAATCCGGCGAACGTTCGTCTTCTCTCCTCAGCCACTTCGTTCATCACCCGTTCCAGAGGAGATGTTGAAGCTGCAGATGACGGAGTTCGAAAGAGCTTTGTCCTTGGATGTTTCAGAAGATGGCAGCCATAACACTGTGGCACTTTCTGATGGAGAGGATGCAGAGCGGGAGATGGTAGTGCACTCAGCGACTTCTCACTCCCCGAGAAGTAACTTCTCGGAATGGTTAGCTTTGCAGTTGGTTCCGGAAGCAAGAGTAGAGATGAACTTAGAGGAGCATGACTTGCAGCTACTTCAGGATCTGAGCAGAAGAGACAGAAGGCCTAAAGTTGCTAAAGCAACTTCTAGGTTGATCATCAAGGATTCGGGAGAGAAGTTTGCTGAGATATCAATTCCGGCGGAAGGAAAGATAGAAGAGGAGCTCACGGCAGAAGATGTGACGGTGACCAAAATACCACTCGGTCAAGCTACCACTGAAGGATTGAAGCAGGACACGCAGACATTGATGGATGCTTTGTTCCTTAGGCTTGACAGTGAAAAGGCGGAGAAAGAAGAGCTGCAGAAGCAAATATCTCAATTATGTGAGATCATAGCCAAGGTTGCTAAACCTTCCATTCAGCCCATTTCAGAGCAGGTGAGTGATCATCTTATGCAGGAAATGGAAGATGCAAGCAATCAAGTAAAGGCTATTGACGAATGGAAGGATCTGATTATTCGTCAAGCTTCTGTGCAACTTGGGGAAGTGCCAGCCCGCCTAAAGGTTATGAACGATGCAGCAAATCAACTAAAGCAACTGATGGAAAGCATAGAAGGCATGAATACAGTTGCAGAGAGTAACCTGAGTATTTTGGCCGAGATCAACAAGCTGCCGGGAGATGTATTGGTTGCAGAACAAATTGTACCGGATGGATCAGTCGAGAAGGGGAAGCAGCTAGAGTTTGCAGTATCTTTCCGTTTGGAGATCTGCAGAGTTTTGCTGAAAAGGATGCAGGCGCTTGAGAGTAGAACATCAGATTTACCAGACAGTATCATTTCTTTCACTGAGGAAAGAGTGGACGGAGGTGTTACTTCATACGTGCGGATTGTTTCTAACGAGGTGCCTAATTCCCTGGAAGGTTCTCTTCTGATGGTGCAAAAGAGAATTGATAAAGCTACCAAGCCTTTCACGATGAATTCTATCAATAGACTGGTGGCGCTGCAGGCAGACATTGCGAGGTTTGGGCCGAGTTTGGAAGAGGTGGAAGCATGCAGCAAAGTGTTGAATGAAGGGTTGCTGCAGTTCAGGACAGAGAAGGAAGCAGTGGCTAAAACAGATGGAAGGATGCTGAATTATATGTTCGACAAGTATATCAGATATCAGAACAAGAAGAAGATGTAAACATTACAGCTGGCATGACTTCTTCTATTCTTTCTTCTTCTATTTTCTATGTTCCCGGATGAAATTGTAAAACTTCTAAGTTATTGGTTTTGCAACCATTACTTGAAGTCATGTGGAACCATTCTATTAGTTAAGTGATACATGTGTCACTTAAGAAGAAGTTAGTTGAGGATGATTGCCAAATGTCATCTTTACTTGTTGTTCATACTTTAGTTCAGTTTGAGTCTTCTATTTGTACTTTCCCTCCTACATTCTATAAGTAGGAGAAGAACCTCCGGGTTAATGATCAATCAGAATTTGTAAGCAGCAATCTTGTGTTTTAGACTTTGTGCTGAACCCCTGAGAGCAACTTGAAGCAGAGGAATACAAAGGAGCAGGTTTCCGGAGAACTTTGTGTCACGGTGTACTTTGTTTCTTGCTTTGAATCTTAGATCTCTTGATAAACTTTGTGTTATTTTAGATCTGGATCTAGAGCTGCCTTTGCTTTATAATTCTGTGTGTTCATATCTATTAAGTTTCTTCTATGTGCATGCAATTAGCTCTGTTATCTACTAATTGGGATGCACATCTTCCCCATTTCTTCTCTGTATTTCCTTTACTTCTTTCTTCTATAATTTTCCTTTCTTAAACAGCTGCTTACTTGCTGCAAAACTTCTTAGTTATGGTTCATGAACTAAGTGGTTAAAGTAAAACCCCCTGATAGATAATAACACATTTATATTGACAAATCTGACACGGGAGCCTCACCGGTTAAATGAGGGAGATTTATCTCATGACTGCCTAGGTTTGATGCTATGCAGAAAATCTAGCCAACACTCCTCTTTACACTATGAAACTTCGAAGTCTATTGGACTACCATTTATCAAGTACGTGAAGATCGAGTGTCTTCTAACTCTACCCCATCGACACTCGAGGGGGCATCCTTCATCCTACCTTCATCTTTGTGGTTACCTTGGTTCTTCTACCCCTTCACAAATTTAGACAATAGGCTCATTTATACTTGTCATACTCTATGTTTTGAAGTGACAGACTCAGCATATTTCCACCTAACACACTCATTACAGAGGGGCACCCATATGTAGATTACTTGTAGTTTAGACTCCAATTATCAGCACTTGGCCATTAGACCCATGACCATATCCATGCATGACTAGAGGCTATGTAGCCCTGTCCTTCATTAACTGAATTGACGACATCACTGTAGATACAGTTGAGACCTATCTACCACTCCACTGATTTACGAGCACTCATTCTGAGGCTACAGTAGCTAGACAAATTCAACTAGGGCTGGTTTGTATGAGACCCAACTTCTAGGGAGTGTACAGTCTAATTATAACCTCCTCTGAGTGGCTACAGAGATCCTAATAAAGTTACACAACTTCTACTTAGCCTTCCTGGAGCTGAAATTCATCATCCCACAGCTACTCCCATTGGATTGATTAGGTCCTTATATGCATTGAACCCTCCCAAAACCCTACTGTAACAGGGTACTGGCTAACATTCAAGCCTATAAGAGAGGATCTAACCTATGGTTAATTACCCTAAATCAATGAATCAAACTCTGCACGTCTGGACAGTGGTATAAGTCACCATGATCAGGAAGATTTCAAACTTGCTAGGAAATTCCACCGTACCGTTTGCAAGAACAAGGGAGCCCTAGTTTGAGGGTAGTCACATGCACCAAATATCTGCCTACAGGCTATGCACGGGCTTGTCAAGACCCAAGAAAAATTTAATAAACTTCTCTTAACCCCCTTCAACTATTCCAACCTTCACAGTCAAGGTATAATGCTACAGGTGAAGACTGTACACTTCTAGCTCGCTGTCTGGACTGTAAGTCATTACTATGCACTAGGAAACAGTCAACAAAGTGCAAGAAACATGTAAAATTCATCGCTGTAACTTCTGAGAATCCTTTATTCACCTTCAAGCTCTTCTATTAGGGTATCGAGAGTTATTGATCATTTTGTCAATTTTCCGAACTTGCACATTCAAAGCAACTTTTCTAGCATTTCTCAACTATACCCTAAAATTGCTCAACCATATCCTAGGCTTAGAAAATAGTTTAAACCCCCCTTATTAGATGGAATTGACTTGGATCCACGTGAGAATGGATCTTCCAAGTTGATTTTAGCACATTTTTGGCCTTCATACCCAATAGGCCTTATTTTAGGCATTACACACTAAATTGCCAACTTTCAAATATTTGAAATACAAATTTTGGAGGCAAAAGTGAACACACACTCCTGAAACATTCTAGACTCAACCTCAAACATAATCCCACTTAGTGACAAGCTATATGATGCTTAGTGACAAGCTATATGATGCTTCTGCGTCAGAGTGTGTGTGACTTCTTGCACAATAATGCACAAGGTTCTCAAATGGCAGGATCATCTAGTGGACAACCTTGAGATTACATACGGGTGCCGACGAAGACTCAAATTATGTTCGTTGGGCTGACTCATGGCTGCATCAAGTCTAACTATGATATGGGTCCTTTCGACCTTATCCTTCATTCAGTATTTGCAAACACAGATGATATGTTTGTTAGCAGATGCAAAGAGAAGAAAGAAGTAGAGAGGAGAGCAAACTGCACTGTTGGAATGACACAGGAAAAGGTTTATTTATATGTGAAGAGGTGGTTGAACAGTTACAAACCGAACAACTACATAACTGTTTTTACATGCTATATAAAGTGTTATATTTTAACACCCCCTCTTAATGACTAAAACGGAAACAAGACAAAGTTTGTCCCAAAATTTTACAAATTTCTTAAAACCCATATGTTTAGTCATTACATCTACAGACTGTGCCATAAGTTGTACTTCAAAATCATCAGTCCATGACTAGTGTTGCGGTTGTCAAATGAAGAAGAACCGCAAAACAAAAATCTGGTTCCATGAACAAAAGATATGACAAGTGGTCCATTGGTTCTCTATTACGTGATTCATTGACTAGTGATGAATCACTAATTGCTGAGAGTGTCAGCCCCATCTCTAGAGTGCTGAAATCAGAACCTCGGAGAAGTGGATTGAAAACTCTATTCCAGGCTTGTGTAGCTTATTGGAGTCTATACAAAGACTCAATCATCCTGCATTCGAAGTCACCTCGATCACGTCCTTGCACCACCATGTAGTGCTCATCCAACTTTTTCAAGAAGAGAAATGTGACCATCTGTGCAGTAGGAGTTAGAACCAACTCCGCAATAATAGGAGAAATAACCATCTCCGTCTCAACAGTGGTCTCCGTCTTAGCAGTGGTAGGAGTGAGAATCAACTCCTCATCTATTTGCTCATCTATCCCCCTCTGTTGGGAAAGATTCTTCACAACACAATGAGCAAACTGGTCATGCTCTACTGTCCTTCGAGCAAGGACCTCTGAGTGAGTGGCTGGGCATGCCATCTCACCATGCATTGTCAGTGCATTTGGAATAGTGGAGTCTCCGTCCACAACAAATGGTTCTTCAGAATGAGGAAATCCATCCTCCCAAGGCATGTCCGCCTCCCGTACACCTGGTATAGTGGATACTCCCTCCACAATAGGTGCATGTAGGTTGACTGTATTCAAGTCAACATATTTGTGAGGAATGACTTCCTCCCAAGGCATTGCAGCCTCCTGCACATCCTGAATGGTGGAGTTGTCCTCCACACGTGCATTCATGTTGATCGCAGCCGGATCAACAAGTCGATACTGACCACCTTCCCCAATACCAAGGGCAATTATTTGTCTTTGTTTCACATCAGAGACAACACACTTCTTTCCACAGAAATATTGGGATTTTCAGTCAATTGACAAATAGATAGAAGATTCTTTTGTAAAGAAGGTACATATCTAACATTCCGTACCAACAATTTATGAGCATTATTCAATACAATGCATATATCTCCTATCCCTTCTACTGCAAGTGATTCTCCATCAGCTAGTACTATTGATTCAAAACATATATTTGCAGTAAATGAAACATACCAGTCCCTACGACATGAAAAGTGTGCAGACGCACCAGAGTCAATGATCCAGCAACTGGTACCACTATCATTCGAGCATGATGTTGTAAGACAATAAAGAGCATGCCCGTCATCCGAATCTCGTTCTTCTGCAATTGCTGCCACATGTTCCTCATTACATGGCCTTTTTGTTCTGCTGTGAAAGATCATACTTCCGCTTCCGGCAATCCTTCTTTAGGTGCCCAACCTTGTGACAGTAATAACATGTGACATGATACCGAGTGGAAGACTCACCAGATTGACGTTTCCACTTTTCCTTTGACTGAGTGACAAGAGCACTCTCTGAATGGTCACAATTAGATTCTGCCTGAAGTTGTCTCCGCTCCTTTTGCAACAGGTAGGAACTCACCTTGTCAAACGTGAGTGTTTGACTTTCAGCCATTAAATGGAGTGCCTCCACAAATGACTCATACGAAGAAGGTAAGTTGTTCAAAATCAGAGCCACCATATCATCGTCGTCCACCTTTTTGTTGATGGAAGATAACTGGTCTCGAGAGGTCTTTCATCCGAAGTATGTGCTCAGACAGCGATCCACCTTCTTGTAACTTTACGGAAAAGAGCATATTTTTCAGGTATAAAACCCGACTCTTTTCTGACGTCTGATATTTATCCCTCAGACTGGCCCACAACGTGCTTGCCACAGTGGCATTCTGCACTTCCGGTATCATATCATCCGACACTTACAACTTGAGAAGCAATAACGCTTCCTTATGACATTTGTTATAATCCTCGAAGTTCGTCGCTGGTCGACTTTCATCACCCTTGATTATTTTATCACAATCATGAAACTCTGCGACCGTTAAAATCTTATGACTCCAAACATTGAAATTAGTGCTCATTAATTTTTGTGTCTCCAGCAAAGTCAAGTGTGATATATTTGCCATTTTATTATTCCAAAGTAATGGAAATAATAAAATAAAATTTTGCCATACACTTAATAAAATATTATTATCCAGCAAATATATTTAATTAACTTAATTTCTCCAGCATATAGTATGATATTAATTTCTCACATGCAAATTACTCCTCCAACTGCCTTTGAACTATATTTGCATATATTAAAAAAATATTATTACTTATTCCTCCAACTTTGATTATTCAAAAACAAATTACCTTTTGTTGGAACAATGAATATTCATCGACTTTTCAGAAGGAAGAATATAAAACAAATCTGCCCTGCCGTCTTTGCCTGCCACGATTTTGCGACTAGTGGTCATTTCAATGTCTTTTGCCACGATTTGCTAATGCCTGCCACGAATGTTCTTTTCAAAGCATTTATGTTTTTCCCTTCTGAGGGTTGCATGATTTCTGTGCTCTCGTTTTGCCCTCTGCGACTTGTCGTTTTTCTCCAAAACTGGATTTGCTGTGCCACGACCCTCACGTTTTCCTTGCTTGTGACCACGACTTTGGCATACGACTGGTCACGTTTTTCCTTGACTTTCTGCCTTATGCGACTCACGACTTTACCAAAAACGACTGTGTTTTCTTCGAACTGAGCTGCACGATTTTGTGCAAAAACGACTGTATTTTTGCCTTTTGTCTGCCCTCGAATCACAACTTTTGGCACTCATGTTTGCCCTAGTGACTGCTGTGCACGAAAAACTTTATGAACGAGATGTTTCAGGTCTGTACGACCTTCACAGACTTCTCTTTTGTCTGTACTCTTCCACCAAGAGCTTCCTCAGACTAAATGGCTTCTTTCTTCCTCGAACTGCGAACCTTCGACGCTCTGATACCAATGTTAGCAGATGCAAAGAGAAGAAAGAATTAGAGAGAAGAGCAAACTGCACTGTTGGAATGACACAGGCAGAGGTTTATTTATATGTGAAGAGGTGGTTGAACAGTTACAAACCGAACAACTACATAACTGTTTTTACATGCTATATAAAGTGTTATATTTTAACAATGTTTATGGGTCGAATGCAGTTGGGCCAACTATTGTAAGTAGTTGACTGCGCGTCTATATAAACACATCACTACGCTTGAGAAAGCCATTTTATCAAAGATACAATTGGGAGATTCGTAGTCTAGATTGCAGTTGCAAGGAGTACTATAAGTAGAGATCTATGTACATGTCTAGGAGGGACTAGTAGGATTGAATCACTTGGGGCAACACTATAGTGTTGGATTGTTGTAAACCTGTGGGATTTGTATGGGTGTGTAATATGCCAGATTTGGCATAGTGTGTTAGGTTGTGTGTGTAATTCCTAGTTGATGAATAAAAGATATTGTTTTTTTAAGTGTTATTGTTGGTGCAATTTATTGCTGCCTAATTTTGACAAAGGGGCACGGACTAAGGCATTCCTTCATTGGGATTTCTAACCGTGACTGCATCACGAGGGTTTTTGAGAGCGTGAACTTATGGCTGCCAAGTGGCTGCAACAAAGTATCACTGAGGTTTATGCTCTTTGAGTGGAGCTACAGAAAATAAAGTCAGAATGGTCAGCCTCCTGGTTACCTACCAGCTCACGCTTTTATACCTTGAGGGACGTTTCTGTCTTCGCCTCCTTTTCCTTCAGCTATTTTGTAGGGGCATTGTCGGATGGGACTTCAAATTTTAAACAAGGGGATATTGTAGACTGTTTTTATGTATGAATATGAATATAATTGACATTGTTCCTATCCGCATTAGGTAGTAATAACTAATCTTCCGTTGAGTGGTTGTTAACTGCTAAGTGCTAACCATTGTATTTCGATATTAAATAGTTGTTGTGTGAAGAGGTATGGGTGCTTGTATCAGGGCCTCTCTGTACTGCACTAATTGTATTCAGTAGTACCTTTAGGCTTTTGTTAATGAGAAACTATGGTTGCTGTCATTCTTGTCCATACTTGTGGTACGCAGTATTATCAATGACTGTTCTTGGTACTGTTGTTTCTCCATAAACAGTACTTCTCCAGTTCCATGGGTTTTGGTCTTTTGCGGACATTAATATCATTATCTATCTTACCCACATAAGAGAAACAAAAGATAGGGCGAGATGGATCCCCTAGTCTTTATTCTCCTTGTACATCGTATAATTGAAATATATCACCTTTGCATTAGCCATAAATATATGTGTGTGTGTGTAGATTTATGTTATTCTAATGTTGTTATCATACAGTTTCATTCTTGGATCATTTTTTAATATTTTATTCTATGAGGTCATATTTGGGGTGTGTGCTTGAAATGTCAATTGTACTCAGATTCACCCAGTAGTTTGGCTATATTCACTTAATCATTTGTTCCTGCATAAACAATCAACATCTAGCAGGATGTATGTAATCTTTGAGTGAAACAAATGTGACGTTGATAAAAATGCATTTGGAATCTAGGAGTTTTTTTCCTTCTAGTACATGTAAGAAAATTTAAAAAAAGAAGCATCGTAATGTCTTGAGATGATAAAAAACCAAGGCGTTTAGTAGCAATTATTTGTTACAAGAGTATGTGTTAGTCATTTCTGTTAAAAGGATCTGTTTATCACATGGGATATTTTTTAGAGTGTATGAATGCATATCTTTGCTTTTAAGTGCGTAATCGTTTATGTTCACAATTCTGGCACTAGACTGACATATTTTCTATTTAATCGATCAGATTTGCATTGCTGCATGAGGAATACATTGAATTTAGTAAGTTTGGTCTTCGGGATAATATTGCCCAAATTTGCGTTCTACAGGTATACTTTGATATTGTGTTTTGAGTTAGTCTTCATCATAGTCAACTAGAACATTTTTTCTTTTTGTTGAAGCAATTCAATTCTTCTTTTCACCATGGTCTCAAATTATAGTAATTCTACATGATGGATTCTTTGGTATTGTTTGGTCAGTCAAAATTTGTGGGCAATGCACAAGTGGGAGCTAGTCATTTGGAAAGCAGGTATTAATCACACTGTTACTATCCAATTGGAAATTCAGATATATGTTTTGAGAAGCAGTGCGATTTTTTTTTTGAAATAATTTTCTGGTATATAAGATAAATACCCCTGTTTTAATTTCAACCTTTGTATGCAACACGTTCTTACTTTTTAGGCATATATCTAATACAGAGTAAATAAACAAGCAACATATTGTGCGTAGCTGAGACTCTTGCTAATGCACATATAACAATTTATTGGCAAGGACAACGAAAATCCTTTTGTCCTTCACCAATATGCACATATGTTTTTGGTATGTACAATGTTGCTATTTAGGCTGACGCTATTTAGGCTGACGGACGATTCAATGCAAATGGGATAGCGTTCACATACAGTTACAATTTGCCATTGTAACTAGCTCACGACAAATATTGTCGCTGGGTAATATTAGGCCATTGTGTTTTAACTTTTACATGCTATCTCAATTTTTATGTTTGGTGATATTGTTCATATTAGTGTTTCAGTAAATGTTTGCTAGATGGGTTAAGTGATAGGAGATTGAGGTCAAAATAATGTAATTTGGTTGACAGTAGTAGTTGACAACAATTATACATCGAGTTAGGTCAAAAGTAACATTGAAGAATGGTCATGTGAATAATTTGAGTTGGCCTTGGTTTGCAAAGAATTCATGTAAGATGTTTTAAATGGTGTAAATACATGGGTCCTTCATCTATATAAGCATGCCACTATACTTGTGCTAAAGGGAAAACATCCAAAGGATTCTCGTAGAAAAGAAGCAGTTGTAAGCTTTAGGATATACATGGGTGAATGATTCCCGCAGAAGGAGAGATAGACATGTGCTTATGTTAACTAGTCAACATTAAGTTCTGGAGGAGGTTGAAGAGAATTTCTTGTAATCAGCATATTCCAAGTATAGTAATTACTGGATAGTTGTGTGTGATTCAATCTACTCACATTGACGTCATTCTTGTTGTTGAATCTTTGTTTTCATAGTGTTGTCATTGGATTCTTGGCGACCGGTCTTTCTTGTTTATTTGTTGATGATCAATAAAGTGCGGTGAAGTTAATCTAATTGCTATTATGTGTATTGGCGGTAGCCAAGAGTTGTGATATTTCATTAATAGTTTCATATAAGTGCATAATTTCATTGATTTTTCCGAGGGTTGTGCAGTATAAGGTATCTCTAAGATGAGACCCCTAATCGTGACTGCATCAAGTAGGTAGTTGGATTCATAGATTTTAGGGATTGGATGTCTCTAGGAATGGATTCTTTGGTTAGATTCGGTTTTCGCATTCACATCTATTGGGTCCAATAGAAATACTTATTGCTAATCAACTACACCCTTAAATCTGATCCTGATAGAAATTCTTGAACATGAATATAGAACTAAAGATTATATAGTCATAATTTTAAGATTACTAGTTAAAGTGGCAGCTCAGAATATATGGTTTCCAGTACTGCCAAACCCAATTATATGGTTTGCAGTAATGCCAAACTAAGTTCTATGGTATGCAATAATGCCAAATTGAGCAATATACTCTATGGAACCACCAAAACCAATATTATATAGAGTTAAGGCCCACCAATGGCCCACCATATACTGTACCAACAACTCACGTATGGTAGAAACCAACCTGGTAAATAAAGGCATTAGTATTAATGAGTTCGGATAGAACGACCAAGATAACGTAGTCATTCTATCATCCATCATACTAGACGCCCCTCCCCTAACTTAATAAGAAGAGGTTTAGGGTTTGATATAGCTCCTCACAACATCCCTTGTGAAAAATTTATGAATAGCAATGGAAGTGTCTTTGAAAGCTAACCTCTTCATGTTGCGACTTTGCAAAGCTAAACCCCCCAAGGGAAACATCTCGAAAGATGAAAAAACTTGCGCTAAAGCAACTCAATGGTAGCAAAGACATCATCATCTTAAAAAAAGATAAAAGGAATGTTATTGTGATTATGTACATGGACTCTTACCTTGTTAAAATGATAGACCATCTAACAAACAATGGTAGCTACAAGGCGATACAAAAGGACTCCTTAGAAAAGATGACAAGAGACATTACTAAATTGATAAAAAATTCCTCCCTGAGCATTGAATTGAAAAGAAAACTAGTTCCCAAATCCCATCATGCCTCAAATCTATGGCTAACCTAAAATCCACAAACTTGACAACCCCATTAGACCTATAGTGGAAATTATCAACTCTCCAACTTATGAGCTTGTGGTCTACGTTGTAAAGAAACTTCAACCCTTTGCGGGCAACACTTCATCAAGGACTCTAATGATTTTGTTAATGTAGTGGCTAACTCCAGACTTAAAGACAATGACATTTTAGTAAGCTCTGATGTTGTCTCTCTCTTCACAAAAATTCCTTTAGATGAAGCCATGGAAGTAGTTAAAGAAATAACTGACGGGGGAAACAACTAAATTAATTGAATTTTGTCTTAGATCCACCTATACTAGTTTTCAAGGTGATATTTACAAACAAATTAAAGTGTGTAGCAATGGGCTTTCCTCTTTCCCCCGATTATTGATAGCCTATTCATGGAGAGATTTGAGAAAATTTCCATAGAATCATCCCCTTTGAAACCTGAATGGTGGTATAGATTTGTAGACGACACAAATGTAAGACAGTCATATGGTATGGACAATATTATTAAGTTCTTGGCTCACTTATGTTAGAAGATGTGAACAACAAAGTAATGAAGAGAAACTGAAATGCACACAGTGTAAGTTTTGTGCTCGTTATTTTATTATGTAAGAGATAGTTCCAAAATGGTTGTGTTGATGCAAGTTTGTTACACAGGCTTCTACAAAAGATAAGAATTTAATTTTACTCGTTTTAGAAATCCTACTGGAAATAGGATTCAAGGTACACAATACTCTGGGACGTATAGCTTCAGTTGGAAACTATGTGACTGAGTGTTAATCTGCGGAGGGACCGGCTCTGTTTTGGCAAACCACCTATTAAAACTGTGACTTTGTGGATCTGAATTATTCTGATTTGAATTTATTTGTTCTTATTGATATTCATAATGATCTACTCCTACTTGAGTGATTTGGGATTTCATAAGAAAACTAAAAAGGTGAGAGGGGTAAGGCAGAAAAGGAACTATACTCTCTTTCAATCACTAAGCACAACATACACCTTTATCTCAACTAAACCACACACACAAACCATAGCATACAAGAAATAGTTTTACCTCGATTCTCTATAAACTTTAGGCAATCATTCAAAGGAAAACCAAACACATGGAATCTCAATTCTGCATCATCTAAGTAAATAACCATGGTTCATTTCCAAAGCATATATATAAGAGGTCAATCAGCCTAAGTATTGATCAAGCTAACTAGATTCCATACACAGAAAGTAAATAATTTCCACTTGCTAACATCTCTAAATCACTCAAGCATGTAAGATTGCAAAACACATCTACATTCTAAGTGTAAGAAACATCAGCTAATGAAATTGATATTAGCAAAGCTCAATCTCTTACCCTTTAAATTCAACTGAGATTAGAAGTGCAAACTTTTCGTAATAACTAAAAGAGATTTCTATCTAGGCTTCAAGATTGAAAAAATCAACAATTGAAAGCAATTCAACAACTCACAAAACCATGTGGAGCTCCAAATTCTTTAGCTGTATTAAATCACTTTTGTACCAGATTTTTTTACAATAAAATTTGGATGTTTTTATAGAGCTATGGGACACAACCTCATACTCTGCATGTTTTTGGAACTCCTTTAGAAAAGGAAAAAGCTAAACTAAGAACTAAAGAAAGAAAGCAAGTAAAATAAAAGCTAACTAAAGCTTGGGAAAACTATATGGGAACAACCTCTCATATTTTACAAAATTATAGTCACTCTGTTTTAGATGAACGTCCAGTTTGAATCATCAGAACTGGCGGTGCTTTGTTGCATGTACAAAGTCTTCCCAAAACGTGGACAAAAATAGGCTCCTTGTTACTCTGATTGCGCATGAAGAACTTGAAATGAGGAAGCTGCATGCTGATCCCAAGGTTTTGTTCATGTTGGCAAATCCTATAGTTATGATCAACAACAACTATGTTGATAATTAAAGGCTTGCATGGCTCCTCGCTCTTATTAATAGCTTGAATGAAGTGGGAGGAACAATCCTCAACATCCTCATTTGTAAATCTCTCCCTGTGCTATCAGGGGATCTTGGTGGTATCTGAGCTTGAGCTTCCTCTTTTGGGTCTTTCACAACCCCGCAACTTTAAGCTTTCCCACTACATCATCCACAGTTCTGTATTCAAATGATACAGATCATCCATGAAAGTGGAATGATCATAGACATGAGGATATTTGTAGCATTAGAGTTCTTAAATGTCTAACCACCTTGCCTTGAGGGTCCCATTTTCTATATAAACTTACCCCCAAGTGATCATAAGGCCTGTGTTGCCTTGAGAACCAGAGACATATATGGGTAAGTGGTAATTTGTATTTCCCTATTGAAAAGGGGATCAATGGATAGAGCCTCTGTGATACTGACTTGCACCATCCACCAATTCCATGCTCATACGGCCATGCTACTTCAATGGCAACTAATCTCTTTAGAACCTGCCTTCGCAATTTGTAAGGGGCACTCAAATTTCCTTCAATTCTGAATAAAGACGAACTCCCTATGGTACCGGTATGCTCCAATCTTGTTAAATAGATTTCTTGTAGCTCAGGGAGCATCCTTGGTCATTTGATCCCATGTATAGCATAATAGACAGCTAGGTAAAATTCTTCACATATCTCTTAGTGCATGGAAAGGCAATGGTTGTGGTTGTATAACTTTAAAAACACCACATGCACTGAGGCAGTGGAGGTGGGTGACCAATTTGAAAATGGTGCATTGAATGTGAGGGGCGGGCAAGCACAAAACAGGTCCACCAAGTAGGATCAACATGTTAAAGTTACCCCCAATCGCTGCATGATCCCAATATTTCTTACAATTGATCTTTAGGAGCTCTCCAAAGTTAGGCTTGTCTTTAAGCAATCATACTCAATAAGGAGACCCATGCTTGATTGACATGGCCGTCCTTATATGCTCCATACGACCTATTTAGCAAAACCATGGCTACTTGATTCTTGTCCTGAACAATGCAATGGGAAGAAGCAATTTCTGTTTTCGTTTCACAACCCTTGAAGGATCAGATGCCCAATCTTTTAGTTCTTCAAATACATCCCCTTCATCCATGTGCTCATTTACAATATCCTGATTATAGGACAAAGTAGGAGGGTTCAATTTGTACATAGTTTTTAGAGTTTCTCCTATTGTCAAGGGTAAATGACTGGAATGAGTGGATTTTGGAAATAATTTTCCCATCCTGCAAGGTACATGCTGTCCCGAACAAGATGAAATTTGGAATAAGTCTTCAACAAGGGAAAACCTATGGTTTTGCAACAATGTTGTGAAATTCGCCAGAGTCCCTAATTGACTAATATCTTCATAATAGAATTTGGTTAGCTGCTATGCAGAGCTCTTTGTCCTGCTGTAGAGCTTTGTCACAGTCATTACATTTGCCAAAATCAACTGGTTATAACTGCTAATTTAGATCTGAAACTAGCCTTTGTTGCAGTTGCCAGTATCCTTGAGCTGTTGTACTGGAGCTGAAGTAGAATCATCCTGTCTTGGGCAGACATAGCTATCTTTCCTATGATTTCCTGAGCTTCTGTTCAAAATAAATCAGTCTTGCATATGAAGCCTCTTGTATGACAATTTCTCCCATAGCTCTCTGTAAATCAAGCAATAAATGACTTGAGCTCATTCAATGGAGCGTATAACAAAAAGGCAGGTTTTTTGAATCACTAGTTAGTTAAATGTGAATGCCCTTTCAGTCTTTTCTTGTTTACACAGAAATTTGCAGTTCAAATGTGGGAGAAAAATCTCATTGAAAATGCACTTGCGAACAACTATGGCTTTTGAATTCTGTGTAGGACGTGCTATACTTTCGAATTAGACGGCAATTTAGCCTACGTGATCTCTTTGCGCAACCTTTATTGTTTTGCACCATGCATCGTTGATTTACTTGCCAATTATCGGCGATTATCGCTCTCTAAGAGAGGATCTATTACCCATAGCATTGGACAAGTCTTTAAAACGTGCAGAGCACCTTATGAATGACACGTAAAAAACAAGCCCTATTAGCATAGTACTACATGTAGATGGGAGCACCTTGCGTTAAATCTCATGTACAAAAAAATGTTTAAATGAAAGTAATGATAAAAAAGTGTCGAAGGGTGAAAACAATTTGAAATCCGTGAACCCAATAAAATAAAAAAACTTGCTAAAACCTTACCTTCAATCCAAGTAATCGTCCTAGTAATTAAGCTCATTCAAGTCACCTTGGCTAGCAAATGGGCACTTATACTAGTCGATGAACGACACTTGATGATAACAATGTTTCTTCGTATGAAGTATCAAGTCTTCCGAAAATTTGAGTGAAGAGGTAAGTATGCAACCTTGAGAGGAATCCAATCGAGGGTACAGTGTTTTGATAATCAGTGTCCTGTAATATTTCAATGTTTTGAACCTTTCAGGCCGTGCCCCAATGATTGCCGTTTTTTTTGTCGATTATATTTTACAAGTTGGAAAGAATGAAGCAAAACTTGCTCGAATTTTTACGTGGTCAGTTCAAAAAGGATTAACGCTCTGGATTGTCCAGATGACACCTGGGTCACAGTCCACAGTCAAGGAATCCAAGTGTCATCCAAATCGTTCTAGAACAATGTATCAACATAAGGATCACACGCCTTACCTGTTTTGGGGTATAGATTGTATCCATATTAGGGGTGCACAGGGGGGTGTATTGGTGGTGTCCCCCAAATTTCATCATGAAATATGAGACTACCCTATACGATTTTTTTTTGTACTTTTAAAATAATGGGCCGTTTTGTGTTTTTATTGCAGAAAGTTCTTGTATTGTGTCAAGATATTCCCAAAGAGCCATATTAGCCATTTTCGCCAAATACCCAGATGCCCAAAATTGTTATATTCTGTCGTCGGGATTTGTCTGCGGGAAATTTGTATTTAATTATTTTGAGCCCCGTTTGAGGCAATTTGCGCTCCGATTTAACCCTGTTGTGATCGAACATATCATTATTCCTATATACCAGAAGGGTTTTAACTAAGAATGCAGTTCTGCACTTTATTTGTGACTTTTGACAACGTTTTGTGTTTTTGTGTTTTCCCGTTTCATTTTCTGTGAAATTTCTCTGAATCAATTCCTTTGCCGGTTTGGCCTGATTCTTGGCCTGAAGTATTTGGAGATCACATACGCACGTTGTGCCAGAAGGAAGTCGCCATCAGAGGTCTCAGTTCACTGGGAAAAGACGAAGTCGTGCACCAAAAAGCCTTTTCTAGGGCTGGCCGCATTTTTGGAAAAAAAAGAATTGCAGTGGATCATGGGAAAATTAGAAGCAGCAGATAGGTGGGAATTTTGTACCTGCCTAGCAGGGTACTTTTTCCCATGAAGCAACGCCACTTAAGTGACAATGGAAAATTAGAGGCAACAGGCAGGCGGGAATTTCTTACCTGCCTTGCAGGTAAAAATTCCCATTGTGGAATAAAAGAAAAATCACTTAAGTGAACATGGGATTTTATTGCCTGCCTTGCAGGGTAAATAATCCCATTATGAAAGTCAAGTGACTTAAGTGAATCATGGGATTTTCAGGGCTGCCTTGCAGGGTAAAAAATCTCATTGTCATGTGATTCTTAAAAATAGAATTCTTTATGTCAAAAAGTGCGCCCCCTTTGGAAAAGTAAAGGCAACCTTTAAATTGATTAATTTAATTAATTATTCACCCAAATTAGGCGCCCAGGCTTGTGGAAAAGTCAACAAAGGCAAAGGACAAAAGGTGGTTGAAAATAGATTGTTCTAAAATTAAATAAATTAATTTATTTAATGGCAGCCCCTTCATGTCAAAAAGTGCACCCCTTTTGGGAGAGAAATAATACTTTTTAAAGTATTAAATGATTAAATTAATTCTTATTTTTAGTGGCTAAGGTTAAAGCACACTGTGAAATTTGAGTGGAGTGAAGAGTGGATGATTAAATTGATTAAATTTAATTTATTGGATGGCTGTCCTTAAACATGCAATTTTAGCACCCCAGTTAAAGAGAAAAGCATAATTTTTAATTAATTAATTGTCAGGAATAGGAAGGACAATTATTAATTATAGAATTATGAGGGTTATATAAGCATGGGCTGCCATAAGGATGAATTAATTAATTCACAGGTAAAGAAGTGCAGCCCAGAGGAAAAGTGCGCCCCATTTGAAGAGGATTTTTGCTCAAAAGAAGGTGAAATCAAAGGCTAAAAGCTTCCAATTTTGGCGCATGCATTGAAGGAGGTTGATTTGTGTTTGGATAATTGTTTGCATAAGTGATACAGGTGCTCAGGTGAAGTTGGTAAAAATTCATGCTTGCTTTGCATGCAAATAAAACATCAAATTTGGGGCAGCAGGCTTGAATATGCAGATTTTTATGATTAAAATTCACTGTTCATGTTCTGGTTGCCATCTTTGTCTGAATTAATTACAGGAATTCAATTACAGGTGCTTTACAAAAGAAAAAGAGCTTTAATCAATGTCCAATACATTGAATATATCCTCCGAATCTGAAGAATTATCCAGATCTGCACCAGTTTTGAAGAATTCCGACCAAGTTAGAAGAAAAAGAATTGTTCAAACAAAGATAGACAAAGCCATGGCAAAGCGGGATGAAAGAGAAAGCTCAGCGGACATCGTGCATGTAGCTTCCAGATTTGCTGACACCGTCAGACTAACAGGCCGATCCAGATCCAGATCTCATAATTGCAAAAGCTTCCGGCACAAAGGCTTCATCCTCTTGTTTCGAACGCAGCCCGTGAAGAAGTCAGTGCGTGGAAAATTCCTTCCAAGATCTTGTGCATGTGCTTCTAATCTTCCAGTTGAAACCTTCATTAAAGTTGCATTCACCCAGAGTGCTTTCCAAAATTTTTAATTGCTCATATGAAATTAAAAATAAAAACGATGAGTTATTTATGGCAAACATTGCACTGATGCATGTACTAGAAAAGAACTACAAAAGCTTCAAGGATAAGAAGAGAAGACAAGGTGAAGGTGAAATTCCAGCCGCTTCCAGATCCACGCTCACTTCAGATCCAGCTTGTTTCCAGATCCAGCCATTTCCAGATTCCAGTTTGTTCCAGCATCCAAGTCGTTTTCGCATTCCAGTTTATTTCCAGATCCAGCTACTCCCAGGTCCAGTTTGGTGAGAATTAAAGGCAAAAAGAATCAGCTGCATGCAGACATGAAAAAGGACAAGACTGCAGCTTTCCTCTTCCTTCTTTCCTCCTCCTTTCCTCCTACAAAATAATTGAGTGATCAATTAAATCATACAACTTAAGTGATTGGTTTAAAAGCCATTACTTGAAGAAGTCAACTACTTGGAGATAGGTGGCAAACGTGCAAAATAGAAGGTTCTATTTTCAGTTGCAAATCATGCATGTCATGCAAAGAGGAATTCTAGGAGGGAGATTGTCAGTGGTTTCCTTTTTCGACTTCCACATGTGTCAGTTCAACTCAAAGCTTCCTACTTGTAATTGCCCCTCTAAATTCTATAAGTAGATGAAGAACCTTCGAGTTAATGATCAGAATTTGTAAGCAGCAACCTTGTGTTTCAAACTCCGTGTTGAAACCCTTGAGAGCCACTTGAAGCAAAGGGATATACAGGAGTAAATTTCCGGAGAACTTTGTATCAACGGTGTATTGTGTTTCTTGTTTTTTATCTTAGATCTTTTAATAGACCTGTGTTATTTCAGATCTAGATCTAGAGCTACCTCTGCTTAGAATTCTGTGTTTATATCTATTGGTTTCTTCTATGTGCATGCAATCAACTCTGCTATCTATTGATTGGGATGCACATCTTCTCCATTTTTTCTGTGTTTATATAATTCCCTTTCCCTTCTTCTATAAATGTTTTTTTTTTTAAGTTGACAAATCTGACACGGGAGCCTCACCGGTAAATGAGGGAGATTTATCTCATGACTGCTTAGGTTTTGTGCTATGCAAAAAATCTAGCCAACAAACATTAAAACATACCTTTGAAAACATCTTTTATTGATAAAACAATGAAACATTTAAAACACTATAAATCATGAGCAAGCTAAACTTAGAAGATATATAGATCTTGAATGAGTCAAGCTTTAGATTTTGGTAAACATGGTTCTAGATCTCATGGTTCGTTCTTAAGAGTCCTTCAAGGTCTTGTTGGAAGTGTATGATTGTGTCTCACAACTCAAAAAGGGGCACTCCATTTTCTAACTAAAATGCGAAGTTGTTGGCTACAATAGGTTGAAGTGGTTACAACCGTTCATTAATTAATACATAATTAGTAATGACTTAATAAATAAACTATAAGCCTTATATTCTTATACCCCCGCTTAAGGCTTACACTATAGAAAGCAAATACAAACATATCGACAAAACATTAAAATAACATAACTAAATAAAGTCGCACATTATTCAAAAACTTTCTCGTTGAAAACAATTCTTTAACCAGGTAGAACCCAATCAAGCTGCCTCGTAATCTTCGTAAAGGTGTCATCCTTGAGTTTTTGGATACCACCTCCCTAGACTCCTGAATTATTGGGCAACCATCCATATTGAGCCACATCCGCAGTGCCCCATCAAGCTTTCTCATGACCCTCGTAAGGGTAAAATTCCCAAGATCCACTAACTCCCGAATTAACTGGGCAACCATCCATCTTGAGCTTCATCTAAACTAGAACCCTTCTTGTCTTCAAAACATGGGCTTCTTTAAAATATGTATTCTTCGTCATCGATTTTTTCACCCATTTGGTTTGTCTTTGAGATTTCCTTTGTATTTAGAAGGCAAATTGTTTAACAAAATAACTTTGACATCTTCATCTACTATAGCATTGACTTCTGCGAATTGTCTGATGAGAGACCTTAGATTGTTTATGTGACTAGATATTATGACTTTGTCATCTATTTTACACAGTTTAAATTTCCGAACCGCAAATTAATGCAACAAAATGAAAGTGACAGTCTATATTCTGATGGAAATAAATTCAATAGAGAGAACTACAAATCTGTATTCTAATTTTGTATTGGAAATTAATGCAAGGAATATTTAATGTCTGAATTTGTATAATAAAGGAATGTCACAATCATTTACAAGAAAATATTTTGCAAAATAAAATACTAGAAAAATTCATACCCTTTTCTACGGCTAGCATGTGCAGAATATACTACTCAAATCGTAGTGTTTTTGTGGTGATATAGACTTCCTTTGCATGATTTTTACCCATTGCGTGCCCTAGATGACTATATTTTTTTTAATCTCGAAATGGGCTCATTTTATTCTCGATTAACCATATATTGTCAATTTTTCCCCCGTGTGACTGTCACAACTTTCCTAGCATAAATGGCGATTTGCAATGTCTTTTTCGCTATTCACAATATTGAAATGATGTTTTCTCCAAGTTATAATTTTTTGTTCACGATTTGCAATATTCTATTCGAATTAAAAACCTTATTGAGCACAATGGCTTTGATACCAATGTTAGAAGATGTGAACAAAGAAGGAATGAAGGAGAAACTAGAATGCACACATTGTAAGTTGTGTGTCCGTCATTTTATCATGCAAGAGATAGTTACAAAATGGTTGAAGAAGGTTACAACTGTTCATTAGTAATACATAACTAATAATGACTTAATAATAGATTATAAGCCTTATATTCTTATAACTTAAACTCCTTATTTGAGCATATTAAGTTCACCATGGAGGTTGAAGAAAACCATTTGTCTTCTGTTCCTTGATGTCCTTATCTTTCGAAGAGCAGTTAGTACCTTATCTAAACAAGTGTATTGAAAGTCTGTTTATATTAGATATGACTCCCATCACCACCCTTCTCAGAAAATAAGAGTTATAAAAACCCTATAGACAAGGGCTTCCCTCAAAATCTTAGATCCAAAACACATAAAAAATGATGAAAAACAAGTACACAAAGTTCTTATGAAAAATGGGTATCAAGATTGGCATATTAACAAAACATTCAATAAAGTCAAAAGATGCCAAGGTTACCTTAATACTGGCACTCAAATAGAATGTAAGAAAACTTACCTACCATATGTTCAGGGTATGTTGGAAAAACTTGCAAGCATCCTTAGAAAAAATGTCATCACAACCTATTTCGAACCCATCAAAACCATCATAAGTTCTCTATTTTTGAGTTCCCTTTTTGTTTATTTAATTCCCTTAAACTCCCATGGCGCATTGGGATTAAACATTGAATTTTATCCATAAAAGTCCTTTCCTCTCTTGGCTGGCGCATGGGACACTGTGTAATGTCCCTCTTTCTTGAATAGTTTCGGTCGAAGACCTTTGGCCTGTTTTGTCTACCCGACAGCCAAAGGGTGTTTCCAGGGGTGACTTCGGTTTATTATTTTTATTATATGGTGCTCAAAATAAAGTAAAATATCATTAAAGCACATATAATGAATTAATCGATTGTTTAAGTGACTTTGACATAGGAAAGTGCATATTAAATAAATTAATAAATTATTTAAAGTGCCTTCCTAGCCAAAAATGCGACTTGCTTGAGTAATGGTCAAATAAACCCAAAAATGTGACTTGCTTAGTGAAGAAAAATAATTAATTATGTAGTAGATTTGTAATGTGTAATGACTTGATCATCGTTCTTGTGTCAAGGAATACATTTGGGAAAAGTGTCTCCCATTATTGTTCTTTAGCTGCAATTGATTCCTAAAGCAAGCTAGATGTATTAAGATTTTATTGATCTTCATTATTGTTGGTTAACAATGCCCCATTTCACTATGCTAACATATATTTTGAACCCATGTATTTCTTTTTATGCCAGGCGTGAGAAACTGCCATTATTGCTTATTGATTTTTCAGATGTCTTACAAGTAAATGTGTATGCTGTCTTCAACTCCTGCTACTACAGTCTCTCAAAAATTATTGCAAGTGAAAACATCCATGTCATATTACAGATAAATTTTTATTTTTGTCATCATTCCGAATATATAACATGATTTTATACCATTTGCACAGATATGAATATCAACAGGATTCCACGAATTGGATATTTGGATATTATCAATGTTTTGTTGGTGATATGTCCTAATTATTTTGGCTGATGAATCTTTCAATAATGTGTCAGTTATGTATTAGGTGCTGTGTTTTTGCAACTTTGCAAGTTGTTGAGACTTGATCAAGATCCAATGGTTCGAAAGCCTTTAGTTAAATTCGAGCCTATTTATTGAGCGTTTTACTTTATCGTAATTTGTTTATGCAGTATGAGAATGTTGTTCCATGAATTTGCTTGATGTTATCAGTTCAGCTCTGCACCTGAGTGTTATTTAAAAAAAAAAAGTATTTAGACAAAAAGGGGTTTGGGATCTTTCACACTGCTGCATGCATGATTTTATTTATTTATTTATGTTGCATGCCTGATTGTAGCCTCCATGCCCGACTGTAACCTACATGCCCGATCACGAATTCATGCCCGAGTGCGACTGTGTACATCGCTCTCCATTCTTCCCTTCCGGTGTTTTTTCTGCCCTCTCGTCCACCCTTTCCCGACCCTCCCACTCTTCCATTTCTGGCCGCATTCATTCTCTACCTTTTCGCGACTATTCTCCTTCCCACGACTATAAGGGTTCCTCTCCAGCCTCTTGCGACGGTTTTTGTGACTTTCTTTACCCCCTCGACCTTCTTTGCTCTCTCGCGACCTTCTCTCGTGTGCCCTTGGTTTTTGCTTGGCTCTCACAGCTTAGATAAGCTTCTGCTACTTTTCCCGACCTTGCTTGTAACCCTTGCCTGACTGCTGGCCTCCCTTTTTTTTGAGGTTTCGTGGCCCTTCAGACCGCCTTCTTGAGATTCGGTGAACTGTGGAGTCGTGGCTGGCCTTCGTGGGGTTTCTGGGAACTGTAGCATCGTTGCCTTTTTGTGGCTTCCTTCCACCACCATTGCACAATGCTCTGTCTCCTGTGGCCACCGCTAACTGCAGATATTTATGCCCTCACCCATTCGTTCGGTTCACCTGGGTGGCTCCCTCGACTCTCCCCTTTCCTTAACCCGACTCCAGGCGATCCACCCCCTAACTATGTCTCCTTCCGCTCCAGCGATGCAAGTAGGGTCAATTCCCGGAAAGATGGAATGCGAACAAACACGAGGGAGGGCTACCCAATATCATCGAAGATTTACTTCATAGACTGGAAATTGTCGAATCACCAACAGGGCTCTTCGAACATAGGTTTTTGAGCTCACCTCACAATTGGAGAAGGTGGCAAGCAGACAATATCTCCCTTCGGAGATCACTGGCAGATCCCACATCCCACCCTCTCAATAGCGTTAATGACCAGCTGTAAGCGGAGAATCTGGACCTCAAACACAAGCAAGATGAGTTCAAAACCCAACAGGAAAATCTCAAACAAACATATCCGTGGGCCTAAGTAGTTAAAGGAAAAAGCATAGTTTCTCCTTTGGTGGCGGTCGAAGAAGTGGTGCAGGAAAAAATGATAGAAGAACGAACCAGACGTGCTAGGGAGAACTCAATCTCAAAGTGAGAGGGCTGCTCACACCTCCCCCTTCATCAAACCCGATGGCCATAGGCTCCGACTTTCTCACTGAAAAATTGCAGCTTCCTGATGTGCAGTTAGACGCCAGAGCCTGGCTTAGATCAGACTTAACATTGTTTCTTTGTTTTAAATAAGTGGAAGATAGACCCCGTGCACTCAGACCCAAATACAAGCTATTCCCCCTCCCCCATAAAATCTTCCTCGACGAAGACCTCATTAGAACACAGGTTGTCGAACTCAAACAATCTCAGGAAGCAGTGATGACAGTTAAAAAAAAGGCAAGTGGGTTGTTATTTGTAACCTCAGACCTGTTATCTGTGACGCCTTCCCCCCCGGTTGGTCTCCCGGATCAAGTTCCAAATGACAGTCTTACTAGGAGGGTAGTGAAACAGGAACATTTCCATTGCATGCTGGAATGGTAACGAATTATTCTGGACTTCTCTGGGTGTACTACATGACGCTCTGGGCTCGTCGAATCTCCTTTTCGCCACTGAGACTCATGAGAGTTCTGTTTGCCCTCTCCCGAAAATTAAGGGGTTCCACTGGCTTTCGGTTTGGTAGGTAGGAGCCTAGAAGCTCTAGTGGTGTTAGAGGTTCAGGGGGGTTGCTTGCTTGGTCAGAGATACTTTCCAAAACAACATTTCGGTTTGTAGGCAGGAGCCTAGAAGCTCTAGTGGTGTTAGAGGTTCGGGGGGGTTGCTTTCCTGGTCAGAGATACTTTCCAAAACAACATTTCGGTGGGTCACTATGGATGAGTTTGCCTGCTTCCTTTGGGTCAGGCTCAATCAGACCTCACCCCACCTCAAAGACTTTTTCTTTGTTGTTTTTTACTTCCCCCCTACTTCCTCTCCATATGCCATTCATAATGGCCCAAACGAGGACCCCTTCTTTGATCTCTACAGGTATCTCTCAGTTTTCTACTATTGGGGAGGTCATTCTTTTGGGGGATTTCAATGCACGGACCAAAAACTTCTAGGTCCCTTCTCATGACAGGATCGGTGATGTGTTTTGTACTTCTGAGGTTGATCTTGACTCTATCGGTCTCCAGAGGGTGTCAGAGGACTCTGCAAGACCCTTGACTTCCTATGGCCGACATCTCTTACAATTGGGTGAGTCTCATGGGTTGTTGATTTTGAATGGTATTCCGTGCTTTCTCGACTCTAGATTTTTCACCTATACATCTCATTGTGGAGGAGCTAGAGTTGTGGACTACATTCTTTCTTCCTCTAACCTGATTCCTTACATCCGTCATCTTTCCATCACCCCCATCCCCCTTGCTGATAATGTTTCCCTTTCCTTCTCCCTACAGGTTAACTCCCCAGGCTCTACCTCATTTCCGTTGCCCCAACGTACTATCCTAAAGTTTGGTGAAGGTGACCCTCCAACCTTCTCTTCCCACCTTCGTCGACTTCTTCCTCCTGAGATCCAGTTCATCTCGTTCCCCACTTGCACAAAGTACAACCTTCTTTCTTCCATTATCCACGTGACTACCTCTAGGTCCTACCCCCATGTTACCCTCACCCCATCTAACAAAAAAACTTGTCCTATGAACCAATGGTATGATGAGGAATGTAAAGCCTTCCACCGACAACATCGCCGTGCTTCTGTTCACAACCCCCCTTCCTTTCCCTCTCTCAAATCCGCTTGTCATAACCTCTTTTACGACAAGAAACGCATGTTCATTTCTCGGCGGAGACGGGAGCTCCGTGAGTCCCTCTTACATTCCCCAAAGAATTTTTGGCGTACCATTCTCCCTTGACACTCCCCTCTCCCGCATGACTTAGATCCCAACTCCTTATATACCCACACCTCTACCCTTTACGATGTCCCTAGCCAGCCCTAGATTCAGGTGGTTTCCCCTCCTCCTAGTTGCCACATCTTCACCCACAACATGTTAAAAAGGCCATCTCAGCCATGAATAGTAGCAGGGCAGCGAATGAAGAGGGCTTTTAGGCGAAACTTTTCAAACATGGGATTGACATTCTGAATAGCTATTTAGTGGATTTGTTCAACCATGTGATTTGTACAGGATTTCCAGGTGCTTGGTTCCCACCACATTATTCACCCTATCCACAAATCGGGCCCTACCTTGGATCCCAACAACTATAGAACGATCATGGTAGGTCACACATTCGCCAAGCTTTATACTACCGTCCTCCACATGCGACTATCAAAGTTTCCAGTCCAGAACCACTGCAGGGCCAGGGGACAAGCGGGGTTTCGTCTAACCTACTAGACTTAGGACCACATCCTCACTCTTCGGGCCATCATTGAGGAAGCATGTCACCATTCTTCCAAGGTGTTCTCCTACCTTGTCGACCTTCAGAAAGCCTTCGACTCTGTCCCGTGGGAAGCTCTCTTCCCGCGTCTTAGAGAGATTGGGATCTGTGAGACTCTTCTTGTTGCCATCATGTGCCTTTATGACGAGGTTTTGGGCCGTCTTCGCACTGCTACTGGGTTCTTTTGACTTCATTAGGAGTACCATTGGGGTCAAGTAGGGCTGCCCTTTGTATCACACTTTGTTCAATATCTATATGGATGAGTTAGAGGACTTTCTTAGGGATCACATCCAGGAGGGTGATGGGTATTTTCTCCACCAGGTTCTGATCTATATTCTTCTCTTTGCAGATGATGTTGTCCTTCTAGTCTCCTCAGTAGAGGGCCTACAAAGACATTTGGATGCCATAGCCCTCTTTTGCGACCACATGCAATTGACATTTAATCTTACTAAAACCAAAGTCACGATCTTCAATGCCCTGAAGACTTCTGAGTTCCACTTTTCCTACAAGGGGGATGAGCTTGAGATCACTAGCTCTTATACCTACTTAGGTGTACTTTTCTTAGGACCTCGCTTCAGTCTATGACCGACACTTCAGCCCCGTGTTAATAAAGGATATGGCTCTTTAGCAATCTTGGAGAGACAATGCTTCCGCCATCATTTCTAGGACACCTTGTCTAAACTATCCCTCTATGACTTCTTGTCAGACCCACTATTCTTTATGGCTCGGAGGTTTGGGGACCTTCCCTACTTGAGTCCGATTGGGCTGCGGTGGAAAGAGTTTAGATCCTTCTTCTCAGACGTTTTATGAGATGCAAGGAAATTGTTCCTCACAATATTATCCTGGCAGATTTTGGCACTCGTCCCTTTAGGCAGGAAACAATCTTTAGCCTAGTTTCCCTCCTACATCGCATCCAGAAGCTTGCTGACTCCTCTGTGGGTAGGGACAGTTTATCCTTACCTTGCGTACCGCTCCTCTGTGGCCATTGCTTCAACCGACCAGTTTGGACATTCTCGTTGCTGGTATGTCGGTGTTTCTCAGCTGCTTAAGTCTATTGGTATTCAAATTGATCACCTTCCTCCATAGAGCTTTCTCCCTGGATGCTCCTATCCATCTCCTTCCCAGAAAGCAGGACTTGAACAAGATCATTAGAGATGACATCTACACGAAATTCATCAGTATACTTGGACCACCCGTCATTGTGAGTTATGTCCGAAGATGGCCTTCTATGCCGCACATTTTCTTGAGATCAACAATGGTCTTATCTCTTGGCCCCATTATATTTCTTGACATTGGACACACGCCCTTCGTATTTCACTTTGTCAGTTCAGGGTTGGCTCTCATAGACTCAAAGTTGAGAGTGATCATCATGTTGATCGTTCCGATTGGATTTGCCAGCTCTGTTCCCTCTAAGAGATGGAAACGAAAGAGCACTTCATTTTCTGTTGCCCCATCTACTATGAGATCAGAGGTAGATTCCATTGTCTATTTAGAGAGCGTCCGACATTCACTAACTTCTTCACATATAATGATAAAAGATTCCTTGCTTTTTTTCTTCAAGAGACTCTCCGGCTTAGAGTGGAGACCCTTCAACACCCTTCTAGGCAGGGAACTACGTTGCTGATCACTTCCTTTTTCATAGTGCTCTCCCCTAGTAGGGGCACTAAGCGACAGAGCGACACCACTCATGACTACATGATGAGATCTGTTCGAGGTCGAAATATCATCTCACAAACCAGGGACGGCCGAAAACTCACTAGTTTGAGACCTTCCTCCCACATAGAGCATATGAGGTCCACCAGGCTCACACAAAGAGCTCTCCCTTCCTCTAGACATTAGTACCCTAGTTCTTACACAACTTCTGGTCTCGGACTCTAGCACATCACCGTTTTCTTTCAGTCAGCTTCGGATGCTAGTTGAGGGGGCCTCCTTCCCCCCTCCTCTTCCTACCCTTCCTTTCTCTGCCTGCTTTGACTCCGCTGCTCTCAACAGGGTTTCTCCGGGCCCTCCTCGCCTGTTCCTCTTTTCTCTTCCTCCTCTCTTCTTCTCTCTTTTGGTTGTTTCTTGTGACCTTTTTGGTCCTCTGCTGCATTCTTCGCACGTTTGTATTAGTACAGTCCCATTGACCTACTTCGTGGTCATTTGTTGGACATTTAATATATTTATCTTATCTTATCCTTTATCTAAGAAGAGCGAAGGACCAACGCAAGCCCATGCTTAACAAAGGAGTATATGAGATTCAATGCTCATGTGGTGTTCCCTATATCGGTGAAACTGACAAATCACTTTTAAACATGGTTCAAAGAACATGCTCAAGACTTACATTGAGGAAGCATTAAAGGATCTGCATTGGTGGAGCACGAACTAAAAACAAAACACACTTCACTCGTAAATGATGCCAAAACATTAGCCTTGGAAGGTCGATGGAAAGATAGATGAATTAGAGAAGCCATCGATATCGAAAATCCACGTCGAAACCTTAACAAGGATGATGGTGTAATGTCCCCTTTTCTAAATTAAAAATAATTAACGATACTGTAAGTTGGGCCCAACTAATTCTTATGTCGGGACTACTTCATATTATTATTAAAATAAAAGTATTTTTAAATACTAAAATAAAGGGGGGGAAGAAGGCCGTCCCTCTTTATGAGGGAAAAAACAAATAATAAAAAGAAATAAGAGGCCCTACTTGGAGCGCTCCACAAAGAAAGAAAAGAAAAGGTTATAAAAGCAAATGTTGGGGCTCATTTTGGATCGCTTTTGGCTTATATACTTTATCAATTTGGACTCTAGGGCTGATTGCTCTATTTCCAACTCCACTAAGGTCAAAAATTCATAGTGTGGCATCCAAGGAGGAAGACAACCTTCCTTGTGGCATATTGGAGAACGAAAACTCTCCAAAATTGGTGGTGTGAAGACAAATATTGAAGATTCTCTTGCTGGTTTGTATCTAGGGCATCAAGGAGTAGACCTATCAAGAGCTTTTGAATTGTTTAGAGTCCCTCTCCTGGGGAGCGACTAGGGTTGGAGTCAATTTGGGTGCCTTCTAGGGCACAAAACTCACTTATTATTTGATATTCAGATTTGTCATAATTTATAACTTTATAAGGCAAATATCCTTCATATTTGGACATTGTTGGGGTTTGGAGACTTCATTTTTGATCATTTATCTTCGCTGTACTTCTGCTGTTGATAAATAAATTACCAGCTGTATTTGAGATTGGATTTCATGATGAAAATTGTCTTAAATTGTTTCTAAAAGGTTTATAAATATTTTGGATGAGTTTTAGGGTGATATTTGGGTGAAATCTTGTTGTTTATAAGCTGTTGTTCCAAAAATCAGACTGCTGTACATGGCTGATCTAATTTTTCAGTTTGCTGGTCTAAAATCAGATTTAATTAGATTGGGGTTTGTGTTATTTCCTTGTTTTTCAATTACAGTGGTATCAGAGCTTCGGTCTTCCTAGCCTAAGGGTTTCATGCGAGGTGAAGAGAAGATGGACAAAATGATGAAAATGCAAGAAAAACTAGTGGACACTTTGGACTCTCTTGCCCTCACTGTGCAAAATCTACACAAGGGAAGGACATTCAAGGAGGAAAAGGCTTCTTGCACAATACATGATAGCCGAAGGGAGAGGTCATTCTCATCAAGACCCTCTAGACCTACCTTCATTGCCAAGGAGGGAATCACAACCAAGGAAGAACCTATGGTTTTAAATGTTATTAATGTTGCAGTTAGCTTTGAAGAGTATCAAGCCCTTCTGAAAGTTATTCGTGATGCCCTACCATTTTCTGAGTTTGTAGGATGGAGGAAAGATAGAGTGGGCATTGGAACTTGGTCCAAGCCCCGAGCCACGCACAATGGTCTTGGGGAAGGATATCCCAACCCCAGAGGAGAAGAGCCCCATCTTGTTGGTAAGGCAAGAAGAGGCTATGAAGTTTGATGAGGAGGAAGTCACGGTGAAGTTCGAAGATACAACTTCCCTCTATAGCAACTCTTCCAAGGTAACAAAAGAGGAAGTTATCCACCATGCTAAGGAGGAAGAACCATCACAACAACTATTTATGGTGATAGATCAGCCTTTGGGGAGCCCTAGAAGCACCAACCGCCATGGTCAAAGGTGATCCTTTGACTGATTTTCCAAATGACACCATGAAGACACAAAGTACAAGGTGTTGAAGAAGCTCAATTGCCTAAGGAAAAAGGAGAAGGCTACAACAATTTCTCATGAAGACCACCAAAGGTATGAGGGTAATTCAGATTTGTTGTTTTCTATTATGCCATTTCAGATTTACACTTGTAGGCAATTTGTTGAAAAAGAGTACCCTGGGCACCACTAGTGAGACATCACCATGATAAAGGTATGGGTGTTGCTATAAGGCTTGAGAAAGGAAGAATCATCCACTTCAAAATCAGTACTTGGGAAAATTCATCTTGGCATGTGCCGGTGTAAGGAAAATGTCAAAAATCATTCTTGGGAAAGGTTAGCTTAGTGGTTCTATTCCCAATAGATACTCCTTGTAGCCCTCTTTTGCTAAGTCTTTGTTACATTGGGATCATCTACAGAAGGATCACAATTTTGATTTTCTTATTGATGAGGGGGCTGACCCATAGTTCCATGTTTGAGAAGAAGGTTAGGAGAATAAAAGGGGAAATGGCAGCATACTTGTTTGGGTGAAAAACACCACTTTCAGTTATAGATATAGAGCTGGTTTGAGTCAAGTCCAAGATGGCTATGACATGGAGAATCCGGATGGTCTTTGGAAATGCAAGGCGGATCACTTCTGTAATGTCCCCTTTTTTGAATTAATCCCAAAATAAAGGATTCCCTGCCTTTGCTCTTTTCGAAGGCAAGCAATGGTTGAACAAGGAAAGATCATGTATTAGAGTTCAGTTTCCTTCATTCATAGTTATGTTTTTATCGTTGTAATTCCCATTATAAGGGGGTTGGTTGGGTTTGGTGCTCTTTAAAATCCAATTAAAAAATTATAATGACTTTGTATGGGTCGGCGTTACCTTTTTGGCCTTTGGCACCGTGATGGGGATATAAGAGAAGATTAGAGACTTCATTTGCGCACATCTACTTTTGGGATTTTTATCAACCTTTGGGCTGTTTGCTCATTGTCTTTCCACTTTTGGGTGAAAATCCAATAGTGTGGCTTTCCAAGAAGGACGAAAACCCTTCTTGTGGTTGGTTGGAAAACAAAAACCTTCCATCCTTGGTTGAAGCAAGTTATATTGAAGACCGTTTTGTAGATTTGAGGTATTGGAGAATAAGGAAAGAGATCTACAAATATTTGCTTGCATTTTAGAGCCTTTCCTAGTTAGAGCGACACTTTTTATCGAGGCAAAGATTTTTGTTTTCACTTTATCTTTCTACATGCCATTTTCCAGTTACAAGAATTGACACGTAACAATTAATTTTTTTTGTGTTTCTAATTACCATACTGATTGTTGTGCTTCAATTTGCTGCTCTTATAACTTCTTTCAATTTTATATTCTTTACCATTAAAATTTGGAAAGATAAGACAACTGAAACTCAAGTAGAATCCAAAATAGTTTTTGACATTTGCTGTGAGGGCAGACTGAAGAGGAAGCAGTAGTGTGCTGCCAAAGCCAAAAGGATGGACGGTGAAAGCCATTCTTTGTGTTTATGGCAGCAGCAGAGTGACGGCATATTCAGTTATAAAAACTTAGGCAGGCAGATTGTTTGATGGACTCCTTCTATATGTTTCATTTGTATGATGTATTCCTGCTTATTGTTTATTTTAACTGATAGAAATACTTGTATTATTTTCCAGAATTTTACTCACAACAAAGGATTAATCTGCACAAATCTTAGAAAACAAGTAGCTCTAAGACCGTGTTAGCATAAACGAGGATTACAGGATTATACACTTTCTAAGAATTATGACAGGAATTAATGTAATGCAGATTTGCAAAACTGTAGAATATGAAAATGATACAGAATATAAATTTAAATAACACATGAACACAGATTTTTTATGTGGGAAAACCATAATGGTAAAAAATAACCCACAAATAATCTATCCAATAATTTAGGAGCTTACAAACATTTGTCGGACAAATTTCAGATGTGCCTGACATTTTCAGGCCAAGAACCCAGCACTGACTTTCTTCTTACTTCTTCTTAACAATTTCAAATATCAATGTATTCAATTAATTTTCTATCAATAGAAATCCACCTTATAAAGGTAGGTGATTGGTTACAACCGAAAGGTGTGTACCGAATTACTTGTCAACTTAATTAAATTAGTTGACTCACTTTATATTTGTATAAGTGCAAAACTTACAAGTTATAAGTTTATATAATAAACTTTAATGTGGAGGTGTGTTTGTGATGAGTGGGCTACAATAGGTGTGTCCCCACAAGCATTACATGCTCGAACAATTCTTATATTGTGATTTGGTTATGTGAACTTTACGTTCTGCTGTCTACTGTTACTTCTATCGGGTACCGTTCTGCACTATTGTTTTAGATGAAGCATAACATGGAAAAGTCCTACTAAGGAAAATATTGTATTTTGATATTTAAACATGTAACATTTTTTGCAGTGGTCGGAAACCAGGGCCAGTGAATCGTGTTGTAGTCTGTAACATTCATGTACTTTTTAATCCAAAGAGAGGCGAAATTAAACTCGGACAGGTATTACATCATTTGGTGTCTGGTCATACGGTTGTTTCTTTGTTACTTATTGGGGTGAATTTATCAACAAGCTTCTGGCAATCTAAATTTGTCAAGGAGAGTATGCATTGTTTGAGCTTCTTGCTTGTTTTGTACCATATTCTCATGTCACCTTATCTAGCTTGTTGCACAAATGTTTGGATATCAGAGGACAACTTATACTGTTTTATACCCATCTAGTTGTTTAAACTCGACCATACTTTATTCTATAATCTTTACCTAATAGCATCGATGTTCTTTGAATCATTTTCGTGAAGTTTGTCTGACGTGTTCAATTGTCCTCAAATTCGAAAACATTTACATATGGTAGGGTGAGATTATGATTTCTGTAATGGTTAGGTTCTTCAAGAGTATTTATTGATTTTAATTCACTTTTAAGATATTTTCCAAGATTTTTGTAAAGTAGCCTGGAACTCTGAGCATGGATGATTATTCATACTATAAGTGTTTTCAAAACAAAAAATAACCTATCTTACAAGTTTTATAGGTCCGGGTGCTCTTGGAGCGGGCACATGCAGTTTCAAAGGTGTGGGATGATGCTCCAGTTGTGATTGCTGGCGATTTTAACTGTACCCCAAAGGTATATATTGAATTTCACCCATATCTGATGCTGCTGTGTAAATGTCTCGCCTCTATCTGATAGGAGCTTGGCTTGTTTGCTTCGAAAAAATTTGCAGAGGTGTTTTTTAGCACATTTACTGGGACATGTTTCTTGTCTATGTTCCTTATGTATTTGCATTCTGACAGAGTCCATTATATGATTTTCTATCTAAGTACGAGGTAAGTTCATCTTCAGAACTCATATGATTTTACAATTGAATTTCGCCATTAAAGCTTGAATGATGTTTCAAGTCATCACATCCAGTGGATAAGTCTTTAGGATTTTAACCAAATATTAATGTGTCTTAAACTGGGCCATACATATTTAAAATTTCTTACCTTACATTAGTGCAATTGGCAATTTTGGTTTTGTAGTTGAACATATCTGGTCTCGCGCGAAACCAAATCTCAGGACAGCCAGAGAGCAAGCCATATTTCAGACACACTCCTCCAAACAGGTTGAGGAAGTTGACTTTTATAATAAAATTGTCTTCTTGAGGAGTTGTAACCCAGGCACTCATATTTATTGCAGGAATGCTGTAGATCTGGCACGCATGGCAGGTACAATTCTTCAAAGTGCGACAGGAAATAAAATGGTAGACAAAGATAAAACCGACACAAATTCTCCAATTTTAAGGGATAGCACAAGTGAAGAAAATACCCCAAAGGATTTGACAAATGCATCTACAGAATGCCTGCCTGTTCCAGCAGAGAAAGATTTAGCGTCATCTCGAAGCAAAATGGAGAATTGTGAACCAGGGGGCACAGTGCGCTTTAGAAAGTATAACTAGTTCAAAGGGTGTTGAAGATTGCTATGTAATGGGACAAGAACAGTGTGCATCTTTGAGTGAGGTACAGCAAACATGTCAGTGTCTAAGTGCACAGGAAAGTCTTAAGGGGAGTGCTTCACAAACTGAAGAAGATTTTTGGCTACAGTTTTTCGGAAGTGAGAGAGTACCAGGATGAGAGGTATATGAATGAATTTGAAAGATTACAGGTGGAACGGGCTGGTAGCTCCTCAGAAGACTGCTCTGTGGCTGTGACTTCTATACGAAACCACCCTGTGTCAGTTGAGCAAGAGGTGTCAGCTATGGATGCAAGGAAGGATCAAAAAAGATCTTTAGATTCATGCTCAGGTGAAAGACTTCGCCCCGTAGAAAAGCCAACTATATCATCAAATGAGATACTCCAAACAAACAGGCATTTATGTTTCCAGCAAAATGTTAAGGAAGATGCAAGGGGAGAGGAGGAAAACAGTGTCATAACCATTTCAAAAGCAAGGGAATCTGGAAGGAGTACCAAGTCCCTATTGTTTCTGGATGAGACATCTCCAAATGAAGTTAAATGTGGACAGTCAGGACATGTAAGCGGTTCCTTAGAATATTGCCAGTTGGCAGATCTATCTAGGAAAAGGCATTCTCTATCAGGGGATTCTCTATTGCCAGAAGGCAGCATTGAGAATGTTGTACACCTTAGTCCAAATGATTCTCTGCCAGACAAAGAGGGGCTAGCTATTGATGTGTCAGATGACTGCAAGAGGAACTCATTAAGTGCAAACTCTAGAATAACATTAGCCATGAAACCAGTAGCGACATCATCTCCAGGTGATGTAAAGGAAACAAAAGAACCTTCAAGCCTACAGGGGATATTCAAGGAGAACTTAAGTGTGATGGTAGAAGCTAATACTACGAATTTTTCAGAAGCAACAGATACATATTTGAGTGGAAATCACCCTGAACTTCAGGCTGAGCTGTGTCCTAAAGAAGTTGGAAGAGAACATGCAGGGACAATGTGCTTCCCAACATGACTTCCGACATATTGCAATGAATGTTGAGAAAACTTCGTTTTTGTCAAGTGGGCTTTGTAAGTGCGGAAAATGACACTGTTTGCTCGGGTGGGATGGGAGTAAATGATGATACAGTAAATGACAAACAGCATTTGCAAATTGAAAATGCCCAAAATTCTGAACTACAAATTATGGATGGGGGACAGATTGCGAAACAATTTGATCAATCATCTATTATTCCTTTTGAAAGTGCTCAGTTAAACACAAGAGAGGTTTTATCTGTGTCGTCATTTTGGAAGAACATCACGAATCAGGAAGAAGAGGGGAAAGTGATGAATGTGGATGGGATTGTGCAAACACCTCTGCCAGTTGTTGGGGATGGGATGAATATGGATCCGAGTCAACCTGAGCAGGGACTTGAATCAACAAATGAGCTGAGTGGATTGTATTCTGCTTCTGTGTCTGATTCCAGTAACCCTGCAGAGGCAACAATAACAACATATGATCCATACTCTTGGAGTCCAATGGAAGTTGAACTAGCAACAGGAAATGCAGATTGCTATTTGCTTCAGCACAATCTGAAATTAGAAAGTACATATACTGAAGTTGAGGTATGGTTTAGGTTTCATCTTGAGATCATGACAATGTTTTTTTGCAGGGTGACAGGATGTATGTATTCAATCCATGTTAAAAAATTTGCATCATATGGGAATTGTAAGATGATTCGTACTTGTGTTTTGAGGCATCTGTATAACCTAATTGAATTTTCCTAAGAATTTAAATATATATAGGTATTCCTTTTCTCAATAAACACTACGCCTTATAAAGCTTGTTGATAGATTCCCCAGACTTGTTTGTGATGAAGATAACACTAACATCATGGGAGTGAACACATAGAAAGAATGAAGAAGAGCCGATTGCACACTTAGTAGTTTGTGTGTCTATCATTTTATTATGCAAGAGATAGTAACAAAATGGTTGAGATGGTTACAACCACACATTCAATAACTAATAGTGACTTGATAATAAACTATAAGCCTTATATTCTAATACTCCCTCTTAAGGCTTACACTACAAAAAACAAAAACAAACACATTGACAAAAAATTGAAACAACAAAACCAAATAAAGACGCATTCTTCAGAAAATTTCTTTTTGAAAACAGTTCTTTGACCAGGTAGAACTCCATCAAGTTGCCTCGCAACTTTCAAAAAAGTGTAGCTTCCTGATTTCCCGGATTCCACCTCCCCAAATTACGAACCTCCCGAATTATTGGATAACCATCCATATTGAGCTACATATACAGTGCTCCATCAAGTTATCTCATGACCCTCATAAGGATATAATTCCTAAGATCCACAAACTCCCAAACTAACAAGACAACCATCCATGCTGAGCTTCATCTACATTAGATCCCTTTCCGTCTTCAAAGTGTGGACATCTTTGAAATAGGTATTCTTCATTAGGAAGTTCTTCACCACTTTCAGCATCCGGTGGATCTTCATCAATGCTTGCACTAACTTCATTTGGTTTGTCTTTGAGTTGTCCTCACAATCTTAGCCATCTCTTGAAGAATATTTCTTTCAGCAACTTGATAATGGACAATTTCTTGACAAATTTTTTATCATTGTGTCCAAGAACTTCAAAGTTAGTAGTTGAACCCTTGAACTCTTATGACCATTACGTTATTGTACTGCTTTGATAACATCTTTGGCTTGCCTCTGATCACTTTTAATGATATCGCAAGTTTCAAGATTCACAGTCCAATTAGGGCCAATGTGCAGGTCACGCGTGGCCTTTTCTACAATGTCTGCTGCTGATCTCAGCCCTTCTGCCCTTCCTTCTAGAACCAAACCCTTAAATATAGATCCATGAACCAATGAAACGCCCTAACAAAATTGATTTCCTCCTGTCACATACACCAATTTCATTTTCCTGTGTTTTTGATTGGAAATTTATTGTGTTCTGGACTGTAATGCAGGGGAAAAATTGTCCCATGTCCTTGATATTTGAAAAATGCAATTGAAAACATGCCCTAAGAAGTTAATGACTATATTTAGTTTAAATTTATGACTATATTTGTTCATGATTTGTAGATTCACAGTTGTATCTTTGTAAGCAACTGTAGTTTTGTAATGATGGTAGTGAAACAGTGGCGAATGAGAGTTTGTGTCCATGCATTTAGAAACACGCTCTTAGTAATTATAGTTTTGCACTCTTTCCCCTTAGCGAACCTCTAATTTGTGCCCTCGAACTTTGTCACGGTCCTACACAAGTTGCAGTTTAGTAGAGAATATGGTTGCAATTTGCGATTTACAGTCTTTCGTGTGATCTGGTATGTCTTTGTGCTGTAAACACCACTTTCGCAACTATACTCTTCGCTTTTGCGTGCCCTAGATTCACGATTTTGATGTTTTCTGTGAGTCACAATCTTTTGTTCATGATTTGTAGTCTTCTATTCACAATTTGCAAACCCTATCGAGTACCAAGCTCTGATACCAGTGTTAGAAGACTTGAACAGAGAAAGAATTAAGAAGTGGATTGCACATTTAATAGTTTGTGTCCGTTATTTTATTATGCAAGAGATAGTTACAAAATGGTTGAGGCGGTTACAACCATACATTAGTTAATACATAACTTATAGTGACTTAATAATAAACTATAAGCCTTAGATTCTAATACAATACACCTTATAAAGCTTGTAGATGGAATCCCCATACAGGTTTGTGGTGAAGATAACATTAACATCATGCGATCGAAACTAAGAGAAAATCAGGCAAATAATTTTCTCTTTCCAACCAGACAGCTCCTGGTCCCTGATGGCATCCTTGCTCTGTTCTACTAACAATTTGGGACCTAACCAAAGGACTCTATTGAGATCATAGAAGAGTCTCAAAAGAATAGGAAAATGCTCTATCGAATGACATCACCAAATTGGTCTTGATTCCAAAAATGGAAAATGCAGACGTAATATGGTTTACAAGACTATCAAATCTGATTGCTTCAAGACTCGAGTTATACTTTTAAAGCTGATTTCATATTCGCAATCACCATTTCTGCAAGCAAAACAGATTACAGCTAACATAATAGCTTTCTAGGAAATCCTTTAGTCACTAAAGATACAAATACGACCAGGGGTCATATATATTCAAGGATTTCAACACGTTGAGTTGGGACATATACAAGACGGTCGCTCAAAGCATTTGGGTTTAATGAATGTCATTTGGTGGATTAACTGCTGCATCACCACACTCTTAGTTTCAATATCAACCAATGGTGCTATAGGCACATCATGCACTCCTCCATGAGGACTACACCAAGGGACCCTCTCATTCTATATCCATTTCTAATCATGGGTGAGATACTCTGCAAAATGATAGACAAGCTAAATCAAATGGAAGCATCTATGGTATCCTGGTTATTGAAGGACAACAAATTGTTCCAGCTTCCATTTTGTTTATGATATATTCCTATTCTCAACTCTAATCTTAGGGGAGATCAGAAAATTACAACAGCTGATGGACACCTATGAAATAGGCCATGAACGGAAAATCAACAAAAAGCAAATCCGATGTCATTATCATCAACATTCCTGCCTGACATGAAGAGAAACTTTTGAAATATTGGGACTTCAAGAAGGAATTTCAACTTATGATTTTCATTGAATATAAAATCCAAACAAGGAATATGGGAAGCTGCAACAAGTTAATTACAATCTAAATTGATGCATTGGACTCACAGATGTCTCACATTTTCTGGTAGAACTCAACTTCGACAGGCTGTTTTACAAGCAGTTCTAATATACATGATTGCTCTCTGGAGCCTTGTTTTTGGAAAGGAGCAAATAAGAAATACAAGCATCCTCTAGTGTCGTAGGCCACCATTTTCACCACTAAACAACTCAATATTAAACGCCTTAAACTTTTCAATCAGGCACTAGCAATGAGGAGCAACATGGAGAATGGGGCATGCTCACTCACAAAAAGGAATATTCTTGAGAAAAAATACTTCTCCAGACCACAAGAAAGTCCATTAACAATGCAATGGCATTATGCACTCTCAAGCACAGCTTGACTTATTAGCACGGATATGCAGATACTCAGGACTAGACTTTCTTGGTAAAGTGGGGGAATGGCAAAAACATTCTATTTTGTGAGGACAGATGGAATGGAAATATGCCACTCTCCAAGGAAAACCTATGGGAATTGCAGCACAAGCTCCAAGATCAAGGATATATACATCTCTCAGATTATATACAAGGAAATCAAGACATATCAATCAATGATCCTCTGACACAATACAGAAAATAGGTGTCGGTCGGTCATAACAAATTGAGAAACTGATCAATGAATTAACCACCTGATCTATTTTCTTAACGAGCAAGATGCTTTATTTTTACCTGGCACCAATCATGGGGTATTATAATATCTGTCAGAAAAAGAATCCTCGGTCACAAAAATGGAACACAGGCAAAACATTATGGTCATTGTCCGTGTTCTTTTGCTTTTACTTAATGGTAAACTCTTATTCTCTGATCAATTACAAAGAGTAGGTTGAATTGGGCTCACAATTTTCATCAATTGCATGAACATTGGAGAGATGATTAAATCATATTTTCTTCAAGTTTTAATTTGCCCAATCAATTTGGCAAAGATGGGTGCCATATTTGGCCAGCTTGCTCTAAGACCGTGACATCTATCTAGTACAAATATTTCCTGGCCAAGGATACAAGCAAAGATGCAGATCCTATTTTTTTCACATGGTATGGCCCATGAATTTATTCTATGGAATATATGGAAAGAACGTAACAATTGTGTTTTCAATAATACCCCACAAGACTCCAGTCAGATTCTGAGATAGATAAAACACAGATTAAAAGCATGCTATTCCACTTGCATTGCAATTTACCTGAACACCTTTGTGAAATATGACAACACTAAAATTGGTTGCTCAGTCACTCTCCTCTTCAGTTTCTGAAAATTTTATTCTGCACTAGAAGTCCACTCAAAATTCTTTTTTATTTCTTTGCGTACTTGTGTGATAGGTGTACATATACTGTTGAAATTTCAAATGAATTTCCTGTAAAAACTTGCTAATCCATGAAAGCTTCTTATTTCAAAAGTAGTTGTAGGTGTTAGAGACTTCGATATTACTTTCTTTTTGGATTTATCCTCAAACCTTCTTGGAATATCACGAAACCCTTGTTCATGAAAGTACTTAGTGCATTATTCAACCCAAATGACATAACTAACCACTCATACAACACTTGTGTTTTCAATGCAGTCTTCTAATCGTCTCCTTCGGTTATGCAGATTTGGTAGTATCCACTCTTCAAATATATCTTCGTGAAATATTGTGATCCATTGAGACAATTCATCATGTCATCCATGGCAATAGGAACTTATACTTAATTGTGATCTTGTTTGTTGCTCTGTTGTTAGTGCTTCCCCATTTTTCTTTGGTGCTAGCACTGCTTGTACCATTAAAGATTCTCTAATCAACCTTTGACTAACAACTCTTGAATTTGCTTTTGCACTTTAGCATTCTCCTTCGGCATCAACCTGTTTGTTACTTTGAATGACAAACTTGAACGTGAGAATAAGTCCATGTGATGCTTTATATTCCTTGTCAATGATAATCCATTAGGTAAATCTTTTGAAATGACCCCTACAAACTCACTCAACAAGTTTGAAGTGCTTGTTCTTCCCCTGCTATGTGTACATCTTGCATAGGCTTAGCTATGAACGCAAAACAAGCCTTCTCCCTATTTGCTTCTCTCAAGAATTGCCTTCCTGAAATCATTAAGATTTGCAGACTCTTGTCCGCCATTTCACTATTTTCCTTCAGAGAAATCAAAGTGTGCTCTCTTCCATCCTTCACCAATATGTAGTGGTTTGCGTGACCATCATGATGCTCTTTCTTATCATGTTCTGCCAAGGTCTTTTAAGAAAATATGGCAAACATCCGTAGGCATGACATCACACGTTACCTTATCTTTGTATGTACAAATTTGGAAACTTGCCAAACATTTCTCATTCACCAAGATTTGATGCCCCTTCAACAACCAAGATACTTTATAGGGTTTTGGATACATAATCCTCTGTAGACCTAATTTATCTACCATCTCATATGCAACCAAGTTGTTGGTACTGCTGTTATCCACAATTACCTAGTAGGCTTTTCCTCTAGACTTACATGAGGTTTTGAACAAATTCTTCGTGGGTCTATTCTCTTCTTTTGCCAGTTTCAACAAAACTCTTCATCATAAGAGTTTCTCTAGTCTCCAGTTCTTCTACATGATTGATTGACTCAATACTCTCTTCATCATCTTGCAAGACATATGCACTGACATCATTCCTTCGACCGCCATCATTATGTGCATGTAGGCACTCAAATGCTCTTTCTTCATACTCTTTGCACTTGAAACACGTGGTTATGCATCTACATCCATGGCCTCGATTGTAGGATCCTCCCTCAATTAGAGTTTTCTCTACTTCTTTCTGCGACATTGTTGCACTAGGATGTCTAGCTTCACCCTCTTGTGCAAAATTGCCTCTGCCGCTACCTAGTCCATGACCATGTGCAAACATTCCTTTACCTTGTGCTGCTCCTTGTTATGTGCGGGACAATTTTTTGTCTGCCTTGAGTGCACACTATTGGGCCTCCTCAACAAAATGCTCTCAGATCATACCGAACTCATCTTGGATGGATATGTGTAATTTGTTCACACAGTGTGAGATTTTTTCGACATCATCCTCAACATGTCCTGCTCCGATAGTGAGTCTGTAGAAATCCTCGTTGTGATCTCTTACACCTAACTCCTGTCGCAAATTTTGCAACTTCTTAAACAAACCTAACTAGTAGTCCACAAGCATGAACTTGGGCTTCAACTATTTTGATAGTTTATCCTAGTTATTTATCGGTCTGAACATGCTTCCACCATAGAGATGCATGACCCTTCAACTTGGTGCTAACAAGCTTAAGTTTCTTGGGATCTTCCACTCCTTTATACTCAAAAAGTATTTTAATAACTCAGTGACCCGTTCATTTAAAATAATTTGGAATATTAAACTTAGGCATACTTCCCATTCTTGCGAGAGCATGCAAGAATCTATATTCGTGTTCATGAATACATTCTTTTGCACCTTGATCTTCAAGTGCTTCCACAACGACTTCATCGTCACTCGTGTCTTCATTTATTACAACACCTCGGTGTTGGGAAGGTTCCATTGCCTCCAAATGGGCTTGCATTCCTCTTATTGACTTCGCCTATTTGGCAAATCTTAGAACTTTGGGTGCTCTTACTGCTCTTGTAGCAAAACCTCCTCTGTGTGCCATTTTTTGTCCATGAGATCAAGTGATTGTAATCTTTGCAACCCCTATGCCTTCTACTCAACACCTTTTGTTAGAAGATGTCTTCACCATTTTCTATTTGCATTCGCAAATGTGGAAAACCATAATGTCCCCTTTTTGGAATTAATGCCAAATGGAGACTTCTTGTCATTCTCTTCTCGTGGCCAAGAAGAATAAGTGAATAAGGGAAGTAATTGAGTTTTGTTTCAGTTTTCTTTTATTATTTTTATTGTTTTCATTTGGTGTTTTACTCCCTTAGGCAAGTCGGCTGGGATTATGAGATTTCCAACAAGGAATTTAAAGATAAAATGAAGCTTGGTGGCTGGTTTTCACCTAATTGGTCTTTAACACCAACCAAAGGATATAAAGGAGGTCGTTTGGCCTCATTTGGATTATCTTTGGCGCATATACACTTATACTTGGTTTTTTGGGCCGATTACTCAATACCTTTCCACTTGAGGACGAAAACCCTCTTGTATGTCATCCAAGGAGGAAGAAACCCTTCCTTGTGGCTTTAGTGGGGAATGAAAACTCTCCATATGGGTGAATTGAAGACATCTATTGAAGACTCTCTTTGCTGATTGGGATCTAGGGCATCAAGAAGGATTCATACAAAGGCTTTTGACATTGTTTGGAGCCCCTCTCCTAGGGAGCGACTAGGGTAGAAGAGGTTTTGGGTGCCTTCTAGGGCACAAAACTTTATTATTCTTTGATATTTAGATTTATCATATTTTATAAGGCTCGAATCTACAATTTGGTAAATTTTGGAGGAGTTTATCTATCATTTTAAGCCCTTGTTTGTGGTTGCCATACTGCTGTCATAAAATTAATTACAATGGGGTATAATCTTGTTTTCTCCATTTCTTTGATGTAATTTGGATGGATAAATGTTGCCGTATTGGAAATAATTATTTAAAAACATTTTTAGCTATTGCATGGTTGTATGGTGAGTTGAAGTCCCTATACAGTTCGTTGCTAGGGTTTTAAGGAATATTAGCTCTGCTGTTATAAAAATCAGAATTTACTTCACTTGGGGTTTGTGCTATTTCCTTGATTTTCAGTTTCAGCCCTAGAAATGGACATTACAAACGTGAAGAAGACTCAATTAGAAGAGAAGGAATTCACATTGGGTTCACCAAAGTGTATACAAGTAAAGAATGGTCTAATAGAATATCCTCCTTCCCGTCTGGCTAATATAGACTACGATAATAAGGTGACCATCCTAAAGATGCACACAAGAGGGTTGTAGGTTCCTAAAGATGTGGATCTAGTAGGTGATAGTCCACACTCTATAAAAATATAGGGTTCCAAAACCGAGATCTAGGATAAGGGAGTGCTGTCTAACTAGGTCCTAATAATAGATTGATTATAACAAGGGTCTAACAAGATAGAGATACTTATGCTAGGATTGTAAATATGGATTTTAAGGGTCAATAGGTTGTAAAGCCCAAAGGACGGATTGTAAGGTAAGGGCCGATAGATAACAATGCAATAGATTAAGAACAAGCTACTCTACTCTAATCTTATACATGACCAATCAAATCTAAAATAACATAAAGGAAACGAGATGTAAAAGATACTTGCCTTTGTGCAGACACCATTGGTGTATTAACTTTACTTAGAGTTAGCAACATCTTATGAGAGTTGGTGGGGGGGGATCACAAATGAATATAAGACCTAGAAAACCACTTGTTGAAGATTCCAAGAACTCCAAATGCTGGGCAAATCATGGAAAGTGTAGCTCCTATGCTTGGGAATCCTGAAAACCCAATGCTTCAACTATAGACTCTAAAAGATAAAGCAAGACTAACTTCAAGACCTTTAAGACCGAAAGGGATGATTTGCAAGTGCAAGCAAACCGAATGAATGATGATGATGTGATGGAAGGAGCACTCAAATGATGCATATATATAATGGTAATGATTAAGCATTACAAATAGTGTTAGCCGACAACATTGAGCGTATTCAATGTAATATGTTGTAAGGAATGAAAGCCATGGTCGATGCCGTTGGCTTTAGGAAATGCTTCATCAAGGGGTCCTAAAAGGAAGTTTCAAAGATGATGGAGGAAGACTCTGGAGCTGTTGAAAGGAAATATGATGAAGGTATGTGTGTGCAATAGGTAGATTTAGAGGCGACCGTAAGAGGATAATGAGGTGCTGTTGTAGGGAGATTGTGAAAGATGACTGTAAGGGTATGAAAAGGTATCTAAGGTGTTGTATCATGAATTGTATATCAATGCCCTCTCATAAGTACCATTGCGAACCAACTTGAATTAATCATTTCTGGTTACCCCCACTTCTAGCTATCCACGAGGACATCACTTTGGGGAATCCAATTGTATGTCCCCAATGGGGACAAATTTCTAACCCCAAATGGATTATCCGCACATCCCAACCAAAATGGCAAGTTGTAGATGATTTACAAATTTTTTATAATGCAGATCTGAATATTAAAGGGAAAATGCGACTTGCATAGTGGATGGAAATCATTCAAAACTGAAGTAAAACAACTCAATTCTTATCCGAAATAAGTCAACAATTTTTAAGGATAAAAACATGAGAAAAATCCCAGATTTTGGATCAATAATAGGCTGGAATTATTTTAATAAATCTGCAGATGACAGTCCTTAGACACAACTGAAAATATAATTCCCTTGGCCCAAAAAATATGCAAAGTAGCTGATCTTATCCCCAAAAATTTGATTAATGGACAGCCAATCATATCTGATCAGAATGAGCTCCAGATCATGCAGAAGCTCACACAATATGGGTTGCTCCAAGGTAGAAGTGCAATAAATTGAAGGTAGAACTTAGAAACACAGTTCTCCCTTCCAAACCCTAGCTCCAATCAATGCCAAATCTGCAAATCAGCGTTCAATACTGCTACAAACACAAATAGAACTTTGAAATTCAATAGAAATCCCTGAATAGGGCTTCCTCTCAAAAGAAAGAGGAGTTTTCATTCTTCTTTCTAAGCTTAAAGAGGGTTTTTCATCCTTTAAAGCTAACTTCAAAGGGTTTTCGTCCTTTGGAGTTTTTATGGAAGCATGCAAGCTTACACCACAAATCTGAAAATTATCATAAACAAAAGAGATGCTTTCCCTTGCAAGTCGACCTATTGTTATAACATAACTTGGCCTTTTTGCCACCCAAGACCACCAATCACATTTCTTTTCCCTCATTTAATTTTTTCTTTGGCTTTTTCCCCTTTCCTACATGGGTCACATTTTCCTTGGGGAAAATAAAATAAAATAAAGTGACTTCTTTTCTAAGGAAAATAAAATAAAATAAAATAAAGTGACTTCTTTTTCTAATTTTACTTTGTCACTTTTCTTTTCTTTTTTCACTTTGTCATTAATAAATTAATAAAGTGCTTATAATAATATTTTATGATGCACTTTGTGATTAATTCATTTCCCTTTTATTCCTCCCTCACCTGTTGGGAAATAGAATTGGACAAAGGGTCTTCGACTAGTTATTTTAGAGAAAGGGACATTTTAGTCCTCCCTTCCCCGAATTGCTTGCCCTTAAGCAATTTCAAGCTCATTTGCTTGAGTGCCATGTGCAAGAGAAAAAACATGTTATAGTGCTCCAAGATTCGAGATCCTGTACCTAGTCAAGCGAGAGAGCTCTTGCCAAAGTATGTAGCTCTCACGATGCTCACAATCATGAATTAAGAACAAGGGATCCATATGCTCCATATTATAATTTGTATTAGCATACTTTGAATGGGAAAAACAAATCTAAAATGGTTTATTATGCAGCGATAAATATGACCCATTATTATCCTTTTCATACCTTGGAGTATTACCAATATCCTCATCATTCTTTGTATTCATGATATCCTGATTTTGTTGTACAAATTCCCTAGTATCCTTGTCCAAAATCGGCTGAATATCATCATGATAATACTGCTGCAATAAAAAAAAAGATGTACCGCTTACCACATAATCCACATCTCGTGCAATCTGCCCTTTTTGGAAGGAACTTTCCATGCTCTTGGCTCCCACAACTTGAGGAGTACCATTCCTCATACCTTGCAAAACAACTTCCTTATCTTGCACTTTGAACTTTAACTCCATAGTCTGATAATTTTGGATGAATTCACCCAAAGATTGCAGCCATTGTACTACGAGTACTATAGCCATTTCACCAATACCAATGACATAAAAATCATCACATACCTTATGATCTCCTATGGTGAACTCAAGTTGTGGAATCTTCTTTTGGCATGAGATTGAATGTCCATCCGCCACCATCATGCTGAAACCTTGGAAGTCTTCTATTTGCAATCCCATCCCTTTGACCAAGCCTTTGTCAATGAAGTCATGAAAGATCCCCGGATGGATCTCTTTGCCCAAAATGAATTTTTCCCCACTCACAAATACTAAGATATAATTTTGGAAAGCTATGCCAAATAAACTAGGGCAATTATGAATTAATTAGGAAAGTCGATTTGGGTTTGAGAGAGAAATCAACACAAACGACTCTCAAAAAATTGTCTTTTGATCACAAGTGATTGCCATAATTTTTAGAAACCCAAATATATTAAAACTAGTTTTTTTAGCGGCCACAATTGCTCAAAAATCAGATCTAAAATTTGAATATTAAACTGACTGAAAACCACTGCAAAAACCCTCTAAAAATTCTGAAACTTTTTTGCTTTCCTTCACAAAAATTTAGATGATTTGACAATAAAAATCAGATCTAAATACCTCAGAAACAATGCCAAATCTGCCCAAGACTGGGTTGATCCACTAGAAGAAATTGTAGTAATACTGCTGCAAATTTATCTTAAAACACGCTGCTGCAAATGACTGAAAATCTGATTTGCTTCAATGGGAATTTCTGAGTGAAAAACCCTCACAAACTCTTGGAGTTTTCATCCACAAGAGAGAATTCCTAATGGGTTTCGTCCTTGGAATTTTTGCAAAAGCTGAGAGCTCAATGCAAGAGAAAATATCATATAAAAATTCTGGATACCTCAAATCAGGTCGACCTCTTCTCAGTGTTTTAAAAATCGGTCAAACCATAACCGGCCGGTTTGACCTTTTTTTTTGCACAAATCGTTCAAGAAATCAGATCGGTTTGACCGGTTTATGCCCAAATCGGTCCGGTTTCGTCCTAAACTGACCGGTCCAAGTCTGTTTTGTCTTATACGGCAGCGACTTTAAAAATGCATTTTTAAAATTGTTTTTTTGTATTTTTTATTGTCTCTAAACCCTAATTTCGTGTTATAAATACACCCCCCTCTATTCACTTCACACCTCTCTCATTGAGCATTTGTGAGCATTTGTGAGCAAAAACATTTGTGAGCATAAGATTGAAGAGTTTATTTTTTTGTAGTGAGCTTGGAAGTTGGAGGCTTGGAGCTTGTTTGGCATTGCTTGTGGGCTCTTTGTGGTGATATTGGCATCCATTTGTGAGCACCTCACCTCTATTTGTGAGCACCTCTCTTATTTGCAAGGATTTGGAGGATTGAGGGCAGCATTGAATAGTGTTCATTTAAAGTGAGTTTGGGCGTTGTTTGGCATCAAGTGTGGGCTCTTTGTGGTGGCATTTACATCTACATTTGGAGTGTGGGCTCTTTGTGGTGCCATATGCAAGCTAAGAGCATTTCTTCACCTCATTTGTGTGCACATTGAAAGGTATGTTACATTTTAGACTTGCTCCTTATTTGTAAATTTTATTAAATAAGAAATATGAAATTTATTTTGTTTTTATTTGCATTTTCAGATTTGTTTGCATTTGCAATGGCCCCCAAAACAAAAGACCCTACATGGACCCATGTAGATGTAATTGATGATCAACTTTTTTGTAAATATTGTAAGAAACACATCAAGGGGGGGTTTCATAGGTTGAAACAACACTTGGCTGGTCAAAGAGGCCAAGTTACCCCATGTGATGCACATGATATTGATGCCATTAGGTTGGAAATGAAAAAACAAAGAGAAGAGAAGGCTAGGCAAAAAGAGATGGAAGCTGAAATAGGGAGGAGGGAACATGCCTTGAGTGTTGAAGGATCTTGCTCTGACCTTTCTGTGACTGTTAGAGACCCCTTTCGGTATATGCCTCCCCCATCCACTTATAGTCAAGAAAACCGGCCTCAAAAAAGGAAGACCATTCAAAGCTTTTTTCCATCTTCCACACCTGCTACTGCTAGTGCCTCCATGCCAACACAAAATCAGCCCACCTTGGATAACCATTGGAAGAATCAATACAAAGAAGCATCTTTTGAGTACAATTCTAGTGGTGGTATGATGCAGATATCCCTTTCAATGCTGCTCGCTCACCTTATTACCAGCCGATGTTTGATTCCATTGTTGCTGTTGGTAAGGGCTTCAAAGGCCCTATTATGCATGACTTGAGAGGATCACTTTTGAAGAAAGAAGTTGCATCTATAGATGAATATTTGAAAGGTTGCAAAGCTTCATGGGCCAAAATAGGATGCACTATCATGTCAAATGGGTGGAGTGATGGCAAGAACCGCACAATAATAAATTTTCTTGCCTCTTGTCCACAAGGTACATTTTTTTTTGAAATCAGTAGATGCATCTGATAGGGTGAAAGATGCAAATTTATTGTTTGAGCTTTTGGATGAGATTGTTTTAGAGTTGGGGGTGGAAAATGTTGTACAAATCATAACAGATAATGCCTCTAACTATGTTCTTGTTGGTAAGATGTTAGAGCTAAACACAAAACAATATTTTGGACTCCATGTGCTGCACATTGTATAGAATTCATGCTTGAGGATATAGGGAAAAAAGACTAGATCAAGAACACTGTAGAGCATGGTAAAAGTATCACCAAATACATCTACAATCACTCATGGGTATTAAACCTAATGATGAAGAACACTGAGGGCAAAGAACTTGTTATGCCAACCATCACGAGATTTGCAATAAACTTCCTCACGTTGCAATCTTTTATTTCCCAACAACAGAACTTGAAAAAGATGTTTTCAAGTGATGAATGGAATGCATCAAAGTGGAGCTGGAAACAGGATGGGAAAGACACAAAGAAGAAACTTTTTGATAATTTATTTTGGAAAAAAAACAATAGAGATTGTGAAAGTTGCCGAGCCTCTTGTTAAGGTGTTGCAGTTGGTCGATGGGAAAAAATTAGCCATGGGCTATATTTATGAGGCTATGGATTAGGCAAAGGAGCAAATAAGGGCAACATGCAAAGACAAGGTAACTAAGTATGGGCCTATATGGGAGATCATAGATAATAGATGGAACAATCAACTCCATCGGCCCTATACATGCAGCTGGGTATTTCTTGAACCCGAAATATTATTACAGAGCTTAGCTTGGAGAAGATCAAACAGGAGAAGTAAAAGATGGTTTTTACGAGTGCCTAGAGCGCATGGTCCCTGATAAGATGCAACAACTTGAGGTTCACTGACAGATCAACTTCTTCAGCAGAGCCACATGTACCTTTGGGAAAAACCTTGCAAAGATTGCAAGGGATGTGGACCAACCAGGTAAGAAATTTTAAGTTTTTTGAAGTTCATTTGATTAAAATATTTCAATGAATAATCATGAATTTTTAGCATAAGACAATCTTTATCTAATTTGTTGAATTACGCTTTAACTTTTATGTTATAAGTTTCTGTTTTACTTTTAATTTTTAACTGTGTTTTTAACTTTTTATCGTCATTGTTTACTAATTAAACATTTTCACTTTTTATCGCAGCACATTGGTGGGATTCGTTTGGTAATTAGTGTCCTCAATTGCAAAAGTTTGCAATTAGGATCTTGAGCCAAACTTGCAGTGCTTTTGGAGTGCGAGTGCAACTGGTCCGTCTTTGAGCGGATTCACACAAAGAAAAGAAACCATTTGGAACAACAATGGTTGAATGATCTTGTCTTTGTGCAGTACAACCTTTGGTTAAGGCGCAACCAGTTGCTGAACCGAAGACCTGATACTGATCCAATTGTCTTGGATGATATAGATCCAACCTCAGAATGGTTAGAGGAGAGTCAGCCAACAGAGTTTGATCCCGATAACTTGGGGTGGATGGGTTTGGATTAGGAATTTGATGAGCCATTAACAGCACCACCTCCATCGTCACGAGACACAACAGGCACTAGTCGCACTCGTGCTACTCCTCGACCCCCCATGCCAGCTACAGTTGTTGCAGATGTACCTGAGGATTGGGATGAGTTTGAGTTAGAGCCAAAGGCCGGTGATGATATTGATGAGTATGACCTTGAGGATCCCATTTCCAGCAGTGGTGCAAAGTTTGATGATTGATCATTGATGTCGTCTAGTTTATTCTAGAGTTTTGTAACTTGTAGTATTTGTAATGTATCAATGATCATATCATGTTGCTTTTTTGGAGTCTTGAACTATGGAGGCCATTTAGAGCCTCATTGTTTATGCATTTTGTTTCGGAATCTCATCTATGATATATGTATTGTGTATTGGACTTGGAGTTCGTGCCATTTTGCTATAAACACCTTTCTTGCATATATATAAGAGAAAACTTTGCATATTTTGTGTGTAATTGTTGGAATTATGGTTTTTAACCTTCAAATATATTATTTTCATTAAAAATATAAAATTTTATGTATTTTTTAGTAAACCGGTTCATTAAGTTTGAACCGGTCCGGTCCGGACCTCGGCCGTTTCCGAGTCCGGTTCCGATTTTTAAAACATTGGTTCGGCCGAAGAGGGAGAGCCTTCCTACAATCCCCGTGAATCAAAGAAGGAGAAACTTCCTTTTGCAAGGCCCTACAAACCCCAATTCGTGGCTAAGGAGGAAGTCGCTCCACAAGGGAGCTCTAGACAAGCTCATGGCTACATGTCGTTGCTTGAAGAATACCGGGAAATGCCGGAGGAGTTTCGGGAGGCAATGTCTCTCACGGATTTTGTTGAATTAAAGATGAAAGAAAAACATTACGGACAAAGAACCCTGGCGCTAAAAGGAGAGGTGCAACATGCATTGGGTAATATGAATCTTCCTACTTTTGATGGCTCTACACAGGCATCACTGCATCCTTTCCTATGAAGAATTTTGCACAAGGCTCTGGAGAGGTTCAAAAGAATGGATCCGAAAGTGTACTTCCATGACCCTGCCCAACTCAAACAAAAAGGTATGGTAGATGAATATATTGCTGATTTTCAAAAGATTTCAGTCATGGTAGATGATATTTCGGAAGGGAGACTCATGATATTATTTATAAGACTGACTAAACCCTTAAAGAGTTTAGTGAAGACTTTTGATCCATCTTCCTTGCAAGAAACGATAAAGGAGTGATTGGATCTTGAAGGGGCAATCCCTAGGATTGGTTTTTCATCAAAGACCATAAGTGAAAAAGGGCTGATCAGACCAGCAATAGTTGGGCAGCCAAAAGGTTCTTTATCTCAGCCTAAAATACCAAACTTGGGGCAGCCTATGAAGCTTTTTCAAGGGGCTAACAACCAAGAAGTAAGTAAACAAGAAGACAAAACCAAGAGACCAAGAATGAGCTGAGAAGAAAAAAGCTTTGCTTCACATGTAGAGATCCGTGGTCACCTGGACGTAGATGCCTTGGAAAGGGGCAAATGCCTTGCATAGAAGTAGTGTCCGATGATGAAGGAGAAGGAAATGAAGGAGAAGAAGTGGCAGTCAAATCTGAACCAATCAAAGAGGATGCATCAAAATCTGATCTGGAAGAAATCAGCACCCTTGCTACACTTTTTGGAGCTCCTAGGTACCATCCCTTAAAGGTAAAAGGTCTCCTCCATGGGAAAAAGGTAATGGTTTTAATCGATAGAGGGCTAACCACAACTTCATTGATGAAAGATTAGTGTCAAAAATGAAATTAAAGGTAGAAGAATTCAAGGGTTTCAATGCCATAGTTGTTGATGGGTTTTCTATTCCTTGCACTAAGCAAGTATCTCAACTCAACATCACACTAGGAGGGCATAAGATCCAAGATGATTTCTATGTGATTGGGATTGGTGAGACTGATTTGGTGCTTGGGGTTCAATGGCTCGACTCATTGGGAGAATTCTCTCAAAATTACCAAAGCATGGAACTCAATTTCAAGGCCAATGATAGAGAGGTTGTTCTACAAGGGTTGAGAGGGGGATCTCCTCAAGTTGTAACAGCGAAGTGTATGCAGCGAGCTATCAAAGAGGGCAGGTTTCTTGGGCTGTACATTGCCTGATAAGGCCCACTTCATCTAAGGCAGGTAAGCAAATTATTTGTGATGATCTTCATCTTAGATTGGATAAGCATGCTAGGATTTTTGATGATTTACCACATGGACTACCACCACATAGAGGATTCCAACATGTGATAGAGTTGGAAGAGGGTGCCAAGCCGGTAATTTCTACTCCATACCGACACCAAAGAGCGTATAAAGAGGAAATTGAGAAAACCATCTTTCTTGGTTGATAGCTCCCATTGTCTTACTACAAGCAAGAAACTACAATTCTTCTATCTCCTTGTCTTATGTTTTCCTGTCCATCTGAAGTTTACTCCATGAGCATGGTTACTTGTGCTATATTATGCAAATAAACTGGGATTTACTTGTGTTTTGTTCCTCTTTCCTTGACATGGTTTCTTCTCATTGTTAACTTGGAAATATTATGGTTGTGTCAATAAACTCAACTTGCTATTTATTGAGTAAAATCCCCTTCTCACTTTCTCCCCTCTCCATACACACACCCTTTTTCCACCTCCTTTGTGCACATGGGTTTAGTGGAATATTCTTGTGTGATCTCCGGTCGAAAGGCCACCTACGATGATTAGAGTAGTGTATATATTTCTTCTTTTCAATAAATGGAGCTGCCTCATTCCTAAGCAAAGGGACCTAGTCCCAAAGCGTTGGTGAAAACCCCTAATTTGCCCTTGTGAAAAATTATTTCGCCAACACCTAGCAACATAGATTGTAGTACTCCAATTTATTGTTCTGTCTCCAAAATACCATGGGATCTAATGGAAGACGGTGAGGGACTTGATGCATTCAAAACAATCCTGTTGCAGGACACACCTAATAAACAACAATTATACAAAGGGGATGTTCCAAGTCAGGCTTTCTAGACTGCCCCAAATTTGGTTTATTTGATGAAAGGGCTTCTTTTATTGCCTATAAGCGCTTGAAGTATAGATAGTTCATTAGATATGTAGGTGTTGTAGGTAACATTAATTGTGTTGCTTTTGCTTTATTTGTCTTTTTTGGATGCAAAGGTATTTTGTAATCTTTAAGAACCAGCTGATGGGTTAAGGTAAATCCTCAGAGATGAGATAGTCGTGTCTGTTCATAATTTTGTTGTTTTATGAGTTGGATGGTTGACTGTAAAATTATATTTTATTCTGTGGTAAAGTCTCTAATTTTTTATTCTAAAAAAACGAAAACAATAGACTTTCAAGAACAGATCCCTAATTGGTAGAAGTGGAACATTTTACAAGATCTTGTTTAAAATATATTTAACTGTAGCTGCTAGCAATTCCTTCTTTTGTAAATAATCAATGAATTACAAAGCCATGCCAACTTGTGTGGCATATTACCTCCTCTCAACTCATCTTTTAGACATTATAGGTGTATTCACATCAAATTCACTTTACTGGCACTTTTCTTGCCTAGGGCTTGTTGGCACATTAATGTCCCTGAAACGTAAGCATATGGATACATTTGGGATCTGGGGGGCATAGGGGTGGTGTTGAGCACTTCACTACATATGTGTCATGGGTTCCCTTTATACTGCCACTGTCATATTTAATGGTATGGATCCATGGTATGATTCTTTGGTTGATGATTTGGCTTCCCATATCTAGGTCTAGATTTAGTCTAGACATTTATTTTCTGGTTATTTAAGGCCTATTTTGCACTCAAGATTTTCTATTGTAACATGCTAGACAGTTTTTTAATGTTTATTTGAGCCTTCCTCATCTTAACATTTAAAAAAAAAAACAGACAAATATTTTATTTCATAGGAAGTATATCTTTACAATTATAGCGCTGCCAAGCTTGAAAGCTATTTGTCCAATCCTGAGCATTATAAAGGAAAATAAACATATTTGAAATCATGAAGGATAGTCAAGATTTAGAATAGCTTTCATATCTTCTTGATCCCATTGAGGCCACCAAAGAGGAGGATCTCCATAGCAGCTGATATCATGATTATCTAGAGCCCAGTTTGCCAATGCATCTGCCACTTGATTTCTCTATCTAGGAATGTGTGCGATTTGGAGAGTCTGAAATTGTGCTTGTAAACCTTTGATTTTATATATTTCTCTCGCAATCTACCAGTTTGAGCTCTTTTGACTCCCATTAAAAGTTAAGATCCTAACAACGACCTTAGAATTAGATTCCACCTGCACTTGAGTCCACCCACACTTAATAGCCTCTTGTTGTCCTTGATAAATATCTCTTATCTCAGCAATATTATTAGTAGTGATACTCAGTTCAACAAACAAAAATGCAACTTTCCCATCATGAGTTCTTCTAATACCCCCCATCGCAGCAAACCTTGGATTGCCCCTGGAAGCCCCATCCGTATTCAATTTTCCAAACTACATAGGAGGAAGAACCCATGGTTGCTTTTTGTTCTCTCTCCTTGGGAGCTGAAAAATAGGTAAAGTGGAGCTTTGAGCCTGGAGAGAAAGCACCTTACATATATTAGCCCACTCCGGAGAAAGAGTAGAGGGAAGGGAATTCTTTTGCTTTATAGCTTCTGCCATATTAATTGTAGTTTTCTGCCACACACACCCCCTATCTTTTATCTCTTGTAGTTTTCTTTCCTTCCATATATTCCAAATTAACAAAGGAATGCATGTCCATAGAGCTAGGAGTAAATTTTGTCCTTTTGGTAGACATTTTTTCCAATTTTTCATCAATTGCTCAAAAGATTGAATGTCATAATAATGTAGATGAAACATATTAGCAAGAGATTGCCATAAAGGTATCACCCACGAACATTGAAAGAAAAGATGATTTCTAGTCTCCTCATCCTGCCAACATAAAGTACATCTAAATGGTCCATAAAAACCTCTTTTCATAATTCTATCTCCTATTAGAATTCTACCATGGACCAAGAGCCAAATAAAAAAACTGACCTTAGGCCATAAAGCTGGCTGCCATATTTGCTTAAACATTGCTTGGAAAGGATGAGAAATACTTTTAAGTAAAGCCCCATATCTTACCTTTTAATACAATTTGACCACTTGCATATTTATCTAGTCCTTAATTTATAAACTCAAATATGGATTGTTATGTTACCAGGAAACGCCTAAGACCCTCCCGTTTCAGCTCAGAAATGTTTCCGGTACGAAAACGCGGTCCGAAATGGCCAGGCAACCCCAACCCCGACAACACAAACCTACCCCGATCCCAACCCCTCCCATCCTCCTACATGTCGACCTCTCATTCCTCTACACGTGGACTTGAAACTTCCATGTAGACTTAACAAACCCACTCACCTGTGGATCTCGATTGCAATCCCAACCCCAACAACACTTTCCCGCACAACCATCTCAGTTGCGAGCTTACCTCACGGATCGCTGTGTTTTCTCCAAGACTTTGTGATTTTTAGCCAATCTCCACAAAAAATTACTCTCACCTTCCGATTCCCGATGTGGTCAAGTAGTGAAAACCATCAACAAGGTAATGCTAAAGTAGAAAGAGCTTTGACAACACTGTGGAAACATCATAAGAAGCAACGGTCATGTGATACTAGAGACGAGGTTTGCACGACGAAGACAACGACTATGTATTTGCTAACCCATGCGATGATGGAGTATGTGCACTGCTCCATTAGTGAATAGTGAATACCAACACCAAAACACCCATACAACATAGTTTATTTGTCTTTTTAATATATTTCAATACTTCAATCTATTAGATCATGCTATATAAATTCAAACACTTTTCATTTAGATTTGTCCTTTCAATCTATTAGATCATGCTATATACATTCAAACACTTTTCATTTAGATTTATCCTTTCCGTCCACATTTAGGTCCTAGTCATATAATATATAGTACAATTATAAAATGAGTACTATGCGTGCGCGCGCACACACACACACACATACATATGTATGTATATATTTTTATATAATATATTGTACGGACTTTTTCCGTAACATTTCGTATCCAAGGTTTTTTGAAAATTGGCGTTTCCGTGTTTCATACCCGTACCCATTTCCGTTTCCTGGCAACATAGATGGATTGTTAAGTGAGAGTCCATGGGAGTAACTTAAATAATGTTTATGTTTAAAAGTGGACTTGCAACAAGCAGATTAAGCAATTTGAAAAATATGAAGAAAAAGGAAGAAACTAAAACTAGAATGGAGGTGTATGAAATCCAAGCAATGCTATGGATTGCATGCTACCTATATCTGATTTTTTATAAAACGGAAAGCATGTGATTGAAACTAAGATTAGGGCCATAGAGATTGAAAAACATGTTTCTGTATTGGAATATGCTTGTGCCTCCACTCACCATGCACATTTGAGAGATTAAGGAGCTCCCTTGAAGAAAAATATATGAACAACTCAATGGCTGTAGACAATGATAGAGGTGCCGAAGTGCTTTACATGCTCAGGAATTGTTAGGTAGGTTATTTAAAGAATGATGCAGAACTACAATTTTGGCAACTCTCAAGTACAACTTTAGTACCATGGATGAAATCTATTTGTCAATTTCAATTTTTTTAGTGCTTAGATTCTCTTTATCCATTTTTTTGTTAAATTTTAATCATTGCTCCATTATTTTAGGACGATTCAAGACATTTGGGCTGAGCTGATGTTGGACACCCGACTAACGCTTCAGCATGTCGACATTTTGATTTTTAATTATCTTTTTCCATTGTTGACATGAAGTACTTCTTGGTATTGATTAATGCTTTATGGATGTATACTTGTAGTGTCAGTTACCAAATGAGGCAATGTGGATGTTTAATAAACCCTTCTTTGTTTGTGTATATAGTATTTCCTACATGTTATGAGCTTGTTGAGAACCATTATATGTCAAACTATTTGCCAGTTTAACCATATCTATTACAGATAATTGATTTAATTGCATGTCCTTCGTGAGTGCTCTTGTTTATTTGGTGATATTTGAGTCCTGACTACTTTGAAAGAACACACCAGATAAGTATATCTAGAGGGAAGGGTATCTCATTCAGTATTCGGCTTGTCTTTACATTCCTTATTAGATTGCCCCTTTATTTCTTTATTTAATACTTGATGCTTTTAATTACGATTGACCTAGTACTGTTATTTCCTAAAGATTCATCATTTTTAAGTTTTTATTTTCATATATATATATATATAATTTTTGTTAACAAATATTTAAATGCCTTCATTAAAGATTTGTTGGTCTAACATGGTTTCAGGATTATGCTGGAACAAAACAATCAAATGGGGAGCCGCAAGTCACGAGCTACCACAAGCGATTTATGGGCACCGTTGACTATATTTGGTCAGATGCTCTACCATTATGAAGTATCAATCTGTAGAATACATTTATGTTGAGAGTTATTCATTCTTTTTTTGTTGCCAGCAAAGATGAAAATCAGTCAGCTATTGACAGGCTTAGATTTAAGGGGCTCAAGCAATTATGCTTAACATATTAACTAGTGCTTGGTTTCAATCTTCGTGAGAATATTAATCCAATGTTAGGTTGAATTATTAAATAAATAATGTTGATGGACCATGCCACCTAAGTTGAACTTAGGTCATCTCCAGAAAATGACATAGATTCTTTTGCTAGATTAGTTGGATTGTTAGATTTGTTTGTTAGGTGGTTCACGTAGAATAGGAAATGGTTGAAGGAAGATTGGGATCTAATAAGAATACATCCCTAAATAATAGGACATATCTATTGTATAATTACCCCTTCAAAGATTGAATGATATACTTTAGTTGAGTATTATACTACGCCATTCTTGTTGCTTATATTAATCTTGTACCCAACTAACCATTTGTATTAGAGCCAAGAATATAAGATGGAAGGGGAAATATAGTTTTGATTGTCAAGGGATGGTTTCACTATGTTGACTGCCCAATAGTTTATTAAATTTATATGAAGATAAATATTTTATATTAGTTTGTTTTTTGTGTGATTGTAATGTCCCATGTTTTCGAATAGAGGCTCTCCAATGAGGCCACATCATTTTCATTTGTCTTTTATGCCATTCAAATCCAACTACCCATAAGTGAACAAGGCAAGGATTTCCAACTCCCCATTTCAGTTTTCACTTATTAGATTTAATGCAATACTTTAGCATAGGGCGTGTAAAATCGACTGGGTTTTGACTTGCTTAAAGAGGCTTATGCTTTAACATAAAGCAATGAAGTCTGTAAAAATTCGGACCTATTCTAATATGGCCTTTTGGCGCCAATTTTGCAAGGAGTATAAAAGGTGGTCAGTGTAACTTCATTTGCAATCCAACTTTGGCACATTTGTAGAAGGGGTACATGTGGTTTGTAACGCTTTAAGATTGCTATAAGACCAATGCACTTGAGTCGACTAAAAACCCCAAAAGTGTGGAAAGCAAAGAGTACGTAATCAACCTGTCCTTTTGGCACGGTGGAGGTGAACAAGTTAAACTCTGTATAGTGGTTCATTGCTTGCTAGAATTGGATGAAAGGACATTTAGAAGATAGGGGGGAAAGTACATGAGGTAGCATGTGTGAATGTATTAGTGCTGTGGTCCAATGCAATATGGTGGCCCACGGGTGTTGGTGCTGGTCATGGTGCCTTGTCGTGCACATAATTCATACTTGTATTGTGATAATGGAGATCTCTCCATAATTGGTATTTATGACTGTATCCATAATTTGTGTTAATTTTTGGATGGGTTATATTTCATTGTCTTCAGCCATTGACTCTAGTTGCTGAGTTGGTGTATGTCTCTGGAAAAAAGTGTGTAATTAACCCAACAGTTTGTAAATTCGTTAATACCTCCATGGTTATTTGTTGAACAAATTCGTTGAATGTTGGTTACCGTGAATTGAAATAATTATCTAGAAGTATTTCTTCCATACTGTTGCACCATGGTCATTTGGCAAATCATAAACTCCTATACAGGTCAAAGACACTAGGGCCTTCTCCTTTAAGATTCCAAAACACTTCTGAGCAGTTGTCCATAAGAATCAGCTTTTCCCTTTATACAATGGGTATTAGTGTAGTTTCCATCTTTTTTAGCTCTTCAACTCTTAGACAATGGATATTAGTGGGGCATCAGAGCATGCTATCCTAAAATTCCTAGAGTGAACCTTCATTCATATAGAGCAGATAATTAGGTCTTGAACATACATTATCAGTGATGCTTGGGTTGAAATTGGCTCTTCCCTAGTCAATGAAAGATTGGTCCCTTTTCAGTGAGTATCAGGGCTTCTATTCCCCTTTTCAGAGATTACTAAGGTCCAGAATACATAATGTTCTACTTTTATACAGGGATGTATCTTCAAGTTAATTTGCAGCTATTGATTGTATCAACCTCTTGATTGCCTGTCACAACTCAAATGTACAAGAGTAGTATGCTCACTGATTCCTCCATTTATTTGTTGCAAAGGCATTGGATAATTGGTATCTGTAGTTCAAGATATATTATTTACAAGTATTTTTCAATTGTTGATAAAATGCTCTACAATTGGTGAATTTAAGCTCAATATCATGACAATTCGTCTGGTAGTGAGTCATACTTAATGAAATCATTATAGCTGCTGTAATAACAATCCTTTCATTTATCTTCCACTTGTTTCCCAGTTTATGTAAAATTTGACAGTATGCGCTCTTTCAGATTTCATGTCCTTACTAAATGGTATAGTTCCAGATGTTTAACAGAGCATAATAAGTCCTCCCAGCCTAAACAGTCCATGATGTCAGCTATTCTGGGTAGATAAATGAGTCTATACTGGATGACAATCTCGTTGATGGAATTGGAATGGGTTGACATATGCTTCATTCTCCTTTTTGAGTGACAATACAGATTGGCGGTTAGGCTGTCATGGTTGATCCAGGCCTCTTGACAACAACCACCTTGTACATGTGTATTCCTCCTCGGGATTTTCCATAGCGCGAGCTTAGTTGTTAGTGAAGTTTGAGTTTAGTAATCTAACTACGTGTAATGAGATCGATGTCCAACCATTAAACTTCCTTCAAAGCGGTAATCCGATGGGTAACCATTCCTAAAATTATCCCTTGCGTTCATTCAAGGAAAGCCTTCACTTTTGGTGGCACATCTACGAGGAGTACTTTTGACTTTACTTCCCTACCTTGTAGATTCGTGATGCACAAGACATTAACGTCGAGATCATAGGGTTGAAGAATTATAGAGTGAGAATTTTATTCACAGGTCCAAATCACCGAGTTGTACCCAAGGAATATTGGAATTATGTTCCTATTCTTCTCTAAATTGAAAGCTAATGGGCTTGAACTTTTTCTGATATGACGAATTCTAACAATCGAGGTTGTTGGACATTGAGAGGGAACAACCCGTTCAAGCACCCATCACTCTATCCCAAGTGATGAGCCCCTTAAATGATCTGGTAGAACCAAGGACTTGATAAAATCTTGAAGCACGATGCCTAGAGGAGAAGGAAGTCGTGAAGAACGACTCTGGACAGAGCATCCAAATCCTAGTGTTACGTGCGGAGACACGTCCCCTAGATTTTGGTGACGTCCCAAACATTCTGAACGTTTCAGGGACTTAGGGACTTAGAGGGGACGTCCCCAATTTTTTTTAAATCTTTCGAAAGTTTTTCTGCTGTTTTTACTTTTAAAAAGATGTTATTTTTACCAAGAACATCAAATTGTAATCTTGAAAGTACCTAAAATACATTAAATATAGTTTAAATCCCTAAATGTCATTGAAAAAAGTTAAAATATTGAAATATTAATTTTTGATGTATTATTTTAAAAGCCGTCCCCCCCGCCGTCCCCAAAATTTGGGAAATTTTTTGCCGTCCCGGAAACCCTGTCCCTCCGTACATACCCCCACCCCCTTGTCCCCGAGACTTAGGTAGCTATGATTATTACTAATGTTCGTGAGCTAAAGATCATAGAAGAAATGACTACTCGTGGACATCGATCATCAAGGAGAGGACTTGAAACACTGATTAAAAATCCCACAATCCCACAAAGTATAAATTCAATCCCACAGGTCCACAAAGATATAAATTGCTACCTTGGATATTGTTTTCGTTCTCATCAGTAAAACATTGGACAGAGGACATCGCAAAGTAAAGAACACACCTGAGTCATTCAAATTTCCAGCTTTATCTTCTTCCATGGCAAATTCCAGAAGGCCACCATAGCAGTTGTAATCCAAAATAGATTTCAAACCGAAAGCACACAAAACTAGACTTACCTTGAATGAGCTTCATAATTTAAAATGCAAAGTCAATTGACATGCAAAAAGAGGCATTGGACCTCTAAAATCCTTTTACATGCTATCATCAAGCAACTTCTCGCACACACACAGGCATGTTAATTAGTTTTAGTTAGGTCTAGCCAAAAATTCAAGGATTGCTGCAGATGTGCCCAGTAATCTTTCATATCATGCTTTGATTACAACAAAAACAGACAGTGAACCGTAAAGATGGTACAAATAAAGAGCAGAGAGGTCTTTTCAATATAGAGAAGAGTGGCGAAAGATCTTGTTGTTATGTCCAGACTCCAGACCATTGCTAATTGCAATAAGGGGTCACAAATTGGTTTAATAAGCAAATTACAAGCTCTCAAGTTGAACACGAGACACAGTAAATTGTAACAATCTTCAATTTTAAGGACCCAACAGTTTAAAATTGTTAGAAGGCATTCAATACCTTTCTAATCATCCCGAACAAAAAGGTATGGCCACTTTGTTCGACCCATCCATCTCCAAATCTTTTGCTTGATGGTAATCCTGACAATCCTGTTTACATAGAGGATCCAAATTAAGAATGTGGTCTGAGAAAAAGAATTCAATGTTTCTGATATGGTTTAACAAAATCAATTTTACATGTCAAAGACATATTTCCACAACTTATCCTTTTGGAGAAATCAATCCCCAATGCAAAGCAGTCAAAAGTACGAACAATCACTACGTTCAAGAAAAAAAAGAACACAAAACTATTGCAAATAGAAATGGTCAAAAATCAAACCTGACACCATCTAGCATGTGCTTTGGTCCTCTCAGTCTGGATCCAAACATGTAACCATTGCATTTCTTGCAAGTTATTCTTCTTGAATCCACCGGATGAATCTTCTCCCTTGTCTTCAAAATTAGCATGTCCATGCTTAAAAGGACCATACCTACCATTCTGCAGAGCACATTTTGGGAAAACATTGCAAAAATGGACCCATTATACATCTGTAGCCATCAAACATGCTTGAAAGATGGGAAATCAAATAAATCCCAACATTTTTTTATTCAAATGAGTAGCGAAATTTCCTCAAGGGTAAAACAAAGCTACAAAAACCTCTCTTGCAGAATTTCCTGTCTAGTTAATAAAGAGATTTGGTCCCAGCGTTTCTTATTTAAATGAGTGGCGAAATTTCCTTGAGGACAAGACAAAACTGCACAAGTCTCTCTTGCAGAATTTCCCATCTAGTGGTATTAACTAGTAAACTCCATATGAAGATTTCGGAAAGATCTCAATTCCACATCATTTGGAAAAAAATATACAGAACAGAGAATATACAGAACAGACATTTAGAAGAAAACAAAACAAAATAGCATGAAATAAGTATTTCCAGCAGAGCTTTTTTAAATAATGGTGCAGACTTTGGCCACCTAAGCCATGCCTCAGATAGAAGGCAATCATTTAAAAAAGGGGAAATCCGGATTTCAACAAATCTGAGATGTACTTTGGTGCAAATCATTTCTAAGAAGAATGGTGAATAACTCATGTCTGATATCACAGATTGTTTCCAAAGATGGGCTTTACAAGGGAGACAAAGATGATATTGATATCCACTTTAAGATCAGGTGTTTGGAAAGATTAAGGCATGAGGAACGGTTCCCACCTCTCAGGCACCTGAGTTCATCTGTGCCTCAAGTCCCTAAAAGTGATTTCAATGCTTGACCAAGAGTGACTGTTCTCCCAGTGACATGTGGCAACAATTGATTTAGCACCTCAGTAAACAAGGATATAATCCACCTTTGGAACATAGTGCAAGTTAGACAATTGCTGTTTGGCTTGTTCTCAATGCATGTAATGGGAAATTTAAACAACTGATGTGCTAAGTGGTGTGCTGCAAACAATGTTGATGCCTGTAGTTTTGCAAACCATGGATACACTCTTCTACCATGTTTCAAATGAAAAATTTAGAAATCTTCTCCCTGTTAACATACCAGATTGTGATGTTCTTTTTCCCTGGCTATGACTTGCTATTTTTATATGCTGTATATTAGTGAATTACAAACAGGTATTATTAATTTATCATTTTAAAAATTAAATAAACTCAACAAGAGCTAATAAGTATTATTATCATCCTGCATTTGGAATAATATAGACAAAATGAGGGCATAGTATATATCTAGAAAATGTCATATTATATTCCAATGCTAGTTGGAACTGTGACAGTGATAATGAAGCAGTACCGATACCAACACTATATGTGCACATCCAAGGAATATAAGTTTAGGGACCACAAGAATCAAACAAAACAATAACCAACACCCCAAGATGCTACAAGATGCTAAGATACTCCAGTCCCATAACAAGCATCCTAAGATACTCCAGTCCCATCTAAGAATGTCAAGGAGCAGCCTTAAATCTCAAGTTGGCCCCACATGGGAGCCCTATTGCTCGTATCCCACATACTTCTATGTTCTCAGTAAGCCCACTGTCTGGATTACTGCCTAATCAAAATATTCCAGCATTCAATTCACTATTTTCATTCTAGTTTGTATTTTACTATAATTCCCAATCTGTCCCTTTTTCATTTGTTTACCTGTTTGTTGCATCAAATAAATTTGGGAAACATAACACCCCCTTTTCAATTTACAACAATTACCCTTTTAATAGGGTTAAATATTGTATTTATTCAATTACGTAGATTTTCCTTTTAATAGGATAATGCATTTTATTTATTCAATGTACTAAAATCTTGATGATGGTTGTATTTTACATCATGTTCTAATCACCATACCACTTTTTTCTGATGATGTGGTTCTCCTCTCTCTCCCGAAAACAACTTGATACTCTTCTTCATTTTTGTGAGCTTTGGTAATTGGTGGTCAATCTTAGTAAGACTTAGGTCATAGTCTTCAAAACCTCCAGTGATGCTCTTTCTGTATTTCAGTTCATTGCCAACAGGGAGCATGGGGAGATCACTACAGCTTACACCACTTAGGTGTGCAGTTCACTAAGCCATCTTTTAGCCTGAAGCCTGCCTCACAATCGCATCCTTGAAAGGGGTATGCCTCACTTTTTTTGTTTTGGAGCACCAATGCTTTCAGATGCATTTTCAAGATAGCCCTTCAAAGATGTGCCTCTTCAATGCAATAATTAAACCCATAGTTCTTTGAGGGTAATAGGCTAGGGGCCCTGGTATGGGATTCAAGCATTGGGACTGTATTGAGAAGGTTCAGAGTAACATACTTCTATGTATGATCCATTGTAAACAGATGATTTACCATAGTTACCTGGGACAGGGGGACGGCTGGATGGGGTTTCCGGGACGGCAAAAAAATTCTAAATTTTGGGGACAAAGGGGGGACGGCTGATTAAAAAATATATAAATATTTAAAATAAAAAGATATAGTGACTAAATTATATAAATAAGCTGAAATAAAACCATTTGAGATTTAAATAAGGTGAAACTTGAACTCATAAACATCAAATACATTCCTTACTACTATAATATCAACTTCAAGTATATTATAAAATAGAAAAGTAAAACCATTCTAAATTACGATTGATCAAGTGACAATAGCTGATATTCATATCATTAATCTCATAGCCAAATACACCAACAATTGTCTATTGTCAATATTACAAAAAAAGAGGACAACTACAAGTGTGATGTATCAAACTAAAAATCAGAATCAGCATCTGAAGCAATATCCATGAACTCGTCCTCGCTGGTACTAGCATCCTCGTCCTCAAAGGTAAGCCCAATCAATCCCCGCTGCACAGTATTGTCCTCTTCAACCTGCCTCGGCTCCTCGGGATCTACATCCCACCGTAATGCTGGAGTCTGTTTGTACTCAGGTGTCTTGCGATCTATAAGACGCAAAGCACTGTGTATAGCTACAAGCTTCTCCGCTCTTGCAGAGGTAAGCCTATTCCTCTTAACAGAGTATAGTCAACATACCTAGACCAGTTCCTCTCAGAGGCAGAGGAGCTAGTAACCTAGGAAAGGAGGCGAATGGCAAGTGGTCGCAGCAGTCCTGGAAGCCCATACAATCGCCACCAACTCACTGGCTTCTCCTGTGCTATTGTTACCCCTGTCTGCCTTTGTTGATGTTTTGTACCCATCAAGTTCAGTGAAGTCGAGCCACTCCATTCTGATCTGTGAAGCCTCTTGTGGAGTGTACATTTTTTAAAAGGCCTTCATAAGGCCCCTCTTCACCTCATTATCATCCAATGGGATAACTTGACCTGGCCTCTCCACATACCATTTGGGATTCAGTGCATACGCAGCCATATGAAGAGGAGTGTTCAACTTCTCCCATCTCCGCTGAATAATGGGTTGTATATGTTCATTATAGAACTCCAAAGTGGGGTCCCTCACCCGAATAGCAGCCTTCATTTGCCCAAGCACACTGTCAATGCACTCGTAGATCTCACCAAGATTGGGGCTGTTAGAATCCCCATATTTGATGACACTAAAAACTGGAGCTATGATTGATATGATGTATTTCATATCAACGCAAAATGTTTCCCGCAACACCACTTCCTTCACCTCTTTTCCCTTGATCTATCTTGGACTCACGCCACCTAGTCCAATCCTGTGTCATAATCATAATTTGCAGGGGCTTCTGCAACTCAAACATCCTCTCTAACAAAATAAAATAGGATGCAAAGTGAGGTGTCAACTGGTTTCAAAAATTCCTTCGAATTTTTTTTTGAAAAAGTGCCAATGATGTGTGGTGATTACATATGAACTTCTGCACATCTCTGGCCTCAATCACTATCTGGTTAACCCACTGAATCTTCCCTATGTCTTTCAGTGCATTGTTCATGACATGCACACAACATGGAGTCCAATAAATATGCCTATATTCCCGCTCCACTAACTTGCCTGCTACTCTGCACACATAAGCTGCATCTGTGACAACTTGTACAACGTTTGAAGGTCCAACCTCCTCAATGGCATCCTTCAAAATCTAGATACTAAAACTCAGCATCTTTCCGCTTCCCAAAACAATCAATTGCTCTCAAGAAGTACGGTCCATCTTTGCAAGAGACGATGATATTAATGAGAGGACGGTGTCTAATATCCGTCCACCCATCCATGATAATGCTACATCCATGTGACACCCATGTCACCTTCATCTCCTCCATCAATAGATTAACCTTGGAATAATTTCTATACAAAATTGTTGTTCTGAGTTTTGTGTCTCTATGAGGCACATAACTTGTACCTGCTTTTGCAACCTTAGCCATAGCCTCCTTGTAATAAGGAGAGCGAGCGGCATTAAATGGAATCCCAGCAGCATAAAAAAATTTCTCCAATAGCAACATCTGCCTCTTCCCCTGCCTTTGAATCAAACATGTCAACAACTGAATTTGGGGCTGCCCCCACGGCCTTTCTCTTCCCTCTGCTTTCCACTTCTGACACTCCAAAACTAGAACCAGCCAGAGTATTACAATGTTTGCCAGTCCTATGAGTGCTCAATGGAGAATTAGCCGTAGAACCACGAACTTCTGGCACTTTGTGGTATTTACATTGAAGATTCTCACCATCTCAGCTCTCTGCTCTAGTGAAAGGCCCTTACAAGTGCCAACCCCCCTTCCTGTAAGATGCAACAAGTGTGCATTGGTCCTAGTGATACTGTCATGCCAAGTCAATGCACATATGTTGCACTTCCAACTTTGCTCCGCCCTCCAGACTTGGGGTTATTAATTATTTGGGCAAATTGTTGCAATGGCTTCTTCTTATCAAATGGTCCAATGGCAAATCTGGACAACGTTCAAAGGGGCAATTGGTAAGCACTACCAACTGAACTACCAGTTTCCACTGCCACTACATTTTGTGTCCCTTCTTCACTCTCCCCCATTGTGGCATCACCAACTCTTCCACGGCCACCTATCTCAACTTCCTGTTCAACCCTCTCCTGCTCTGATTCATCTGATACACATACTCAGAAGAATAGCTCATGGTGATGATTGTTGCAATGAATTAAAAACAACCATAACTATATGATTGATTGAAATTTGATTATGTAATGATTCATGAATTAATTTTAAGAAAAAAACGTAGCCAATATGCATTTTTTTAAATCGTACAAACTATATGCGACACGTGTGATTATATTGTGAACGTACATGCAAATGTTTAAAAAGTAAAACAACCCCTAAAAAATGCAAAATATAATATAAATTTTAAACTAGAAATAAAATTTAATTAAAAAAAAAATGTAACCATTTAAATTTTAAATTTTACAACCAAGCCCTATGCAAGATGCATTTTTTTAAATTCCACAAACAATATGCATGCTTGCATTATGAATGTAGATGCAAATGCTGAAAAACCAACCCCTAAAAAATGCAAATATAATATAAATTTTAAACTAGAAATAAAAATGTAATTTAAAAAAAAAATATAACCATTTACATTGTAAAAAAAAAAAACGTAACTATGTACAACCAAACCTTGTGCAATATGCATTGTTTAAAATCCTACAAACTAAAGGCATGATTACATTGTGAATGTGGATACAAATGCTAAAAAACAGCCCCTAAACAAATGTAAATATAATCTAAATTTTAAAATAGAAATAAAAATGTAATTTAAAAAAAAACAACGTAACCATTGTAAAAGCAAACCCTATGCAATATGCATTTTATAAAATCCTACAAACTAGATGCATGATTACATTGTGAATCTAGATGCTAATGCTAAAAAGCAGCCTCTAAAAAATGCAAATATAAATTGTAATCTAAATTAAAAAAAAAAAACTTTTACAGGTATTGTAAGCAAATAAAATTATAAATATAAATACCTCTTGCTCTTGCTCTTCCTCTTCCTCTTGCACTTGCTCTCACTCTTACTTTTGCTCTCACTCTTGCTTTTGCTCTTGCTTGCTGTGAATATGAAATGAACCCATGATGTAAATTCATAACATAAAATAGCACTTTTAGGGTTAGGGTTAGGGTTAGGTTAGCAATGTCGTTTTTATATCATAAGTGATTTACAATTAAAAAAAATATAGTTTAGAGTGTTGTTTTTTATGTTTTTTTGTTGAAAAAAGCGGCAGACCATGTGGGGGACGTCTGGACGGACGTTCGCCCCGCATGTTTCCCACGTCCCCCCCACGTTTCCTACGTCTCCCCCACGTTTCCCAGCATCTTTAGACGTTCCCTAGGACGTTTCCCATCAAGCATACACAATGGGAAACGTGGTGGAAACGTTTCCCCCACGTCCCACATTCCCAGGATGTCTGGGACGTGTCAAAAATGGGGGGGCGTGTCCCCACGTAACTATGCAATAAAACAAATATTTTCCCCAAACACGGCGTCCTCAACTGAAGTGTAACAGCTGTTTTTAATTGATTAATAGCTCTCTTATCCTATTTTTAACATGCTCAAAAAAATATACCGAACTTTACTTCTCCTCTTGGGCACCCAAACTCCCTATATTTAGCAATCTTTAGCATCTATTTTTGGCGCCATATACTCAACTCAACTGCTGCTAACTTTAGCATGCTATTCTTGCTATTTTGGCGTCTAAAATCAGTCTAACAGCAGCATGTAGTAATAATAAAAAAACACAACTACTGCTGCTATTTTTGGCGTACTTTTGTCTCCTTGTTTGGGCGCCACACTTTTCTATTTTTAGCACCAAACAACATGCTTTTGGCATCCAGTTCAGCTTCTAAATTTAGCTCTAATTGTGCATGTTTTCCCTTGCTTTGGCGCCAAGTTTGGAGTATATTTAGCATACCTTTTTGCTTTCTTTGGCGCCCACTTCCTAACTGAGCATGCACACCTTTTAGTGTCCTATTCCAGCTGCTAATTTTAGCAAATCCATGCATGCTTTTAGCGCCAAAGTTCTGACTGTAACTGCTGGTAATTTTGCATTAATTACATCCTTTTTTTTTTCATCAAAACTGAACACAATTGATTATTTAATCAAAAACAGCAACCTGCTGTTGGCTGCGATTTAGACTGTCTTTTGCATACTTTTCCATGACTGCCAAACTGAAACACTCAACCCCTAACTCAAATTCACGCATGCATGAATTTGTAGTAACAGTTGCATGATTACAAGTTGAGAGAAATGATAGGATTAGATTCGTTATGTGTTTGTTTAGTGAAAGGACTTGTGAGTGTTTCATCACTGTCGCATCGTTTGCCTTATTTTCTTCAACCCATTTTTTTGCCAATGCTTTTTGTCTTGTCTTCTGATCTCTCACAATTAAGTGACAAATTTCCATAACTCATCAATTTGTTATTCTTTTTTCCCTTCCTCAACTGTGGATTTTAACTGCATTGTAGATTGTACCATATTATTTATTAGTTGTTGCAAAAAGGGGTTAGTTTCCACAAGTACCTAAAGATTTGTCCTTAATCATACCCTGGTTCTTCAAGGAGTGGTGTTCAAATTTGGGTAAACTAACCTGAAACTCCACCCTTTCTTCTTCTTCTTCACCATCAAAATTTCTTTCATCCATATTTAGCGAGTACCTAAAGATTTGTCCTTAATCCTGTAGAATTTTCCTGTAGAATTTTCTCCTCTGGGATAGCTTTTTTGATATTTAATTGTTATGTAAATAATCTATCATTTCCTTCACTTGACTTTTTGGGAAGGAATAGTTTTTCTCTACACTCGCAAGCATGTATAACTTATTTTTTACAATTATTATGTTCCAAATAATGTGTTCATTCAAACATGTCCAGGAGTGTTTGTTCTATAAATCTACATCCCTTCTATCCATTACATGTTTGTCACAACTCCTGGTGCTCATCTTAGAAGGTGCATGGTTTTGTGGTGGGATATGCTATCTACTTTTATGGCTGTTTTTAAATCTTATATTGACATATTACTTTCATGTACTATATACACTTACGGAAATATGAAATTCTACTTACAATTTGCATTGCTTCTCTTTTTGATTAATGGATATATTATTATTGCGCTGAATGCATGCCGTTAATCCTAATACCTAGAGATTATAAAAAGCAAGCTATCTAAACATTGAAGGTAATCAATTTGGCAACAGGCGCACAGAGGGTCTCCAAACCATTAAAGTCTTGGATACTTTACCAGTACATGTTATGCAGCGTACAAGAGGATTTCCAACAAAGGTATTTTGCTACCTAGTTATTTGCCGATTCCAAAATTGTCCAGGAAAAAATGTAATGCTGCAGTTACTTTCATCATAAAATGTCTCTTTTTTGCACAAGTAAAAGTTTAAACTACAAAAATTTGCAGTTGCTTCCATCATAAAATCTCTTTTTTACACAGAAGTAAAAGTTTAAACTACAAAAATTTGCCTCTTATTAATAGCCTTCAGAGTTGAACTATTTTGGTTGAATCTATTGAGTAGCATTGAGCCTTTCATTAGCAGTATGCTCAATGTATTGGGCCGATTTGTTTGGCATGTGATTGCTTCTTTTTTTGGCCCCTTGAAAAATTGTTTGCCAACGTTTAAGATCATTTCTTTATTCTATGAGATCTGAATATATGCACATTCTGTTCAGTTAACTTCTTACAGAACCATGTCAAACATATAAGGGGAACTGTAGATGAGCTAAGCACAATAATGGTTTCAATGCTCATTTCATTCACTCATAGTATGATGCAAAGACTAACAGTGTGCCAATTGGTTATTAGAAATGGGGAAGTGATCATCTTGCCTTAGCTTGCCAGCTTGCATTTACCTCAAAAAAATCAACTAATGAAGATCCCTAAGCCGATCTGTTATGAATGCATCTGGTTCTATTGTTGCTGTTCCTCACATTCACATCTGCACAATTCTATTTCGAAACTTTGGTACATCTGGAAGTTACCTTGTAAATAAAATCTCCTTGAACAAATTAAACGTTGTGTTATATGCAAAGCTAATTTTCTTGTTGCTTGTCACAGAATTTGGATGGCTGTAGGGTTTTGATTTATTGTAATCCATGTAGCCAATAATCTAAATGTTTTATTTTGTTCAATGTATAGTTAGCTTGGAAGTTGTAATTTCATTTTCCTATCCTCGAAAACAATTGGATTCTATTGTTTTTGGAGAGCTGTATATAAAAGAACTCTGAAGATCTTGCTCTTTAAGAAAATGATATGCAAATTAAGATCAGTGAAAGTCAGCTAATATAAGTGCCCAAATTCAATTGCGATTCAATTGTTTCAATTTTTATGATTTTTGGTTCTCTGGAACTTGAAAACCTGAAATAAGAGGAATGACTAGAGAGATACAAATATTGATAGTCTTGAAATGTCTCATGGGTTTGAATTTTTTTTCTTTAGCTGTTCTTTTTTAAACTGCAGACTTTACCTTACTAAGCAAGGAGTTGAGAAAGAAAGAAAACAAATACATTAATTTTCCTTGAGATATCACAAGCATAGAAGTGATTTGGCATATGAGAATGTCTCTCTTTCTATCCAGATTGCATTAGTACATTCAATTGTATTTGGAGAGTAATACATCTAAACTTTAGAGTCAACTTTATTGCTTAGCTATCAACTTTGTGTAGAAATTTTTTTCCCAGATAGAAGAAATTACATCAAGGACTGGTTCTTTTTTTCAGGATGATTCGATACTTTATTCATCTTTTGTGGTATTTGATTATGATGAGCAATACGTTGCAAGCAGTATCCCTGCATGTTTAGCGTTGGTGGTCTCAATTGATTTGCGATGTTAAGAGGTTAGAGGTCTTTTGGGTCATAAAAAGAGAACTAACTATATCTTTTAGAGAACAGTAGGTATATAGAAAAGCACTAGTTTGGAGAAGCCAAAAAGAATAAACAGAAAAATTTCATCAATTTGTATCCAAAAGCTGAGCAAGTAAAATTGATTTAAAAACATGTAACGGAAAATTTTCATCTATTTGTATCCAAAGCTGAGCAAGTAAAATTGATTTAAAAACATGTCATAATGGTAAAGGTTTCAATAGATATTTATGATTCAAGTTTGTTTAATATTGACATCTAAGGCATCATTGATGTTGGTTTAATCATTGGATTGAGAAATGTCAATGATTAACTTAAAAAGGCTAGTGACCGACGAATATGAGTTTGGCTGGAGTGAATGACTTCAAAAGAAGTCTATTTTCATAGAACATTTTGAAATGGTCATTGTAAAATAATTGAGTTCATTATATTATCTTTAAAATTCATTTTTGCAAAGAGTTAAAGCTTTCTATCATTGAAGTGTAGCTTCTCAATTGTTCTCCAACATTGGAGAGGGAATTGAACTTTGGAGTCACATAATACCATTCAATCATATATAAAGGTATAGACAAAAGGACCATAAGATTCCAAAGCACTTCTACCTTGTAGACTAGGAAATTAATGAAGTGCTTTAATACCACATATTAAATGAAGATTTTAATGGGGGTAGATGATTTTAAAGCCAATTTGATGCGAAGCAGGTAAGGAAGCTAAGTTGAGGAGCTGGGCATTGGGTCAATGGTGGCATCATTGTGTAGTTTGACACTATGACATAATCTCTCGTAACTAGTGTTGAATTGAATGTGATGCAAAGGTGGATATACAAATATGAGGTAGCTTTAAAATTAAAACAAATAGTTGAGTTTAGTATTGATTTAATAAAAAATAGATTTTATTAAACCTTATTGCTAAGTAACTATTGTAAATAATGATATACAATTGCTAACATACAGTGAGACACAAGCAAATAAGCATGTAAAATATGAAACCCTAAGCACAATAGATAGATAAAGAGACTTAGTTGATTTACGTGCAATATGGAAGTGATTTGTGCAGGGTAAAGTGTTGAAAAGGATGCAAACAATGTCGTAACCTTGATCTTTGTAAATTCAAAAGCTCACGGATAATGCTGGATAGGGGGCGCCTGGGCGTTGATGACTAGATCTAGGTGCTGTGCAAAAACTCAGGATCTGATTTATGATATGTCACAATTGTTCCATGTTGTTGCTTGATAATCACTCGTTGATTGCTGATGATACTTGTAACCTGCAAAAAAGAAGTTCACATGCACAAGTCCACAAACCACATCAAACCTAAAAAGGAAAATGCAGAATGGGGAGTCAGATTGACCCCGAAAGTCACCTGAAGAGTGAACTTGCAACTAAGTGTCGCACTACATCTTAGACTCCATGTAGTTCTTGTGAGTGTGTGTAGAAATTATGCCCTAGTTTGCCCTTATGCAGGATGCACTAGAGAATGGGCTAGACTTGCTAAAAGATGCAAATGTGTGGATGAATAAACTTCCCCTTCCTATGTTATGCATGTGTATACAACCCTTATCCCTTTAATGGATTCTAGATGGATACCTTTGAAGTGTTTTAGGTGCCTTTGGAATACAAGCTCAGGTGATGATAGTAATGCTTAGTGCTTGGTCCTTTATTTTGAACGCATATAACTATGTATTTATATGATTTCCTTGTTTGAATTTTGTAATTGACAACTGGAAGGCTGACCCATAAATGAAAAAGATGCTCAAAACATAAAAGGGACCCAAAAATATCGAGTAAGGTAAAAAAGGGTCAGGGGCACCCAGAGGGAACATGGGAACTTGGGCATTGTTGTCCTGGTTGGGCATCGGTGTTTAAAGCCATAAAAGATAAATCGGTAAAGTTCTAACTGGGTTCTAAGGTTTGTAAGACCAAATAGAAAGCAAAAGACAAAGAAAAAGGCCAAATATAGTTGTCAACCACTAGTTTTCTTGCTTAAGAATCATGTAAATTCTAGCATGCTTTTAGGACCTAAAATTGTATCCAAGTGCATGATTTTGTGTCTAGATTTTCCCCACTTTATGTTGTTGAGTGAATACTCGATAACATAAAGTAGATAAGAAGATGCGTACCTTATGATCCTTGTAGAGTGTGTAGCTAATAACGTGCCGAGTGGACATGTGAAGCGTAGGATTGTAAACTGAAAGTGGAGAAGTAAAGTGACCCTAGGGGTGAAGCGTATGCATTGCTTGTACCTATTGTTGTTGTTTGTATTTTTTTTTCAGTAGGTTGCTTCTTGTTGCGTATTAAGGACGAACCTGCAAAAGAAGAGAAAAAGAGTGCTCAAAGTCCTGTATATGAAAATATTAAGCAAAGTATGTAAAAGTATATAAAAGTGTGTAAAAGTAGTAGTAAAGGAACAGTGTGCACCTGATATATAAGAGTGTAAATGATAGAAAAATGTTCTTGAAATGCTATGAAGAATGAGTTTTTTGGGTGATCTCATACCAAGAGCGAGTTTTTTGGGCGATCTCATGCCAAGTGAGCGAATTTTTTTGGGCGATCAAATCTGCCAATGAGCAAGTGTTGGGGAGAGAGGTTTAGTGTTACCCTCGTTCAATGACTCTTCCCAACAAGCACCACTACAAATGGTGCGTCCCAATTTGTTCTTGTTGTTCCTCTTATCTTGATTAGTTTCAAATTAGTTCTAAATTGTACCGATCGAAGGAGATAGAATGTATTTTGTGACTAGAGGACTATGCCTATAACTGTAGCATTACTCTAAAGACTTCTAATGAAATATGTTGATCTAATAAGATGACTATGTGTGCCCCCAAGCCATTAATGCCTAGGAGAGGACACAGACGCCTAGGTGCTACTGTCTAATGTTGGGCACTGGTGTCTATGTTGCGTTGAGGAGCCAAGTCATATTTTAGGTCGTTTTGTGACTATATTTCTATTTTGTTCTTTGTATATGTGTAGATTTGTACTTTACCTCTAAGCTGTTGTAGGGGTGATTTTTTCACCCAATGTATGCCCCCCCTCGTTTGGGGTGCATGTGACATCAGTAAGAGAATGCGGCCCAAAGGAGAGGACCTGTATGCTGATCTGAATTGTATCCTTGCAAGGGGTAGGGGATGTGCATGGTAGAAACCAAGGCACATGCAAACAAAGTGGCTAGTAATATGTGTTAGTTGAATAAGTAACAAGGCATGTAATAGAAGACAATGTAATCAAGAAAGTGTGCAAACAAGATAGACCACAAAAATTGGGTTTCAGACATGGGACATCACTCACAATGTCACAAGACAATCAGGTCCGAAGTGGCCAAAAGCATACAATGAGCATACAAGACATAAGGCATAACCATCAAACAATAGCATACAATGGAAAACAATCGCAAACAAAGTGTATTAGATAACCATGGTGGCATATAGTCCTATAAAGCAAATGTTACACATGAAGCACCCGTTAGCATGTTAGAAAGATAAGTAGTATGTCAAGAGCATGTATGTATAAATGGAAATTAATGTGCTAAAGTAATAGTAAAGTGAAAAATAGCACCTGTAATGTGTGAGAATAGTAAAGGTAAATACCCCTAAGAGCCTTGGTGGGATTAGTAAAAGGTATAGTGCCAAGTGTTATTGCAACATGTAAAAACTTGTAAGATATCTACATTCACCACAAAAAACCAAGTTAACATGCATGTGTATATCTAGATAGATGATGACATACTAAGAATCCATCTAGCATGGAAAACAAAGTGTAACATGTAAGTGGAATAAACTATCAAAGTAGATGCAACCAAAATATGAAAATGCAATGTATGAGTGTGATGATATGGAATGCAAAGTGTGAAGATGATAGGAGCAGTGGGCCCCCCAACAGATGTGTATATGAGATGAGGTTCATTTATAAAATACCCCTCAACAATCAAGAATGAACCATAGAACAAGATTACATCATCAGAAAAGTGGTTGTGTGAATTAGATGTTAGAAAGATGTATCGTGAAGCATAGAGCATGAGATGTGAATGATGTGATGGTTCATTTCAGAATTAGACCCTCAACAGTCAAGTATGAACCATGGAACTAGAGTGCGTCATAGGGTAATGACGATACAATGCATGTATCAAATGTATAGAAAAAAAGACTTGGCATGAGTGTTAAATGTGTAAAGACAACTAGAAGGATCAAGTAAACTCATCTAAAAGGTCATCATTGTCAGGGCATAACTCAATGGAGTGTATAAGATGAGGTTCATTTATAAAATACCCCTCAACAATCAAGAATGAACCATAGAACAAGATTGCATCATCATAAGATGGGGGGAAAATGTATCGTGATGCCCCTGAAATGTGAATGATGGTTCATTTCAAGATTAGACCCTCAATATCAAGTATGAACTCATCTAGAGTGCATCATGTAGTGACAATACAATGTGTATCAAATGGTTTGAAAGTGCAAAAAAAATGAGACTTGAAGTGTGGATAAGTGTGGATACTAAAGACAACTAGAAGGAGTAAACATCTAAAATGTCAAGGCATAACTGATAGGATTAGGTGTGGGGTTGATCATATAAAGAGCCTGTGTGGCAACGTAAATTGTACATGCCCATAGCATATTCTTCATCAGTAAAAGGAGGTTGTGGACAATCATGTGCATACCAACGAGTTAGATTTCGAGTATAGCCAAGGAATGAATCATTGCAAATAGAGATGTGAACCAAAAGGCATGGGAAATGTGATATCAGTATGATTGGGATCCAAAGTGCCACCAATGTAATCAAGCCAAGACTGTCCAAGTGTGAGGGAAGAGGAACGATGAGTGTGTGCAAGGTAGACCGATAAATGGAAGACACGAAGGCCATAGGTACCAGTAACAAATATACATCCATAATATAGGTGCGAAGAGTGAGGTGGAGGGAAGGAGATCAACGAGTGTGAATCCTAGGCATGTTAAACCATCATGTGTGTAAATAGTCTAAGAGAAAATAGGTTTCAATGGAATATGAGGCCAAAAAGAGTTACGAATGAAGAGAGTGCATGTGAAGGTATCATGGTGTGGTGTAAGGTGATTTAGGGGAGATGTAGTAGATGGTAAGATGTCCAATGTATGGACGGTCCCCTGGAAAAGTATCATGTCATTAGTGGGAGGATGAGGCTTTTTGAATTGGTATTCACTAGGGCCAATAGCCATAAAGTATCCTAGAAGTAAGATTCATCTATTTCAAGTAGATTAAAGTTAAGATTGAGCAATGTGTCATCGTTAAGATCTACGACATCAGATTCATCATCAAATTATCGGTGGTAGAAGTATCTTGTTAGATGACATGATCAAGGATATTGGTGGGGGTGGAGCCAAATGTAGCATTGAGAGGAGCCATGACATATGGAGAAGTAGGTAGAGGGACATGGTGGGTGATAGGATATCAATCATATGAGTAGGAATGGACGTAATTCATGTAGAAGTAACAAAGGGAGTAGAAGCACTAGATTGAACAACATTGTATGTACTAATATTGCGATATGGAATAGGTTGTGAAGGAGGAATGGGCATGGCGGTGATGGGGTTAATGCAGAAAAACTTGAATGGGTCAGGGTCCACAACATTGGTATGTTCATAGTCATCATGTAGGATATTTAATACACCGATGAATTGTAGAGGGAACAACATGCATTGCATGAATCCATAGGGTTTACCAAGTAAGCAATTGAATTGGAATGCGACATCAATAACAAAGAATACATTAGGAATAATTTTAGTCCCAACTTATAGAGGTGGCATCATAATTCCCATGCATGTGCGAGTAGTGGAATCATAGCGGTGAATAATTTGAGAGGATTTATCAATTACATCATCAGTGATGTTGATTTTCCTGAGAAGGGATAGAGCACATAGATTATAGAGAAGATCCATTATCAACGAGTACACACTTAATACAGATGGAGCCAATAGTAGCAACGACAAGAAAAGGTGCAAAGGGATTGTCAACAGTAGAGGGAGGGATATCCTCATCACTAAAAGATATAACATGTGGTAGTATTTTTGAGGGATTGAATAAGCCGAGTAAAGTTAACATGTGAATTATTGCTTTGAATGTGGATGGAACAAAGGGCGACCTCTAATGTATGAAGAAAATCAGGTGCACTATGCAATAGATCATACAGAGAGATTTTAGCTTGTGTATTCTTAAGTTGCTCAATGATGTCACAACCCTTAGAGGTGGTGGTGGAAATTGTAGATGTAATAGGCGGTGGAAAAAAGACAGGTGGAGCCGTAGGAGGACGAGCACGGTGGGTGGTGACTACATTGATGGTTGGATCAGGAATTGGAGTAATGAAGCGAGGAGGATGCTGAGTACGAACTTGCATAAAATCAACAACGGTGGTAGCCATTCTAGAAACCTTGGTTGGAGTATAGGAGGAATAAGAAGATTGATCCATGAATTCGGAGGAAGGGGATAGGAAGGGGAATAGGTTTTGATACATTCTCATAAGGTAGGGTTTGAATAGGCAGGTTCACCAAATGATTTAATAAAATTTGATTTATTAAACCCTATTGCTGAGTAAAAACTGTAAATAATGATGTACAAATGCTAACATACAATAAGACAAGCAAATAAGCATGTAAAATATGAAACCCTAAGCACAATAGACAGAGACAGAAGACTTAGTTGATTCATGTGCAATCTGGAAGTGATATTGTGCAGGGTAAAGTGCTAAACATGATTGTAAACAATGTCGTAACTGATCACTATAAATTCAAAGGCTCACAGACAATGCTGGACAAGGGTGCCCGCAGCAGGACAAGAAGCACCTAGGCGTTGGATGACTAGATCTAGGCGTCTGTGACTGTGTAAAAGCTTAGGATCTGATTTTCTGATATGTCGCAAAGGTGTCACGGTTGTTCCCTATTGATTCACCTAATAACCACTCCTTGATCATCAATGATACTTGTAACCTGCAAAAGAGAAGTTCACCTGCACAAGCCCATAAACTACATCAAACCTAAAAAAGGAAAATGCATAATAAGGAGTCATATTGACCCTGACGGTCACCCGAAGACTGAACTTACAACCGAGCGCTACACTACATCTCAGACTCCATGTAGTTCTTGAGAGTGTGTGTAGAAATTGTGCCTTAGTATGCCTGTGCAAGATGCACTAGATAACGAGCTAGACTCGCTAAAAGATGCAAATGTGTGGATGGAATAAAATGAACTTCCTCGTCTAATGCCGTGTATGCAGAGTATTCAGTCCCTTATCCTTTGAATGGATGCTAGATGAATGCTTTAGAGTGCTTTAGGTTCCTTTTGGATGCAAGCTTAGGTGGTAATAGTAATGCTTAGTGCTTAGTCCATCATTTTGAAAACATAACTATGTATTTATATGTTTCTTTTGTTTGAATTTTATAAATAACAACTGGAAGGTTGACCCATAAGTGAAAAAGATGCCCAAAAGATAAAATCGACCCAAAAGGAGTTGTTATCCAAATGTGCCCCCCTGCTCATTTTGTGGCTAACTCCCTTTCATTCTTTCCTTCTATTGTGCCTCAGTCATAAATTTTTACTTTTTAGGCACTCAAAACCTTTTGGAAATGGCACCATTGGATAGAGCTCTTTCTTAGCTTTCCAGAAAGGTAAATTTTTCCTCCTAACTCCACGTATTTTTCAAGTTATGGCTCAGCGGAGTTTTGGTGGGAAATTTTTCCCTAGAAGGCTCGCAGCCAATCAGGAGCTGCCACGTGTCCAAGGGCGAAAAAACACCAAGCGACCCGAAAGAAAAAATGGTCAGGAAGGGCCCGCGCCCAATCAGAACGTGCCATGTGGCACCTGGAGTGGCGGAGAGCGCGGGGAAAATTTGAAAAATGTTCCAAAGACCAAACGGGTAAAAATTTAAACTTTTTGCCCGCCGATCCGATTTTGGCCTGTTTCTGCCCTAAAAATTCAAATCACCATAACTTTTGATCCAGAGCTCGGATTTTCGCGTTCTTTATATCAATGGAAAGCTGGTGAAATTCTCTACAAGATTCCATGGTCAATTTTGAATTTTGGTTCATTTTGGAGGGAGAAAATCAAAAAACGCTTTTGGTATGCGCCCATGGACAGAACTGACGTTTCAACAACCAATTTTAATGCAAAATGGGTCGCATTCTTCTCCAGCATGGTCAAAAATGTCAGGGCATGGGTTTGTAAGGGACCTCCATGCTGTTTTTAATGCATTTTGGTCAATGGGGAATGGCTCCCACGTTTTTTCACGTTTTCTCTCTCCTGGGCTCGACCCATGCACTGTAAAACCCAGATTTGGCTCATTTTTCAAAGGGAACACTTTTTTTTGCACAGCAAGCTTCTATTTTCACCTTCAACAAGTGATTTTGGCAAGTATCAGACCTTCCAGGGATTGTAACAGGTTTTTTCTGCCTCTTTGGTGTTGGAATACAAGGATTTTGATGTTGAAAATCACAATGCAGGCTCTGTGAATGCTTTCAGTCCTTTGTATGTGTTGTTTGCTTCATTTCAAACCCTTGTTTACAGCTTATCAACCTGTGCATGATGTCTTATGTTGCAATTTCTGATTTGTGTCAATTTGCTATGAGCAAGAAGTGCTCACCACTCCTTTGGTGTATCACCCTTATCAGTTTAGTTTTAATTTTTACATTTCTTATCCCTGTCTCCTTGCAAATTAGGATAAAATTAGGATATGAACCTCTGCAGTTGTGCAAATAATAGATCTAATCAGAGGAGTTTGAGGAACCAGCCTCTAATCTGAAGATTCCTCTCTCATCTTGCAAGTCCCACACTTGGAGAGAGGTTTCAATGTTGTGCAATCACACTGGATGCCCTAAACATCAACTTAGAACCTTGATTTGCATCCAGGGGTGCTGCTGATTTGCAACAACATGAGCTAGTAAGACGAGAAAGGGTTAGGGGGGGCCCAAAGGGGACAAGAGCGTCTAGGTGGTGTTGTCTGAAGCCATAAAAGATAAAAAAGTAAAGTTTTCGACTAAGTTGTAGGGTGTACAAGACCAAATAGAAAACAAGAGACAAAGAAAAGAGACCAAAGATAGTTGTCAACCACTAGTTTTCTTGCTTATGAATTATGTAAATGATAGCATGCTTTTAGGACTTATAAATGTACTTAAGTACGTGATTTTGTGTTTACAGACACAAACACTTGAATTAGTGTTAGCCATATACATTGTACACACTTTTGTTATAAATTCTTTCAAATATGTAAAAGGTAAAAGAAATTGGTAAAAAGAAAGAACTAAGGTAATCTTTTAATCCAACACAATAATTAATGTATGAGAACCCCTTTAAAAAAAATTAAAGGGGACTTCTTTAATGTGCATGGAGGTTATCTTAGAGAAAAAGAAAATTTATCAAGGAAAATGTTGTTATAAGCTCAATGTCCATAATTATTGATGGCAATAATTCTTACAAATATAAATCATAATCTTAAAACGATGTGCACCATGAGACACCCATAAAAAGATGAACCATTTTTAATAATTGTGTCATAATTTTCGTTACCTTAACAACTTCGTCGTCGTAGTTTTTATTTTACAAAATATACACGACACCCAAAAATATAAAGAACAAAGTTTGTCAACTAGGACTATCCAAACTTTGTATGACCAAATAATTCCATGGACAAGTGTTAAGATTAATGGGCAAATAGAGCATATATCCGTGAGCCACAATTGAAGTGACTCATGGGTGTCAAGACATTGAACTTCACGTGCCAAGAGAAAAATCCATAAGCCTTTACCACTAGCAATCGCACGTGTGGTGTGCAATGAAAACACTGAAAGTATGAGGCGAATGCAAGCAGAAGTAAAGTTAAATATGTAAGGAAAGACTAATATAAATGCAGGTGGGTATATAATAACCAGATAAACATGGTGAAATGAGAAATGAGCAACAAAATATGAGTCCAAGAGAGGAGAGATGAAGGAAGGGATCGAAGGCAAGATTCCTCTATTAAGAGTGACTGAAGTAGAGGTATGAAAGAATTTTTTCTATAGCGGATGAATGAAAAAGGAGGAGAGTTACGAAGGGTCGACAATGAGGGAACTCATGATATAGTTGTGAAGGTTAGGCCTTGTCTTTATATTCCTCCTATGTCAATAGTGGTTCACTGCAGAGTAAGCCCTTGATATTTGTGGGTTGAAAATGCCCATGCCATTTAAAGAAGTAGTTGTCCTCAATTACCTTTGGAAAATGGAGGTACAAGAACGTGGAAGGGGTTGTTTGCATCCCAAGGAGGATGTGAGTATTGATCAAATCTGACGACAACAAATACAAGAAAACAAGGAGGAATCAGGAGGAGCATTCGTTGACTATGCCAATGACAGAGCCAATAACACTATTGAAAATTCCTGTTTCCACCGACAAGTTTGCAGAAAGCATGAATTTTTGGTTGATTCAAACAACTTTGTGTCCTAATTGATCATCATCAGCCTCTCTGAAGTCATCATGTCTGATGGTTAGAGGGATTGATCTAGCCATTGAAGAGTTAAGGGACTTTAATATTTGAAGGTTGTGGTTGTTGACCAGGCCGTTTTTAGCAAAAATATGGGGGTCATCTTTGAACTCAATGATTTCTTGTTCAGAAAGGCAGGAATGTGTTCCTGACAGAAGGATCTCCCAATCTAGAAAGAGAGGGAGAGAAGTATGAATGTTGAGTAATAAATTCCAAAATGATGCTTGTGCAGAATTGGAACCATGTTGCTTGAAGATTACATTAAGGAAGATGGTTGTCGTGAAGCCCTTTCCATAGGTTAGCCTCGTAGGAATTGTTGGAAAATAGAGGTATGTCCATTATAGGTGGAAGTTGGTGAAGGTCGCCAACGAGGATGATAGACATATTCCTGAAAGCAAATCTTTTGGAACAAGGGAAAGCTTCCTGAAGGCAGTACTCAATTTTACCGAGATCGTTTGGGCACAACAATCAACTTTACCGAGCAACTTTGGGTTGATAAAACTCCTTTCATCAATTAGAATATATTGGACATGTTTAAAGGAGTATTGAAAAGATGTTAAAGAAAGAGGATCAAACACACCGAGATCGTTTTCATATTTACGTAGATATTGATTTGAAGAACGAAATTAAACTAAATTAATTCATGGTCCAAAAATAAGAAAATCGTTTAGAATTCCTCGATCCTATTGTCTAACACCTTTAATGTAATAAAACAGATCATTACCTCTATCTATTAGCTGCCCTCAATTTATGAACACTAACAATTTTTTACATGTATTGAATTAAGTTACCAAATGTTATACAAAACATTTTTGAATCTGTTTTTCCGATTATCCTTAGGGAATTCAAGGACCATGTAAGACAAGAATAATCCTGGATTCATACCCAACATGTGCATAAGAGACATAAGCTATGGTATACTAAGGAATGATGGGTGAAAAAATGTCAAGTTGTATGATAATCACAAATTTCTTTAATTTACAGAGAACATAGTTGCCTCACCATACATCATAGTCTTAATGGTGAATAACTTTAAAAATTACAAATGTGTCATTCATAAGAAGGAACAAACGATGGAATATGTCTTTTGACATTGCTATGTTCCCAAGTCTTTCAACTAAATAGTATCATGATATACTATCCTGTTTGTTGAAAAGAAGTATATGATGGATAAAAAATGAATGGTTTAAACATTCAAAAATGACATTTAAATCGGGAAAAATTGCATAGCAACTAAGTGTCTCAATCCCTCAACCAAAAAGTAATGGCCACGTGAAGCTCAACATTACTTCACTCCTTTCAAGGTGCAAGTACTTAAAAATTTCTTGAAGACCTCTTAATCTACAAAAGGAAGTTGTGAATTTCAAATCAAAATCAACAGAACCTATTGCAACAGAATATCAAAATATTTTTGGAATGTTTATTTATTTATTCGATTAGAAAAATGTTTCATGCCATATAGAGTCAAAATTTCATATTACACAAAGTTGCTGATGTTAAATAAAGGGTTCAAAATATTAGAGAAAGATCTATAGTTAAATAACTTAAGCTAAAATTTTAGGTTTCTCAGAAACTACACGAGGCCCTCTTACGGGTATAAGTGGATTAAAATTTATCCTTCACTCTTTTCCTACATATGTTCCAATTTCTTTACCTGTTAAGATTTGAAGCTTTGCAACCAACCTCACGAATAAATAGACCCTTTCCTTTCCACCTATTTCTCCAGTAATTATATAGGCCAATGTTTGGGGTGTATTTATTGTTGCTAATATTACATAGTTATCAAGAAACTTGACTGTCATGTACTTACATTTTCTGGTGATGAGTTTTTTATACAATATAGGCATACCCTTATTTATTTACTCATTTACCTTGAAACTATGGTATATTTTTTCTATTCAAAGTTGAGCCCGTCATAGCCTGTCCAAGGGCTTGCAACCCGTCAGAGAAATGCGAACAAAAAATTTAGCCATCAAAATAAATTCAAAAATTGTAAATTGCCTGACAAAATAGAAGTATAAATTATTACATAAAGTTTCAAAAGAAGTTATGAAATGAAAAATTCCTTGTCACTTGTTAGTTGCAAATCCCAAAGTGGGTGTAGATGTTTCATCACAGTTAATGAATCATTGAGTCAATGGGAAGTAGGTAGTGGGATATACTATTTGTTCCAATTTAATGTCTGATATCAATACTACAATTCACCATGAAAATATAAAAGTAATGTCTATAAAATAATAATTTGAAAATGTTTGATTTTGAATACTAATGTTAACAATCTTGCAAGATGGGATTGGGAACTGGGATTACTACAACTTGCAACACAATTGAGAACTCCATTAAATGGCTACATTTAATTTCATTTCTAATTCTCCAATCCCTGATTCTATGAAAATATTCTATAGTCTACAATGAAAAGCTTTTGAAGTCATGTACATTGCATGTCATTTGTGAGTCTCTATACTTTGAGTCTATGGTATCAATAGCACTGAGGAATAATACCAGTACCACATGAGCAAATGAATTTTTTTGGAAATAGAAAATCCAATGTTGAAGTGGTGAGTGATGGCCCATGGATGGTCTAATGAGATTTCTACATGTGGCATAGGTATGCCTATGGTCCTTGAATAATTTTGTCTCCTCCTCTTTAACTTTCTTTCAACGCACATTTAGTTTCCTTATCATCAATGGAAATTGCGCTTCCATGGTTGCTAAATGTTGTTTGGATCACACAACAATGTCACTAGGGGATTTGTAACCTGATTTTTCTTAAATGAAAAATTATCATGGTGTAGTCTGTGAAATGGATAGTCTGTCTAGGCTGTAATTTATACCTCGAAATGGATTTCCCTATTTTCATAAAATTTATACAAACATGTGTAAATTGACGTGAATTATAAGTGAAGGATTTCAAGATATGGTTTGTGTTCTATTTGGTTTCATACCTTTCTACACCAGAAACATACCCTTAGTACTCAAGTCTGGTCAGATTTTTATATTTGACGGGATTTCGGGAATTTTTTGTGTTTAAATATATTTATTAATTTAAAAAATTATTATTTATTTTTTTGACGTATATAGTAGATATATTCTTGCCGTGTGAAATGTAACTATATATATTACTTTTCATCATGGAAGGGTTGGTTAAATATACACCCTTCACAATGAAATTTGGAGTAGCCCTTCAAATTTGATCATTGCTAATGAGTCTTGAAATTGTTTCTAGGCTATAAAATCTACTATACACATCTTTTGCCTTCGAACAAGTACAAATCTGCCATAAAACTAAGTTTGTGTATTATCATGGGTCCCACTTTATTCGCAATCGTGACCACAGCATCTTAAATTTTCAAACATTCGTAAACGATATCTTTCAAGAAATTAATCTCCGTGGCTGATTGGTGAGATTTGGGTCGGTTTATGAGGATTTGTACAAAGGTTTAGTGTGAAATTTCTTTTAGGAAGATTTCTTCCTAAGAGAGATCTCAAGAGATACGCTAGCGTCCTATCATTTTTGCAAGCTTTCAATATGCACAATTTTAATCAAGAATTTAGTGTTCTAACCCCAAATGCAAGGAGGCGGCGGAGGAAGGGGGGAGGTGGATGCGGAGGAGGAAGAGAAGGGAGGAGGAGGGGAAGGAGGAGAAGGGGAGGAGGAAGGGACAGAGGAGGGGAAGGAGGAGAAGGGTAGGAGGAGGTGAAGGGTAGGAGGAAGGAGAAGGGTAGAAGGAAGGGGACAGAGGAGGGGTAGGAGGAAGGGACGGAGGATTTAAGAATTGTGGGCATAAAAGCAGATGGAAACTGTATGTTAAGAGCTCTGGCAGAATAGCTGGATGGTGACAAAGAACTGCATGAAGCGTATCGTCACATGGTGTTGGACTACATGATAAAACATGAGACAAAGAAAATCGTCGCAACCTTACAAGATCCATGGCTTGTTAAACGATGCTATTTCGGCGTACACTGATGAGAAAAAGGGTATTATAGAAAGGGAGAAACCCCCAGAAAGGCTGCTGGTCCAGAGCGAGGAGGATAGCTCCCTTGTGCATTACACTGTTGACGGCGATGATTCTCATTATCACGTTCTCCGCTCCCCCGATCATGAAATTAACAGTGTGGATTTCAAAACCTATTATGATGGTTTCACGACAAACATGCCCATGGTTTTGGTGCTTGTGCCTGTGCCTCCCACACTGTCTATAGAGAATTGATCCATGGTTTGTGCCTCAACAGTGGTAGATGACAGCAAGGACTACTAAAGCAATATGTCCCCCATCTTCAACTCTCCTCACACCAACCATGTTGGGGTTCACAGTATGTTTTTATATCACAGAATTCAACACGTCAATTTTAGTCAGTGTATATGTTCATTTTGACAACAATTACTAACATTGAAAGGTACAGAGATTTAGCCATGCATATGCTTGATTTATTAATAAATTGTAGTTTATTATATGAATATTAATTATGAGCATATGTTATCAAGTAGGTTGAAAATGAATACCTAATTCCTGTGACTCGCCCGCTAGACATGCCCGCCACGGTGAAGATCGCATTCTTTTGTAGTAAATCTGTATTTCGCACTGTTGTATTAGTAACTTTAGTGGCTGTATTTCATACGCGAAGTGTACGATAGAAATGCCAAAAGCTACAGTTCAAAATCCTCCAATTACCTGCAAATTGCAGAAAACACTAGGTACGGCATATTTTTTATTGGTATAAAAAGTCAATATTCTGGAAGATCACATTAACCTGCAAATAAACAAAACAGTCTCAGACACTCAGTCCTCACAATGCTCCTCACAATGCTAAACCTTCATTTGAATTAATCGCTTAGGTATGTGACGTGGTCAAAGTATTCTCCGAAATAAAGCTCTCGAAACCATGAAAAAGTTCAGACAAAATTCCAATCCAATTTAGGTACCTAGGTATTCCTTGGTAAAGCAAAAAGGCCCAAGAATCAATCAGCAAGAACATTATGACAATAAATGCTTGTCCCTTGAATTTGAGATGTATATAATTAGTCGGCAGCTATAATATCATTAACAATTTAACAATTGCAGGTGAATCCAATGAGCTCTGAAAGAAGGCGTTTTTCTGTGTTCAGGCATTCAAAGAGTAGAGAATGGCCAGCAGAATTCATGTGCCCCCATCTCCGGTTCACCGATGGCGGATCCTGTCATTGTCTGCTCTGGACAGAGCTACGAGAGAAGATGTATAGAGGCAATGGATGAAACTGGGTCAGCGCTACTGCCACGTCACTGGCACAGACCTCCTCAACTCCATTGTCATTGCCAACGTGGCACTCACGACTGCCATCTCCCACTGGCCGCCACATGTGTGGCTCGCGATTGCCCGTACATCGTCGACCAAACGATCTCGGCCCTCGCTGTCGTCATCCGTGTCAGAGCCCCTCAGGATTTCTAACTTAGTTCACGCCTATCGGCGTAAAAATTATATATTTAGGGAGTCAGCTGAAGTCAGCCCCAACAAAGTGTACAAATCGAGTGGAAGGTGACCCAACTACATGCATTTTTACAGAGCTTCCCCATTGACCTATGACCAGATAACGCCTGGTGTGTGCATAATGTCATATATATAAAACTATCACAATGTTATCAAATTCCCACCATAACATATATACATATGTATGTGTGTATGTCATATATATTTACACACATACAAATTTGCTACATACGTAAATCAACCACAAAACTAGTCTAAATAGTAGGCATATTTCCTAGGGAGAAGTATATGTCCACGAACGTTGAGGGAATGGCAGATTACACAAGCCCCCTAGCAATAGTAAAAACCACTCCAAATATAAGACAATATGCATGATAGTTTGGAAAGCTAATCAATGTTGATTAGTTCATGGTTGTTAGCTACAATATTTCCTTGATTTTTTTGTGCATCTTCTTTAGCTGTTAAAGCATGTTGTCACGTAAAAATTAGACTATTCAAAACTTCTTGATTTTTATCTCATTGTGTTGAACTCATTTGGGGGACGAAAGTTGACTATAAACACTTTTCAATTTTTTGAGTTTTTAGACCATTTATAAGCAAAATTGCCTATGGTGCCCTTGGGAGGAACATTTGGAACAATTCCTTATTCTAACCATAATTTTCACATACAGACTTCGATTTTCATCTCGTTCGAAGCGTTGAAAAGCTCTTGCAACGAGGTTGAACTTTGATTATTAAAACTTCCCATTTTTTTGAGTTTTTGGGCCCTTTATGAGAAAAAGTGCCTATGGTACCCTTAGGAGGGACACTTGGAATAGTGCCTCGTTCAATGAGTTCCACAAAAGGGCACTAAACATGCATTTGTTCATGATACAAAATTCAGAATCTCATTATAGCCATAACGTTAACATTCAAATTGTGATATATGTCATGTTCAAAGCATTGGAAAGGTCTTGCAATAAGGATCATTACTTTCAAGGTTTTAGGGCCCCCTAAATGTGACAAATTTTGCATGAAAGATATATATTGTAATCATTAAGCAAGCCAAATGGTGCAACTCGAAGTCACGTCTTAGGTTAGGTTTAAGGTAGTTTTATAACTAAATTGGAATGCTAATGTCTATAAATGGCTTGAAATCAATTGTAAGAAAGGATCTCTTTTCTCTCAATCCCGAAGGGAATTTGTTGCAACTTCTCTTTGTATTGCATATCTCTATAGGTGGGATTTGCACCATACACATGCAATTGAGAGTGATGCATACTTTATGCTTTTGCTTGGTTCCCATCCTCTACACAACTATTGTTGGCATTTTGGGGTTCATGAGAGAGAGAGGGGGGTTCTAGCTTTGCATTTTCCTAAGGTATCCTGACATTTCTTTGCATTTAGTTTTCCATGGATTTCTCCTTCTATCTCCTCTCATTTCCTCTCTTTCCAAATTTTTCCATTTTGTTACCTTTTCCGTAGTCCTTGGATAAGAGTACCAAAAAACCCAAATACCGCCATCAAAAGAGGGAATCACCCCTCTCAAGGGCAAAGGAAGATCACCATGTCAATAGGTGCTCTCCCCAAATGTTGCAGGTTTTATTCTACTTTCGTTGGGTGAGTCACCTAAATAACCAAAATTGCACACACCGACATAAATTGCTACCAATAAAGCAACATGTAGGGGCTAAACACTTGATGGGTCAAACACTCATGACCCCTATGATTTTCATGCAGGGGTATGAGACCCTACATCAGGTGTGCTGAAAAATTAAGAACATCCAAATAACAATTTCCTCCCCATTGACTTCTGAATGTCCAAAGGCATGGCCTTGATTTCTTTGTCAATGTTTTTTACTCCACCTCACCATTTTTCTTCACTCTACTCCGAACTCACTTGAAAGGATTTTGAATCTCTTGGTTGATATAAGTAGAAATGATTTGCCCCATCATTTCTCCATTTTGGCAAGTGGCCTTTTTATTCCCCTTTTAACCATCATGAGAACTAGAGGGGTTGACAGTCTCCATTTTTATAGAATTGCACAACACACCACCTCAAATGTTATGTTCCATACAAAAGGAAATGTCAACATAAAAAAGGGAGGTGGTAAGGGAGGCACACATGAGGTGGCCTACAATACCATTATTAGGGAAAGTGCCAATGTCAAGCCTAACACATTGATTGCCTACTCGTTTCAAGAGGTGAACAAGTCATGATAATTTAGAGGGTTTGTGGGGGAAGGCGATGGAAAATAAAGGATTAGGGAATTGGTTTTCTTATTAATATGTGGGGAATCAACCTTAAAAATCTATCTTTCAAAATGGCTTTTAATCTTGCATATGGTGGGAAGCATCCCACATTAGTAATGTATGTAAATCCCTTGGATTCCCTTTAACAAATAGCTTAAACCACATTATTAGTATCGCAACCAATATGTAGAGAGAAAATTAAAAGAGGTTAGCCTAAATTATCGTAAAATATCCAACCATAACTTGTCAGGGCTACTTTACACTTGAATGTTCCATCAAAATCAAACTCATCAATTGAAAATTAAGATAATAAATTTTCCATGAACCTCTAATTTGGCTTAATTTGTAATTGAATGGGTGCTTTTCCTAACAAATGATCTCAATTATGCCTTAGTGAACTCAACTTGATTTGATGATTGGGTCCTAGATATGGGTTCCACACAACAGGACTTTCTGAAGGGGCTTCTTTGAGGAATTTCACGAAGAAAGATACATTTCTATATACTTGGACAATAAAACAAGTCTACAACTTGAAGGAAAATGATCAATTCAACTCAAGTCACCAGGACTCTCAGTGAACTCCACAATGTCATATACCTTCTCACATAAAATGAAACTTGTTGTCTCGTTGCTCATTCAACAAGATCCCTCCATTTTATTGGCTGATGGGGAGGCAAAAATTGAAAAATAAAGTGATAATACGATTGTCTTGACTCTATTTGAGGAAGGAAAGTTGTTAAAATTCATAGGTGAGCCTTCAATTCCAAGAAACATTGCTCATCTTGTTGAAGTAGGAATTTCAAAAAGTTTTTTGTGGTATGCAACATCTAAGTATATTAACTATGACAACATTCAAGCAATGAAAAATAATTATGTTGTAGGTTTACCAAAATTTCCCAAAAAAATTTAAAAATGTGAAACATGCATCTTGGCCAAACAAGAAAGAGATCCTTTTCAAAAAATCAGCTTAGAAAGTTGACAAGAAATTGCAGTTGATCCACTCTGATTTATGTGGTCCACTCCCCATTCCTTCTGATGGTGGTAATACGTACTTATTTTGTTCATCGATGACAATAACATAAATTAAAAGCTTTCAAAACTTTTCAAAGGTTTCACACAATTGTGGAGAATGAAGCACAAATCTATATTTGTACATTGAAGACTAATAATGGTGGTTAATACATATCAAAGGATTTTGAAGCCTATATTAATAAAAATGGGATCAAGCATCATTTCAATCACCCACACTCCTCCACAAAACAGAGTGCTGAGAGAATGAGAAAAACTCTTATGAATATGGTTCAAGTAACGTTTTATTTCAAAGCAGTAAAAGTGCAAATTTGAGGAGAAGCCAATCAAATAACAAACTATCTCCACAACATGTCACCTTCAACAACTCTTCAAATGAAGGCTCCATATGAAGATTAGTGTGGTCATCTTCCTTTAGTATGACATCTTCATATTTTTAGATCCGCATGCTATGCATTGATTCCCAAGTAGAAAAGGAACATGCTGGACCAAAAGAGTTCAAAACACATTCTTTTGGGATATTTTGGATCCTCAAAGGCCTATAGACAGTATAATGAGAAAAAAAATTCCTCATTGCAAGAGATGCTTATGTGAAACCACAAGGGACACAACCAACATTGATTGCTAATTGATTTGACTTGATTTTTTTTATAAAATTTAATGTTTTCATGGACACTGATATGTAAATACCAAAGATTAAGTGGGGACATATGTTGGAATTTGTTTTGCGTCTGATAATCCAAAAATAAACTCTCCCTAAAGAAGAAATTAAAACTTCATTAGAAGAAAACTTACTTCCAGAATAACCACTAGAAGATGAATGAGCTTCCAATCAAGAAATTGAGGCATCTATTGTTTTGCAAGAAACACAACAAAATATGCCATGATTGTTTGCACAAACATTAATAGATGTTAGATTCAATGAAGTTGGAAAATATTTATTAGAAGCACATATAAAGCCGACCAAAAATTATATAAGTTGCTCAAAGAGATTTAAGCTAAGATGGAAAAATTTTCCTCGAAAGGCCATTTAGAAGAAGAAATCACTATTGCTTTTGACTCCAAACCAACTTCTCTCAAAGATGTTGAAAAACTTGATGCGTGGAGCAAAACAATGAAAAATGAATATGATGATTTAGTGAAAAATGAAACTTGAGTGTTAGTTGATCGTCCACACAATTGTGAACCCATTTGTTGCAAGTGGGTTTATCGAAACAAATACAAAGTAGTTGGCTCACTTGACAAATAAAAAGCAAGGCTTGTCGTAAAGGGATATGTTCAAAAAGAAGGGATAGGCTATAAGGAGACTTCTGCACCAACAACGAAATGGATCACCATGCGGGTATTGTAGGCTTTAACAACATATAACATATTAAAGTCCATCAGATAGATGCAAAAACTACTTTTCTAAGTCGTGATCTCAAAGAATAAATTTACATGACTCAACCAAAAGGTTTTATAATTAAAGGTCGAGAATACAAAATGTGCAAGTTAGTAAAATTGTTGTATTGTTTAAAACAAACCCCAAGATCATGGTATGAAAAACTCGTACCTCTTCAACGCAAACTTCAAGCATTTTGAATTTGAAGATACAACTCTTTTTATCAAGACAGTTGACAAAACAATTGTATATCTATCTGAATATGTGGATGATTTTCTCATAACAAGAAATAATGAAAAATGCACTACAAAAGCCAAAGCATAATTGATGAAAGGTTTTGAAATGATAGATTTGGGTCATCTCCATTACTATTTGGGTATTAAAGTGATTCAAAATTCAAGTATATTTTCATTACACAACAAAAGTATATTGGTGAAATTTTGAGCAAATATAGAATGCCAAACTATAAACCATTCAACACTTGTATGGAACAAAATATGAAGTTGAAAACATATGATATTAGAGAGTTTGAAGATGCAACAAAGTATAGATAGTGCATTTGAAGTTTGATCTATGTAGTCACACCTAAACCAAGGGTTCCTTTTGTTGTTGGCAATCTCTCTAAATTTGAAAAATTGAGAGAAAGTCATTGGGTATCAGAAAAGAGAGTTATTCAATATCTAAAGGAAACTCAAAATTTTGGGCTAAAATACTCTAAGGTCGCATAAACTAGATGAAAAATATACTTCAAGTTTTGTGAAGAAATTAGGATCAACAATCATCGCTTGGAAGTAAAAAAAATTCAGTGCCAACATATTTTAAGCAAAAACAAAATATATGGCAACTTCAAAGGCGATCAGGGAAATATTATGGCTCAAATAGATTCTTGAGGATTTACATGAAAACCATGTTTCATCAACACCACTAATGGTTGATAACACTTTTGCAATCCAAATGATAAGAGATCCAATATTTCATAACCGAACCAAACACATCAACACCAAATTCAATTTAATTCAACATTATGTGAAATATGGAAGTATCAAGTTGATGCGTTATGGGTGTGAAAGGTCGTCATTACTCTTATAGGGTTTCCTTTGCGTGCATGTCATACTATGGCCTCTTTGGGCACTACGGGATAATATCTTTATCGAAATATTCTATGGTTTCTCGCCCTTTGGTCACACCTATATAATGGCCTCATCCACCTCGAACTTGGCTATTGAATCCGTGGTTGGAGCTTGTGGAGACTCGAACAATGGCACCACCATCGAAATGCCCCTGGAAGCTCATCCTGAAGGACTTACACAAGGTAATGAATCTCCCCCTAATGTTATTTTGCCTATTCCTGAATTTAATGTTGCTTGCCAGTGGTTAGAACAGTTCTGCCTTATTGGGTATTTTGTGGGTCACATCCCCTCTGAAAGCATGCTAAAATCATGGGTTAACTTGGTTTGGACCGCTCACAACATTCGACTCGAGAGCATACAGAACATGACCAAAGAGTTTTTCCTTTTCCACTTTTCTAACCCATCGCATGCCCCGGCCATATTAAACTGCCCGGCCACTTGGTATGTGCATAACTCTTTTTTAGTTATTTCTCCATGGACTAAAGATTTGGTGTTCTCTAAGTATGTGGCGCTCAAAGTGCCCATTTGGGTCAATTTTTCTGGCCTGTCATTGCCATATGTCCATTTCTTGCATCAAATAGTTTCTTTTTTAGGGCGGGTTGTTTGCATGGAACCTCAACACTTTTATAACGCCCAACCACAAAAACATGTTTGTGTTGAATTCAACCTCTCTTAAGAGCTAAAAGAGTTCGTGGAGATTCAAATGGGAGATACTCGATATTCCCAACGTATTTTATACATTAACTTGCCTAACACTTGCTTACAGTGTCAGGCCTCTGATCATAAGATCAAGGATTGTCCTCTCTATGCCCCACACAATTGCCCAATGCCTAAGGTTGTTTCTGAAGCGGCCAAACCCCCCCAGGAGGAGGGGTTTAAAATGGTTGGAGGGTGGAAAAATAAGAACAAACCCACTCATACCAAGGTCCTCGAAACCGATGGCTCGAGTGAGCCTGCCGTTAAGGAATAGACTTGTGGCCAATGTCTTAAGAAGTTGGTTTCTGATGAATCATTTTTTCCCTTGCCTAAGTTTCCAGCAAACCCAAGGCACTCCTTGTTCTTATTGGAACCAACAAATCCCATATGAATTTCCTCGACTCGTTTGAATTTGTAGTTGGTTATAACACCTGGTCCACATGGCCCATTTAAAAGGGCCTGAAGTCCTTCTCGCCACTCCCGACATCATAGCCCGACTCATAGTGTGGATTTTACAGAGGAGTAAAATATAGAATATGTCGGGTGAAGGAAAATAGAGTTACAGAATTTCTTGAAGCACAATAATGCTCAATTTCTGCAAATTCATTTTGATGTCTTAGATGGCTTGGATGCGGACAATATGGCCCTTAACCACTGTTTACCATGAATTGCATGTCATGGAATGTATGGGGTCTTACAGGCTCCAATCGAAAGTATATTGTCCGTGATGCTTGTAAAATAGTTTCCAATTTAGATGTCTTGTGTTTGCAGGAAGTGAAAGTTACAAGTTTTCATTTAGTGATGGTTTGTAAATCCATCTAGCCTGACATTCTATAGTTTTCATGGTGGGGGCGTAGCATTTTGATATCCCTTTTTGCTCCTAAATGGTGGCCCTTTTTTATGGACCATGGTGTTGACTCCACCAATCATGCCATCTAGGCCTTATTTAATATAGATAGCTGCCATTTTGGCTTCATCAACATTTATGCCTCTAATGATGGAGATGAAAGGGCCGATATTTGGTAGTGGATAGCTAATGACATTGTTAATGCTTATTGGGTTATATGCGATGACTTTAATATGATAGAGATGCCCTTTGATAAGTATGGGTACCTACGTATGCGATGGACAACTGACGAAAGGGAGGCATGATTTTACATGTACGATAAATATTGGTTTTATGACCCTAACGCCTCTCGCACTCCCACCTCTGAAGTGTGGTTCACTTGGTCCAATCTTCGAAGTGGATTGGATCGGGTTCTCAAATGGCTCGACAGAGCCATGCTGCCAACTCAAGATTTCTTTGAGTTTGACAACATTTACTCTTTTCTTGTGGAAGTGATGCCATATTTCATCCTTTCAGACCATTTCCCCGTACGTTTTCGTATAACTTGGCAAATTAGGTGACCTTTTTGTCATAAAGGTCAATTTTTTCTTAATACTGCCTTGATGGAACACATACCCACTCTCAATCACATCAAGCGGGTATGGGATTTATCTCCTCTGCTAAGTCATTTCCAAAACTATCATCCACCTTTGCATTTCAGTTGGACTCAGTGGTGGGAGAATGTTATGACTAGGACGATCAATTTTCTTAGAATCTACGGTTGACAACTGGCTAGAATTTGGTGCCGTTCATACTCCGCTACCTCCGATGGTGGTGGTGCTTAAAGGAAAACCTTTTTCTGAAACTCTGCAACTCCTAGTGGCAGAGCTTCATCAGAAAATCCAAATTGTGGACAACTACAATGCTCAGGGATCTCAAATTCGTGCACGTCTTCACTAGCTTAAAGTGGGGGATCAAGTTTCAAAATATTTTTTCTATCCATCAAATCCAAGCATTATTTTGAGCAAATTCTAGCCATTTGTGATGGTGGAACTCGGGTGACGGACCCCCAAAATATGCTGCAGGCCTTTGTTAACCACTACAAGTTGGGTTTTCAAGCTCAAGCTTCCTCAGATGAGAAATAAACGACTCTTGACCAATGTTTGGTTGACGTGCCTTGTAAACTCTCTTCGGCTCAGAAGATTTCTTGTGACCGCATGCTCATCCTTGATGACCTGCATGAAGCGGTCATGAAAAAGGATAATGATAAAGTTCCTAGGTGTGATGGCTTTCCATGTGAATTCTATAAATCGTTTTGGGATACTGTTGGTCCGAACCTCCATCAGGTCTATCTTGAAGGCTTCTAGAACCAATCTCTTGGTGCTCACATCAATAAAGGGAACATCAAGTTCGTCCCAAAACATGGAAACCCCGAGCTAATTACCAACTTGCGACCCATCCCCTTACTTAATGTATCCTATAAGATTATTGCCAAAGCCCTTGCGATACGATTGTGCCATATTCTTCTTGTCATCATACAATCAGAGCAGAACAGTTTCATCTAGGGGCGTTACATTCTAGACAATATCATTGCTGTTTGGGAGAATATAGAATGGGTGGGTAAATCCAACCAGTCGGCCATGTTCATAAAAATAGACTTTGAGAAATCCTACGACATGATTGAATGCCTGTTTATTCTTGCCATGCTTCACGGATTGGGATTTGGCCCTATCTTCGTTCAATCTATCAAAATGCTCTTTGTCAATGCATCGGCCTAGATCACCATTAATGGCCACAATTCAATGCCTTTTGGCCTCTTCCTATCCATACGACAAGGTTTCCCCTTACCGTCTTCCCTTTATGTTCTCACAACAGAAGGTTTTGGCTATCTACTTTCCAAATCCAAATCCCAAGGGCTTGTCATAGGAATTGCATTGCCTTCGATGGATAATTCCCAATTTCTCAATGGCCACTTCGCGAATGATTCTTTCCTTACGTTAATTGAGGATGAAAACAACATTTTCAATGCCATGCAGTGCCTGGACACTTTCTGTTTGGCTTTTGGCTCTTCTATTCAATGGTGAAAAACACAATGCTACAAGAAACCTTCCTCCCTGTGCCCCCTTAGCTAGATTCTTATGATTGGAAAATAAAGTGCCATGGTGAGATGTTTAAATTACTTGGCATTCCCTTTTCCTTTTAAGCGTCACCTACGGAGCTATGGCAATATGTTATCCAATGTGTGGTAAAAAAGTTGGAATACTGGATCACCAAACTGTTGTCCTAAGCGGGTAAATTCCAGATATGCTCAATAGTCCTTGAATCCACTCATGTGTATTACTATTTTTATTGGGTGCCCTCCAAATCATCTGTGCAGAAGTTGGAAAAGATTCTCAAATATTTTCTCTGGGACAATGCCTCCTTTGGCAAAGGATTCCACAGAGTCACTTGGGAAACTTGTTTTCTTCCTTGTGACTCTGGAGGGATGGGCCTTATTGATAACTTGCGTCAAGGGCAAGAATTTTTTGCCAAATGGATAATTCGTAGTATTGAAGGACAAGAAGCTTGGAAAGTTATTCTGCACCATGGCATCGAGGAGGGTTCCCATTATGGCTGCCCAACCTGGAAAGGACTCCTATCCCTCTCCACTAACCGCCCTCCACCTATTATTTCTAGCCCACCCCTGAACTCTAGATATGGGCAGAGGGCCCATATCCCATATATAGATAGGGGAGGAGGGATATAGAAACAAAGACTATAGTTAGGGGACTCTAGTTAGATATATAGAGCAACCTAGCATAAATCTTGATTGATGCACGAAGCTTGAGGAAAATGTCATTTCTATATATCTGAGTTGTGCACTCAACCCCATCTATAGACTCCCCCATCCCCCGATGAGCCGATTGGAAGATTGGGCTCCCCCATAGATATAGACAGAGGGGCCCGAGCCTCCAAACTATTGAGCAAGATGGGTTGTGTCCCTTGAGAGCATATCTATATATAGGGGTGGCCATAGTACAAATTTTGGGGGGGGCTCGCATTTCTGCCTTCAGCCGGGTGGCTATTTGTTGAATACATGTGGATGATCTATATAGGGGATAGTTGTCCATACCATTTCCAACTTCCCCACCCTATCGGTTGCATCTCCCTTCTCTTCTTCATCGAAAACCTCTTGTCATTATGGTCCGAATAGGGCATACTGATGAATTGATTGACTCATTGGCGTACCAATTGGCATATTGATTGACACATCACACAAGATTGAATTGACGTACTGATTGAATGATTTACGTACTTATCCAATTGAGACTCTACGACAGCTTGGCTAAGACAACCTATATCTATATGAAGGTTAGGGCCCTCTATTTTAACTCTATTCAGTCATCCCTTTTTGTATGCGTCTTCAAAGACATGAGATTATTGGTCATCCCAATGTCAAGCTTGATACGGGTTTTTATACGAGCGAATAGAAGCATATGGGTGATATTGAGAAAGCAGATATAAGTGGATACTCCCCTTTCTCTACCGAATCTCGACTTGATAGAGGAAGTACTGGTAGGAAGGAGTTCCCCTCAGGTTTTCCGTATGCCCCCATTGCCATAACTGAGAACCGATACCCAGTATGGAGACCGATATGCCCCAACCACCGACTCCCCAAAGCGGTGTGGGAAAGCAAACAATCCCTTTTGGGGATGAAACCTTGAATCAGAGTACCAGAGAGCTGCCCCTACTTTGAGGATCCATACTCAAATATGACCTCTATAGATCCCTGTTTTACTACTTCAATATCAAAAAATCGCAAAAAAAATAGTTTTCAAAAATTGAACAAGCACCTGGAAAGATCTCTTGGAAAAGGCAATTGGGCCCTTCTTTCTAATATATGCCATGCTAGGCTATATGCCAGAGATAATTATAGGTCATCATATCATATAGATGGGTTGGGTATTGGTGTTATGTATGTAATACAAATAAGACTATTTGTCTAATTGGGTGTTCTCGTTATAGCCGTTGAATCGTTAGCAAGGTTCTCGGGAAAGCTATATAGAGTAGGCCATTGGGATTGGACTACATACTTTTTGTGGTGTATCTTGCATCAAAGTCTCCCGATTAGTGCCCGTCTGGTTCAGATTGGTGTCTCAGATCCCAAATGCTCTTTTTGTGGGCACTTGGAAACCTTATCGCATGTATTTTAGTTTTTTCGTAAAGCCCAACAAGCTTAGAATTGGATTCATTCATTCTTTCTTCCATTTCAACTAGAGTGTTTTACCTGTCAACATATTCTTTTAAGAGATAATCCCAAACTTCCCCACTTATTTTCCTAGATCTAACATGCTTTTAGAGGCAATTTTTTTTGTTTATGGAAAGAAAGGAATTCGTTTTTATTTGCTAATGTTGAAGTTGATCAACAATTTTCTATTTGCAATAAGTCGGTGGTTATCTCCATTGTGTTGTTACAGATACAAGTGCAAGCGAATAAGGTGGCTATACGATGGAAGAGTAACATGCGAGCATGGGAATCTACAAGTACCTCTTCCTCGTACCCGACCTCTCGAGGTCGTGTCGAGACAGCCGGTGAATTTTGAATGTGAATAGACACAAACAAGCTAATCGGGTAATCTTATATCCTCAATATGCAATAATGGAATATGCGAATCTAAGGTGAAGAAGGCCCTCCTAACCTGAATTGGTGTAATGGTTTGTTTGAATATAATGGTTGCTCGGAGGCTCCAATCAATGTCGAGTTCTGCCGAGATCCTGTTTCTTGGTTATTGGATACATGGGAAGTGACCTGTGGGAGCCTCGTATATATCTCCAGAAAATGTCACAAAAGTAGTGGTAGGTGGTTTAATGGGTTCACAGTTAACTATGGGTGGTTTTCTAGTCTAGCCCATAAAATATTAGATTGATTGGCTTCTATGTTTAATACGAAGAACTATACTATAATATCTAGCGGGAGTGGTGAGGATCTAAATACCAGTGTTCATAAGCCGGTATCAATACTTAACTGATTTGTAGGCCCATTGGGCTGTGGGACTTGGGGATCACAACCGTGAGTTCGTGGTTGTTGTGGACCTGTTATGGTCATGTGAAGAATCAATTCCTTCTTCCAACTATCCAGTAATCGTATGCCTTTTCAGCCTCTATGTTTAGAACTAGAAGTTGTATGATTTTTATCAGAATACCTAACAGGTGTTCTGGCAATTTGAATGCGTAAGCTAGTGTCTATATCAACGAGGAGGTCTCTTGCGTCAGGTTGTGGAACCAAAGGATCGCAACCGAAATGTTTGCTCTCGTTTGAATCCTTGCATAGTCATTCAGATGTTTTATCAAGGCAATCTATAGTTTAAATGGTTTGACCATAATGCGTAAGCTTTGTCGTCTTCGATGTTTAATCCTCTTAGTTGCTCACTAATTGCTTGTAAGTTTGTTGTTGCTCGAAAGACCTGTATCCTAAGGTCCCGATCTATATCAACTAATGTTGTGAGTAGATTTGGTTGAGGTACTATGGGTTCAAATATATACTCTCTAGGCTCTCTAGGTCCTGTGATTGTCATACGAAATGATTCAACTTTTAACTAACATTTAATGAACTAATTACAAAAAGAAGTATTACACTATGCAAGTATTCTTCTATTTTTGTATTTTTCAATGACGTACTTTAATAAAATTAAAGAGTAGCTACTCTAATATATCTATAAAATGAACAACTAATCTAATAACAGAATAAAAACAAACAACGTAGCCTGGTATGGCTATTTTCCTGTGCAGTTGTGATTTTATCCTAAATTTCTAAACAGCTATATATTTTGAATTTGAAAAGACCTCTCGATCCTACCTTAGAAGTAAGGAATGAATCACAGTTTCTCAGAAACTATCAATCCCCACAGCTTCCCCGGTGATATCGAGAGCGAACTTTTAACTGAAATGAAATAATTCACTACTCTATTTGATATGTCGTAACTAGAACTTTGATAGCTCAAACCTGGCGTTTACAGAACAGTGATGAATCCAGTTGTGTGTGATTTCGTCCCCTCAGTGTGATCTCCTCATTCCTTCGTGTCCTCGTGAATCCAGAAAGTAAGTATATGATCGTATCAATAGAAGATGGTATTCAAACAATGGCAGCTTTGGATATAGACCGAATACAATGCAAGTAGGAGAGGGATAGCGCAAGTGAATAGAGCTTGACTATGCAATTCCTAGCGGGATTTATTGCAGGAATACAACACAAGTGTACCGAGAGTTTCAGAAGCTATCCTTGTGATAAGACAAAACCTGCAACTTTAATGGATTCTAGTCTAGAAATGAAGCTATTATATGTTAAAACTGATTGTGGTGCAACAACAATGAAACAAGACTGAACAAGAAGATGATATGACCTCTAACATGCCAACAATGGAAGCAAAATATGAAACTAACAGAATTCTAAGCAAGGAATTGAAAAACTAAACAAGAGAATTGAGAGGATGAGGGGCCATTTGCTTGAAAACAAGTTGGCTTTTTATAACCAATGCATTTACTAGAGGGTAACTCCCATTAGAACTCTTTTACTATAAACAAAGGAAAAACACTATTACCAGGGGACCAAAAAACATTAATGCAAGCCAAAGTGGTTGAAGAAAGTGTGTAAAATCTAAGATTTACGTTTGACGCGATCGTTGGAAGGATCTGGAAAATGCGTATAGGACCACCACCCTGTCCTGGGCGGCAGTTTCGTCACTGAAGGCAAAATGCAAGAAGAAAAGGGGGAAAAGGGAAACACAAAGCATGCGAAGGCTAAGCAAGGCATGCGAGATACAAGCGTATACATGGCGAGCCTTTCTGGATTCCGAACACCTTGCAAGGAAACCTGTATCATCATTGGGGCACCAGTGTAACATCGTTCTGGTGGTGCAGTACCCTACAATTTTGGGTACAATACATTTGGATTGCCGCCGGTCCCGCTCATAGCAGTGATGAGCCCATTGACGTGGACTCCGAGTCTGAGGAGTTCACTGGGGGAGAGACCGAGGAGGAGACAGAGGACATGGAGATCAGTGAAACGGGTGGGGGGGTGATAGCGATCCTAAGTCGCATGATACCCATGAGATCTTACAGGCCGAGAGGGCAGAGCGGAGCGTAGAGAGACTGACTTTGGTTTCAGAGGAGTTGCTCTCTCAGGACTTAGGTGGAGAAGGCGAGTTTGTTGCAGGTCGTCACATTGCCCCAAACGTGGGCGAGGGGCCACCAGTCAGTGGCGGCATCAGTGGCGGGTGCAGATCCTAGAGATCCTTCCTGGAGGTCTGGAGATCAGAGTGAGTTGCCACTCTTTTCTTGATATTGCTTTAGTTAGAGTTATCTTAGTTTATTATTTCTTTTTGTTTTGTTTATTCTTGGTTCTATTGTTGATCATTTTCTAACTCGTTTTCTCCTTTGTATGCAGCGACTGCTGATGAGTGGCGAGACTTGATTCGCCGAGTGTGCACTGATACCTTGCTTCTCCCCTCAGAGAAGACTCGTGCTGAGCTTTCCGTGGACGTGGGGGAGCCCTCAGCAACCCGGTAGGCACACCGATGTCTTTGCCTCTATTTGGAACACAACGAAGATCATGACATCTCTCCGCACGGAGGTAACTAGATATAGGACAGCCAAGCGCCTGATGAGGAGGAGCCATTCTCGTAGCGAGATGGCAGCTACTGGTCGTGACTGCGAGCCCTCAATACATGTAGAGCACCGATGTAGCCAGTGTCCTAGACGTGATCGCACACCCTCTGAGGGATCCCATAGGGATTAAGATACCATTTTGTAGCATTTTGTCAGATGTCTATACGAGTGTTTTTGTACTTTCCAGGCTCATTAAGCGTTTTGACCATGCCTAGTGCATGATGGCATTGTATATGAACCTTGATTTATATATATGTGTGTGTGTGTGTGTGTGTGTGTGTGTGTGTGTGTGTGTGTGTGTGTGTGTGTGTGTTTCTCTTTTTGGATCCAGACTCTTGGCATCTAGAATTTCATGACTTGTTTCCACATATGTACTTAGATATTTTTAGAATATTTGTTTTCATGTTTTCAGAATGTATACAATGGATAACAAATGATAGTAAACAGAATGCTTTCACTTTGTATGTTTTTGTAATGCTGATATGAGATGATACTAACATGTGGTAGTACTGAACTTTTGAACTCTTTGGGCAATGTTTGAAATTTCTTCTTATGTTGGCAAAACGTGATGAATGCATAGTGATAAAGAGATGAACTTGCCCCAATCCCAAATCCACGCAACTAGTAAGACGCGAGGGCTCAACACCAAGAGTTAGGAAGGGCACAAGTTGTATGAGTTTGATTGAATGGAATGATGAGAGACAAACAAACCAATAACAAGAACCAAATTTTGACCTACACACCCACCCTACCCAGAACTACTACCATGCTTAGAAAGCCACTTACTTTCCAGTTTATCTAGACTTAGATTCATGAATGGCAACCTGGTTGACAAAATCTGGTTTTGAGGATTTGATCTCTTTGGAATTTGGATATTTGGATATTTACTTTCTCTTAATAGAATTTGATCTGTGTTTTTAGCATACCAAGATTTGTTAATTTGTGTGACTGGACCCCCCACACCCTGCCTCATGCCACCAGTAAGAAGCACGGGTTTGTTACCAAAGGCAAGATATAGGCGAGTAAGGGCACTTCTTTCCTTTCCCAACCTCACACCACCAGTAAGAGATGTGGGCTTATCATCGAAGGTTGATGGGGAAAAGAAGTGTGTAAAATAAAATATTTTGTTTGCTTGGTGCTTTTGATTTCATTTGATTTTGACATTTCTGATCTATGACTTTGGGATATCCTTTCATTCCAAGAGATTTAAGAGGGATAGATGTGACACCAAGAAGCTTCTAGAACAGACCATAGGCAAGGACAGCTTCACCTAGTAGAAAGAAAGAGCAAAGCCAAGTATGTAGGCCTTGGTATGGTTTCCGTCAATGTTTGTCTGTCGAACTTGATGAGAAGATTTGAAAATAGTTGATGATGCTTGGAGAGATGTGATATGAATGCTTTTGCCAATATTTTTAGAAATTTGTAACAGATTTTTTAAGAGTAAGCTCCTAGACTACCATTTTTACGAAATGGACAGAATGAAGCAGCTAAAAGACTAATGCAATGTAGGTAGCTATAATGTACTAGTAATGACTTTGATGTTTTATGCGTAAAACTGCTTAAGATGCAAGGAATTGACAATTTCACCAAATTCCTCACCTTCTAGCATACATAAAAGATACGCACCATTTTCTGTAGTCCTTCATGACTCGGTATGGGCCCAACCATTTGGGTCGGAACTTCCTTCCTTCACTAGATTTTCTTATCAATCCGGCTGTCTAGTCTTAGAACTAGATCTCCCTCATATATTTCTCGCTCATAGACTTTTTTGTTGTACTGCCGGCACATCCGGTCAACATAGGCTCTGTGCCACTATTCGGTGCATTTAACCTGGCCTCATCAAGGCTTTCCAGTTGAGAGAGGCGTGCCTCCCTGTAAGCTTCTTCATCCAAAATCCCTTGTAATGAGATACAGAGACTGGGTATTTCAACCTCAAGCAGGAGAACTGCTTCTGCTCTGAATACTAGTGAGAAAGGAGTTGCTCCTGTTGGTGTTCTTATTGAGGTTCGATGGGCCCATAAGGCTAGATATAGTTTTAAATGTCAATCTCACTTGTTTTCCTTGACCATTTTGAGGAGAATAGCTTTTAACATTTTGTTTGTTGCTTCGGCCTGCCCATTGGCTTGAGGGTAGTAAAGAGAGGCCGTGTGATGGTTTATCTTGAACTTGCTACATAACTCACAGACTTCGTCATTTTTAAAGGAAGTGCCATTATCTGAGATAATGACCTGTGGGACACCATACCTACAGATAATTTGGTTCAGAATGAATTTGGCAATTACCGAACCTGGTACGGTGGTGAGAGGCATGGCCTCCACCCATTTGGTAAAATATTCCGTGGCTGTAATTATAAAATTATGGCCATCAGTTGATGAGGGAGAGAACTTCCCTATCAAGTCTAGACCCCACGTGGAGAAGGGCCACAGAGTCACTATTGGTTGCAGGGATTGTGCTGGCATGTGAATCTCGTGAGAGAATTCTTGGCATTTGTGGCACTTACGTACAAATTCCACTACGTCATGCTCGAGAGTGGGCCAAAAATAGCCCATTCAATGTATTTTACGAGTGGTGGCGTGACCACCAAAGTGGCCTCCACATATCCCACTGTGGGATTCATGAAGAATCTTCTTGGATTCTTCTATGTCGACGCATCTTAGAAGCATGTCGTCGAAGGCTTTACGATAGAGTACCTAGTCTAAAACAACATATTTAGCGGTAATAATGCATAACCACCTTCTTTGTTGTGACGTGGCACCTTCCGGGTATGTATGGTCCATGATAAAATTGATGATATCAGTATACCAGGGACATGTAGAAATGGGGGCCTGGTTTCGACGAAGTATACACACTCATCGGGAAAGTCTAGATTTACTAGCTTGCCTCCATCTAGTGGATTGTCAGCTAACCAGTCTGCAATGATTTTTCCCTTAACAGATTTTTGGTTTACGAATGTTAACTCAAATTCTCCCATTAAGGTTATGAAACGCCCAACCTTTTTAGATAAAGATCCTTGTGTGAGAAATGTTCGTAAATGATCTGTCTTTACAATGACCCTTGTTTCCTGGTTTAACATGTAATGTCTTAAATGTTTTGTTGCAAAAATTATGGCAAGGCATTCTCTCTCTACCTGTGTGTAGCGTGTCTCATAATCGAGCAACGTTTAGATTGATGAAATAGACCGCACGTTCCCGTTTATCATTGTCTTCTTGAGCCAGCATGCAGGCTAGCGAAACGTGAGTGGCTCGTGAGTATAGGATCAAAGGGCAGTCTGGTTTGGGAGGCATTAGCGTGGGTGGAGACAACAAGAAGCGTTTAACTGCTTCGAAGGCCTCGTTGCATTCTTCAGTCCAATCAACACTATAATCTTTCTTCAATAGATTGTTGATTGGATGAATGGAAAAACTTAGATCTGGGATGAACCTGCGGATTGCACCGAGTTTCCCAAGAAATGACCTAATTCCAGACTCGTCTGAGGGTGGGACCATTTTGAGAACAACCCATATTTTGGCTGGATCAACATCAATCCCTCGTGAAGATATAATGTAGCCCATAATTTTGCCTCCTGTCACACCAAACACACACTTCTCTGGATTTAATGTGACGCCATATTCAATTAATCATGAGAGGATGATACGGAGCACTTCTGGATGATCACAACGTTTCTTGGCTTTGGCCAACAAGTCATCCACATAGGATTCCACAATTTTATGGATAAGATCGTGGAATATATAAGTCATTGCCCACTGATACGTAGCTAATTATACCCGATGTTCTTAAGACCAAATGGCATGACAACGTAACAATAAGTTCCCTAGGGAGTTATGAATGTAGTTTTGGCTTGATCCTGTTCAGATATTTTAATCTGATTGTACCCTGAGAACCCATCCATGAGGGACAATAGTTCAAATCCAGTTGTTGCATCAATGATAACGTCAATGGATGGTAATGGGAAGTCATCCTTGGGACAAGCTTTGTTAATATCCCGAAAATCTATGCAAATGCGTATCTTCCCATTCTTTTTTAGGACGGGAACGATATTAGATACCCATTGTGAATAGTCAACGGGCTTGATGAATCCTACTTGGAGAAGTTTTATTACTTCCTCTTTTACCATGAGAGCCACTTTTGGCTTCATTGGTCTTGACTTCTATTTAATTGGCTTCACATCTGGTTTAGTGACAAGATTATGTACCATGACTTGTGGTGCAATGCCCATCATTTCTTTATAATTAAATGCAAAAGCCTTTTGATGTTCTTTGAGGATTTGGGTGTGTATTTCTATCTCCTCCAGAGTTAACGAGGATCCCAACTTCAAAATTCTTGGTTCTTCCTCCATTCCAATGTTTATGTCAATGGTTTCTTCTATCAAAGAAGTGTTACCTTCTTCAAATTCAGGTGGGGCTGGAGGTAGCTCCAAGATTTCTCCATTTTCTATCTCATAGATATCGAGATCCTTCTGTGGAGGAGACTCTACCGTGGGATTTCCAAAGTAGGAAGAGGAATGTGGTATTAGGGAAAGATCAACTATACGGTGAGCAAGGTGTAGCTCCGCATAGGTGTTTAGATATTCGAGAGTGACTCTATCATCGTCAAAGTGACCTATGATAGAAAAATCATCCTCAGCTTCTCCATGAGCTAGGAGTGAGTTTGTTGGTATTTTATGCACTAATGGTTCGGTATGAAGTGATACCGTGAAATTTGTATCCTCCAACTCACTGTTTGGGGTGAAACGGGAAGCTGAGGTTGCTATCGAGTCTGCGAGAAGGTTCTACTCTCGTGGGATTGCTTCAATTGATATGAAGTTAAATCCCCTACTTAGATCTAATACTGCCATTTTATAGAGCTGTAAGTGCTCAGCTCTAGTTTCATATACCTCAGAGACTTGGTTTGCAACCAATTGCGAGTCTCCTAGTACTCTAATGTTGTGACACCCATTCTTTTAGCTAGAATGAGGCCAAGGAGGAGAGCTTCGTACTCAGCCCCATTGTTTGTACATTCAAAGTTTAATTTAAAGGTGAAAGGTAAGATTTTTCCATCAGGTGAAGTAAAGATTACTCCCGCTCCAACTCCAAAGTGACATCTAGCTCCATCGAAGTGGAGAGTCCAATACTCACTTGGAAAAATGGATGTTGGGATATCTGTCGTAGTTGTTTCTTCTGCTTCAGTTACCTCTACCATAAAAATTTTGTCTGATGGAAGAGAAGCAATTCCTAGGGTGTGTCCCATACCCATGGAATCAAATGGTAGGAGAATAGGTAAGTCTTTCTCCAGCAACTCGAAAATTTTTGTGGTAGTCCCTAGTGATACTGTTTTTATAACATTGGTCTCACTTTTGAGTACTGGAACGTCCTCAGCTGGATTTGAAATTTCCAACTCAGTGGTGGGTATCAACTTCTTCTTTTGGTTTGTGAATTAAGTTGGTTTGACAAGTTGATTTGTTGGGAGTTCAAACTCGGAGTGAATACCCGGTCTTTTCTTCAAATCAGCTAGGTGTATATCAAAGGGTTTTGGGTCACCTTGTGCCACAAATATTTTCCCTAAGTGTAGAAATCTTATTTCTTGGAATAATGTGGAAGGGATTGCCTTCATGCGGTGTATCCATGGCTGACCAAGGATCATATTATAATTGGTTTCCCGATCTATAATATAAAACTCGGTGAGGACCGTCTTGGGTCCTAAAGTGACTGGTAAAACTATGGTTCCAATCGAAGTGGCTTTGAGGCTATCATAACCTCTTAGCGTATTTCACGTTGTGGAACAGTTTGTCTCTCCATATCCTAACTTTTGAAGGAAAGCGAAGGGGACTATGTTAACTGCTGCCCCATCATCAACCATTGCATGTTTAACATAATTATTGTAGACCCAAACTTGTAAATGTAAAGTTGGGTCGCCTCTTCGTGTAATTTCAGTGTCTGTTGGCATTTTGCTTATATCGAATATAAATTCCGTATCCCTATCTGGCTGCCCCGGAGGATAAACGTCAAAGTCCACATGGTTTACTTGCGTTTCCAGGGGAGGAGTGATGTTGATTAAATGACCAAGGCCTAATGCTTCTAAGAGAGCAGCCCTATGGGTGGGAGAGTTCTTTAACAAATCCAAGAAGGAGATGTGCGAGAAGGTTTTAGTTAAATCATTAATTAAATCATAGGCACCTATAGGTTTTACCAATGTTTGTTGAGTGTTGTCTGGCTCTAATGAATAACTTGGAGTTGGTTGAGAAGAATAATCCCGTGTTCTTGTTATGGTTTCTATGGGTAGCTCGGTGTCTAACTCCACTAAACCAACTATCTTAGTTTGAGGTCGAGTTCCTAATTGGGGTGCGACTGGTGGATTTAATGAAGTTGAAGCTTCATGATCATTGTTTCCTGTCATGACACCCTTATTTGTTCCGTTAGGATCTAACCTGTTATTGTTAGAATGGTTTGGGAGCGGGTCATTGAAGATCTTGAGGGATGCATTTTGAGGGGAAACTGCCCCTGCATAAGCGTTTGGCATGGGTACTACAGAATTTGCTAAAAACATATCTATAAAGAGTTGTTTTTGATCTTCTAGAAAACACTGCATGAATTTATTGTATTCACGACAAGTCCTAGTATCGTGGCCTTGAATCTTGTGGAAGCCACAATATAGATTAGGATTATAGTTTCGAGGTTGTTGATTTAAAATCTGTTGTGACCCAAAATTCTGATAAGGTTGTTGGTTGTTAGAGTTAAAATTTTGAGGCTGTTGCCTTTGGTTTTGACTCTGATATCCAGTTGGGTTTCGATTTGGACTTTGTGTTTGGACTTGTCGTTGTTGTTGTTGTTGTTGTTGCCGTGGTGGATGATTAAAATCCACCGCGTTGATTGTTGGAGTAAAATTGTTATTTCGTTGATTATTAACAGGTGGTGAAATGTTTACAACGTTTTCCCTTTTAACTTGATCAGTTACTCCATCTGTTGTAACTCCACGGTTCTTGTTAAGGATCTTAGGTCCTTGATTAGCATTCCCGGTATTAGGATAGGCCACGGTGTTTTGATTGGGAGTGGTTAATTTCTTGTTTGTCCCATATATCTTACGACCACTATCTATCACTGCTTGGTCGATTCGGAGAGCACTCTCGAGTACTTCATCGTAAGTTCTTAGTGGGAACTTCTGGACTTCTTCCTTTATCTCTCTATTGAGAGAATTAAGGAATAAATCACATAGTTCCATTTGATCCATGTTTGGAGCACTTGCTGATGAGTAGAGAACCGTACGCCATCTTTGAATAAAATGAGCAGCGGACTCATTATGTTCTTGTTTGATATGCAAGAACTCCCTGATTCCTGTTCTTAACAATTTGTTCATGTCGAAAGCTTTGATAAACTCAGACACGAGTTGTTTGAATGAGTGTATCAAGGCTTCAGGTATTCTGTAATACCAATCAAGGGAAATACCTTCTAAGGTTTTAGGGAATATTTTAGCAACAACCCCGTCCCAAGGGAGTAACTCCCGTATGGTTGTGGCATAGGCCTTAATGTGTGCGTTTGGGTCCCCTTCTCCTTTGTATTTGGGAAAATCGGGAAGAGGTCTTGGAAGCATAACACTTCATATGGTGAAGTCTAGGGGCTCTTTTAAATATTCTGAATAAGTCCCTACTGCGTAGGCCTCGACCATCGATGGTGCTTGTTGAGGGGGTGGAGGTGGAATGGGTTGTTGATATGGCATAACATATGCGTTTGTAGGGACATAAGGGAATCCCTGTGGTTGAACGAACATCCCGGGAGAAGAGAACATGTCTCCTTGTGGTGACTTTGAATAAATGTTTAAATAAGGAGGAGCATTGTTCTGGTATGGATTGTTTGGTGCCAAGCCAGGAGGTGTCATGTTTTCAACTGGAGTGGTGTTTGAAAACGCTGTCCTAGTTGGTGTTTGTTGTGGATAATTATAAGGATTTTGAGGAGGCATGCCTAACATGCCTGTTCCTGTAAGGAGGTCAACTTGACTAGGGTGATGCGGAGGGTTGGGGATTCCCGCTTGCCCAAAATATGAATTTTGGTTTGCTTGAGCAAGTTCCAGCCCTCTAACCTTTTCAACTAAGGCTGAAATGACTTCTATTGGTGAAGACACTGTGTTTTGCCTTAAGGGCGTTTGTTGTATACCTTGAGGTTGTAAAGGGGTGTGATACCCTACTATGAATTGATCATTACCTTGCCAAGCTTCACCGAGGGCATTTCCCATAGGTGGAGGGATGGGGGTGTTTTCCTGGAATAGGGTATCAGATTGTATTTGTAAACTCCCTATAGGTGGATACATATTTTGGAAGCGTTGTTCACTTTTAGCAAAGCGTGCTAAGTACTCCTCATCCAAAAAGGGGAGTGGATCTGATTGTCTACTGATCTGTGGTCTGAACAAGACCCGAGGAGATGAAGTGGACTCTCTAGTAAATGTCATATTATTAGAGCCTGATGGCTCTGGCTGTTGTGTTTGTGCAAGCTGATCAAACTCCTCAATTCGGAATGAAGAATTTGAGCTAGTTCTTTGAGGGGGAGTTTGAGATGACAAGTAATTACTTGAATAGTTATCGCCCATGCAGAAAGCGAGGGTGATGGTTGTCTATTTTTTTGACTATAGTTTACTTCGAGACCTGAGAGAGGTCTGCCATATGCATCGTATCCTGACATATTCGGGGGGTATATGAATACCTACAGAATAATGGGAAAGAGCGAAGGTGGATGAGAGAAATGAAAAATAAAAGAGGAAGAATTGTTTGTTTCATGTCGGGTTCACCAATTTTGTACGATGGAAAAGTAACATGCGAGCATGGGAATCTACAAGTACCTCTTCCTCATACCTGACCTCTCGAGGTCATGTCAAGACAGCCGGTGAATGTTGAATGTGGATAGATACAGACAAGCTAATCGGGTAATCTTAAATCCTCAATACACAATAATGGAATCTGTGAATCTAAGGTGAAGAAGGCCCTCCTAACCTGAATTGGTGTAATGGTTCATTCGGATATAATGGCTTCTCGGAGGCTCCAATCAATGTCGAGCTCTGCCGAGATCCTGTTTCTTGGTTGTTGGATACGTGGGAAGTGACCTGTGGGAGCTTCGTATATATCTCCAAACAAGGTCATAAAATAGTGATAGGTGGATTTAATGGATTTGTAGTGAACTATGGGTGGTTTTCTGGTCTAGCCCAGAAAATATTAGATTGATTGGCTTCTATGTTTAATACGGAGAACTGTACTATAATATCTGGCGGGAGTGGTGAGGATCTAAATACCAGCGTTCGTAAGCTGGTGTCAATACTTGACTGGTTTGTTGGCCCATTGGGTTGTGGGACTTGGGGATCACAACCATGAGTTCGTGGTTGTTGTGGACCTGTTATGGTCATGTGAAGAATCAATCCCTTCTCCCAACTATCCAGTAATCATATGCTTTTTCAGCCTCTATGTTTAGAACTAGAAGTTGTATGATTTTCTCGGAGTACCTAACAGGTGTTCTGGCAATTTGAATACGTAAGCTAGTATCTATGTCAATGAGGAGGTCTCCGTGTTAGGCTGTGGAACCAAAGGATCACAACCAAATGTTTTCTCTCGTTTGAATCCTTGCACAGTCATTCAGGTGTTTTATCAAGGCAATCTATAGTTTGGATGGTTTGACCAGAATGTGTAAGCTTTGTCGTCTTCGATATTTAATCCTCTTAGTTGCTCACTAATTGCTTGTAAGTTTGTTGTTGCTCGAAAGACCTGTATCCTAAGGTCCTGATCTATATCAGCTAAGGTCGTGGGTAGATTTGGTTGAGGTACTATGGGTTCAAATATATATTCTCTAGGCTCTCTAGGTCCTGTGATTGTCATACAAAATGATTCAACTTTTAACTAACATTTAATAAACTGATTACAAAAGAGGTATTTACACTATGTAAGCATCCTTCTATTTTTGTATTTTTCAATGACGTATTTCAATGAAATTAAAGAGAAGCTACTCTAGTATATCTATAAAATGAACAACTAATCTAATAACAGAATAAAAACAAGCAACGTAGCCTGGTATGGCTATTTGCCCTGTGCAGTTGTGATTTTATCCTAAATATCTAAGCAACTATATATTTTGAATTGAAAGGCTCTCGATCCTACCTCAGAAGTGAGGAATGAATCATAGTTTCTTAGAAACTATCAATCCCCACAGCTTCCCCGGTGATATCGAGAGTGAACTTTTAACTGAAATAAAATAATTCACTACTCTATTTGATATGTTGTAACTAGAACTTTGATAGCTCAAACCTGGCATTTACAGAACAGTGGTAAATCCAGTTGTGTGTGATTTCATCCCCTCAGTGTGATCTCCTCATTCCTTCGTGTCCTCGTGAATCCAGAAAAGTGTGTATATGATAGTATCAACAGAAGATGGTATTCGAACAATGGCAGCTTTGGATATAGACCGAATACAATGCAAGTAGGAGAGAGATAGCGCAAGTGAACAGAGCTTGACTATGCAATTCCTAGCGGGATTTATTGTGGGAATACAACACAAGTGTACTGAGAGTTTCAGAAACTATCCTTGTGACAAAACAAAACCTACAACTTTAATGGATTCTAGTCTAGAAATGAAGCTATTCTATGTTAAACTGATTGTATGCAGTAGCAATGAAACAAGACTTGAAACAAGAAGATGATATGACCTCCAAAATGCCAACAATGGAAGCAAAACCTAAAACTAACAGAATTCTAAGAAAGGAATTGAAAAAACTGAACAAGAGAATTGAGAGGATGAGGGGCCATTTGCTTGAAAACAAGCTGGCTATTTATAACCAATGCATTTACCAGAGGGTAACTCCCATTTGATCTCTTTTACTATAAACAAAGGAAAAACACTATTCACAGGGACCAAAAACATTAATGCAAGCCAAAGTGGTTGAAGAAAGCGTGTAAATTTGAAGATTTACGTTTGACATGATCGTCGGAAGGAATCTGGAAAATGTGAACAAAACTGCCTACCCTGTGCAGGGCGGTAGTTACAGGACCGCCGCCCTGTCTTGGGCGGTGGTCATAGGACCGCCACCCAGGTAGGGCGGCGGTTCCGTCACTGAAGACAAAAACACAAGAAGAAAGGGGGAAAAAGGGAAAAACCAAGCATGCGGAGGCTGAGGGGGCATGCGGGATACAAGTGTATACATGGCGAGCCTTTCTGGATTCCAAACACCTTGCAAGGAGACTTGTATCATCATTGGGGCATGTGTAACATCGTTCCAGGTGCAATACCATACAATTTCGGGTACGTACAGTGGCCCTTGAGGTGGAGAGAACCTCCAGACCTTCTTGCATCATTGGGGGGGATGCCCCCTGCAATGTTTCTCAAGATCCACCTTCACCCTTTCAGCACTCTCTCCCCCCACGGCAATCGTCCCCAAGGTGGTCATCGAAGTAGTTCTTAACGACACTTTTTCAGTCGCGCTCGTCCGTCTCCGCGCAGTCAATCATGGAGAAGTTTATCTCCCTCAGCTCGCCTCCAGTATTGGGGCTCCCCCTCTCCAGCACCTGCTTGTCAACTCGGTTGGGGCTCGTTGATTGTTGCATATTCCCGCGCAGTCCCGATCATTGTAGTGATGAGCCCATCCCCCATCAGACTCCGAGTCTGAGGAGTTCACTAGGGGAGAGACTAAGGAGGAGTTTTTATCTAGAGGATCATGGAAGACCCTTAGTGAGTATTGAGTAATTGGGGATGATAGTGACTCCTTTTAAGTAATCAATTGAAACTCAGGAGATCCTACAGGCTGAGAGGGTAGAGTCTAGTGTACAAGATGGGTGACTACGTGAGTTTCAGAGCAATTTTCTACGTCTCAGGATTCGTAGGTCAAAGGATGGTCCAGTCTAGTTATAGGCTTGTCACAGTTTCCCTAGTACGTGGGTCACAGGGGCACCAGTCAGTGGAAAGTGTCAATGGTAGGTGCTTAGAAGAATATCCTAGAGATCATTCTTGGACGACAAGGGGTGAAAGATCCGCACGCCGGGTTATCATTCTTCTCTTGACGTACTTCGTTTTAGCTTAGAGTTGCTCCTAGCTCCACTGTTCGGTTTCTTTTTGTTCTTGTTTACTCTTGGCCCTTATCATATGATAATTTTATACGCTTTTTTTCTCTCTGGTTGATATTCCAAGCGATTCACAATGATTGGAGTGGTGAGCAGTATGATTCAACTGAGTGTAGCACTGATACACTTGCTTCTAGCCACCTTGGAGAAGACTCGTGCTAAATAAATAGGTCTGTGGACATGGGGGAGCCCTTATGCAGCCAGTAGGCACACTGACTGTTGTCTTTCCTCTGCTCTGGTACTGTTGCGAAGATCTAGGAATGAGCTTCTCTCCATATGCGTTGTGTAGTCTTTAGATATAGGACAGCTGATTTCCACTATTTATACAAATTTAGGATCCTTAAATTCTGCATATTGCAGATGGCAGCTACTAGGCTAATATTAGCCACAAGACCGTACAGTGAAAACTCGGATAATATTCCGCCGGCAGTGGCCAGAGTAACCTGTTTAATGTGGTTGTGCATCCTTCTGAGGGATCTTGATCAGGGGATCATTTTCAAAAGTGGAAATAAACATCTCTAAATGGTGTCGTGGTGCAGAAGATCATTGTTCGAGAGCTTTCCAACGACTGTGAGAATGCGACAAACAGACATCGGGAGCTCTAGATATGTTCGGTCAAAGTTCGATCACTTGGGCATAATCGCCCCCAAACTCTGGTCACACACGTGGATTTCCACGCATGGTTTGGACCCCTACAATTGCACTGTGACACGTGGCTTGCCAACACTCATTGAAGCTTCGCACCAATTTTCCTACTACGTGGAGACTTAGAAAAGTGTTTGTCGGTTAGGAGGATTATGTGGGCTATTCCACATTGTAATGGGTCAAACATTAATATTATTTTGGTTTGGGTCACTATATTCAAACGCCATATATGGGATATATATGGACTATACCAATATAAATATATATATATATGACCCATACCATGGGGTATATATATATATATGTTTTAAACATTAGTCATGATACCGCCAAAATCAAATGCACTATGTTTTAACTCACAATTGGAAAAGGTGGTGAAGCGTTAATTCGAATTCGTCGGACTAGATCCCCTTTGCGTGGACATCCACGTGGCCGAATAAGGTGGTGAAGTGGTCCAAGATGGGGTGGTTATGACTCCAGACGTGGTCATTGACCACTTCATTGGCACGTGGAGAAAGGCTATTTAAAGCCTTAAACAATATCTAGAGCTCACCTAATGTTGGGGTTTATAACCCACTTCACTGCAAAAATAGTGGGATATCTCTCGAGATTACCTTATGCAATCTGACACCTTTATATGGGATGTTTAGGGAATCACCATTGGCATCAGTTTTGCCGCTATATGGGATATTTATCGACACTTGCAAAATATACTAATCGGCTAAGCAAGTTGGGAATATTTAAGTCCCTTATGCAGAACATGCAATCCGATATTTACATCTTCATTCTAAATGCTAGTTAATCTTGCCTTACATAGGGACTTTAATCCCAGTGATTATCACTCGTACGGTTAAGGCTAGGATTAGCCATATCATGGATTTACATACCCAGCCTAAGGATTACTGTTCGAGAGTGTCAGCGCATTTTTGCAACAACGCATCGCAGATTTTGTATAAGATAGCTTGGATACTCCATTCTATTGTAAGGGGGACAGAAAACACGAGCTTATTATTTGTTAAGCGCCGTTGTGGGAGACACACGAGACACATTGGACACATACACGAGCTTATTATTTATTAAGCTTGTTGCTGGACACCGAGTGCAACAGAGACACCAGATCCCGATGCTTATTATTTGTACCCAGAGAAGAGGCTTATTTGTGGGATGCAGTCGAAGGGCAAGGCTATTGTCTATTGGACCTATTATTTTAGGCAATATTAGATGGGAAATATTTGTGGCTAGGAGTTATTCAAAGTGTACCTAGTCGGCCCATAGCGTCCACACCTTTTACTTGTAAATCCTGTGATTGCCTCTAGACCGGAGTGCTAGCTTCGCATTGTTTGCGTCGAGGATAGGCCGATCACAGCCGATTTTTGATTGTGTACCAGGAAGAGTAGGAAGTATGTAACTGCGAATGTTTTCACGCCGTCTAGGATCGTCCGAAGACACTGGTGTACTGGTAGGCAAGTAAAATTCCATTAGGTTTTCTTGTGAAGATGGTACTATGCATGTAGTACTCTACAAGTTATTGACTAGTGGAATGGTTCGATCATGATCCGGGGAGACGTAGTTTTCTGATAATTTCCGAACTCTCGTACATCAATCCCTTTGGAAATGGACGCAATTGTCATTAGGAAACTTCTACATTACTGCTCGTTAAGGTTGATATGACTGATAAAAGGAGCGGAATGGATCGGCAAATAATGGGCAAAGCCTATAAGGGTCCGAGATCAGGCCGTAGAGGTAATGTTGATTCGTCTTTCACGAGGCGATGACAATGAGCCTATCAGAGCTGGTTATTGGCTACGCAGGGAACTTGCTAGATCCTAGTGCAGAGTCGAGCTCATATGTCCCTGTGGATCATCCAGATCCAGATGGTAAGGTCGCGTACATTCCTGCAAACTTACTGAGGATCTTCGTATAGCAAAGTTGAGCATGAGAGTCCAGGGATTAATCAAGTACAGGTTGCTATTGACAGGGATGGCATTGGCTTGTACTTCGAGGATTCTCCAGATTGGTGGGATAGATCTAAGAGTGCAGGTTTACCATGACTCAGTTTCAACTTTTCTCATTGGTCTATTTCTTATGAATCCATTGTATTACTCATCGTTATAGATAAAACTTGATAAACTATTGTGTTAGGGTAGAATGTATTGGTAAGACCCCTTTGAGGGCAACGTTTGTATACATCTAACCATACAAGACACATTAGTTAAAGACCCCAATTTTGGGCAATGTTTGTACTCTGTTATACTTGCATTAGTAAGACCCCTAGAGGACAATTATTTTTTGGTGATTTTTGCTAACACCATAAAATGCAGTATATTTTTCCTTGTTTAGATCATTGTTCTGAGCAGGGAGGAGACAAATGAAGTTAATCCACATTGCAATGCAGTGGAGAAAGACCAATCTCATCATGCAGAGTCGACCAAATAGGCAGAAAGAGTTCCTCATCCCAGAAGACAGGAGATTACCATGCAGGAATTATCTGTGCTCATTGCCAGAGGAATGGGCATCGGGTAGGCTTAAATTGCTGGACAACTGCATCCATCTCGCCATCAGAGTAATGGCAAGCATTTTTACAACTAGATGGACATGGAGGCCTATTGTAAAGGCAGAAGAAGTTTCTATGTCACCACTTGTAGTTGACAAGTTGTAACCCAGGACCTTGTTAGGGTAACCTATCTCCTGATCAACGTGAAAGTACCTGTTACAAATGGGTATAGTCAACAATTGACTCAATTATATATTGCATAATTCAGATTGAGGAATCGTATGTAGTATTAAGTTTGAAGATCAGATATTGTGAGGAAATGCTGAGCTCGAAAGGTTTACATTTACTGTAGTGGCATTTTCTTACCGTGTAGTAAAATGGTTGATTAATGCTCCGTTAACATGGATCTCCTAATCAGTGTGTCGAGTACCTGTTACAGCTTGGAATACAGCCATTATGGGCACTCATAGCAGAAGCTTGGTAGATTGATCTGCCATTTGTGCAGACAGTAGGAAGTCTCACAGAGATCAGCTCGGAACTTCATTATGTGTAGAGGCATTGTGACCGTGCAGCAGAACGGTAGCTGAATCACCGTTGGCATTGACGTCAGGTCGGAACTTCATTTTGTGTAGAGGCATTGCGACCGTGCAGCCAGAATGGTACCTGATATTAGTATGTCAACAAGAAGAGCTCTCAAAGGATCAGCTTAGAACGTCATTCGGTGTGAAGGCATTACGACCACGCATACGAATGGTAGTTGATCAACAGACTTAGCATCATACATCGGAGGCTTGAAGTCTTGAAAAAGGCTTAGCATCATGTATCGGAGGCGTTGAGGTCTGTAACAGACTTAGCATCGTGCATTGGAGGCTCGAGCTCGTGAAAGAGGCTTAGCATTGTGCATCGGAGAGGCGTCGAGGTCTATAGAGACTTAGCATCATGCATTGGAGGCTTGAGGTCTTGAAAGAGGATTAACATTGTGCATCGGAGGCGTTGAGGTCTACAGAGACTTAGCATCATGCATTTAAAGGCTCGAAGTCTTGAAAAAGGCTTAGCATCATGCATTCGAAGGTTGTTGAGGTCCGTAAAGGGACAAGGCATTGTCCATCATTGACATCGGATCAAATCATAAGCTCTACTTAACATGGAGTTCCTTCAAACTAGTTCGGATTCTGCAGAATCAACTCGGAGTTAGGAGTTGTGTTATAGAGTAAAAAGAAGATCCTTGTTGTCAGATATCAAGAAGCTTAGCACCGCACAGAAGGAGCGTTGAGGTTTCATTCAGAAACTTAGCACCAATACAAGCGAAGGCGTTGAGGTCTTCTTTGGATATCAGAGTGGCGCAGTGGAAGCATCGTGAGCCCATAACCCACAGGTCCTAGGATCAGAGCAGAGTTATCGAAGTGAGAAGGTTGCAAAGGAGAGAGACCCAAGGGTCTACTACAGCAGCACTTTTAGCAAGGAGTTCAACAGATTTTTCCAGGACGGCATGGCAACATGTTCCAATGGAAGCTTTTTGGGACAAAAAGCTTTTCTCAGTGGGGGAGGTGTGATCGGGGGGATCAATTTTCAAAAGTTCCCTAAACATCTCTAAATGGTGTCAGTGCAGAAGATCATCTCGAGAGCTTTCTGACGACTGTGAGAATGCGACAAACGGACATCGGGAGCTCTAGATATGTTCGGTCAAAGTTCGGTCAATGGGAAAGTCAACTCTGGTCAACTGGTCAATATTTGGACCAATTGCACTATGACACGTGGCTGAAAAGACCAAGGGAGTCGTTTGACGAATTGAATTCGCTCAATTTTTGCCTATCGGGAGACGAAAAGTGGAATATATGCTATTGACCAAGTTAATTATTTTCTATACCCACATCGGTATGGGTCGAAATAATATTATACTTGGTAAGGTTACATTTTCCAAACGCCACACATATATGCCATATACCGCTATATATATATATATATATATATATATAGTATATATATGTTTTACATACATTAGTCCTGAACCGCCAAAATCACAATGCATATGTTTTAACCACGTTGCAAGGTGGATGAAGCGTAATTGTTAGGGACTAGACTTCCATGCATGGACATCCACGTGGCGAACAATGTGGTGAAGCGGTGGAGATGGGGTGGTTAGGCTCCAACGTGGTCATTGACCAGCTTCATTGGCACGTGGAGATGGGGTGGTTATGCTCCAACGTGGTCATTGACCACTTCATTGGCACGTGGGAGAAAGGCTATTTAAAGCCTTAAACAATTTTCAACCACCTAATGTGGGGTCCCATAACCCACTTCACTGCAAAAATGTGGGATATCCACTTACCTTATGCAATCTAGCTTTATATGGGTATTAATCCCATTTCATCAAATGCCACTTATGGGATATTTATCCCATTAAAAATGCCGCGCCCAAAATTTGGGATTTAATCCCATTAAACATGCTAATCCACCACTATGGGGAATTTATCCCAATTTTCATGTACGGGATTAGGCTAATATTAGCCTAAGGATGATATGCAAATGCATATTTTAAGGGCCCTAAATTTGTATAAATAGGGAACCTATGTTATTGTAATACACACAACTTGGAAGCTCAAAGCAAGAGCTTGAGCAATATTTCCCGAGCGAGCGGAGGAGCGTTTATTTTATAAGACCTATTTTATTAGGATTATTATACTGTTGTGAAGACCTATTTATTTAAATAGGCATTAATGTGGCTAGGAGTGATTAATACTACATAGTCAGCCCATAGTGCCACACCAATTATTGTGAATCCTGGAATATCGACTGGAGTGCCATAGGGTGTTACGAAGCGTCTGGAAGGCCAATCGAGAACCGGAGGATTCTGAACAGTGGAGCTGGAGCCAATGAGCTTGCCGAATACACCAGGAAGGTGGAAGTCAGGTGCTATCTTTCACCCTTGTTGTTTGAAGGTCTGGTTATTCTTTTAAGCAAGTTTAAATAGTTTCCATTAGGTTTTCTTGTGAAAGTACTATTGTAACTTACAAGTTTTGACTAGTGGAACGGTTCAACCACGAACCCGAAGACGTAGGCAATTGTCGAACTCCGTAATCAATCATTGTGCAATTGTCTTATTGTCTTGCATTTATTTTAAATTGATTACTTAAAAGGAGTAAATTGTCGGCAATTATTAAAGCCTATAAGGGTCCGAGATCACGTACATAAAAACTTGATTATTTTCGGATCATAAGTTCCCCCGGATGGCTCTTGTCATCTCCTCCACATGGATTGCTGCTGACAATGAAGATGAAGACCCCCCGGGCTCTGGTTTGGAAGTGTTGGACACTGACAAAGACCTTCATGGTCTTGGTTGGCCAGATAATCATGATCCTCCATCTATTGGTCATTTTTTTGCTGTAGCAACATAGTTTCAGAGTTAGTTAAGCTATTTTATTGGTTTTCCTAGGCTTGACCTAATTTGTTCGTGGTTATGGGGTGTGCTCTCATACTGCCCGCTTTTTGGTTAAATTTTCTTGTAACATGTTACTATTATTAAAATAATAGAAGATCTTATTCATCAAAAAAAAAATTTATACGTTATTCAATTACAAAGCGACCAATTGATACTTTAACAAAAGCACTTAGAAAAGAAATTTGAAAATATAGAGGAATCTAACATTATGTACATAATCTTAAGAAGCAATATTTGTCTCCTTGAAGAATCTAAACACAATCATCCTTGAAAAGAATTAAATGGTCACACATTGTCATAAATATCTACTTGCATCTCTTTTTTGTGTGATACAAAACATCATAAAATGCACCACTTAAGATGATATTCAAGCTACTTATTTTGACTCTCTAATCAACTCAATACAAAAAACCGTTAAGAGGGTTAACTTAAAAAAACAATAAAAACAATCTTAGTCACATTATTTAATGGTGTTTTTCAATACATTGAATTATGTGATATAATTTTGTGGTTCAATTGTATAATTTGGAGGGCGGTATGCCCCGCCCTGATATAAAGTATAGATAGGAGATATGATACAACCACCCCAACTATAGCTATAGATAGTTCTATCTCCCTCAATTGGCTCTCCTCGCCCCTACACCTACTTTATAATTTAGTAAGATTGTAGTTGTCCTTCCCCTTTGATTTGTTAAGGGACACACTTATATGTGGACCGTTTTCATGCTTAAGAGGCCCCCTATTCCTATCTATATATGGGTTGCACACTCGGTTGATTATTTCTCGGGAAGCCTCTATCTATATATAAGGGGGGGTGTAGGTTTATTCAACCACTTGATTCTGCAAAGATTCATCTGTTGTAAACATGATTGGTCCACTTCATGATGCCTACACGAATGAGGCAATGGTCCATTGGATACTTTTGAGCATCTAGATGATGCTCACAAGGATAAACTACCTAAGCTTGTTAGAAGTTACCCACCCACTCAAAACTAAATTGAAAAAATCATATCGTCACACATATGGTTTTGGTCTTGTGATTGTCATTGAAATCGACTTTTATTTATCCATGTGTCTCCCAGGGTTTGTTATTAGCTAGTATTGGGGAGAGGACCCAATAGTTAAGCGGGGTCCAATAGTTGAGAGGCTACTTAAGGGGGGAATACCCAAAACTTTGAACAAATTTAAATGACAAGTAAGATGTACAAATGACATATTATTGTACAACTTGTACGCAACAATCATGTAACAATCATGTAAAGTAGTCAATCACAAGACGACACATCAATTGTCCATATTTTAGATAACCCATGCACAACTTTATGTCCAACTATTTTTTTAGTGCATTTCAAATTTGATGTTTTAAATAGATGCAAAAGTAGACTTTCTCTCCAAATAAACACATTGCTAACCCAACTATGTGACACATTTCAAGTGTTGATGTGATCACCACTTAGTTGTCAAGTTAGGTATCACAACTAGTGGGTCCCCTCCCCTAGACGTTCATATTTAATTTTCAATTCAGCGGTTTATGATTGCAACAAAAATTGTGGTATAAAATTTAAACATCTAGATCAAGAAAAATGAAAAAAACAAAAATCTCATGTAGCTCCCCTGTTTTTTCTACCATATTCTCGCTGAAAATACTTTGGAAGGATGGAGTAGCAACCATGCTAACAAACTGGCCCTAAAACTTTAGAAGATAGAAATGGGCAGCACAATGGTGTGACAGTTCTTGGAAGTTTAGTTTTTTCAAATTGAAGATAAAACTTAACTTATTAAATAATCGATCTCCATGGGCCGGCAGCCTGGAGAGCTATCGTTCTTCATAGAATCTCAGGAGATGGGAAAATTCTGCAGCCATGAAGCAGCAAGAGAATTATTTACCCACGACTCAATCATGACCTGCGAATGCAGATTCTGATCGGCAGGCACCAGATGCCCTGCCCTCGATACAACAACGTGTGTCAGATTTGAATAAGAGCGGACATATCCAGCCACCACATTCGACACTTCCCACACCTTCCTCTCTGAACCCTCAAATTCACTTAGCCCACTCCAATCCAGAGTACGCATCCAGTCTTGGGTGGAAACGACGCCGTCTCTGAGATCAAATTGCCCCTGATACAACAAAACTGGAATTTTTAAAAGAAGAGTCTCCACCATCCATTTGGTGCTCTTCATTATGTCTTCCCTCAATCTGACGCCCACCGCATCGCTGCAATCGACCCAGGTTCGATTCAGATCGGCCTTCAACGCCTCTTTTACGGCGCGCTGGTTAACAAAGAGCTCAAGGTAGTCCGTGCCGTTTTCGTAACTGGAATAGGGAGCCGTTCGGCGTATGTCATATAGGCTCGCAACGCCTGTTGCATTCTGCAGCCAGCGTAAGACACGGTTTCGTGCGATGCGGGCTTCGTTCCATTTCTGCTCACCCGCTAGGGTTACGGCCTCCTGCTGTAGCTTTTCCAGGTGGAGCTTCTGGTTGGAGTCGATTAACCCCACGGCGTAGGCTACGGTTGCATGGGATTGCACCTGGGGGAAACAATTTGCATGCAGGCTTCAAAATCTGAAAAACTTCAAATAGAAAATATACGAAAAACTTCAAATTTAGTTGCTTACCTGAACCACGGGGTGCGTCAATCCGTTGCCAATGGCGGCGCCGTCAATTCTTAACGGCTGGATCGATCCACCCTTTTCCAGCTGCTTGAGCATGTAATACGCCAGAGAGGGCACGTATTTTCCGGCGTAGCTTTCGCCGGTGACATAGAAGGGGCGGGATTTAAAGAGAGGGTTAAGCGCGTAGAATGCTTCTAGGGCACTGTATAAATCCTGCGCGATTTCTTCCTGATTGCTGGGAATGTCTTGGTCGGTTGGGGCAACACTGAAGCCGCTTCCGATGGGGTTGTCCAGAAAGAGGAGCCCAAAAATACGGTTCCATGGAGCCGAATTTTTGTGGAGGCGGAGGTCTTCTGCGACTCTCCAGGGGCCTAATTCGTACAGGTTTCCGATGAGGCCGGAACAGCCGGGGCCTCCTTGCAGCCACAGGATTATGGGGCGCTCGGAAAGTCGGGTGGCGGGATGGATGGCTTCGTAGTATGCATAGAACATTCCAGCGCCCTGCTTCTCTTTAATGCTCAGGTAGCCGGATTGCGTTGGCAGGGCCTCTGTGGGAAATGTTTCTTCTCCACTCGCTGCATACGTGTGAAGTAGCAGTGGCAGAAGCAGCACAGCAACCGCCATCGAAATTTCAGGGAATGCTAGGTAAGTAAAATGTTGGGGCTAAAATATATTTGTTTCAATGAACAGATTCCCGTGTTTGTCGATGAGTCGTGTCGGTGTTGTATCCTTCTCGAATAATTTGTCGCATGTGCACTTGAGATGACATGGTCAAATGTTGAATGCTAATAAGATTGTAACCAATAATATCATAGATACCATTATATAGTCAAGGTCACCATTGATCCATATTACACCTTTCTATGGCGAGCCATGTGGTTGTAAACGGAAGAGGTATATATGACTTAGATAGTAATGTACTAACTAGCAATTGCAAATGAGTTGCAAATTACGCCGGAGAGAATAGCAATGTTTAGTTTATTAGAGTTGTATTTCATGTTGATATTGTTTAGATGTTTATACGTTGTTGGTAGACTTCTTATTTTGCTATTGCCCACTTTTTTGTAAGACAGAATTATGATAGTTGCCACAATAAATCATGTTTCATCATTTGGTCAAACATCAGACGTTTATCTAATAAAAATATTTTTTAACATTTAAATGTTCGTAAGGCATATTCAATAATCTCATTTTGTCAGATTTTGGCACTTTCCAACAAAGAAAATTTCAAAGATGGACTACGGTGAATAAGTTCACAATCTCCGCTTGAGAGAGGTTATCATAAATATGTCATGAAAATTTGTAAGTGCCTTGCCAAACACCCCACTTTGATGTTTTGGTGTAGACTTACATTTACAAGTTAATTGACCCACTTAACTTTTTATTGAAATGGCCCACCTAAAATAATTAGATCAAATCATCTGACCACACACTCCTCGATAATGGAGGATAATCAGATCAAATCTTGCAAAAAACATTAAAAATTGGAAATATGGAAAAAAAAATCTGCATGTTGTAAAAATTGCATTAAACGAACATCCCAAAATTTAATTTAGTAAAAATAAAAAATAGAAATTTTACATTGTATTTCGCAAACAATCGTTTTGGAAAAATGTGACGGGGGTCGAGGAATTTCTGGTGCCATTGAAAATGTTACGCCAAATTTATGTAAAATCCCGCACAATCATGTTGCGATGTTTCTGCAAATTGAGCAAGAGAAAACAATGCACGAGCTGCTCCAAATCATTTCCAATATAAATGCAAATAATAGTTTCTTCAAGTCTCAAAACGCGGTCCATGTCCATCATATAAAGCCCATCTATAAAAAAAAATGTTAAGAAAATCAGTATATGAATCAAAATAGTTTTAAAAAATGGACTTCAAACAAAAACCTTAACTGTGAAGAGCTCCCCTACCTTTTGCAGTCCAAGGAATCAAACAACTTGAACACTGATACATATCAAAGGCCCTGGAAGGGTAAGGAAGTCGCTCAGTGCCTATGACATTAATCAGCACACCATGCTCCAATTTGTTCTTCCTTTTCTGTGATGTTTTTACCGTCAAAATTGTCTGTTTCACGTTACGCTCTGCACTTTGAGTTTTTGTTTTAAAATAAAAAGGCAGAGTGCATCTCTGCACGACTGCAACTGCAAAATGAAATGATTTCTCTAATTATGAATTCAATTGTTGTTTTTATTTTATTATATAATTTTCATATATTATTTTGTGTGGTTGTGAGAAAGGGGATGCATTTAATAAAAATAATGTGTTTGATGTGTGTCATTTTTATTTCTGTAACATCGTAGTTTATAGAATCCTGTGACTTTTGAAAAGATGTACAAATATATTTTTGTATGTGATTTTAGTTTCCCATTCCGTTCGTGATGTTTTTTTTAATTTAATATATGAGTAATACCTGTTATAGTAATAGTTCAAATGATTATTATTTTTGAGTGTTTCATTGAAATCATGATGAATGTTCGATTATCTGATCCTATATGGAAATATAGTTTAGGTTTATGGAATTTGTAGTTTCCACTCTTGCATAATTTTTTTCTTTGTTCTTTTTTTAAAATCTAAAATTATTAGGAAAACCGGAAGTGTTATAGCAACAAAATAATAAGGAATTAAATAATACCATCCTCTAATATCATAAGTGGTCAACATTTCAATAAGAAAAGTACACGCGGAGCTCTATACATGGGGTCTCCATATTCATATTACTAAGGAGTAAGTTTATTTAGAAAGATGGTATTTGTGGCAATAGAGAGATTTATGGTTTGCTTAATTGATAGAAGGTGAATGCATACTTGTTAGTACTGCTGTAAAGGTAAGAAATTTGAAGTGATGTTGGAACTAAATGTCACTTAAATTATGTAGACACATTATTATCCTCTCCGAAGTATTTTTCAACTCATGTGCAATTGCTAGTATTACAATCTTTACTCTCTCCCTCTATTGAACGCAGTACAAATTGTCATTCAAAGAACAATGATCGTTTTATTATCATTGTAAGGAAAAAAGTAATAAATAACAAGTATTAGTAACATATATTATGTTTAATTAGGACACATCAATGTATGCTGAGGGGTAATCATTTGGTTAAAGTTATTTGGGTTTTGAAAATATTACCCAATACATACTGTCAATCAACATTTTAATCCGTAAATCAATTGAAATTGTATGCCCAAATGAAGTTACGCCTATCACTGTAAAAGCTTAGGTAAGATGTCTTTTTGTAACGTATTTTCCATTTGTAGCATTTCCACGACCTAGCTCATTGACGGTCTCAAATTGGAGACCTGTTTAACACACAGCAACACCGTCCTCACCACTCTTTCCATCTCTTCTGCATCAATACTTTCATCCAACTTGGGATCCACCACTTCCTCTGCAACCCTGCCTTCCTTCATCTTTACAGACACCCAATGCACCAAATTATCAGATTGATTTGATGCATTTCGCCCACTCACAATCTCCAGCAGCACAATCCCAAAGATATACACATCCGTCTTTGCCATAATGGGTAGATTTATCACCCACTCTGGCGCCATGTATCCCCACGTCCCCCCGAATTGTTGAGAATGAGAAGGCGTGAATTTATCACCCAGCTCTGGCGCCATGTATCCCCACGTCCCCCGAATTGTTGAGAATGAGAAGGCGTGATCTCTATCCACCAGCTCTTGCTAATCCAAAGTCGGACACCTTGGGACTCAATTTGTGGGTCTAAAAGTATTTTCTGAGGTTTCACATCGCAGTGAAGAATCCATTCCAGGCATTCTTCATGGAGGTAAGTCAATCCCTTCGTCGTGCCCTAGTGTGATTCCAAATCTCTCCTCCCAACCAAGAATTTCATGACTTTCTGCAAACAGATAACTGTCGAACGACGCATTCTCAACATACTCCTTCCAACCGCTTCACCGCCACAATCTTGTCATCACTCAAAACCCCTTTGTAAACACTACCAAAACCTCCTTTCCCAGCTTTATCTCGAAGTTATCTGTGGCTTTTTTCAGTCGTGCATAGTTATACTACTTGAACCCCATTGGGTTGGCGGAGACTTTAATATACATTTCGTTGAACACGGACGGAGAGCGATATCCGTTGAGAAGCAGGCTTTTGGGGTAGCATTTTCCGGTACCCTTCACGTAGCTGAAACCTGCACATTGGCTATCATTCATGCACGAGATCTTACATTGTTTTGAGACTAAGCCCAGGAGAGTAGCCCCGAAGATCGTTGTCGTAGAAATCTGTGTAGATGAGGTAAATAAGTTATGTAGCACGGGGTGGATCCTGGATCCAACAACTCTGTATCAGGATTGCAACCTTTGAACCGGTCTACAGGATCCTTCATGTGGAAACCAGGGATGCATGTACATGTAGCCTCAGGGCTATAAATGCACAGCTCGTTTATTCCACAGAGACCATGAACAGAGCATTCGATGGGAAGCGCCATCCAAGATATATTCCAGATGCCTCTATCTTCGTCCAAGGTGTGCAATCTCAGATTTCCATCTGGATCTAACGTCAATCTTCTCTGTAATCCGCTTCCACGACCATAATCCCACGTTGTAAAACTAAACTCATCGCTTCACTGGAATCTGCCCAAATCGTCAAAAACTGCATGACGGGTAATGTTGTATGATGCTCTACCGTTTTGAAAAATGGGCAGATAAGGAGTAGGCTAGTAATTGGAGGCTGCATATGACATTTTATACCTGAGCCGAAAGAATGTTGTCATAATCAAATTAAAGATGGTAGTATCCTCGAGAAAACAAGTCCTCGCCCAATCTGATTTGATATAACAATCAGATTGTTAGATATAATTATAGGAAATATCTAAAAGATGTAAATATCTAGAATAGTAAATATTTAAGACTCTAAAAAAATATCTAAAATCCGGTAACTTACAAATATTGGAGCTGTCGGAATTTGACACTTTCCAGCCAAGGTATCTTCAAAGTGGACGCCTACCGGCGAAATATTTCTATTATTTCTGTGGACTGTGAAAGCATGAAATCTTTGAATGTAATTTTGTTTAAAAATTGCACCGGTTTAATAATTTATTTTAAATTTCATTTTTAAGAAGAAAAAGTAATTATTAGAAATTATTTGGTTTTTTTTGTATGCAAGTATGACATTATAAATATTAAGAAGTATATTCAATACATTAAAGTTGATGTAAAAAAATTATTAAAAAAATCTTTAAAATAAATAGATTGAGTATCATCTTCAAGATACTTAGATGGATTATTCTTCTATCAAATATGAACAATTCAACCGTATGACACAAATATTAATTGACTCTTTATAAAATATGCTCACTATTATTATTTAGTCAAATTAGGAACATGAGCTTTATTACAAATAGAACTATAGGAGATAGATCAGGACACCTCCATAGAAGGCGAGATAACCTAGCCATCAACCTTTCTAATCTTCTCAATTTCTTCTAAGCCTTCACCCACTTCTTGAAAACTATTATAAGAAGCACGCTAACATTCAATAATACTTAGTGTTATGAATAGTGTTTATACATAAAAAAACACCATTAATAAAAAATTCAATCACTTCCCTTTGGCTTGAAGATTAATTGGCAGTGCCATAACAGGAGTAGGTGTACGGTCACACTTTATTTTTTCATTGGGGTTAACCAGAGTCCACTTCCATTTGGTTACTAAATGATGTAAAAATATCATGGTCTCTATCTTTGTAAAATCATAGCTAGGACATGTTTGAGGTCCTCCTCCAAATGGTGTGAACACATAGCGTGAAACTTGAGTGTCAAACTGAGATGGATCAAATTTATGTGGCTCATTGAAAATATCCTCATTCCATTGCATGGAGCTCGTCTCCCAAAATAACTGTCCATTAGAGAAAAAATTATTAGTTTGATGAATATGGATATTTTATATCCTTCAAACAAATGTCAATGAGATAAACAAATTGTTAAATTTTGATAAATCTGATTACTAATTCTATTTCATTTCATTTTTAATCTATCTTGAAGAAATGATATACTTGCCAGCCTTTGAGAATTGTATATCCTTGATATTCAACATCTTCATTTGCTTTCCTGAACCCACAAAATATGGGAGGGAATAAGCATAGTGTTTCTTGAGCCACTTTCCATGTATACTTCATTTTACGGAGATCTTCCCATGTAAGAAGTTCATTTGGTTGTTTTCCTTCTAATACTATTGTTTGCTCTGATACATAACAACATTGAAAACTTATATTGTTATGAAAGAAACAATGTTTTATAAAAGTGGAAACAATTTTAAAATGCACCAAAAAGTGTATCCAAATTTAAATGGTAAAATATGTATTTAGAGACAATTGAACGAGAAATTAAACCGTCTACAAATTCTATCATTGAAATCAGGGGCTCCATAAAAACAATGGGAAACATTGAAAATAAAATACCTTGTAGAATATTTTGGTAGATATTTGGGTTGAGTGCCAATCCTCTCACAAGATCTCCTCTTCAGTCAGGGGCTTGTCATTCTCATCCTTCATTGTGAGCAAACATGACATTAAGTCTTGGCCTTGCCTAGCTCTATTTCCCTTCTCCTCATGTCTAACAACAAAGATAACCTCTGAGATATCTCTATCACTATACGAAATTAAAATAAATGAATAATTAATTAAATACAATCCACATTCGCTGAAACTGTAATTTACTTTCTGAAATAAGCAATTTTTTAATTGGACAACATGAAGACTGGTTCTCATTCCTCTCCTTTTCCTCGAAACTCATTGGCTGCTTTCTTTTTTTTATTTTACAGTTTCCCATTCCTACTAATTTCTCCAAACTTGACCCCATATTTTCAGCCATATTTTTATTGAATTGAAGGCAATCAACACAGAAAATCGCTCCAGGTATCAAATTCGTCTAGAAGGCAACTCATCTATAAAAATCAAAGGTACGTGGTAAGGTCTGATCTTGGTTTTCATGTCACTTTTTGGGATTTTTTACAAATTGTTTAACAGAGTAAATTTAATCCAAGAGGCCATTTTTTGTTTATATTTTTCCGATTGATTTAGAGAGCAATTGATGATTTTAGCCTAGAGTGTCTCTTTCGATGATGATTTTCCTGCAAAAAACCCTTGCGGGTACTCTGTTTTCTTAAGAATGCAGATGATTGCATAATTTTAAAATAGAAACATATTGTTTACACATAGCATTCACAACAGTATTAATTCCATTAGCCAAAGTTTCCCTCTTGACACTGTCGCTCAGACTGAAATAAAGATCACAGGAAACTTCAAAAGTAAGCTTCTTCATCAATGACATCACTGTAATGATGTCTTTTCCTTCCCAACAATTAGAAAAATGTTGCAAAATGACAGGTTCCATTCTGTCCACGAATTTCTGTAAGGATTCTAGCTTCATGAAATGCATGATGGCGCCTCTTATCCACTTGTGCTCTTCCCCATCGAGTTCACCAATACCACGCTCCCCAAAAATCCTGGTGAAATTATTGGGCTGCTTGTTCATTATTTTGTTGCCGTCTTTGTGGAAGGGAAACTGGTTGCTTGCCTGACCGTCGAATAAAGTTGTGAAGAAGATCATGGTGGAAGAGCAGGGGTGGGAATTGAGATCAAAATCTGCACAGACATGGAGTGTGTTTGACACTAAAATATTATGCCAAGGTGAGGAAGGATCTCAAAATAAGTGTAATGAAAAATTTATAGCAGGATTTTATAGCAAGATTAAGAGATTTGAAACAAATTGAGGACTATAAATATCTAGGAAAGCAAAAATATCTATGACTTAACAAAATATCTAAAATCCGGCAACCTATAAAGTTAAGCCACCGGAATTTGACACTTTCCAGCAATGCCTTCTTCAAAGTAAACGCCTCCGGTGAATAAGAAACTCCTCAATTAACTGGGAATAGATTTTGGGATAAGTATCTCTCCCAGTTACTTAGTTTCAAGGCAAAAATGGCCTCCAAAAAAGGTTTATGTGTAGAGAGCGGAATATATTACAGCAAAAAAGAGCCTATCCCTCTCCCTCCACCGCATCAACACCTAAATCTGACTACCTACGTCTTCTCGCACCACTCCCACCACAATAATGCAGACGTCGCCTTCATCGACACTCCTCACTTACGCCGCGCTCCGCCACAATGTCAACGCCCTCGCTTCCGGCCTGCACCTTCTGGGGATTCGAAAGCGCGACATGGTGCTCGTCATCTCGCCCAATTCCATACACATCCCCTGTATTTACCTGGCCATACTGTCAATCGGAGCCATCCTCACAACCGTAAACCCGCTCAACACGGACGCCGAGATTCGAAAGCAGGTCAAGGATTCGAATCCCGTTATAGCCTTCACAATCCCGGAGCTCTTTCACAAGGCCCGCGCGACACAGCTGCCCGTCGTTGTCATAGAAACCGCGAGTCGAACCCCCGAACAGCAAGCGGGTGGATGTGTTTCTACTCTGCACGATCTGTTGCAGTCGCGCGTCGACGATTTACCGTCTGTTGACATAAAACAGGATGACACAGCAACGCTTCTGTATTCGTCGGGCACGACGGGGAAGAGCAAAGGAGTCATTGGGAGTCACAGAAACCATATTGCAATGGTGGCAGCAGGGTTGTTGCAGACACAGGATAAAAATCAAAATGACAGCGGTGAGAAAAAAGATGTGTATTTGTGCATTATGCCGCTGTTTCATGTGTACGGTTTTTTCTACACGGTGAGCTCCGTTGCGAAGGGGAACTGCCTGACCGTCGAATAAAGTTGTGAAGAAGATCATGGTGGAAGAGCAGGGGTGGGAATTGAGATCAAAATCTGCACAGACATGGAGTGTGTTTGACACTAAAATATTATGCCAAGGTGAGGAAGGATCTCAAAATAAGTGTAATGACAAATTTATAGCAGGATTTTATAGCAGGATTAAGAGAATTGAAACAAATTGAGGACTATAAATATCTAGGAAAGCAAAAATATCTATGACTTAACAAAATATCTAAAATCCGGCAACCTATAAAGTTAAGCCACCGGAATTTGACACTTTCTAGCAATGCCTTCTTCAAAGTAAGCGCCACCGGCGAATTATATGTATCCAATCTGGCTTCGCCCCTATTGATATAATGATCATAATATATACTCGTGGACCAGGCCTCTTAACTAAGGTGGAATTGATTTTTGACCGAATTTAATTTTTTAGAGTTGTAGAAGCAATTCCAGGATGCAACAAAGAGGTATGTTTGCGTTGGGTAGTAAGGTATGTATTTTGTGGCTATAGGGGTGCCAATAGTGGTATTTTGAGCGTTATATCTAGAAAGCATTTAATATCTGTAAACATCTAGATGTAGCTCCCCATTAGTAGTTAGTCATGCGGTCATCGTAGTAGCTTACAAAGAAACCCCATCAAGCCAAAAGATTACGGAGTTCAAGGAAGGGAATAAGGTGGATCTATTCAATGTACAAAACAATTATTGGATGAGGTGGCTTCTATTTATTTTCACCAAAAACACCATCCTCTTAACTAATAACTAATTATTCTTAGGTTTTGGTTTTGGGTTAGGCGGAGGCTTAGTTTGATGTTTTAGCAATAATCATGGAACATTCATTACCCACTAATAGTAATTCATTTCTGCCTCTATAATCCTTGTCAGAATTCTCTCTCGACTCCATTAGTAGCAACGAGAATCACCAACCATGTTTGCCAAGTTTTCAGTTAAGCAGAGGTTTAGTTTAATGTTTGAGCAATGATCATGGAAGTATCATCACCCATTGGTAGTAGTTCATCTCTGCCTCTACAATCCTTCTCAAAATTATCTATTGACTTCATTGGTAGCAACTTGCATCAGTGTTGGGTGAAAATTTTGTTGTTGAAAATACAGTCAACAATTCAGGGGACATTAATCCCTCCTCTTTAATGCGGAGGTTTCCTTATTCAGATCAAAATCTGGGACTCTCGAATATTTAAAAACTAATAATTTCAAATAAGGATGTTGGTAACATTAATTAATTTCATGATTTCAAATACAAAAGAAGGGTCAAGAGGACAATAGTCAAAAGAACGCAACTATGCGAGCTTCTTAGCAAGAGGGACGAATATGGGACACACAACTCCCTTTCAAATTTATCTATCAAGGAGTCACAGTTCCTTCTTAATCGTTCAAGATCACCACACCTACACGGATGAAAATAGGAAAGAAAGAGCTAACACAACTTTCAAATAAGAAGAGTGCAGATCTTATCCTACTCATACATGCCAACATAACTTGATGATATACATGTCTGCATAATAAATTTTATCACATTAAAAAAGATTTAAATTGAATCAGAGTTCAAAAAATCCCGAATCTATGTATCATAACACAAAGTTTTAGAATCCAAATAATGCAAACGATACATGAAATGCAATAGAATCGTGAAAGGAAAATAGACAGAACAAAGAGGAGAAAGGGTAGGGTTCTTCTTCTGTATTTAGAATCAATATTTATTACACCAAAAATGTACTAACATCTAACCCCTTTTACAAATAAAATGAAGCCTTATATAGGCAAAGGGGAAAGGAGTAACCACCCTAACTAACTAGTCGCTTCAATTAAGTGATAAAACACTTAATTAAATGAGTTACATTCAAATGACTTTATATTACATATTTCCTTTTTATACAACAAAGTCAATGACAAAATAGAACAACTAGAAAATTATGAGCTTGAAGAAGGGAAGGAGGAGACAACAAATGTATGAAATTTTAACTTTAAGACATGCATTCTAAAAATTTTGACTACAACTGAGATCTCTATTTCTCGTGGCACGATGGTATTGGTCAAATTTCTCATCCATGCTCCCAAATAATTATCGATCTCCGAACTTGTTCCACCATACCAAGAGAGTCCCTTTGCAACTTCTACAATAACATTGTTGAGCTCTAATAATTTTTCCATCTTGTCCTTATTAACAAGTTTTTTCTTAAATAAATCTTCCTTAATAAGAGTGTTAAAATATGCCTTGATTTGATCAACAGAGTTCCTTTCAGATGAATTATATTTGAAGAGGTGACAACGAAGTGTTGATTGAATTTTCTCGCTCATGTTTCAAGTTAATGGAATAATGGCAAGAAAATAGGAAAATCCAAATTATGAGAGGGTTTAAGGCTACCTCCTGATCTGTGATGACGATGAAGATGAAGATGAAGGTACAGGCACAAAGATCCTCTCTGTTGCGAGATCGATAACTTGCACAAAAAAGAGAAGATAAACAAGAAAACGATTAGTAGATAAGATGGTGGGTTTCCTGAAAAGGTCAGTCTCGAGAAGTGATAACTTCATAGTGATGGATGTTAACCCTCTTTGATAAAAAGATAGATAAATGATAATGGCTAAATAGGATGCAACCGATAACAAAGTAAAACATCGATTCGAGATATGCTAAAGATGATAAGATGAAGATCTGATAATGATAATGAAATCAAACCTGTTCGGGTTGACGATGACCCGATACTGACAGGTACATTCGATGACGACTGTAGCAGAGTAGATCAGAAAGAGTGCAGAAAACAAATCTAAAATAGAATCGAAAACACTGAGGAGGCTATGATGTTGGGATGCTAGAGGAACATAAAATATGTAAAAATGATGTAGTTGGCAGAAATAAGGGTTGATGTAGATCAGGTCGACGGCGGCTAGACTGGATCGTCGAAAATTGGTGTAGTGAAGATGAGATCTAGAATGTCAGGTGGACAGAGCAGAGGGCTAGAAGATCTGTGATACTGCAAGGACTAGAAAACAGGTGGTAGAGAAAGTAGAATGCATAAAGTATGATAGATATAAATTGGATCGACGATGAATAGGTAGATTCAATGATGACTGAGGATAGATTTAGGGTTTGAAAGGATTAATATATGGTAAAGGGGTTATGGGAAGAGATAAATGAAGGTTGATAAATTTGAAATCTCCCAAGTGACGTGCAGACCTGCAAGACTGATGCAAAGAAATGAAACAATGGTGAGAATCCAAGCAACTCTAAATCTTCAAATCTCCAAGGATGGCATACAAGATCTCCAAGATAGCTCCAAGTTGATGGTTACAACTCTAAATAAGAGAATGAAACAAAGAAAATTCGCAAGAAGGATGAATTCTAAAAATGCATCCTCCTGAGAGGGAGGGGTATAGGTATACTTATAGGGTTGATAACGACCCGCATGGGTCGCTGGCAACTAAATAAGACCGTCGAGTTGTGCGGTGGAGATGATGATCAACTCAATGCAAAAGGGCCCTAAAGAGGCTAAATTAGGGTTTCAGGCTCTTTAGGTGGGTTAGGGTTGTATAGGGAGGATAAAAGGTGGTTGGAGGGTGGAAATGCATTGAATGATGGTAGATGGGAGTCTAGGGATGATAAATGAAGTGTTTAGGGATGATATGACGCCCAAAATTTTCCACGTCAAAACATCTCAAAACAATGACACAAGGATTAGGAGATTATGACAATTTTTTTTGAAAGATTAAGTGCGTTAATTAAATCTCGATAACATTATTCGTGATTAATTAGAATCTTACTAGATTAATCAATCATTCTCCCGTTGGATTAATTTCATTTAATCAAACTGGAATGATCATTTCAATTTCCCGTAGCATTGCGACAATAATTACTTTTTGAATTTAATTAAATTATTTTAATTAATTAACTAACTTAATTAATTTATTAAATAATCTACAAATTAATTTCATTGATTTTTCCCACTAAGGTTAATAATAATATTTAAATTTAAATCATGTCTAAACTATATTTCTTCGCTAACATTAATAAAACCTAGCATGCTAAAGTTTATTTAAATTAATTGTTAAATTTCCCTTAAGCACTTATAATTAAATTCCTAACAAAAGACAATTCCTAGACCATTCCTTTATTAATTAATTTTCCCCTTAATACACTTAAACATCCACAACTTAATAAATTAAAACCCTTTTATTAAAATTCCCCTCATGCATTAATTTCCCACTAGAACTAATCACAACACCTATGCACATACATAAATTAACACCATTAATTTAATATCCTAAAACAATAAAATGCCAACACCCGTAAACATCTCTTATCCATTCCATTAAATACATTTTCTCGAGCATTATAAAGTTCATTAAAAATTATTTACCCATTATTAAGGAAGGAGGATTGAATCACATCCGTAGGATTGATTGAATCCTCTCCCTTAAATCTTAGGTCATTCCTACTACCCTAAATTTCCTTCTGCATTCCTATAAGATTCATTTCTAACCCTAAGTACCTTTGTTTGCACAGGTCTAGCTATAGGGAGGCAAAAATGAAGGCAAGGGCAGGAAATGAGAAAATATGATGAAGAAGATGTTACAGAGTCAACAATGGGAGGATTTTCTCCCATATCCGCCATGCTTATTATTTATTTCCTGAAAAACTTCCACAATTCTATTATTATGTTTCTTTCTTTTATTTCTTCCAAGTTTGATAAATCTGCACTTTTATTTTTCTCGATATAATTCTACCTTGAAAGAAATGTGTAATTTATTTTACCAGATTGAAGAATGAGGATATATGTATATGTACACACACACACACACACACAATTACCTATTTATAATTTTTGAGTGTAAAAGTGATGTTTTTAACCTGATTAAAGGTTGGGCGCGGCAAGGAGGGCGACCTAGCCGCATTTGTTATGTTGCAGGTTTGGCTGCGGATCTGCTGAGTTGTTGTTTTTATGCTGCTAAGCTACTATTTTTTGGATGTATTCCAGGAAGTTGGTTTTTTGTCGCTTGCCTTTCATGTTAAAAATTAATTTTGATCTTTTCTACAGTGTCTTTCATTTGATCAAAATGGTTATAATAGCTTGTAGATAAATGTATAAGCTATCTACATTCCTATATTTTAATATATGTATATATATTATACATACACAAGTTTATAAGCCTAAATATGATTTTTGCCAAATGTGCAGGGAAAGAAAACATAATTAATATGAGGAAGTAAATAAAAGACATACCATCACACAGATCAACCATCAACATTTTCGCTTAAATAATTTACTAAATTTCTAATATGTTTTACAGAATTTTCAAAAAAAATCCACTTGCCTAATAAGGCAGAATAGACAATGATTTTCTAATTAATTACAGACTGCCATTTCCTTCCAAATTCTTACAAGGTTTTAAAAAAACGATTTCCAGAATTACCTCAAAGGCACATTTTACAACAGTTACGAAAAATACAAACTTTCTAATACTTGAAGAGAATACAAATTTTTACATAGGGAAGAACTTTCAAATAATTATAGGGCTTCCAAATAACTTTAAGTATTAACAAAATTACAAAAAGGATTAAAATGCAAGACTATACAAGCCCTCCATTGAAAATGGGGGAGAGAACATGCCAAATCTCTTCCAAAGAAATCTTGCAACTCCACCAAAACTACGACTTCTCCATCACATCTTTTTCACACCAATAAAGGAGAGAGGGCTAGAAAACGCTCTCCTCCCAACCAAATCTCAATGAAGGGGTGAAATCATTCCCCTTCATTGACCCTTGAGCTCCAACCAAGTAACAATGAAGATATTTCACAACCATGGCAACAACAAGGGCTTCCACATAAAGATATACACACACAAGAATTTCATGCAACATAAAAACAACAATAAGAAACCTACAATTTTCTTTCCATAGCTCAAAAAGACTCATTATTAGAGTCAAAAGGAGAGAAGAAACATGGGAAACCCTCTTTTACCTCCTAAGTGGGTTAAGTGTTCACCTTGAAACCTCCAATATTTCATCATACACAATCTCTTATGCCTCCCTCAAACTCTTTTGACTCCCTCAAGTAGATTTTACAAAAATAGTCAAGAATTTTCCCCTCATCCCTCCGCAAGGTGGAACACTCTTCCCACAAATACCTGCAAAATTCACATGACTCTTATACCTCCCTCATGGCTCCCATTTTCTTCCTCCCTACACCTTCTTAAGGAAAACTACCCAACCCAACCCATAAACATACATACATTCAACAATTTTACATTCCATAAACATTAAAAAAAAGCAATCAAAGGATCATGATCCTACCTTGCTATTTGTGGCACCTTCACTTTCCAAGCAATCCAAGACTTAAAAATCCTTCACCAAAACAAGAAATTTCTAAGCAAGCACTCTCTAAATCCAAAATCCAAGTAAAAACGAGTAAAACCAAGTAACCCCAACATCGTCCAAAAGATGCAATTAAATAGAAAAGGAGGGAGAGGTGATGTGGCTCCATGTAGGATGCTAATTCATATCCCTCAAATCCACATCACCAATCTCACACAAGGTCCCAAAAATAATTAAGAGGTAGGTTGAGGATATTACATTGCCAATTTTGCACACAAGCTCAAATTACACATTTCAAAACTAATTTAGGAGACCAAGAGAAGGAGAGAAATGATTACCTCTTTTTCACCAAAATATCATGATTAGGGGCTAAATATGACCCTTCAAGTCATAGTTATGGTTTGGGAAAGGAATTAAAGAGTGTGGGACAAGTAAAACGTGTCCCACAAGCCTTCAAAATTGGGCTCAAAGCCCAAATCCGAATTTTGGGTTTAGGGTGGCACACATACCAATGAAAAATTAAAAAAAATAAAACAAAAGAGAAAGGAACAAAGCATATTCCAAGGAATATCTAACCCTCCAAAAATCCACATCATCATACTAACCATAACCCTTACAATTAATCATAATTAAGCCAAAAACACATAACATGCATAATAATCAAAAGGGAACATTATCTCACACCTAACAATTTACATATCCAAATTAGGGTTACATTTACCACATAAAAACATAAATAAAATCACAACATCCACATTAACATAAATAACATAACCACATTCAAATAAAATAACATAACTACAAATGCCCATGGTCACATGGTGAGGTGCTCCCCCGTGGAGACATCCTAAACGACGACAACAAGAAGACGACACAACACAAAGCACGGTAGCTACCAAGGTGACCGTGTTATGAAATTACGACATTCCTTCATGGTTGGCTTTCCTAGTATCTCTTTGTTTGTGTGATCTTTGTTTCCTGCAATCACAAATAATACCACCTTCGACTTCATGGCCGCATCAATACATCACAAAAATAAAACACATATAAAGCATCATCATATAATCATCATCAAATATCACAGTACGTAACTCTATTCTAATTCAAACATTTACAACTGTTCATGATCACAATTCACATTTTATTACAATTCACACAATCCATATATTGATTATCAAAATCATCTCAGAATCAATAAATCCATAATATCAATATAAACACGGTTAGACGATGCATCAAAACATAGTTGCAATTGTTATGCATCTAAGATGTCAGTATATAAGTAAAAAATGCTAATTAATATGTGCCACAATGTCTAACAGTGTTTACCAGGCATAAAAACAATCCATGATAATAGTCAAATCAACATAGTAATGAAATTTCCGTATAGTCTAAACGCTATCCAAAATAATATATCAATAACCATGTCTCTAGGTAGCTAGTAAACAAGAGTATAACAAGAACAAGTGTCGAAGAGAAGTGGGCATTACAAATGAGACAAAGAAAATGGATGGTTTTAGGGGTAATTAAATGCGATTAGGGGTGGATTATGGAAGATAAAATAATAGTGGGATTAAGATATGATTGAGGTGGGAAAATGAGATTTAAGAGGGAAAGATTTTTTTTTAGGAATAGAGGTATGTATGTTCAAGATGATGATGAAGGGGAGCGAATGCAAGATGGGGGACAAGATTACCAAAAATTATTGTCTACATTTGCCCATTTTTCATGTGTTTGTGTTAAGAAAACCACGAGACAAAAACAAGAAGTGATAGAAGATGATAGGTGAGGTGCTCTCCCTCAAACTAGGGATTGATGACATGGAGAAGAATCGATAACTAGGTTGAAAGAGATAGATGATGGAAAGAGGAAAAATTTGGAAATGATGAGAAAATATTAGAAGAGATGCCCCAAGTGGAGAATGATGTGACCATTGCAAGAGGGGGATGATAAAAAAAAAAAAATAATATCAAAATATGGTAGTGATCCTAGAATCACATCAATAGGGAATATAACACGACCTTAACAAAGGTGACGTTAATGTCCTACGGACCAATGAGTCATCCAAAAACCATTTTAAGATGGAGGGAATCCACTCAGATGGATGAGATAAAGATGATAGGAACCATGAAAACACATCGGTAGGGAACATAACACAGCCTCAATGGAGGTGACATTAATGTCCTATAGACCCATGAGTCGAAAAATATCAGTGCGAGCTGGAGGGAATCCAATGGGAATCCACTTGGATGGATGAGATAAAAATGACAGAAACCCTGCAAACACATTAGTAGGGAACATAACACAACCTCAACGAAGGCAATGTTAATGTCTTATGGACCCATGAGTCGACAAAGATCACTATGAGATGGAGGGAATCTAATGGGAATCTACTCAGATAGATGTGCAAGCCATGGGACCAATGGATCAAAATAGGAAATCAAAAATATGCACAAAAAAATGCGATGGATGTTCAAGACAATGGTCATACGAAAATGCCGAGGGCAAAAGAGTATGGGATATCCTTCATACACGAGGAATCAAAAAAATATGCGTCCTGGTGGGATTGAGATGGAGAAGATGGCCATAATGGTGGGTTTGAGATGAAAGATGATTCCCCAGGAGGGAACATGAAGATGACTACAGAGTGAGCTACTAGATGTGAAGAGGGATGCATGACAAGATAAATAGATAAGAGGATAACAAAATAAGCTAAAAAAGACAGACTAAAGTGTGTTATGGGTGACACATAATCCTGAAGTGGAAGAAAAGATAATTTGGAGAGAAATATCGGACAAGACGGGATAAAATATGAAAATTAGGGTTGGGTCAATGACGATTGGATGGGTCGACAATGATTTGGATTGGGTCGACGACGATTGGGCGAGTCGACGGTGACTGGGTTAACACGTCTATATATGTGACAGCGATGGCCGACAAGGCTCATTTTCACGCCACAATTTTGATGATTAAGAGCTATGAGAGATATAAAAACTTGAGATTTGAGTGAGATGCAAGCCAATATAGGAAGAAGGAAGCGCTAGAGGTCCCAAAGAGCGGTAAGTCTGAAAACCTAGCTTAGTTTTGGATTTTTAGTTGATTTTTTTAAATTTAATTTTTAATTTTTTTATGGGTGCCAAGGGGAGGTTGGCGGTGACTAGGCACGATCATCTTCAAGTAGGGGAAAAGCGACGTTGACATGATAAGGTTCAACATCGACTGGATAGATATGTGATTGTATTGATTAAATTTGATGATGAATGATGACTTTTTATTATTTGAGGATGATGAATGCACGTTTGGTTGATTTTTGCAAGAAAGAGACACGTTGTATTTGAGAGACAAAGTCCCAACCATGTTAGGGATGACCAGGGCCGATGTTACAGATGCAGAGTGGGACCATTTGGATGTAGTGGGATTGTGTGGATTCTTTCATTATCATAGGCTTCCTAGAGACACATGGTTAATCATAGCCTTGATAGACAGATGGGAATTGAGGACCAGTACCTTTTGGTTTTAGACTAGAGAGATGGAGATCACATTGGAGGACGTGTATCATATCTTAATATTACTGATATAGGGGGCACTGATAATTCCTATTACAATGGAGGGTAGGATGGCTGCATTTACGTGGTTATTTGGAGTGGATTCCCACCAGATTTCCTTTCTATTAGGGGAATTTCATATTGAGACACGTTATCAGCCTGTGACGGTTGGAAACTGGTTGATTTGTTTGGTCATGATGGCACTTTCCTACTATACCTTACAAAATTCAAGTGGAACCCAATTTCGATGGGCCTTAGCAGGGGTGGTGGCAGATATTGTTGAGCACAAGACAATGTTCGCTTTTGGAGTAGCCCTCCTAGCATAGGTGTACTAAGAGCTTTGGATGTATGTGTCAGGGAGGAGGTCAGGTATGGATGTGGGATTCTTTCTATACTGTTGGGCATATGAGCACATTATTATAGTGAGGCGGCCAAGGATTCCTTGGATCACAGGGAATCACATAGAGATGGAAATTAGATTTTTGAGATGGAGAGCTGACCATGATCATAGAGATAGGGTGAGAGAGGAGAGGAATGGTATGCTAATATATTGGGAAGCTTGGAGGTAGATGATGTGAGATGAAGACCATACATAGGTTTCCTTGCATGGTCGGGCATATATATCCAACTGACATGTATGAGGAGAGTTATATGGGTGCAGGGGAAGATGACATAGATGGTGGAGGCACTGTAATTTATGCATGTGATGAGGAAGTTTGGAGTGTGGTTCACACGGTGCTTGGAACCCAATCAGATATATGTGGGATGAGATAGAGAGGGAACTTCCTAGTCCTATGATGGCAGACCCATAAGTGGAGCAGAAGGAGCCTTGGGATATCCACGAGGATGATGAAGGAGTTGGGGAGGGTTTTTTAGAGTGGATGACACATGAGTGGGAAGCCCAAAAAGATGACGAGGCAACACAAGTAGGAGGAGATTTATCAGTGCCAGTAGGATGAGAGGAAAAAATTCCTATATGAGGATTGGGTGGAGATGGAGGTGCGGTGGCTAAGATTTCCCAATTACAAAAAAAAATGGATGCTACTTGCAATGAGTGAGATACCGTGTGCCAGGAGATGAATGTGATACGCCATGAGAGGGACTTGGCTACACAACAACGGGATAAATACCACAAACAGAAAGAGGTGTTATGGGCCAAATATGGAAATTTGGGTAATGCATATGAGGAAATAGAGGGCAAGGCTCAGAGAGCCACATAGGGGGTGGGACATATGGCACCACCTAGTTTTATGACACTGGAGCAGTACCAAGCCCTTGGAGATGAGGTGTGCTACTATGAGTGCATGGTGACTACATGATTACCTGATGTAATGCAATAATGTAATGCACTATGAGGCATACTTGGTTGGAGGGAGGTGATTGGTATGACATGCGATGTCAGGGAGTACAACCAACTTAGCATAACTGTGGTGTGATGGTCGACCAGATGGTGGTTAGGGAGGTAGACATGAAAATGCCTTGAGAATCAAAGCCTCGTATCTTGTGTTCACTTAGTAGTGGATAAACATTGTAAATAGGTGTTGATATCAATTTTGATGTATATATTTTGAGATAGATCCCAATTTAGGCCTATCACGGATGTATAAACACTTTGATTATATATATATATATATATATATATTATATATATATGTATATGTAATGAAATTACTTGTATAATTCAGATTAAGAGCAATAATAGAACACCAAATAACACAATATTTTAGAATAATGATCTCAATATGCAATTAGAATAGCTTTGCCACTTCGAGGGGGCAACCTCCAAACCATATAATAAGACTCAAATGCTTAAATGATAATGAAATACTACTTATAATCCCCTATATATACTATTCATATGCTATGGCCATCACCAAGGCCGACTTATTAAGCATGAGAAAGTATAAATGAAATAATAAAATGATATGGTAAGCCACAAGTCGGTTACTCATATCCTAATACAAGCAATAGATTAAGGGCATAGCATGACATTCCCCTTCAAACCAACATTGTCCTCAACGTTGAATAATCCTGGATGTTTCTGCAGAAAACCCTCATCCTCCCAGGTAGCGTCTTCTATGCTCATTATTCTTCCACTTGATCAGATATTCCTTAATGTCTCTAGTTCTCAACCTCTTAGTATGTGTTTGTAGAATCTTCTCTGGCTCCAAAATGATTCTTCCTTCCTCGTCAAGTTCTGGTAACTCTATCTGGGCTTCAAATTTTTGTCCAATAACCTTCTTCAGGCATGAAACATGGAATACTGGGTGTATGTGTGAAGATGGAGGCAACTCTAGTTTATAAGCAACACTACCAATTTTCTGTAGAACCTGATAAGGGCCATAATATTTAGGAGCAAGTTTGTTTTCATTTTTCTATTGCTTTAGGGGAATCTATTTGTAAGGCTAGAGACGTACAAAAACTCTAGTCACCAATTTCAAAATGTCTTTCACTAAGGTGTTGATTTGTTTGTTGTTTCATCCTGTTTTGTGCTAATGCTAAATTCTCCTTCAAACTAGCCAAAACCTGTTGTTGATGTTGAATGTGTTCCTCAACATCTCTGACCTTAGTTTGCACCCTCAAGGAGGAAGTGATAGAAGGTGGATGGTAACCATATAATGCTAAAAATGGGGTCATTTGAGAAGAGGTATGAAAAGATGTGTTATACCACCATTCTGCCAGTGGTAGCCATTTAATCCACCTTTCCTGTTTATCTGATACAAAACAACGTAAATACCTCTCTAAGCATTTGTTGGCCACTTTTGTTTTCCCATCAGTTTGAGGATGATAAGATGAACTGTGAGCTAGTAGAGTACCTAAACATGAAAATAATTCCATCCAAAAATTACTTGTGAAAATAGGATCACGATCACTTACAATTATCTTTGGGGTTCCATGTAGCCTTTGAACTGTCTCCAAAAAAATAGCTACGACTGTACTGGCTGCAAATGGATGTGATAGGGCAAAAAAATGGGCATATTTTTTGAGCCTATCCACAATCATGAAAATAACATTCTTACCCTTTGAACAAGGAAATCCGGTGATGAAATCCATGGAGACCTCCTCCCATCTCTGGCTAGGAATTGGTAAGGGTTGCAACAAACCTGGTGTCTTAATTATTTTCGCTTTGTTCTGTTGGCACACTAAACACTCTGATACAAAATTTTGTACATCCCCCTCGAGTCCTTCCCAAAAGAATTCTCTTTTTATTCTATGATATGTCTTCAAAAACCCAGAGTGTCCTCCAACAGGTGAGGCATGTAGCTCTGCAAGAATCTTATGCTTCAACTCAGAATCTTTACTCAAGTATAACCTATCCTTGTACCATAGGGAATTACCTTTCCACTCAAATTTGTTAGATGTTATAGATCCTTGCTTGATATTCTGTATTAGAGATTGTGTATCCTTATCTTGATTCCATTCCAATCTTGCTTCATCCACCCAATCGGCCATCAACATGGACATTCCACATAGTAAGGCATCTGCGGATGTATCCCTTCTGGACAACACATCAACTACTACATTTTCTTTACCTTTTTTGTATATGATTTCAAAATCATAACCCAACATTTTTGTTACCCACTTTTGTTGTTCCTCAGATGATAACCTTTGCTCCAAAAAGTATTTGAGACTATCATGATCAGTTTTTACCTTGAAGTGTCTACCCATGAGATAGGGCCTCCATTGCTTGACCACATGAAGAATAGCCATCATTTCTTTCTCATAGACAGGTTTGAGCAGATCTTTTCCTTTGAATTGGTGACTCTCAAATGCAATTGGTCTTCCTTCCTGCATTAGAACTGCTCCCAATCCTGATCCTGAATCGTCACATTCAACAATGAAGGTTTTTGAGAAGTTGGGAGTAGCCAAAACTAGGGTGCTGCACATGGCTTCCTTTAGCTACTCAAAGGATTTAGTGGCTATGTCTGTCCAATGGAAGGCATCCTTCTTTAGCAATGTAGTGAGTGGGGTTGCTATTCTACCATATCCCCGCACAAATCTTCTGTAGTACCCTGTTAGTCCTAGGAACCCACGAAGATTTTTGAGATTTTTGGGCCTTGGCCATTCCACCATAGCTTTGATCTTCTGAGGATCAACTTTAACACCTTCATGGGATACAATATGACCCAAGTACTCTACCTCTTGTACACCAAAAGAACATTTGGATGGATTTTCATACAGAGTATGTTTCTCCAAAACTTCTAACACGTTATTTACAAGTTGTAAGTGTTCTTCCCATGTCTTACTATAAATCAATATGTCATCAAAGAAAACTAATACAAATTTCCTTAAAAATGGCCTAAAAATAGTGTTCATCAAGCTTTGAAAGGTTGAGGGTGCATTTGTAAGACCAAAAGGCATTACCAAAAACTCATAATGGCCCTCATAGAGTCCTGAAAGCTGTTTTATGAACATCTTCCTCTTTTATCCTAATTTGATGGTACCCCGAACGAAGATCTAATTTTGTGAAATAAATAGCACCATGCAATTCATCAAGTAAATCATCAATTACTGGAATAGGAAACTTATCTTTGATGGTGTACTTGTTGAGTTCTCGGTAATCTGGACACATCCTCCATGTTTCATCCTTCTTACGTACCATGACCACTGATGAAGGAATATGCACACTGGCTATGCCTAATGATACATTCCTTCAACATTTCCTCCACCATTTTCTTGATCTCACTTTTCTGCGAATATGGGTATCTGTATGGTTTGATGTTAGGTGTTTGGCTCCTTGGAATCAACTAAATGGCATGATCATGATCCCTAACTGGTGGTAGTCCCTTTGGAATTGCATCAAAAATAGATGAGTGAGCATCCACAATCTTCTGAAGATCGGGGTGGCATTGAAGACTTTGTATTTTGTACTTCTATGGAAAATAGATTTGCTATAAATCCATCCACTCCTTTTCTGAGAACCTTATGCATCTGATGAGAGCTAATAATCTATGGAGACTTAGCTACCATCCCATTTAATTGTATTGTCCTTCCCATCTGAATGAAATCGCATGAATAATTCTTGGAAATTCATCTCTATAGTACCTAAGGTTGTGAACCATTAGACCCCCAAAACAATATTTACCCCTCCCATAGAAATAGCAAACATAGGTGAGTCTAACATGTAGTCTCCCATGGAAAGCTTGATACTATGGCACTTTCCTTTGCACTTGACTCTTCCACCATCTGTAATCATAACTTTCATTTTTGGAGCTGGGTAAATAAAAAAATTGAGGTGGGCAGCTAACTTACTATTTATGAAGTTATGAGTACTCCCCGAGTCAATCAAAACTGGCACCTTCTATTTTTTGAGATAGCCAATAACCTTGAGTGTTTGAGGAGTAATAATACCAGACAATGCATGGCAAGAAATTATAGGTTGGTTATCCTCTACTTCATCTTCTACTCGTTTCCTTAGCCTCTCCTTTAATTTCATCTTCCTCATCATCCTCATTGCCTCCGTCAATATAGAACAACTTATTCTCAGCACATTTATGTCCCAATCCATATTTGCTATCACAGTTAAAACATAATCCTTTTTCTCTCTTTTCTTCCATTTTGCTGAGGAGTCAGTCTAATTGGCCTAACAAATGAAGGGGAAGAGATACTATGGTCTCTGGTGTTTATGAAAGGTGGCCTGCCTACTACAAAGAACTTTTTCCTCTGCATGATGTGCCATGATAATAGAATCAGAGACCTTGATTGGATTAAACATACTGTACCTCATGCTCGACTGTGGTCCTTAAGACCCCCAAGAAACAAGTCATTCAAATTCTCTTCTGGAATATTCTCTTACCCTTAAGGATAGGTTTTAGAATTCATGCATATAATCTTTAACTGATCCTGTTTTTCGTAACTTTTCTAATTGAATAAAATAGTTCTCTGAAACACTGGAAATAAAGTGCAATTACAACTCCTTGGTAAAAACTATCCAAGTGACACCTAGACCATTCTTCTGCCTCTGAGCACATAACCAATTATACCAAACAAATTGGTTAGGTTCAAGATATAGGGATGCCAATTTCACATTTTTTCCTAATGGTGTTTATTGCAACTCAAAGAATTTCTCCATTTGATTTATCCAATTCAGGGGATCCTTACCATCAAATTTGTGCATATCCACTTTTAGCATCATGTTCCGTGGTTGCGAATAAGTTTGATTCTGATGGGACTGGAAAAGTGATCCAATATGGTTAGTTTGTCCATAATTTTGAACTGAAGGTCCTCCTTGGTTGATATGGGCCGAATTTGGGCCATACTAGTTACCCTTTACATGTTGCATGATATCATCTAACCGATGATTGATTTGGGCTATGTCTCCTTTAGAGGCCATCTCAGATTATACATTTCGCAACTCATACTCAAGTTAGCTCACCTTATGATCAACTGAGGTAAACCCTAGTGCTGAGGAATATGTATTTACCCCTGCTAACTCCATCTCTTCAACCACTACCCCATCTTTATCTGGGGTTTTACCTGGAGTAACCGGATTCTTTTTTACTCTTGTGGAAGGCCCCGCCATGATGTCAAACCTTAGGGTTTAGGGTTTTGATACAATTTTATCTGAACAGGAAAAAACACAGAGAAGATACTAATACTATTTTTTTGAGAGATTTCTGAAAATGTATAGAACTTGAAAATTTTCCACAATTTGCACCCTAGGGAACAATTTTATGAAAAAACCTAAATTTGTAATAACTTTTGCAAAATAAATAAAAAAAGTTTTAAATTTTTAGGGAACCTTACTTGAAATGCTTTTAAACTTCGATAAAATTATCTCCCACCAATTCGCTTTGGTTCGCAATATGTGGTGGAAACAAAAAATTAGGGTTTTTGCCCTAATTTCAGCCCAGATCGCAGCTCTGATACCACTTGTAATGAAATTACTTGTATAATTCATATTAAGAGCAACAATAGAACACAAAATAACACAATATTTCAGAATAATGATCTTAATATGCAATTATAATAGCTTCACCACTTCGAGGGGGCAACCTCCAAACCATATAATAAGACTCAAATGCTCAAAAAATAATGAAATACTACCTATAATCTCCTATATATACTATTCATATGCTATGACCATCACCAAGGACGACCTATTAAGCATAAGAAAGTATAAATGATATAATAAAATGATATGGTAAGCCACAAGTCAGCTACTGATATCCTAAGCCACAAGTCGGCAATAGGTTAAGGGCGTTAGCACTGGTGGGTAGGGAGGCAGACATGAAACTGCCTTAAGAATCAGAGTCTCATATCTTGTGTACCCTTGACAACATGGATCAACCCTTGTAAATAGGTCCTGATATCGAACATCAAGTCTATCGTCTATGCACATTCATCTCAATTGAGGCCTATCAACGAATCTATAAAAAAATTGATGATATAGGTATATATATATATCCATGATGATCATGATGAGGCCGCAATGACTGTTCCAAAGAATTCATATCTGTTAAGAGATAAAACCAGAGTAGATTATTCTTCATATTGATGCTCCATATATACACTTAAAATAGGCCCTTTGACCAAGCTTTGATAGATGATGAAGCTGCTTTGAAATCCTTGATTCTCATATTATTCTTCTTTAAAAACTTAAATCTTACATGCATAGGGGAAAAAAATCCCCCAGATCATCACTAGAACTGACCAACATTTAACAGGGGAGCCAAATTTTATTATATGATTGATATTATAATCCCTGTGATGGAGTATGATTATGACAAATTTTTTAGCCTGTAAATCTAGAAAAGAATTAGATCAAGGAGTAGATATGATCTAGAAATTTTTTTGGATGTCTGAGAATTCCCTAGATCTCCATAAACTATAGAAAAATTGATGTGATATATGTAGATTAGATGTGATTGGCATTAGATTAGATGTAGATGGTAGATATGATTAGATATAAATGTTGTGATGTGATGTAGATGAGATGGTAGATCTAGAGTGGATATGAAAGTGATAGTTGTAGATGTCAATTGGATTGAATTATGATATAAGATGGTGCAATTGAATGGGATGTAATAGGTAAAATGTGACCTCAATTGAGTGACCCAAACATAGAAAAAGTTCACTTCATCGTAGTAAGGGGCACATGTAGAGTGGATGCTTTTGGACCAAATTGGAGGTAAAACGTGAAAAGGAATATGTAGAAAGTGGTGCACTTGTGGCTTATAGTAGGTGTTAATACATAACTAACGATAATTAGTATTTTTAAGATCATGTAGGAAAGATGAAATGTGTTCTTGTACACCTACTACAGACATGACAAAGGGGTTTAGATGTATCATGTATGGGGAAAGTAGATTTTCCTTAGGTGGTTGTTCTAGGTCTATGCCCCAGTTATGAGCAATATGGCGCAAATTGATAAATGCAGGAAGTCTTCTATAGATGGGAAAGATGATCGATGTAGGAATCTTTCCTAGGATGCTTGTTTTTGAAATTTTTTTATTTTTCTTTTAATATTTGAAATGCTCATCAATGTGGGCATCCTTTACTTCTATGATATAAGAAAGTAACCATCATTTGAGGGAGTGGTATGCAATTAGGGATTCTGATTTGGATTTTGATTTTTTCTTTTTAGATGGCATGATAAGATATCCATGATAGTTGTCCTTTGAGGGATCAATCTATAATTTTGACATTATTTCTTATATGGATAACTGTCCTTTGAGGGAGCAATCTATTTTTTTAGTTAATATAGCTTTTGATGGGGGCATCCATGATTTTTGAATTTAGGATAGAGCTGAGGATATCCAAGTAGACCACTTGGGGGAGGGAAAGATAAGATGTACAAGTGACACATGTGGACCCTAATCATGGTTCAATAGGTAGATAAGAGGGAGATGGATGTAATGATTGCGAGGTTCCCACCTAGAAGGAGGAACTTGTCCATTAGGAATATGGTATGAGAAAAATCCACGGTACCCTTATTCAATGACATAAAGTGGATAGTGATGGTAGAGCACATGATTTGAAAATCATTATAATGAGTTATGGAAAGGCTAACGATTGAAATGACATCCTAAAATGTGACTAATATCACGTTGGTAGGTTTTGTTAACAATAGAAAGGACAAAAATACATGACGTTGAGAGGTTATGTTTTCTAGTTTACCATCAAGGGAAGCTAAACGATAGGCCCCAGACCCATATTTATGCATGATAATATATGGTCCAATCCAGCTGAAAGAAAACTTTCCACGTTGGCTCCTTTCTAAAGTAGTGATATTATGATTTTATTTCAAGATAAGGTTACCAATGTTGAAGTCACATTATTTTAGATGTTTTTTATAAGAATGTTTGATGTGGTATTGATAGACATGATGATGTTGGAGAGAAATTAGGGGACACTCATCTATCAATTCAAGTTGTGTTAGGTTCTCTTGATGACATTCCTCGTTAAAAATGAATTTGCAAAGAGAAATGCACAATGATGGGATTTGAACTTCGAGAGGAATTAAAAAATTAAGATCCATAAACAAGAGAGAAGGGAGTAGCACCCGCAGAGGTGGTGAATGTTAGTTCAATAATCTCAAAGAGCGAAGGGTATGTGAATATGCCAATATCAACCTGCTTTATCAACAGTTTTGGAAAGGGTGCTGCATGAGAGTGTCGTTAGTGGATTGGTTTGGCCATCATCTTGAGGATAATAAGGAGATGAGAAACTAAGCTTGATGTTGAAATAGTCGTAAAAATTCTTGAGGTATTTTTTTTAATGAATTTTCGTTGTGTTGGCGAGAAAAAATTTTTGCGTAGAAAAATTGGTGGTTATCTTGCCAACACTCTGGGAATCTATGTCCCTCTGTTTGGGTGGTACAACTCCACTTAATTGTGAATGAACACAAAATGAAAATATGTTGCTAGCCAAGAGGTTGGGGATCCAACAAACACACTCCAATGTACCTACGGAAAATGCTTACAATGAATTGTAAGGGAGGAATTTGTTGAAAGATGGGGAAAGGGGAGTGATAAATTAGATAGGATAAATTAACTTTGCAAGTAGAAAAACAGATTCTTGCCCAAGTCTAATTAGAAGTTTCACATTCATAAATTATAGGAAAGAAACAACTATATTTGGAATGTAACGACCAGAGGAAACCATGCACACAAAGTTGGAAACACATTCATGAGTCATGAAAAGAATCCAATCCCTTTCTTTATTAAAATCTTGAAAAGTTGTACAATGCTGGAAAATAGAGGAAAATAGGTGAGGGAAAGTGGAAGAGCATAGCTATCTCATTTTCCTTAGCTATAAAAATTTCTCTCTTGAGTGTACAAAATTGACAACCCTTAAGAATGAGGGTGTCATTACATTATATAGAACAAGAAATGACTCTTCGGATACCCCCCACATGACCTTTTTCTTGTCCTCACAAAATGTGACTCTTGACATTCTTAGGAATGAAATTAAGTTCCCTTTTATATTAATCAAGGGAAACTTATTACAATGTTTGCTAAAGCCACATTTAAATGAATAGGATGAACGCCATGATTGCTCATAACAAAGAATTAGAAAGGGGCTAGAGAAGAGGGAGAAATAATGAAGAGAGAAGGGAAGAATGCTCCATGAAGCATGATTGGGGATACCTCCACCTTCGATGAATATCTTTCCGATGATGATCACAACCTCTGCATGATGCATGGACACCTTGGACCACATAATGAGTGTTTAGAAACATTGTTACGAGATTTCCCAATGTGAGCTTGGGATGAACACATACAATGCCCACGATGATCCTCCTTAAAATTTGACTGATGAAATCCTTGAATCATTGAAATCATCTTGAAAAACTCAATTTGACTCATCCAGATCCAAGAGTGATGAAGATGGATCCACCGATGTGCCCTGCGATGCTCTGCCTTGTTTTTTAATACAATTAAACTCACGATGATGTTTTCAAAACATCTTTGAAGTTATCTTTCATCCATTTGAACCATGAAAAATCTTGTAACCCTTCAGAGATCCCAGAAAGTAGAAAGATGAGTGAAAATGAATCCATCTGCAACTTTCTGCACATAGAAATGAAAAACTACTATTTTTGGAAACTAGGTCCAAGAAGCTGCTATTTTGGGAAGGGTTGCTTTTTTGCCTTGTTGTTTGCACTGCGGTACCTTTCCTTTTTCAAGAAGGTTCACAGATGGTTTTGGGTCCAATTTAGAGAATTTCTATTTTTAGAAAATTTCTTTTTACTTTTTTTTTTTTTTTCTTTTCGACCCGTGTACCCTAGATTTTCAGTTTTTTGCAATTTTCAATGTTTTGCTTCTTTTGGAGGATTTTGTTGTTTTAGGAAATTTATTAAAAATGACAAGTGTGACAAACCAGAAGAACTTAATATTTTTAGAAGTTGAAATTCCTCATGCCATGGGTTCGATCGAAAAATCACCTTCATTTTTCTGGGTTTTTGATCTGGGTTCTCTGTTCAAAATTTCAAGTTAAACCGCTTCTTAGATTGATGAAAAATGTTGAAGGAAGAAACTTAGGGCACAAAATTTCAGCTGAATGCCATTAAAAATCAGGGATTTTTCTCACATTTATGTTTCATGCAGCTTCAAGGCACATGGGAGAGGAGAGGATCCCAAAATTTCATGAAGATTCGATCAACGGTTTGAAAGTTATGAGTAAATATTCACGTTTTTCACCTCTAGGGTTTCTGGCAGCACCCCGAACATGCCAAAATCTTGGTTTTTCCTTTTGTAGCAACAAGGAATGATGGGAAATGGTTGCCTAAGGTGATATGAAATGCGTGGTAGCAAAAAAAATGGAGGAGAGTAAGTATTTCTGGAAATGAATATTTCATGTGCGTGTGTGCGGGAAGAAGCAAAAGTAGCTAGAAGTAGCAATGAAAACATGAAATTTACATATTTTAATAAGTTGGGAAGGAGCAGGATTTTTTTTCCCAAATTTACCAAAATTTTGGGATGGGATGGTCTAAAAAAGTGTGCCCCCTTCCTATTGGGCCACTTGACATGTTATGATTTGTAATTGGGAAGGAGAGGGGAGCTAGACAAAAGTAACTTTAGCACTTGCCTGGGTCACATGGTTGAATGAGGGCTAGAATGGGTTGGGGGAATATTTTATTACACCATATGTCCCAAAGGTCTGGGATTTTTTGGTGCACAAAAGTGTGGCCCCTTCCATATTGGGCCAAGTGGCGTTTTGTGGTTGGGTAGAGCTGGGGAGCTAGGAAATGGAGCATAGGGCTTAGATTGCTGAAATGGGCTAAAATATGGTCACATGATGACCCAAGGGATGAAATGGGATGGGGGTGCGTTTTATTACACCAAAAATCCAAAATACTTGGGATGGTTGGTTCAAAAAAGTGCGTCACCTTCCCGTTGTCTCAAATTTCAAGGCAAAATTTGACTAACTCTTTACGCCATACCTTGGGGAACAACTTATCGAAGCCATATATTGAGTTATCAGAGGAGTTTTTTTATGATTCTTTATATTAATTTGCATGAAAATTTCCTTCTGAACACAATGGTGGTGTATCATCCCTTGATTATTCTCGCAACCTCCTAAAAATAGGTTTTTTCCTCCGAGATTAAAGACCATGAATGTTGAAAACAGGTTATGGGACAGAATTTCTTGAGTTTTATGAAAGAAATGAGACCCCCATCCTATAGGTATCTAAATTACCTTTCCAATGATGTTTTTTTTGGATCCTAACTCCTTACAGAGCTTCCAAAATCACTTTCCGAAGCTCAGAAGTTGTTTTAGCACTATGCATTGCTTAAGCCTCCAAAACCCACTTTTACTGAAACTACTCCAAAACTTATAAAACTTCCCATATTACTCTAAAATCATTTGAAAATAATTCTTATCTATTTTATACATCTCCATGATGAGTTTTAGTCCTTCTTTGTGCTCTGGAGGGGTGTGTACTAGCCTCAAGAAGACTAGAGAAAAGCTTGTCTTAAAGCTTGCCAAAGAGCCTGCCTTGATGAATCATATCTTGAGATTACCTTGGTGTAATTTATTTCCCTAAATAACCTATGGAAATTTAAAAAAAAATTAGAATGCTCAGAGAGGTGGGATATGACTAACACAAGGATTAGGGTGATATGAAGGAGGACTCAGAATGAACTTTGAGCAAACAAATTTACCGTAGGGTATGGTTGTCATGCTGGTTAGGTGTAAATTTTTCCCTTGCAAAAACTCATGACAATAGTTGGCTTTGACTTGGGGACATGTTATAGATCAAGCAAAACGAGGACATGACATGAGAACTCCATAATCTCAATACATAACATTGACAAGTGTCGTATCCATTGGGCTTCATATAAAACACACAACTTGCAAGAGGTTGAAAAAGGGGGGGGGGGGCACAAAAACACACAACTAAAGGGAAAAAAACCACATTGAAAAGGGAAAATCACACACAAAAGGAAAAGGGGAAACAAACCTAAATCACCTGTAGTACAAGGTGGGGGAACAACCCGCTTTCACTGTAGCGCTCTTTTCTTCTCAGAGGATACCCCTGAGTGGAAAACACTGAGTGATGTTGTTCCACGAAGCCATTGACTGGTTCGAGAAAGTATCCTCCTCTCCTTAATTGTTTATGATAGTTAGGTGCTTTCATGATTTTCTATGTACTTTGTAGGAGTGATCCTACATGAGCTTCTTGATGCTTCAGCCCTTTGCTTAGAAATTCCATTGCCTTCATTCTCTTTGAAATTAGTTTCATAGTGCTAGTTGCCTTTTGAGCTTACCCACATTGTTGATCTCTCATTGAAGCATCTCATCATTGCCTCAAGGATGGTTTTCATTTGAATTCCTTAAACATACCTAAGTTCCCTTCTTTTCCAAATTCAAGATTACCAAAAACCCGTTCATTAGAGTATTTGAAATTAACCTCTGGTTATATTACATCATGAGGTATTAAGAAATAGAGTGAGGGATTAGACATAGCCTCATGTTTGTCTTGCATGGCTATGACATGATTCAAGAGGACAATGATCATCTCTAGATCCTTTGTACATTTTGTGGCCTTTATGATTTCTTGCAGGTACCCCTTATTTAAAATTTACGAAAGCTCACTTTTATTTTCATTCAAGGAATCTTCATTTTGAATTTCTAAGGAATCAAATTAGAGGAATCACTACATCATCTCGAAGCTTGTTGCATTCTACTACTTCATTGTTGTGGGGAGTCTCTTTGGAGGGCTCAAGAACTTTTGTTCCAATATCTCCCACAGAGAAATACTCCACATCTTCAAATGGGAAAGAGAAAAATTTAATCTTGTCATCATATCCATCAACCATTATTAAGAGAGGTGCATCATATTTTTCACCTCATATTATTTCACCACGACAAAAATTCAAATTGCTTGAAGATGCAGAACTGAATTCATACTCATCTTGAAAATCCATGACTTGCATCAACAATTCAAGACTGAGTTGGGGATCTTTCATTTCTTCCACAACTCTTAGGATTTCTTGCACAAAGTCTTCCTTTGGCACTAGAAAAATATCACCCTTACATTCTTTCAGAGAATATTCATTTTGAAATTCAAGGAAAATTTTTGGAGGATTTTATCCATCATCTCGAAACTCATTGCCTTTCCCCTAATATTTTTTCTAGAGGAACTTCATCCTTGAGAACCTCAAAAAATTTTGTTTCAACATTTTCATCATATAAAGAATTTTCTTCTTCGAATGGAAAGGAGAAAAACTTCAATTCCATCAATACATCTGGACACCCATTGGCTCAGGATGGAACATCAGATTCTTCGATTTCCTTTTCTTCATCATGGCCAATTTTTGAATCAGTTGAGAGAACATAGAACATATTCACATTTGTCTTGTAGGTCCATAGCTTGCATTAACAAGTTCGAGACTTAGCTTAGGGTCTTTTGTTTCTTCTGTAGCTCTAAGCAGTTCTTGTACAGGACCATTCTTTCAAACCTTTGACGAGATCATCACAAGTTGGTATTTATCTCTTCATGGATGACATGATCGAGAAAATCTTCATATCTAAATGGGAACGAGAATATCTTCTCTTCATGGGTAAGTGCACAAGTTGATTTTTCCATTTGTAAATCATCGAAAACCATTTCCTCTTCTCCATGTCTCGCATCATTCTAGAAATTCGGGGCTATCCTCTTATAAATCAAAGTTTCTCAATAATTATTCAATATCCATACCCCCTTGGAAAGGGATACTTGGTCGTATAAAAATGGGAATCTCATTTTCCTCCTCGGTTGTCACAAAAATGATTCATCCTCCTGCTTTCTTGATACAAGATGTTGGCTCCTGGGTTTCCTAATTTTGTACACCGTGTACCTCATCTTCTTCTCTAGAAGAAATTTTTCCATGTCTCCTTTAACTAGAATGGTTGTAGATGACCAATTCATCTGGATTTTACCTCCCAACTATTGGAAAAAGCTTCTACTCAGCAACATTCCAAATGAGGCCGGAATTTCTGCTACTTAGATCATCATTGAGACCTTTTTCTCCAAGTTTTTTTCAAGGGCCACCTATGCATATTTGACCTTCCCCTACAAGTGGGACCTCTTTCGACTCCATGGAATAGACAAGAGCCATCGGGTTGAGTCATGGTAAGTTTAAGAGCCTTGGTGACCTTCATAGGCATTACATGTTATCAGAGGCACCTGAATCTATTATGAAATTTGTTCAATACATATTCTCTAATGAGAATGGATACATAGAAAGGGTCCAACTTATTGATCTTAGATGCACTCAAAGAAATCATGTTCTGTGATGGAGGTGCATAGGTGGGTTTGGTAATAGTCCTTTAGAACTAGGAGTTTATTGGGGTATTGGATTTTGAACTATTACTCTTGATATGCCAGACAAATATCTTGAATTGCTCAGGATGAGTCCGCATATATTTGGTTTCATAAATCACCACTTTGGTTTTGTTTATCATGTTTGACATGATTGAAAAAGGAAGATACGTGGACATGGGGGATGAAGACACACTGCATTTGGAGTCAGGATAGGCTTGGAAGTCAGGGAGTAGATGTTTGGGGAACGAAGGGTATTTTGAAAGGTACACTAGGAAGCTTTTGAAGCAACTAGATTTTGCGGGAAGTGGATTTAGAATTAGAAGAAGCATAAGAAGAATTACTTAGGATAATGTGTGACCTCTCCACTTGTCATAGGATCATTTTTCTCTAATGCAGATTCCATACAAGGTAGGAGTGGAGATCCTCGACTAATTATTTTGTTTTGTAGGAGTCACCACAAGAGGATCTTTTTTCTTTTTCTTTGCAACAGTCAGTAGAGGAAGAGGCTCCTTTTTGAGACTGATAGTGAGTGAACACAACACATGAGAAACTAGGTGTATCTGTGTCTTCATATTCATCACCTCCAATAGTACTCACACAATCTTGTTTGTGTCTCGTTCTCTACTTCTATCAATCTCTAGGAAATCATCGTCCAAACTTTCTTGTTCAATTCCTTCTTCATCTTCTTAAATATCTACAACTTGCATTGAAAGGTGGGGCCTCCAAGGAAATCCTTTGAGGTTCTCCTTGTAATTTGATTCCCTATTATTTAGTTGAGGATATACTCATTCAAAAATTTCCCTCTTCAATGATGTTATTTCATTTGCCAATTTTTATTGCATTGGATCTATTCTCTCGTCTTTAGGATGTTGATCCTTACCCTTAGAAGGGTTCTTGATCTTCCTCGGATAGGATAAGATCATATTCAACTTCAATGGCCATGCTTTGTGCTTCTACTAGATTTGTTGGTTGAACCCTTCAAAGAAAAAATCCTACCTTCGGAAGTTGTGCATTAATGAAGAATCTCTTGACATTTTTTTCAGATGGTGAATCATCCTCTAGTATCTTGCAAAGAAACCTTGTTTGAAACGAGCCACTAAGTCTCTCATAGTATCATTTGATTCTTTATTCATTTGTACCAATTGAATGATGAGATCTTGATAGTCATTTAAAAATTTGAATCTTTCTTCGAACTTGACATTTATGTCATCCCAGTAAGTGATCGATCTAATTAGGTAGAAGGTAGAACCATGCTACTACTTTTTTCTTAGAGGGATTCCACGAACAATATTACAACAACATCCTCATGTTCGACTCCAAGGATTCCACATGATGTGATGAAGGCCGATATGTGCTCTCCAGGGAGTTGCGTGCCATCACCTTTGAACTTTAGTAAAGTTCTTATGGGAATATGTTGGTAGATTTTGAAGAGGTGGTGTGAGAGAAAGCAGACCTATATATCTTTCCCATGGAGACAATGGGTTGGGGCCTTTCTACTTATTCATATGCCATTGTTTCTTCTCCAAATTCTTCTTTTGATTCTTCTTGTTCTCCTTCGCTAGGGAATTCAATATTCAATGGTGGTTAAAAGATGGGATAATTTGTAAGAGGAGTATCAACAAGATTTTGGATAGGATTCCCAGGGGTACCACTTGAAGAATAAATGGGGATGATGCTTTAGAGAAGAAATAGGGATTATCTTTGATTTTCTTCTTGTTGGTTTTGCAAATCCTCAAAAGTGGGGTCAGAAACTCCTCTCATCCTATTCACCCTGGTATACCTATTTTCAACCAGTTTTGGGAAAACCTTGCAGTGGGAAAATAGAAGACACTCTGTGGAATACAAAGGGTCTTTCAACAATAAACTTGCGGCAACTTTCATCAAATTTTTTTGTGTTTTTTATTTATATTTTGGAATATTTTGGATCTTTTTTTAAATTTTGTGATCGTATTTTCGATGCAAATTGCTGCCAAGTCTGCCCCACGATGGGTGCCAAAAACTATTCATGAGAATTTTTTTCCGTAGAAAAATTGGTGGTTATCTTGCCAACGCTATGGGAATCTAGGTCCCTCTGCTTGGGTGGTGCAACTCCACTTTATTGTGAATTAAAAAAATGAAAATTTGTTGTTGGCTAAGAGGCTAGGGATCCGACAAGCACACTCTACTGTACCCGCAAAAAATGCTTACAATGAATTGTAAGGGAGGAATTTACTCAAATATGGGGAAAGGGGAGTGATAAATTAGATAGGAGAAATTATATTTACAAGGAGAAAATCATTATTTCCAAATCTAATTAGAATTTTCACATTCACAAATTATAGGAAAGAAACAACTATGTTTAGAATGTCAACAACCAGAGGAAACCATGCGCACAAAGTTGCACACATTCATGAATCATGAAAATAAGTAATCCCTTTATTTATTGACATCTTAATAAGTTGTACAATGCTGGAAAATAGAGGAAAATAGGTTGGGAAAAGTGGAAGAATATCCATCTCCTTTTCCTTGCTCAAAAAAATCTCTCTTGAGTGTACAAAATTGACAACCCTTAAGAATGAGGGTGTCATTACATTATATAGAATTAGCAACAAATATTCGGCTACCCCCACATGAAATTTTTTTTTCCTTTAAATGTGACTCTTAAAATTATTAGGAATGAAAATAAGTTCCCATTTTATATTAATCAAGGGCAACTTATTACAATGTTTGCTAAAGCCACATATGAATGAAGAGGGAATGCCATGATTGCTCATAGCGAAGAATTAGAAAAGGGGTTGAGAAGAGGGGAAATAATGAGGAGAGAAGGGAAGAATGCTCTGAAGCATGAGTGGGGATACCTTTTACTTTGATGAATATCTTTCCGACAATGATCAAAACCTCTGCAAGTTGCACGGACATCCTGGACCACAGAATGGGTGTTTAGAAACATTGTTCCTAGATTTCCCAATGTGATCTCAGGATGAACACATACAATGCCCACGATGATCCTCCTTGAAACTTGACTGATGAAATCCTTGAATCATTGAAATCATCCTAACTGACTCAATTTGACTCATCCAGCTCCACAAGTGATGAAAATGAATGCACCTTTTGCGCCCTATGATGCTCTGCCTTGTTCTTGAATACAATTGAACTCATGATGATGTTTTCAGAACCTATTTGAATTCATCGTTCCTAAATTTGACCCATGAAACCATATTGGCAACCCCGAAAAGAGTCCAAAATTAGTAGAAAGATGAGTGAAAATGAATCCATCTGTAACTTTCTGCACTTAGAACTGAAAACTGCTATTTTTGGAAACTAGGTCCTAGAAGTTGCTATTTTGGGAAGGGTTTATTTTTTCCCTTTTTGTATGCATTGCGGTGTTTCCTTCACATTCTAAGTAGGTTCACCGGATGTTTTGGGGTCTAATTTAGAGTACTTTTATATTTTTAGAAAGTTGCTTTTTTATTTTTTGACGACTGTACCCTAGTTTTAAGTTTTTTAGACTCATGTACCCTGATTTTCAGTGTTTTGCTTCTTTCTGGAGGATTTTTTCCATTTTAGGAAAATTACTAAAAATGGACAAGTATGAACCAGCATGGAACTTAATATTTTTAGAATCTTCAGTTCCTGATGCTAGGTTTGCAGAAATATCACCTTCATTTTTCTAGGTTTTCGATTTGGGTTCTATCGTTCAAATTTTCAAGTTAAACCGCTTCCTGGATCAATGGCAAATGGAGGAAGGAAGTAGACTTAGGGCACAAATTTTCAAGTTGGATTTACATTAAAAATAAGGTGATGTTTATCAATTTTTTGTTTCATTCAACTTCAATGACACATAAGAGAGGAGGAGGATACCCAAAGTTTCATCTAAGATTTTTTATCAATGGTTTCAAAGATTTAAGAGCAGATCTTCGTTTTTTACCACTTGGATTTCTTGTAACATCACATGGACAAGCTTCTGGATCTTAGAAATATTGGGTTTTCTTGTTGAAGAAACAATTATATGATGAAGAATTGGATGCCTAAGGTGCATATGGAAAGGTCTTCAGTATGTGGCAGAATATGGAGGAAGGAGGAAGAAATCTTCGGCAGTAGCAATCTTTCTCGTGCGTGTGTGCAAGTTAGTAGTAGAAGCAGTAAAAAGCAACACTAGAATGACAAAAAAATTGCATATTTATAGTAATTTGGAAAGGAGTGAACTTTCTTGTCCCATCTATCCCAAATGTTTTGGTACATTTGGTGAAAAAAAAGTGCACCTACTTTTTATTGAGTCGCTTGTCATGTTACGTGATTTGTAGTTGGGATATGAGAGGAGGGGCTTAGACAAAAACAACTTTAGCAACTCGCATTGGGGTCACATGGTTGACTGAGGGCCAAAATGGGAGCGGGGCACATTTTTCTGTGTCACCAGCCATCCCAAAATTTTTGGACAGTTGGTGCACAAAAATTTCACCCCTTCCTCTATTATCCCACAGTGGCAGCTTCGTGGCCAGACAGCGCTAGGGAGCTAGGAATTTGGTGCAAGGGGGCTTAAATTGTTGACAAAAGGAGCTTAAAAAACGGTCACATTGATGGTCCAAGGGTTTAAATAGGAGTGGAGCACATTTTTTTGCACAAAAATGTTCTAAATAGTTGTGATAGGTCGGTGCATCAAAAGTGTGCCACTCTTCTGATTGGATCCAATTTTCAGGCCTTAAAATTAAAATAACTCCTTAAGTTGTACCTTGGGGAGCAACTTGTCGAAGCCATATCTTGAGTTCCCGGAGGAGTTTTTTGATGATTCTTTATATGAATTTTCCCAAAAAATGTCCTTTTGAACATAATGGGTGGGATATCATCCTCTGATTCTTCCTAAACCCCCCTATAAATAGGATTTTCTTTGGGATTAAAGACTGTGCATGTTGAAAGTAGGTTGCTAGAAGAATTTCTTAAGTGTTGTGAAAGAAGCAAGACCAACATATCCCCAAGGTTGGTGCTCAAAAGCGTACCACCTTCCCATTGGATCAAATTTAGAGGAAAAATTTGACTAACTCCTTAAGTTGTACCTTGGGGAGCAACTTGTCGAAGCCATATCTTGAGTTCCCGGAGGAGTTTTTTGATGATTCTTTATATGAATTTTCCCAAAAAATGTCCTTTTGAACATAATGGGTGGGATAGCATCCTCTGATTCTTCCTAAACCCCCCTATAAATAGGATTTTCTTTGGGATTAAAGACTGTGCATGTTGAAAGTAGGTTGTTAATATTATTATTTCCTTTGATATTTCTGATTTGTCATCATTCCGTCTTATCATAGTCGATGGTATTCTTGTGTTATGTTGTTGTTCTGTTTCCAGATTACATCCACCAAACTAAAGGCTGTGCATTAGTAAATAATCATAGCACGAGGAGTTCCCGGTGAAGAATTATCATAGTGCCGGATTGGTGATGACAGACCAACATCTTGTAAGGATATGGATCCTAACTCCTAACTCCTTACAGAGCTCCTAGAATTGCTTCCCAAATCTCAGGAGATGTTTTAACACCATGCACTGCTCAAGCCTCCAAGACCCACTTTTGCTGAAACTGCTCCAAAACTTCCCAGATTGTTCCAAAACAAATTTTGAAACATTCTTAGCTCTATGATACACATTCATTATGAGTTTGAGTCCTTTGTTCCACTCCGAGGTATGTGTACCATCCTTAAGAAGACTAGAGAAAAACATGTCTTAAAGCTTGCCAAAGAGCTTGTCTTGATGAATCCTATCTTGGGAGTACCTAGGTGTACTTGCTTTCCCTAAATCACCTATGGACATGATGCCAAAAAAAATTGGACTACTCAGAGAGGAGGGATAGGACTGACATAGGGATTAGGGTGATATGGACCACTCAAATGATCTTTGAGAAAAAAATTTCACTATAGGGTATGGTTGTCATGATTTTAGGTGTAAATTTTTCCCTTGCAAAAACTCATGACAACACATTTTCCATGATGATTTTATGAGGAGCTCCGAAGCAACAGATGATGTGATGATAGAAAAAATAAATTATTTTATTATATTTAGTAGATATGAGTGGAAGTGCATTCCAACCACTTGGTGAAGTATTTAGTAGCAGTGATGGTATTGAGAAGAGCGTGGATTAATGAGACCTATAAGGTCGAGGCCCCATTATGAGAAAGGAAAAATATCTTGAGCCGGCTATAAAGATTAGCTAGGGATACAAATGAGATTGGAATACTACTAGAACTTAATGCATTTTTTAACATATTCACAACAGTTTTGATTGAGGGTGGGCCAATAGTAGCCCACTCGAAGAACGTGCTTGACAATGGCCAAACTGCTAAAAATATCCACCAAAGATAACGTCATGAAATTATTGTATAGCGTGGATAGATTCATGGGACTTAAGGCATTGTAGAAAAATGTCGTCAAACCCACATTTGTATAGGATGCTGCCGAGGATAACATAGTGGTTAGCGCTTTAGAGGAATGACCTCATACCATTTTTGGTTAGATCGGAAGGAATTTTAGATTGAGAAAGATAATCGAAGATCTTAGTATACCAGATATCAAATTTTCTATCATCAATGAGATTGATGCATGGGAGATTTTTAGTATGAGATGGTTGATTGATATGATGGACAACAACGAAGAGTTTGGATTCTTCTGTTGTCTAAGGGATGGGAGATGCAAGAGATTCCATCATGTCTATAAAGTGATTAGATTAATGAGGGATGGTTTGGATGGTGTATTGATCAAAGGCCTCGAGGAGAAATTCCACGATGTGCTTGTACCTTTGAAAGAATTCATTTTTACACTAATAGATTCCCTTGATTTGATTACATATGAACTGGGAATCACTGTAAATATCAAGGATTTGAACGATAAACATGATAGCGGTTCAAAGGCCCAAGATAAGGGCTTCATATTGAGCACTTGAATTTAATCTTATAAATGATAGGGATAGGAGTTTTCCAAGGAGGAATGATGATGACATCAAAACCTACCTCTTGCGGACACTTGGATCCGTCAAAGAAAAGTGTCATTTTTACTGGAGAGTATTCATGATCAATGGTGTTGATGGATTCTTCAGGAAATTTCTTGTGGGGAAGTTGATTATTTGGAAGAGGGGCTTCAACAAGTTGATAAGTGATAGCTAACCCTTGATTGATTTTTGAGAGGTGGCGATAGGAGATAATACTTGAGCTCATCAAAGGATCTTTAGAAATTGGAATCCCACTTGAAGTGAGTGTCTTTGCGGAGAAGATGATGAAAAGGTTGGCAAAGCTATGAGAGCTGCGGGATGAAATAACCAATTGATTGCAGTCAGCCTTGGAGACTGTAAATTTTATTGAGATTGGAAGGGGGAGGCATCTCAAGGATGGATTTGATCCTGGCAGGGAAAACTTCAATACCCATGATAGAAACGGTGAAGCCAAGGAGTTTTTTAGTTAAAACTTCAAAAACACACTTGGCAGGATTAAGATGAAGGAAGAAATATATGAGACATGAGAAGAGGATTTCAAGGATGGAAATATGGTCTTGTCGACGTTTAGATTTACGCAAGAGGTCATTGAAATAAACCTCTATGGTTTTTTGGATGAGGTCATGAAATATGTAGGTCATGACATGTTGATAGGTGGCTCTTGCATCTTTCAAACCAAAGGGGCATGACGTGATAGCAGAAGGTTCCCCAAGCGGTGATGAAAGGACATATTATGTTGGTATTCTGGTGCGATAATGATTTGATTATATCTAGAAAAAACCATCCATAACATAAATCATCTAATGGCTAACGGTAAGGTCAATGAACTGATTGATGTTGGGAAGGGTAAAGTCATCCTTAGGGCAGGAAAGATTTAGGTATAAAAAAATCAGTGCAGATGCATATATTTTTAGAGGCTTTGGTCATGGGGATGATGTTCGAAACCCATTGCAGATAGTTGATTGGTTGGATAAAGTTGGCAGAAATAAGGCATTGGAATTCCTCTTTAATAAGGAGGGAAATAGATGCATGTGGCGTAGATTTTTCTTAACCAGTTTAGTGTTGGGGATAGTGATGATGTTATAGACAATAATGTTGGGATTGACACCGGCCATGTCGATGTATGACCATGTGAAGGTCTTGATGTGCTTAGAAAGGAAGGTAGTAAATTTGTCTAGCTCTTGTCGATCAAGAGATTAACCAACTTTGAGGATGCGAGGTTCTTTTGGAGTCCCCATGTTGATGCCAATAGTAGATTCATTGAGGAGGGTAGCTATGGTTAGGAGGTAAGGACTTATGAAGATGGGAATTTTATACCCCATGCAGGAAAGAATGGAGTCATCTTCATTGCACTGAAGAATGTCGATGGTAGGGGAGTCCTCCTCTACCTTGTTGGGGAATTTGATAGGAAGGGACTTAGTTTCACCTTCAGTCTGATAGGTGACCAGTCCCAAAGTGATGGTGGAGATTAAAAAAAATGCTAGAATAAAAGGGACATGGTATCATCCATTTCCATGAGTTCGTTGGATGGAGAAAGATTGGTTCTTTAAATCCCAATTCGAAATTCTCGTGAGGCTTGCAGGATTGGATGATGATAAGATCATGCATGCCTTGATCATAACATCCAAGATCGTATCCCTTCCACGTGCAACGATGGAGGTAGGTATAAGCAAATTAGAGGAAGTCAAAACCATTGGTATATGGTTTAGTGTGGGCTTGATTGTTGATGTGAGAGGAAGGGCGATGGATGACACCATAGATGAGTTTGGTTTTGAGATGAGGTGGACCACAATAAATGATATCCATGATGTTTGGTTTATATATAAAAGTTTTATCTGGTCTACCGATTCGATTGGGTGTGGGAAGAGAATTGAAGGCGAGGAGTTGATACTCCCCCAGTGAGAGACATTTCATCATGATATCAAGGGATTCATCATTCGGTAGGTTGGATGCAGGGTACTAGTGGATGCTTTGGAAGATGAATCTGGTTATGGGTTGAGCACGTCATTTGGCTGATAGGTCATGTTGTATGATTTGAATGGAGGTAGATCTATAGGGAGTGTATGGATTTTCCCCTCAAATTCATATTTGAGGTAGCGATGGAGAGTGGATGGGACATAAGGAATGGTGGGAATCCATGGAAATTCGAGAAAGGATTTATATTGGATCTCCCCCTCAACAATGTAAAAGAGATCGTGGAGGATTTTTTCATCAACACGGATGGGGAGGATAATGATTCCTAAAACAGGAGCAACAACATCATTGAAGGCTTGAAGAACCATGGGTGATTGAGTGAAAATGGAGTTGGGAAGTTTGATTTGGTCAAAGGTATGGGATGAGATGATATTGATGCTAGTACCATTGTAAATCATAGATCGTCGAATGAAGGTATCATTGACATGGATAGTGATGAAGAGGGGAAGGTCATGATCTTCAGGTAATATATCAAGAATTTCAGAATCGTTAAACGATATGACTGTGGAGGATGTAAGAGCTTCAACAAGAGCTATAAAAGGTTGGGTCTCATCAGCGGTGATTGGGGTACACTAGAAGGCTTCAATGAGAGTTTGTCAATGATTAGGAGAGATTTAGATAAGCTCATTGAGAGACATTTTAATAGGGGTCTGGTGCAATTTCTTTAGGATAATTTTCTTAATAACAGGAGGCTTTTGGGTATGTGGAGCAACTAGGATGGATACCCTAGATTTAGATGAAGATAAAGATGGGATAGGCTTGTTAGAGGGAGAAATGATGAAAACTTTGGGTTTAGGTTGGGTAGATCGTTGAGGATCATGAGATTGAGAGAGGGTGGCGATACGAACAACATAGATGAAAAGAGGGGACCTTATTTGTAAGAGGTAGAATTAGGTGGTGGGATTGTGTCAAAGGATTTGGATGAAGAACCCAATTTATAGGTTTTTGGTGTCGTAGATTTGATTGGAGGGTTGCGTTTAGATGGGGATGAGATGGTAGATGGAAGAGGGTGGTTTTCTTCGATGAGAAGGTCATCCTCTTCTATGAGGTTGTCAATGAGGGTTTGGAGGGCCCTACAATGTTCAGTGTCATGTCCAGGGGTTCAATGGTAAACACATATGATAGATGCCCATGTGAATCGAAGGATTTGATAGGGGAAGGGTGATTACAGATACTTGGATGAGGCGCTGAAAGATTTGTTGGTGTATAAGAATTGTTTGGTCGTCATTTGACGACTTGTCCACCATCAATGGTTAGTCATATCACTTAGTGAGAATAGGTCATAGTGGAATAGGTTAATAGGGTTAGTTAGGGTTGTTTACACGTGTCATGCACATGAGTTACACAACACTCCTATACGTACCTATCGTTGTTCAATCAATGAACATGATAGACACTCTGTTGTCTTTTTTGTACTTGATTCTCATTTTGATTCAATCTCTTGCTTACTAGAATGAGAAAAACCTTGCTCGATGTGCACGAGATTCTGAGTTGATCATAGTTCCGACATGGTATCAGAGTGAATGTTTGGAAAATGTGTACTTGATTAATTTGGTTGCTATTACTTCATTTTTTAGTTTTCATACTTCTCATGCAAGTTTAAATTTTTAGAATCTTGTTAAAAGGTTTGACAATCTAGTTTCTTGGAGTTTGTGCCATTTTTTCAGTTTTGCATGTACAAGTTTTAAGGGGTTTACAACTATATCTAGCAAGTTGTAGCCAAATTTGGGCGCGCTGCTAAATAGAGGTTGGGTCTTCATCTTTGGTTTTTTATCATATTTTTAATTGGAAGTGAAAGTTTTTTTTAAAATTATGGTCTTTATCAACTTTTTTTAAATGCAAGTGAATTTTTTTTGAAAATATGAATTTATGGCCTATCTTTCTCACCTCTCTTGCCTTATTGCATTTATCTTTCCCTGCATTTTCAGCTTGCTTGGTTTTGGGTTTTACTGCTTTGGTTTTTTGTTTCCGAGCTCTTTTTTAGTAAGGCCGAGTTGTCTAGTGTTAAGGGCAAGCTATCTAGGGTCAAGTTGCATGTGTTGATGGCCATGTTGCTTCCTTGAAGAGTCAAGTTCTTAGGCCTAGTTTTATTTCCTTGGGTGAGTTTATTGGTGGGTCATTTTTTTAAAACTTGAATCTCGTTGTTTTGAAATCAAGTTGTCTTAGTTTGGATCGCCCTAGCTGTGCCTTATTCTTCCCTTTCCGTGCCTTGTTCTGCCATAGACTTTTATCTTCCTTAACCGTGTTTTTTACCTAAGTCGAACTTCCTGCATTAAAAATCCTGCTCATTTGTGGTCTCCCCTGTTTCCTGAGCTAAGATCTGCATTTATTCTGGCTTTGCAAACCTTTATCTAGTATGTGTTTTCTCCTTGCACACTCATTTTTCTAAGCCTCATGGATGTGAGATGGGCCGTTTACTTTTTACATGTCTGCCAGCCATCAAGGCCAAGATTGACAGAGCCCTCAAGTAACAGGCTGATATGTTGCTATTTTTTGACTGTAATCTGGCTGTCTTTGGGCGGTTCTTGAGTTGTTTTTTGTCGGAGCTCTGTATTCTGTTCCTCTTTTGGTTTCTTTTGGAACTTGTCTCTTTTGCTCTGGATCTTTGTACGTTTAGATCCACTCTTCACCTTTATTGTAATATCTGGCTGCTAAGCCTTTCTTAGTTGACTGTTTTTCCCTTCTCTGGGTTGCTTTTCACATGGTTATTATCTGGATTTTGAGCCCTTTTATACACAGGGTATAGTCCCTTCAAAACTATTTGCCCTTAATAAATTTTTTTTATTATTTCATTTAATTAATGTTTGATTCATAGCATTTTAAATCTATGTATCTAGTTTAAAATAATTAGCTCTTTTATCATCTTAGTAGTTTAAAATTATTTCCGTTTTAATGTTATTATATATTTTTAAGAGCATTTTTTCTGCCTTTTTATCGTTAATTTAGGCTTATTAGCATTTTTTAAAAGTGCACAAATTAGCGTTATTAGATGATTTTTTCTACTAATTTGTTTGTTGAGTGTGTAATGTCTGTCTTAGCATTCTTTCACCTTCTAGGAGCCTCTGTTGCGTCCTGGAATCCTCTTGGACTATTTTTTGAGCCTTTTCCACATTATAATCACTCTTTAGTGAGTGCATTCACCACAACCTTATGGCAAGAGAGATTCCTTCCCTTCTTGATTGCTTTTATGTTTTTTCACTTGTTTCGTCACGCACGATTGACTTATTTTGGTCTCCAAGGTGATATTTCACTAATTACAAGCTAAGTGACCAACCGTCTTACATTGCAGAAACACTTGGGTGCAATCAACACACTACTTATAAAGTGCCGCAATAAGGGGGTGTTCATTTGTGTTTTAATTTTCTTTTCACTATTTTCTTTGCTCACGTTTATTTGTTATGGATCATAATTGTGTTCCTTTACTTGCCCCATTTAACTATCATGAATGGAAAGATGCCACGTCTCTCTTTTTGAGAAAACAAAAATTTTATCGAATAATAATGGGATTACAAACTGAACCTACAGAAAACATAGAGAAAGAAAAATGGTTTGACAAATGTGATGAAGTCTTTGGAATTTTGTGTCTTTCTGTATCTTTGGAACTATGCTTTCATATTAACACAACCAAATCACCCAAGGAAGTATGGGATTCCTTAGATAAAAGTTTTGGGAAACAGGATGAAATGAAAGGGCGTGAACTAGAAAATGAGTTGATTATTCTTAACCCTAACAATTTTGACACTCTCTAAGAATTTTTCACCAAAATAGAATCTCTAAGATTGCAATTGAAAAATTGTGGAATTGATAAGGACTCGTAACTCATTCTTTCCGTCCTTACAAAACTTGGTCCAGACTATTCTTTCTTTATCTCAACCTTTTATGCTACAAAAAGAGCACTTGGTGCAAGTTGGACTATGCTCTCGTTTGATGAGTTTGTCGCTGATTTGACTAGAGAATAGGATAAGCTAATTCATATGGGTACTCTTAGATCCACAAAATCCTATGCTCTCATTTCTAGTCATGAAAAACCAAGGGTTTCAAAAGAGGAGAAGTAGAACAATAAGGATCATGAGAATAAAAAGGACCAATCCACCACCAAATCAAACTTTCCCACTTCATCTTATAGTTGTAAAATCCTAAAGAATGGATAAAATGTGGGTACTATAGTGGTAGGCATGAAGAAGAAAAATGTTTTGAAGAATAAGATTGACCTACTCACGAGTCTTTTAGAGAAGAAAAACACATGATTTCCCTATTCTCTCAAGCCTTATTCATCATCAACTCATGAAAGTTCTAAGAAAAAAGACAATGGAAAGAGAAAAGAAAAAGAATGAACTAAGGAAAGAACAAAAACAAGAGCTTTAGTTATAGTTGTGTCAACTTCTCTTACACGGGTGATTGATTCGGGTGCATCTCATCATTTGGTGTCATCTGACATAGATTTTAATTCATTAGAGCCATGTGACATGTCTTCTATTCATCTTGGTGATGATACTTCTACATCATTTTTCGGGAGAGGGGTCTATTGAAGTGAATGATAGAACTTTCAAAAATGTGCTTAGTGTTCCTTATTAGGAATTATCACATGTTTTTTTAGTGCATACATATACTATTATTGTATCAGTTGTAACAATCTTCATAATCTTGGTTTGAGTCTTTTTAGGATGGTTGAGTTTGTTACTAACCTCCTTCGTGTAATAGGATCTTGACATCCTATATATCTGCAACTCTACATAATGAATAATTACATTGTGCAAATATTATGATCTAACTTCATTTGGAATCAGAGAAGGTGTTTTCCATGAGATTCTAGTGCATATTTTTGCATATTTGGTTATAGATTAGGAAGTCCTTTTAAGTGTTTTCTCTCGGTTTCCTCTTAGTGGCATTCTGATCTCTCCTCACCAAATCATGTTGTGTGGAACTATGTATCTATGCATTCATTGATTTATTTTGTGGAATAAATCTTGATTAGTTTGATTATTGTTTTACATATAAGTTTCAACCATTTTGCACCTATTGGATCGTGGAAGACTGTATGTTAAAGTTGTATGCATGCATGAATTATCTTATAAATGGCAATTGGAGATTCAGTTATCACATCGAGTATCTAATTCTAGTCATGTCCATGCTTTCTTAGTAGATTCTATTCAATATTCTTCAAGATCTGTGCAATTGAATGTTTAGAGATGCTATGACACGTGCTAGCTATTTAATTTTTGTAAAAAAGTGAAAGTGAGCCATTGTTCATAACATGACCATATCACTTTTGAGATGTTTGCATCATGATATTATTTCTATTTTTTGCATCAGATCTCATATAACATGACATCAATCCACACCGAGATCTTCACACAAAATTATTCTTCGTCAAAATTATGAGGAGCTGTTACCACCACTTAAATCTACTGCCTGCACTTTTGTACTTGATAAAATCATACATTACTAATATAAAATGGTGCACACTTCTCTTATGTTAATGATTTATATGATGGGAAGTGACAGAGGAGGGGCTCATATAGCAAAAATATGTGAATATGAGAACTTTTGAGCTGTGTTAGGGTGAATCTTATGGCGCGATGGGGTCCTTTCACTGCAGGTAGGTTCGGTGTGCTCCAGAAGTAGGGAAACAAATGACACTCGTATATCCCAGAATATCCACCTCCCTTATCTGGCACTAATACCAATCCTCTGGGTTGGAGGAGTCACTCACAATGGTCTGCCAAAGGTTGGAAACAATTCTCTTTCCCACCGAATCAGTTTTCAAACTGGAATTGTCAAAAGGGGAAGGCTGCCTCCCCTTTAAACTAAGAAGAGTCCCCTTTCCCATAAGCCCTAACTCTACTCAGAATGAGAAGCTCCTACAATCAACCAAATTCACTCAATACAGATTAGTGGGAGTGTAGACACCAAATTTGGGTCTTACGATGCCCTGTACCCTGTATCTCGTCCAGCAACCTAACCCTACCTCACCACCTAAACCTTACACAATTATTTATTAATTACCTTATAATTAATAAATCCACATCTCCAACCCTGCCACCTCACCTCGCCACCTCACTATGACCTAGCCCTAACCCTAAACTAACCTAATTAAGACCTATGACTTGGTCCAGACCCACACCCATGACTCATCACCCCTCACCCGCATCAAAACGAACCTAATAATAACTTGACCAAGCCCACAACTGATCCCTTGGGAGAAAATGAGGGAAAGTTGGCTATTTTACTAAAAATAGCCAACTTTGACCTAACCGACATCGGTCCCTACTCGACCGGCGTCGGTTACGTAACCGCCATCGGTTCCCTGTAAATGACCCCCCCCATCCGAATTTATTTGCAAGGATCTGACAATTCATTTGCAAGAGGGAGACAAGTGAAGGAGAGAGAAGAGTTTGCAAAGAGGAGTATCGAGCCCAAGACTATAACTGAGCAACTAGAGCACTATCACACTCATCCAAACATTGGGAGAGTCGGAGGATAGCTTCATCAGATCACTTTCGATTGCCAGATCATCCCAACTGAGCCTTGCCTTAGCCACTGCATTCTTTGGACCTGCATCCACATCAGAAACTAGTAAGTAGTCTTTTTTATCACCTTGTATGCTTCTAAACACTACTTTGTGAACTTTTAATTCATAGGGATTATAAGCTCACTCCTGGATCTACCACCCGGCAGCAACCTGCACCTAACGTTCATTCATCCATCTCTATATTGCCCCAAAGACAACTTTCTCACTCTCTGAGTCTTCTCTATCACCCTACTACTCCCCTCAACCATCTACCAACCTTCTAAACCCCATAACCACCTTACACCAACCTCCATTTAAAAATCCCTAAATCACTGCCCCTACCGATATCGGTTATCCCATACCAATATCGGTTACCTAACCGATATCGGTCACCCCTAACCGATATCCGTCACTGTGACTTATACCAAAAACCAACCTTTCACCTATTTACCTCCAAACAATCTCATATCCAGCCTTGTCTATCCCTGTAACTTGATCTGAACATATCAATAACCAGTGACCAAACAAACAACATGCATTTTATTATTGGTAGTTTAGTCTCTATTGCTTTTAGTAACGAGGTACCTAAATCGTGATTTCGCAATAGCTTCTTTATTATCATTTGCATTAATTTGTATTAAAAGGGAACTGACCACCTTCGAAAGGAAGCCTAATATTTCCTGGGCCCAAGGTAGTTCCCTCACTTATTGTTTAACGAAAATCTGGTGGTCTTGCATTCTTATTTATAGGTTGTCCTTCCTAGACAAAAATGAGTTCTTCACAATCGGTCTGATCTCTCTACGGTACGCGCACACCTTCCCAACACTCAACAGGTATTCCTCCTAGCCCTAACCCTTATCTGTTTCTCAAGAGAATGAAAGGATAGAAATAACTCTATTCTAGAACAAAATTCTGTGTGAAACATTTTGGCACGCCCGGTGGGACCCTTCTCGGGTTTCTTTCTTTCTTACTTGTTTTCATATAGGGAGCACACTTGCTGTTTCTTTCTTCTAAATATTCACAAAATATTTTGTCATTTTGGTAAAAGAATTTGTCTTTCTTTCGCATCTTTGCATTAGTGAAAGTCATCTTCTTAATCTCTTCTCTTACTTTGCTTCATCGAATATCATTTTCGATTTGGGTTTAAAACACGTGCATCACATTCTTGCTTGTTGTTTTTAATTCTAGTGAACGTTAGATTAAGTAACAAGTTGTACACGTGGGGGTGATATCCACGGTATTGACGAGAAATTAATATTACTCTCACTGCACAACACATACCAAATCACATTATAATCTACACAACATCTCAAACATCCCCCCTTCCCGCGGTATTCCTCTGCCTGATTGAGGTAGCCTTACAAGCCAAAACAAACTTGACATCTCCATTAGGTCTTTTTTGTTAGGATTGACATCATCTTGCGTCTAAGGCATAAGCCCAAAGTGATTAAAACTAATCCTAGGGTTAGTCTCTTGAGTTGCTTGTGTATCTTACTTGTTTTTTTTGCTTTCAGTTCTGTTTCTTGGTTATACCCTGTCTCAGTGATCACTTCAGACAGTTTGGTGGGTATACTAAGCCTTGTTATCCCCCAAACCAGTAGCCTCTTACATTCTCTATTTTCCTTCATAGTGACCGACACCGGTCATCTTCTACCGACATCGGTTACCTGACCGACGCCGGCTACAATCTGACCGACATCGGTTACCAGACCGATATCGGTTACTGTGTTTCACAGTTCCTGACAAACCAACAACCTACCAATTCCAACATTTTTTTGTTGTTTTTGTTCCTGATTGACTAATTCCCTGTTGTATCTTCTTGTCCATGGTTGTTATCACCCAGACAACAAGTCGTAGCCATGGTTTCGCATGCATGTTTCGTGTCTTTTCCTAAGTCACCCCCTTCACATCCTATGGGGAATCCTATGGACACCAGTGCTTTTCCTAAGATCCCTGTAGGAGATAAGGACTTTGCCAAAATTTTGGATGCTAATCCTAGCGTCGTACAATATTATTTTTCTCATACCTCTGACCGTACACCCGACGGTCAGCTCCTCTTTGGTATGCCTATTAGTATAGTCGCTCACTTAACCCCTTCTCCACCTAATAATTCTACCTCACCGTCTTCATCCTTAGTCCCGTCTCCCAGCTTAGTGGCTTCAGTGGTCCATACTGCACCAATTGGATTTCCTTTGGTTAATCTGGGGCCCCACATATCACTACCGTCCACTGCCCCTACGTCATCCCTCTCACAGATTACCTCTTTCATAACTTGTTCTCTACCACCTATCCACACGAGCTTTCCCTCTCAGGCTCCGCCCACCTTTTCATTTCCGCAAACTCATCCGGTGGCCTCAACATCTTATATAGGACACCCTTATTCGGCCACCCCAACACATTCATCATCGATACCTTATCAAAATTTAACCCCACCATTGTCTAGTAGCGGCTCTTGGCCCAATCCTCCTCTGTTTACGACGACATCACCATCATCTAACCCAACCAATGATTTATTCAAATAGATGATGGAAAAGATGCAAAATCTTGAGGCTTCTATTTCAGGAAGCCGTAACACCCTGACATACGAGAAATTTTTTCGGGAGCTTATTCATCATTCTGTCCCCCTTCATACATATCCCCCTTAATGGGAATTGCCGAAATTTACTCGCTTTAATAGTAAGGAGGACCCTCAACAACACTTGCGATCGTTTAGACATGCCTGCTATCTAATTACTCATGACGATGCCTTACTACTCTGTACCTTCCCCATGTCCTTAGCAGGACATGCCTTGGAGTGGTACAGTGCTTTAGCCCAGCACTCAATCTTCTCCTTTAACCAGTTAGCCCAATATTTCTTGGAGCATTTCTCCATCAATATTTCCAAAAAAGTATCCATTACCGATCTCTATGCCATCCGAAAATTTGAAGACGAATCTATCGCAGATTTTGTTGGACGATGGCGGGGCCTCATCAACCAACTTACTTATGCCTTACCTTAGGCCGAGCTCGTCGAACTCTTTACGTGGGCCTGCGCTAAACACATTTCTCCCACCCTCCAAATTCAAAATTTTCGCACCTTTGATGAGGCCTTTACTATGGCTCAAAAACTAGAGATTCGAGCCTTAGAGGAGGAGAACTTGAAGTTGCGCAACAAAAAATCAAATTTCCGAACCCAAGACTCCACCAACAAACCCAATACCACCAACTCTCACGCATCGGCTGCTTCAAAATCAAAAGGAGCTGTATACGCGGTGACGGTCAAATCTCAAGCACCGTCTAATACCCAGCCAAAATTCACCTATATGTATAAAGCCAAGCCCATCAAGTACACCTATAAGTATAAAGCCGAGCCCATCAAGTACACTCCCTTGGGAGAAACTTATGATGTGATCTTGGAAAAATTGCTTAAAGCAGGAGCTATCACCTTGCCTCCTATTAAACCTCACTCCGGGTTTGATTCCACCCGCGCTATACCTTCTTGGTATAAAGAAAATGACTTCTGTAACTTCCATCGCATGAAGGGACATAGCCACGAAAACTACAAGATGCTAAAAAACATAGTGCATGAAATGGTTGATGCAGGGGATATAACCCTCGATAATCCTAATGCCCCTGCTAATAAAAATTTAAAAATCTTCAACAAACCATTTCCAAACCATTCATCTAACAGTAACATAAACCAAGAAACCTTAGCCGAGGAGAAGAGTGTGCATGAGATCCATGTGGTTTTCAACTCCTAACCAAGGGCTTCCATCGAGGAAATTCTGAATCGAGCCTCTTCACTGACGCAGGAGTCCTTGCCCCCTTCTCCTTCATCAGGACAAGAGGACAGCCCTGCTATTCCTTTACCCATAAAGGAATCAACCAGCCCAGAGTTCTCTTCTCACAGAAGAGCCTTCTTACACCACATCCCTGTAAGACTGTGAGCAGATGTTATCCAACTTATCTATTTCCCAAACATCTCCTTCCACCACTCTGGCTGCAAAAGAAGAAGGATCACCACTTTTTATGTCATCCTTAGAAGAGAAACCCCTCGAGCCTACATCACCAAATTCCTTAACCATGACGGATCCTCTAGAACATGCCCTCCTCCCTATCAGTTCTTCATCGCCTAAATCTTTCCAGCGACCGGTTGACCTCTTAACACCCATTGATACAGGTGCCTCATTCGCCCCCTGTATCACACCCCCAATGGACCAGAATCACAACCCACTTCTCTTCCAAACCAAAATTCCCGTCCATATGTGAAGATTGTCATCCTCCAGAAGATATACGACTCTTATGGGAACGTTTGAGTACACCATGCTCTACTCAAATGCAGATGACTAATCCAGACACCTCTACCATATACCTGAAGTTTTTACAAAAGCTCAAAATGCCTATGTCCTCACCTCCACCCCCCTCATCTCTACCAAATACCTCATCCACCTCTATCAACCTAACCAAACCTTCCCCTACGCTTGGGACTTCACCAATACCCAGCCTGACGCACCCACCTAAACGGTTAGACTTATCCAAAAATAAAGCCGTTAATCCACCTAGGAGATAGACCCAATCTCCTCGAGTCCAATCTATGCCTCCGCCACAACTAAAACCCTCACCCCCGATCACACCAGTACAACAGGCACGACTTCAACCCTCACCGTCACACCTACCTTCTATATTGGGGCCTCACCCCTCCACCTTGCCTTAATACACCATGCCTCCCACGTCTTCTTTAACATGACCAGCACCTTCTGCACCCATACAGAAATCCACAAGCATCTCAACACCGTCGCCCCAAGTATCTTGCCTACCTACCAACCCTAAGAAAACTTGATCATCGAAGGACTTGTTTGCTACCGCTCCTCTTTCCCCGTGGTTGTTTCCTGTCACCACATCATCTGTGGCCTCATCATCTAACCAGCTAAACATGACTTCTGTGCAGAAGAAGCCACGCCTAGTTAAACCCAATCATCAAAATCCCTTGCCTAAACCACCACCCGTACAAACCACTCGTACCCAACCATTACCAAAACAATCAATAATCTCACCCACTCAATCAATAGCCTCATCTTCATTTGACCCAAAGGCTCAAAGGATCTTACGCCAAGATCCTTGATATGTTGGTAGGGGATGCGACCATTTCCCTACCCCCACTCAAACCATATGATCCATCTAAACCTCGACCTATAGGTTATGATGAATCTAAAATCTGTGCCTACCACCGCACACCAGGACACAATGTAGAAGGATGCAAAGCTTTGAAAGCCATCCTTCGCTAGTTGCCTATCTCGGATAGAAAATCTCAGAAGGACAACTTACAGAGGGAAAAGCCCTTAGCTTTGATCCCTTCTCCTATACCACCTGTCCCCGCCTCGCCAAAATCTATCATCATTGCAACCCCGCCTCTCGAGAACAATGACTTATCCCTGCCATCTTCCTCGTCTTGCATTCATGAGATCAACATGATTAGCATTGCTACTCGAGGTTAGAAAAACAATGGAAAAGCTAAAGAAAGCACACCTGCGACCTCTCTTTCTTCTTCCACCATCACGATCGCACCACCACCTAAAGTGGTTATTCGTGGACCTGCCTATCCAGTTTATGATGGAGTTGCCCATCGCACCATGATCAAACAACTTCACCAATCTCCTGTAAAAATGACACTCTATGATCTCATTCAAACATCTGAATCGCATCGACAAGATCTAATTGAGATCCTTCAAGGGATAGAGGTCCTACCTAATGAAACCTTGCCCGTCGCCTCCATCTTAACACCCAACCACATCGCTTCTCTCACCAAACAACCTACCTCCACAACCACTTCTGTCCCTGTACAGCAAGCCGTTGCTGTCAGTTTTTTCCGAAGAAGAAATTGTCGTATTTGGTGCAGAAGATCCTGACCCCGCTCTTTTCATCTCGGCTTACGTCTGGGACATCCAGGTACGTCGTGTTATGATCAACGGGGGGCGCTATCCTAAACATCGTCTCTTCCAAAGCCTTCCAACATATGAATATCCCTCCTAGCTGCATGTGTGCCAACCCCACCATGTTGCGTTCATTCAACGATGCTATTACTTCTACCCTAGGCACCGTGATCCTTAACATTCATGTAGGGCCACGTACCTTGCCCGAACTCTTCTATGTCCTTGAGGGAGAGTTCCAATATAACATGTTGTTAGGCCGCCCTTGGATTCGGGCTATGGGATGCGTTCCCTCCACCTTACATAGATGCATAAAATTTGAGTATGAGGGGAAGTCATACACCGTCATAGCTGACGCTTGCCCCCTTCAAAACCTACAATATGTTATACCGCCCTAATGATGTGCTTGTACCAGTCAAGACACCCATTGATCCAACCCAACCATCTACTTCAACCACGCCTCAACCATCCACCTTGAACAACTTCCTATAAAATAGGAAGTATACAAAACAATAACTTACCCATACTAATATATTGTTATACATTTGTTATAACAATATATATATAACTAACCATAAAATAAACCATGTGAATACTAATTCCTAACATTCCCCCCCTTAGTGTTTACATGGTAGAAAAACATCCACACACTCAACTGCAGTATGCTCACCCCTGTGGCATGTCCAACTCTGTGTCTCATGACCTTGATCCAAAAGAAAGGCTCTCTCCTTCCATGGTTTTAATGGAGTTGCCCATCACACCATGATCAAACAACTTCACTAATCTCCTATAAAAATGACACTCTATGATCTCATTCAAACATCTGAATCGCATCGACAAGATCTAATTAAGATCCTTCAAGGGATAGAGGTCCTACCTAATGAAACCTTACCCATCGCCTCCATCTTAACACCCAACCACATCGCTTCTCTCACCAAACAACCTACCTCCACAACCACTTCTGTCCCTGTACAACAAGCCGTTGCTGTCATTTTTTTCTAAGAAGAAATTGTCGTATTTGGTGCAGAAGATCCTGACCCCGCTCTTTTCATCTCGGCTTACATCCGGGACATCCGGGTACATCATGTTATGATCGACGGGGGCGTTATCCTAAACATCGTCTCTTCCAAAGCCTTCCAACAGATGAATATCCCTCCTAGCTACATGTGTGCCAACCCCACCATGTTGCGTTCATTCAACGATGCTATTACTTCTACCCTAGGCACCGTGATCCTTAACATTCGTGTAGGGCCACGTACCTTGCCCGAACTCTTCTATGTCCTTCAGGGAGAGTTCCAATATAACATGTTGTTAGGCCGCCCTTGGATTCGGGCTATGGGATGCGTTCCCTCCACCTTACATAGATGCATAAAATTTGAGTATGAGGGGAAGTCATACACCGTCACAGCTGACGCTTGCCCCCTTCAAAACCTACAATATGTTATACCGCCCTAATGATGTGCTTGTACCAGTCAAGGCACCCATTGATCCAACCCAACCATCTACTTCAACCACGCCTCAACCATCCACCTTAGCCACACCCACACCTTCGACCAATGAAACCACCGACACAAATACCTCTTCATTCCCCGCGGATAACATCCCAACCTTGGATCCCTTGGTAGGTATTTTTCAACGCCTTACGTTGGGGGAGTACCATCTATACAACATTAGCACCTTCCATACCCCACAGGAGTACAGACAGTTACATGCGCATCCTACCTATGACTGTCGTCTGGGGGAGGTGATCTCCTACAGACCACCTAATTTCCACACCAACCTAATGTATGGGGGTGTCGACACATCCTCTGTCACCCTTGAACCTCCCCTTGGTGTGGTTCCCTTCCAATTTGATTTTCAATATCTAACCAACTGTCATTTCGCCCTCACCTTCCTAACTCGCTGTGCTTGGAAAGGTTTTGGTTTCGGTATTTATGAACAAGGCTGACATATGATTATTCCCATGACTACACGCAAACACAAAGATCGTAGTGGTCTTGGATTTTCTGAACCACTTACACCGAAGAAACCTCGTGTCAATTGTATCCAGGAAGACGACGAAGTCACCCCTTCCAAACCATCATCACCCATTTTTCCATCTTCACCCACGGAGTCGATATACCTAGAATCTATCCCTCCTAACTTTTCTAAAACAAGCTTTTCTCACAGCTCTTAACCACCTTCAAATTTATCAAAAGTGCATCAAGTGTGCTTATGATAAGCGAATTCATGAGTGTACCTTTAAGATTGGTGATCTTGTCCTCAAAGAGAATCAACATGTAACCAACCTAGAAAAGAGCCTCAAACGTGGAAAATTTTCTCCTAGTTGGATTGGGCCTTACATTATCACTCACACTTATGGATCATGTACTTATCATTTAGCTTTGCTTAATGGTAAACCTGATCCTGAACCCCTTAATGCCTTGCATCTCCGACCATTCTACTGTTGAATTTAGTGTTACATCACTTCTTATCTACCTTGCGCTCATCCCTTGAGCTCATTTACCACCTCATACACCTTGTTTCATGCATCTAAAAGTCGAATCAAACTCACGTGATTTGATCATCACCTCCTCTTAAAGATGCCTTCCCCTTTTTAGTTTGGTCCATGACTTAAAAGTATCAAAATAACAAGTTCTCAATTATACAATTATGGGATATTCTTGAGTCAAACTTCCTACAAAACTAGATGCTTCATGCCAAATGGACATCTAGACCTCTAAGCTATATACTAGACTGCTCCCTCGAAGGACAGCTATGTGCAAAGCTGCATCTGCTACTATAAACTAGACTGCTCCCTTGAAGGATAGCTATGTGCAAAGCCGCATCTGGTACCATAAGTAGACTGCTCCCTTGAAGGATAGCTATACAAAGTCAGCCTCTATTAGAAGCTTCTCGCATTGATCAGCTTCGTGAAGACCTCAAGAACAACAAAATGCATATCCCATATAGACTTCCTGCATCGATCAGTCTATATCTAGAAAAATAAAAGGAGTATTCAAAAGCACTTTTGAGTCATGGACTTGTCTATTTAGGTTTGGTTCTCTTTCGTCAGAATAATCACCTTATAACAAGTTCTCTGCACCCCAGCTATACCATCCACCTCACCTCACCATTCTTCAAAACAAAAAAACTTAAGGGACGTGACGTATATCCGATATATTGTGATTATACAACTCTTTTCACCTATTGACTTCTCGCCTATGCAAGGTACCTAGGGATTCAAGCTCATCCTACGATAATATGTGGTTTGTTTAGCTCTTTCCAACTATGGGACACTTTTGCCTCTTTTACCTAAATCTAGGATTATGTGTTGACCTTAATCAAGACACGGTTTCCTATGCTTGGGTAAGCTAACCCTCACTTCACCTATACCTACACCAACAATATTACCCTACCAACATCAAACTTTTACCAACCAACAAATTACCTAACCACAACCAAATTGCCTGAATTCACCTCTCCCTGGTCCTAAGGGAGAACGACATCAGTCTGAGGACCCTGGACTTGCTTTGTGCAATGGGCTATGTAGGCAGCACTTAGGATACATGGGGTCTCCCAAGGTTAGCTTGACCATCCCCTACCATAACCTATCATGTGTTGTGTTTTCCTTAAAAATATAAATATTTTGAAGTATTTATATTGATAAAACTCACCAATCGGCCCGACCCAAGGCCGTAACCAATCAATTGGCCTGACCTAAGGCCACAACCAATCCATCGGCTCCACCCCAAGGCCGTAACCAACCAATATAAGCTCACTCCATGATCTACCACCCGACAGTAACCTGCACCTAACCTTCATTCATCCATCTTTATATTGCCCCAAAGACAACTTTCTCACTCTCTGAGTCTTCTCTATCACCCTACTACTCCCCTCAACCATCTACCAACCTTCTAAACCCCATAACCACCTTACATCAACCTCCATTTAAAAATCCCTAAATCACTGCCCCTACCGATATCAGTTATCCCATACCAACCAATATCTAACCAACCATCATTTCAAAACCCTCACCTTCCTGACTCGCTATGCTTGGAAAGGTTTTAGTTTCGGTCTTTATGAACAAGGCCGACATACGATCATTCCCATGACTACACGCAAACACAAAGGTCATAGTGGTCTTGGATTTTCTGAACCACCTACACTGAAGAAACCTTGTGTCAATTGTATCCAGGAAGACGACGAAGTCACCCCTTCCGAACCATCATCGCCCATTTTTCCATCTTCACCCACGGAGTCGATAGACCCAGAATCTATCCCTCCTAACTTTTTTTTTTCATGAATGCTATCTTCCTAGGTCCTCTCACTTATCAATGCGATGGTGAAGACCCATCTTCTCTCCCCCTTTTGTATCCAGACATGATCGAAGAATAATCACCTTTGATTAATGTTGTGGAGTGCCAGGATGATGACTCCATCCTCACCTACCTTAGTGCAAACGACTCTTATATTCAACGTGCCTTACCATCTGAAACCCAAACTATGTTGAATGAGTCGACTATAGAAATCAACATCCACATGGAAGATGATCCTCACATTGTAAAGATCGGATAATCTCTTGACGCATCAGAAAAATCCACCTTCACTACCTTTCTCTGTTCCCACAATCAAGCTTTCGCTTGGTCCTATGCCAACATGCCAGGAATCGATCCTGACATTGCTATCCATAATATCACTTTGAAACCAGAATCCAAACCAGTTAAACAGAAGCTGAGAAAAATGCATCCACGCATTGCCCTCTTGGTTAAAGAAGAGCTTCAATGACTCATTTCTGTTTCTTTCATCTTACCTATTGACTATCCGCAATGGATTTCTAATGTCATACCTATCACTCCTAAAGCGACGGGGGGACTTCGGATATGTATGGATTTCTAGGACCTTAACCTCATTTGCCCAAAGGATGACTTCCCCCTACCTAGCATTGATCAACTTGTTGATCTCACTGCGTGCCATGAGATGCTTTCTCTCATGGATGGTTTCTCAGGATACAATCAAATTTTAGTAGCTCCGGCTGATCAACATAAAACCGCCTTCATTACCCCATGGGGGACCTTCTACTATCGTGTCATGCCGTTTGGCATTAAGAATGCTGGTGCGACTTATCAGTGGGATATGACTTACATTTTTCATGACATTATGCACACTATCCTCAAAGATTATGTCGACGATCTTCTTGGAAAATCCAAACATCGCAGTGAACAACTTGATGTTTTAACCATTATTTTCGATCACCTGTTACAATACTGTGTTCATCTCCAACCAAAGAAATGTGTCTTTGGCATCCTTTCAGGAAAACTCCTTGGATTTATCATCTCTTTACGTGGCATTAAGGTCGACCCAGCTAAAGTCAAAGCTATCTTAGAAATTTCCCCACCCACTAACCTAAAACAATTGCATAGTTTGCAAGGCAAACTCCAATCTATCCGGCGTTTCATCTCACAACTCTCGGATTGATGTCAACCTTTCCATCATATCCTTAAAAAGGACATTATCTTTCAATGGAGCGAGGAGTGCCACCAAGCCTTTGAGGCTCTTAAAGTTTATCTCTTGCAGCCACTCGTGCTTATCCCACCTCAGGATGATCGCCCTTTCTACCTTTACCTTTCTGCCACCGACCATGCTGTAGGAGCCATGCTCGCACATCATGACTCTGAGTATCGAGAACAAGCAGTTTATTACATAAGCCGTACTCTTGTGGATTACGAAACTAGGTATACACACGTCGAAAAGTTGTGCCTAGCCCTATCATTCATGGCCACCAAACTCCAACATTACCTCCTGAATCACAAAACTTTTGTCATCACCAATGCTGACCCCATACATTATATGTACGCCAAACCTCATCTAAACCAATGCATCACCCGATGGCTTATGCTCCTCACCGATCTCGACCTTCATTTTGTATACCAGAAATCAATCAAAGGACAAACTATCACAGAACCAACTCGCAGGGAAGCCCTACTTTCCCTGATGAACTCATCGCAACTCTTTCGCTCAGTGATGCGTCTTATCTGATGACCCTCTTCTTCGATGGATCTAAATTCTAGCACGGCGGAGGTCGGGCATTGTTCTCATTCCTCTTGAAGGTGAACCTATGCCTCTTTCATTCAGGCTCGATTTCCCCTGCACTAACAATACAGCAGAGTACGAGGCCCTTGTTTTGGGTCTCCACGTTGCGTTACACTTGGGTGTGAAGTCTATTAACATTTTTGGTGACTCTCAATTGGTAGTAAATCAAGTTACTGGCATCTACCAATGTAAAAATGAGGAACTTCAAAAGTACAAATGTTACGTCTATTCACTTTTGACCTTATTTACCCATTATACTATCCAAACCATTCCACGCTCAACTAATAAATTTACGGATACTATGGCTTGCTTGGCCTCGTAAATTCCTGCATCACCAAATGACTCTGACATATTTGTCTTGGTCCAACAACTCTTTGCCCCATTTTAACGGTGTATCACCAATTTCACAACTACCTTACAACCTCTTTCTCGTGCTTTCCTTAAAGGTGTTTTCATTATGTTGTCATGGGGGGACTCCTCTATAAACGTGGCTTCGATGGTATCCTCCTTCGATGTCTAACCGGCGCTGAAGTCACTCATACCATCCAACAAGTCCATGACGGAATTTGTGGTGGGAACTTTAGTGGCTTTGCCATGGCCAAGCGGATCCTTCACCTAGGATATTATTGGCCTACTCTTAATAAAGACTGCTGCGAATATGTTAAGCATTGTGTTATGTGTCAACAGCATGCCAACCTTCAACATACTCCCAGCCACCTGCTACAGGTCGCACGAGATATTTGGCCTTTCTCACAATGGGGTTTGGACCTTATTGGTGAGATTCATCCACCTTCTTCGTAACGTCACTGTTGGATCATCACTGCAACCAAATATTACACTAAATGGGTGGAATCCGTTCCACTCATTTCAACCAAAAAGGAGAAAATCATTGAGTTCATCAATCATCACATTATCTGTCGTTTCGGTGTTCCTCATCGCTTAATAACTGATAATAGCAAATCTTTCAAAAATAAGCTGTTACGAGCCTTTGTGACAACTTTTGTATCAAACTTAGCTTCTCTTCACCCTACTATCCACAAGCAAATGGTCAAGCTGAATCTTCTAACAAAACCTTAACCAAAATTCTCATGAAAGCCGTTAACGATTCTGAGCAAAATTGGCATGATCACATCCCCTTTTCCCTTTGGACTTATCATACCAGCATTCGTACTTCCACTAATGCCACACCATTCTCTCTGGTGTATGGTACCGAGGCTGTCTTGCCTCTCGAAATACAAATCCCTTCCCTCAGAATATCTCTCCAGGATATTCTCACCAATGATGACTTCTGCCAAGAGCGGTTAGCCCAATTGGAGCTTCTTGACGAGCGTCGTCTTACAGCTCTTGACCACCTTCAAATTTATCAAAAGCACATCAAGCGTGCTTATGATAAGTGAATTCATGAGCGTACCTTTAAGATTGGTGATCTTGTCCTCAAAGAGAATCAACATGTAACCAAACTAGAAAAGAGCAAACGTGGAAAATTTGCTCCTAATTGGATTGGGCCTTACATTATCACTCACACTTACGGATCGGGTACTTATCATTTAGCTTTGCTTAATGGTAAACCTGAGCCTGAACCCCTTAATCCCTTGCATCTCCGACCATTCTACTATTGAATTTAGTGTTACATCACTTCTTATCTACCTTGCGCTCGTCTCTTGAGCTCATTTACCACCTCATACACCTTGTTTCTTGCATCTCAACATAGAATCAAACCCACGTGGTTTGATCATCACCTCCTCTTACAGATGCCTTCTCCTTTTTAGTCTGGTCCATGAATTACAAGTATCAAAATAATAGGTTCTCAATTATACAATTCTGGGATATTCTTGAGTCAAACTTCCTGCAAAACTAGATGCTTCATGCCAAACGGAAATCTAGACCTCTACGCTATAAACTAGACTACTCTCTCGAAGGACAGCTATGTGCAAATCCGCATCTGCTATTATAAACTAGACTGCTCCCTTGAAGGACAACTATGTGCAAAGCCGCATCTGCTACTATAAGTAGACTACTCCCTTGAAGGACAACTATACAAAGTCAGCCTCTATCAGAAGCTTCTCACATTGATCAGCTTTGTGAAGACTTCAAGAACAAAAAAATGCATATCCCATATAGACTTCCCGTATCAATCAGTCTATATCCAGAAAAATAAAAGTAGTATTTAAAAACACTTTTGATTCATGGAGTTGTCTATTTTGGTTTGGTTCTCTTTCATCAGAATAATCACCTTTTAACAAGTTCTCCACACCCCAGCTATATCATCCACCTCACCTCACCATTCTTCAAAATAACAAAACTCAAGGGACGTGATGTATATCCGATATATTGTGATTATACAGCTCTTTTCACCTATCGACTTCTCGCCTATGCAAGGTACCTAGGGATTCAAGATCATCCTATGATAATACGTGGTTTTTTATCTCTTTCCAACTATGGAACACTTTTGCCTCTTTTACCTGAATCTAGGATTATGTGTTGACCTTAATTAGAACATGTTTTCCTATGTTTGGGTAAGCTAACCCTCGTTTCACCTATACTCACACCAACACCAACGACATTACCCTACCAACATCAAACTTTTACCAACCAAAAAATTGCCTAAACACATCCTAATTGTCTGAATTCACCTCTCCCTGGTCCTAAGGGAGAACTACATTGGTCTGAGGCCCCTCCTTGCTTTGTGTAATGGGCTATGTAGGCAGCACTTAGGAGACATGGGGTCTCCCAAGGTTAGCTCGACCATCCCTTACCATAACCTATCATGTGTTGTGTTTTCTTTAAAAATATATAAATATTTTCGCGTATTTGTATTGATAACACTCACCTTGATCCTTTATCAATCCAAACATTCAAAACACAAATATTCTTATAATTATCACAAACTCAAATCAACATACATATTCCATTTTATTTAGATGTTAAACAAATACATCTTCTCTATCATCGACACGCAGGTCGGAATCCTTATTTATTCTTCTACCCCTATGTATGAAACTCACTTAGACCCCCGCGCCTCATCCCAAACCAGGTATTGATGGTGATCGTCGACGCCGCTCACCTGGCCTCTCCATACTCAAAGGTACCACTGCTATTAGTTCCTCCCACTGATCCACCAATCTCTCCTGTAACATACGAATATGCCCTCTCGCATGGAGGACTCTTGCCTCTAGTCTCTCCACTCGAGACTACAAAGCCTCTAACAATCCCGTGGTCTCGTTCACCTGTGTTTGAAGCTGGTGAACTAAACCCTGTAGGTGGTCTCTGTCCGCGGTAATCACAGCTATGACAAGATGATCGGCCCTCTCGTGTGTACTTCACAACTCTGCTACCCACCATAATCTATAAGACTGTCACTCCTGCATCCATTACCCTATGATTGGCTGCTATCTCTTCTGGTCCTTCTGGAAGTGTTGGCCGTGGAGGTGAGAATGGTGCCTCAGTGTCGATCCTTCTTGTATGGTCTATGATCCATGGGTATATCCTGAACAAATCTAAATTGTCATCACACGCGATCTAGAGGAATCCTCTTGTACTCCCCTGGCTTATGCCCTGCGATCCACCTCACTCGCTCTACACCCCTCAAATCCTCGACTATGTTTTCCGTCACCATGTAGTTCCCATAAGGCCTCTAACGGATATCCGCAATCGTCATCGTCTCCAACTTTTTCCTATAATACTCAGCGTCATCTGTCACGATCTCGGATCTTGCCTCTTGCTCTGTCTGGACCCATCGCCTGAATCCCAACCTCTGCGCTCCTGTCTCTCCTGCCTGGATTGGTTGGCCTATTGGTCGCACACACACAATGTGTTCATAGGCCCAACAATGTAATAAGTATGCACAATCCAGTGTAGTCCTGTGATTTTTCCTGCATGCCCATAAACCCCTGTATAGCTCCACCAGATATGTGGGTGCCCATGTGAAAGTAACGCTACCTTCTATCATCTCACGAATAATACACATCAATGATTTTGGAAATCTTCCCCCGTCTGCTCTAGGTAATGCGTAGTACCCCACCGCTATCATTAATACCACGGCCAACCTTGTTGCCTCAGGGTGTGCTCTAAACATTTTACCATAAGTAAATGTCAAGCCTCGCTATGTCAAATCTCATGCGGCTGGACAAAATACTGTCGTTATCACTGCACACGCACCGCATTAGGCCCTTGCCTGATACACTGGTCTTCCTGTAATTAGAATTCTCAAAATTTGAAACACATCTTCTAACGTCACTGTCATCTCCCTTGTTCGCAGATAGAAGTTATTCTTTTCATAGATTCCATCTCTTAATCAGCACCTGCAACATGGCATGATTGCATGTGTAATTCGTGAATAATAGCAGATTCCGCTTAACCCCACATGGTTTATTAATGCCCCACTCAGTTGGTGTTACATCCACTCGGACTCGTGACAACAAGGCTGGTACCCTATCATTCATCCTTAACTCTTGGCCTGTTCGTGCACACATCAAACCAACGAACAACAAACAACCAATAAATTCCCACGTGTTTTTAATCACAATCTGTAACTTTATCATAGTAACTCGATATCGGTTATACATAACCGATACCAGTTATTCCTAAACCGATATCGGTCACTGTCAATTTCTATCTACCCTGCTCAAAAACACCACCTATAATAACTTATTCGCTTGTTCACTGCCTCTCTATACCTAAAAACATATTCTGAAACCCCTGATTACCTACCCCATAACACTCACCCCATCCCAAATCCTTTTCCTATCACCTTTCTTTTTCATCTCTACCGACTTACCTTCCCACATCCTATTCATATGCATGCAAAAATTTAATTCCAACCAAAAATCATATATGCCTCTTGGGATGCAGCAGTTTGAGGTAGAACCTGTCTTCCCTCTCCTCTCTGCCCGTTGGATGCTTCTCCTTGTTCAGCCATGTTCACCACCCTCTTCACTATTACTTGCCTTTACGCCTTCTTAATCTAAGCCCATGATCACTTTACCTATCTCTTTCCTCCTTATCACTCAATTCTCCCATGCAACTACCCTGTATGGACAACAACAACCTTGCATCCTCGTATTTAACATGTTGCATGGCTCTAAAAATAAGAATCTAAAATTGCCTCCCACAGCTTTTCTATTTTTAGGAAAAGCTCGTGTTAACATAATTGATGTCGGTTATCTAACCGGTATCGATCAGATAGTTACCGACATTGGTTATCTAACCGATATCGGTCAACCTATCACCTATTTTGATTATATCCTAGGCCTTCTCTTTGTTTTTTGTAAAATTTTGATGGCGCCCGCCTCTTTTCCTTGCATAATGACATCACTATCAACATCCATCATCATAATAAACTATCAATATTTCAAAACATATGCATATCATCAAAACATCATCAACATCATTTATATATACATCACAAACATTCCAATACCATCGAAAAAACACATAAAACATTATAATATATGCAATCAACTCAAACAATTATACACACCATGTGGATCCAACTCATCATCTATATATATCCTCAAATCAATGTCAACATATACAAATTGCCTTGCATGGGGCCTCTATCATACAAAAAAATACAAAGTCGGTACACAGGCCACTAGTCTCTGTCAAAATCTTGACTTGGCTCACAGGCCGAGTCTCTCATGTCAAAAATATACTCGGTTCGCAGGCCGGGTATCAACTATACAAAATGTACTTCGGCTCGCAGACCGGTATATACAACAAAAATGCATACATAAATCCTATGAGGGCACGCAGGCCTTTATATACACACTCAGTTTACAGACCGGTGTCTCTATCAACAAAATCCTCTATCCAACTCAACCAAAACTCGTCTCCGCTCCTGGGGTGACTCATCTCTCTCCCCCGCCCTCGCCCCATCCCTCAGCTAGCCCCTGTGCCAGATCTCGCCTCCTACCTGTCACCGACCCACCAGCTATGGCTGTGCCCCCTGTGACCTATGACTCTGGGAAGTCTCGGCTCTATGAGCCGCATATGGCTGATAATCTACCCTGGTCCCATCTAGTACGTCCTGATAGTAACGAGCCTTCACTCTCACCTCCATGTACCGGGCCCATGCCACCATGGATGGTGGGGCTGGTCCCTCGGCTCCTAATAGAAGTGGGCCCTGCCCTGCCTGTACGCCCTGATTTTGAGCTTGTACCTGTGGTGGTGGTGGAGCTGCCATCGGAGCCTGAACAGGGACCTGAGGTTGTGCCTGTGCCTGTACCTGAGGTTGTGCATGTGCCTGTGCCTGTGCCTGGGCTAACTGCCCCTGTAACACCCCAATCTGTGCCTGTGTAGCAGCAAGCTACCCCTGTAGTAACTGCACCTGACCCAAGAGACAGTCCCTCTCCGCTGTAACAACTGCCAAATTTGGCTGTGCTGACTGTGCTCTCATGGCCACCCTCTGCCCTGCCCACCAAACCAAAAATGAGCCTGTAACCCTGGCGTCATCCACTGTGTCATCTGTCGGTCTCTCTGCTACCCAGACTGGGTCAAATGGCTGTGGTACATGAAGTCGTGCCTCTACATCCTCCCTCCGATACTGTGGGAAGGGAGGTGGCTCTGTCGACACTAAAATTTTCCTCCGTAATTTCTATTTCACTAATGTATGTATTAGGAATAGGATGTTGTTAAGTGTAATTAGTAGTAGCGTCTGATAGAAGATAACGACGCCATCAGTACGGTGCCACCAATAATGTAGAGTACGGTGACAGTTAAAGTACAATAGGAATGTTGTAAAAAGTAAATATTTTTCGTAAGTGGTCCGGGTAATATTAAAATGTCAAAGTTGGGATAAGTAGAGAAGTAGGGTCTACATGATTAGGAATTAGAAATATTATATTGGTAATAAGGACAAGGAGTGAGGTCATAAATATTTTGTGTATTTTATTTGTAAAAAGTCTAAAAATGTGAAACTCATGTGAAATGATAAGGTTTATCTTATCTTAAAAGATAAGCTTACATGTACAGATAAGAGTTAAGGTATGGAATATGATTCGTCAGAGTGGATTTCTTATCCTATCTTAGAGATAAGATGGATAAGCCTGGATGTTTTATAAATAAAGAGGCCACCCCCCTCATTTAGGATAGAAGGAAGTAGTGAGAAATATTGTATGAAGTGTGTAAAGGAATCCATCAGTTTAAAGGTGTGTTGAAGAAGCCATTAAGAGGTGTAATTGTAAAGTTTCTCCCATAGTATTGGTGGAAGGCAAGTGAAGTCAATAACACTTGAAGTACCTCATGGGTGAGATTGTAACAATTTCATGTTAATATTATAAGTTACTTTGATATTTCAGATTTGTCATCATTCCGTCTTATCATAGTCGATGGTATTATTGTGTTATGTTTGTTGTTTTGTTTCCAGATTACATCCACCAAACTAAAGGCTGTGCATTAGTAAATAATCATAGCACAAGGAGTTCCCAGTGAAGAATTATCATAGTGCCGCATTGGTGATGACATTTTGGTTCCGTTGCCGGGACCATTCCTCGTTGGTGGATTATCTGGAGAGATATTCCCACTTAGTCAAAAATCAATTGGAGGGTAACCTTGTTTTTTACTGTGCATAGTAGTTACCATGGGTAAAGTCATTTTTGCTGTGAATAGTAGTTACAATGGTAAAGTAATTTTTGCTGTGAATAGTATTTACCACAGTAAAGTCAATTTTTACCATGAATAGTATTTACCACAGTAAAGTCACTTTTTACTGTGAATAGTGTTTACCACAGTAAAGTCAGTTTTTTACTGCAGTAAGTCAAGTTTTACCATAGTTTACCGTGGTCATTTCTATTATAGTGATTTCAATTATTTGTGCACATAAGTCTTGTTGATTGTACTTGTGGGTTGGTATTTTACGGTGGTTACTTTTGAAAATGGGGAAGATTCCTATTTTTTCAGCCCAATCTAATAAAGATGCTTCCTCTTTCATTCAAGAGTTTAAACGATCTTGTATTTGTAATGGCCTTATAAGAAGGGAACAATGGACTGAATTTTTTCCTACCTTTTTGGATGGTTCAGCCCTTAGGTGGTTTGAAACACTTGGTGATAATGTGAAAAACTCATGGGATTTATTAACTGAAAGTTTTCTTGAAGAATTTGGTGAACAACAGAGATATGCAGATCTCATGATCGATATCACAAAGCTAACCCAAGGAGAGAAGGAGAAGATAAGGGATTATCATGCTCATGTTCTAGAGCTAAGGAGGAAGCTCGACGCCCAGATCCGGAAGGAAGGATTAGTGGATGGGTTGATGAATGACGTGGATAATCTCCTATGTAAGCACTTCATTCTTGGGATGAAGCTAGAGATCAGACAACGAGTGAAGTATGACCGCCCAACTACCATTGAACAAGCAAAGGAGATTGTAAGAAGGCAAGAAGAAAGCATGGAAGAGGAGCCCAAAGAAATTGTTGCTAAAGGAGAGCCTACACTAGCACCTTTGCTCCAGAATCCACAACCACTCTCGGGTGAGCACAAATCTTTCTCCTAGTATATCTACTGAGTATAAAGATCTGCTCAAAAAGATGGGTCAGTTAACTATTAATCTTCTTCAAGGAAAAGAATTTAGTTCTCAGGGAGGAGATAGAGGTCCAAAAAGAAATATTTCTGAAGTTGTATGTTATGGTTATAAAAAGGGTCATTATAAGTATAATTGTCCAGATAGAGCTTCTATATCTAGTAAAGGAGATAATGATAAAGGAAAAGCACCTGTGAATTCTTTTGATGTAGTAGATAAGAGCAGAAATAATGAAGTAGATGTGTTTGTAACAAAAAGAAAGAAAGAAAAAGACAATCAAGATGGAAATGATCCTAAGAAGATGAAAGGAGAAACTAGTAAGAAACATAGGAGAAGAAAGTTGGGTGTGCAGGATTTTCTGATTTCACAGGGGCAAGGACCATACTCCATCTTGGAAGATCTATCCAAAAGGCCTGCAAATATTACATATGGTCAACTCTTGGCTATGTCTTCTGAGAAGAGGGCGGGGGAGCTGCGAAGTGGACTCAATGCTCGACAAAGGAAGGAGGTTGAGGGTCCCTGTTTTGGAGGTAGAGGCGGATCCCTATGCTCCACAAGCTGAGGGTATTATGTAATGGTATTTCAATTCATGATGTCTTAGTTGATGGAGGTGCTACAGTTAATGTAATGACCGAGTTTGTAATGAATATGTTGGGTTTAAAAATTGATCGCCCTTCAACACTTATGTTAAGGTCATTAAATAAGGAAAAAACTAAACCAGAAGGTGTAGTTTCAAATGTGGAATATCTGTTATGGGTGTTGTATGTGTGGTAGACTTTCATGTGATGAAAAATAGTACTGTTGCGTACCCAATGTTACTGGGAAGACCATGGCTAAGGAAAGTTCATGCAAGAAAACTACTGGAATGAAGGCTTCATGACACTTGGACGTGGTAGAGAGAGGGTGAAGATAAACGTGATCCCTCGACATCATAATGCAGAACCTGTGGATTCAAGTGATGAAACTGATGATTGGACATCCTCTGATTACTCTAGTACCAGTGAAGTGGACACTGAAGATGAAGAAAGTGAGGTTGATGTTTCAGTCATGAATATCCTTCCAGTCACACCGAATCATGACCCCATAAAATTATCTGAAGAAGAAGTTGATGATCGTCTCTAGCAAATAAAGATTGGTGATGCTATGATGGAGAGCGAGAAGGAATCCTACCTCCAACTCTTTCGAAGGTACATACACATATTCACTTTTGATTACAAGGAACTCCGTCAAGTAAGTTGGGTAGAACATTATATTGAGCTGGTAGATGGTGCTAAGCCTATAAAACAAATGCCATATAGAATGAATCCTAATTTTTCCAAGACTGTAAAAGAAGAAATAGATAAGTTGCTTGATGCAGGATTCATATTTTCTGTGGAGAATTCAGAATGGGTTTCTCCCATTGTGATCTCAATAAAAAAGAGTGGGAAGCTACGAATTTGTGTTGATTACAGGAAGCTCAATAAGGCAACAAAGAAGGATCATTACCCTCTTCCATTCTCAGATCAGATCTTGGACGAAGTAGCTAGCCAGGAGTGTTATAGTTTTGCTGATGGATATAGCGGATACAACCAAGTCCGTATAATGGAGAAAGATCAGCTGAAGACCACGTTCACCACTCCTTCGGGAACATTTGCTTATAGAGTTATGCCTTTTGGGTTGTGTAATGTTGCAACAACGTTCTAGTGTTTGATGAATAGGGTGTTCGAACCCTACATTGGGACCTTCATCAGAGTATTTCTGGATGAGTTTTGCATCTATGGGAGCAAGTTGGACCACCTGCACCAGATGGAGACAACATTTCAAAGGTTAGATGAAGCACAAGCCTCACTAAACCCTACAAAGTGTGTCTTTGGATGTTCTAAAGGCGTTTTGTTAGGGCATGTTGTATCCAAAGATGGTATTAGTACTAATCCTGATAAAGTTTCAAAAATAAAAGATTTACCATTTCCTATGAATAGAAGAAATAAGGCACATGAAGCTTTTGGACAACTGAAGGAAGCCTTGGTGTCTTCACCTGTTTTAAAGAATCTAGATTGGCACAAGCCATTCATTATGTACACTGATGCCTCAGATGTAGCACTAGGAAGTACTTTGAGCCAAAAGGATGAAAATGGGAATGAAAATCTAATTTACTTTGGGAGCAGACAAATGAGCAGTGCTGAGGTAAATTATACTGTAACTGAAAAAGAGGCTCTAGCTATCATTTTTACTGTAAAGAAGTTTAGAAATTACTTGCTAGGGCAGAAATTTATAGTTATAACAGATCATCAGGCTCTAAAATATATTGTCAATAAGCCTAACCCATCAGGGAGGATAGCAAGATGGATAATTTTGCTACAAGAATTTGAATTTGATATTATAGATAGGCTAGGAAAGAAGCATGTCAATGCCGATGCACTCTCTCGAGCCTATGATGGTTTAGGATCATCTTGTGATGATGATGATTTCCCCGATGCAGCATTGTTATCCCTTGACACAATCCCTAGTGAATACATAGATATTTGGAAATTATCTGAATGAATTCAAGTTTCCTGATGGTGCCAATGCAAATACTAAGAGAAAGATTACTCAAGCCAGTTGTCCATATTCTATTCTGCATGGAGTATTATTTCGAATAGGGACCTGAATGGACAGTACAAGGAGGGCAGTTGGATGTGATCAAGGGAAGGAACTTCTAGAAGAATTCCACAATGGTACATGTGGAGGGCATTTCTCTAGACAACTTACATCAAGAAGGATCTTAGATGCAGGTTATCACTGGCCCACTCTTTTTAAAGATTGTTATAATTATTGTAAGACATGTGATATTTGTCAAACACATGGTAACCGTAAGACTTCATTAGCTCCATTATGCCCTATTCTTCCACTTGGTCCCTTTGAAAAGTGGGGGAATAGACATTGTAGGTCCACTTCCAACTACCTCATACCAAAATAAGTATATTGTAGTTGCCACAGATTATTTAACAAAGTGGGTTGAAGCTAGGCCATTGAAAACAACTTCCATGGATGAGGTGGGTAAGGTTCATATATGAACGCAATTGTCACCAGATTTGGTTGTCCATTAGAAATTGTAACAGATCAAGGAAATCACTTCATTAATGAGGTAGTAGAAGCCCTAGTCAATAAATTTTTCTATTAGCACAAGAAGGCAACAACATACAAGCCAAGCACAAATGGACAGGTGGAACGAACAAATTTTGTGTTGTGTCAAATTCTAGCAAAAGATGCAGCCTTGTAGGTACATAAGTGGGATAAAAGGATTTATGCAGCATTGTGGGCATATAGGGCAACATCAAAGTCAGCAATAGGATACTCCCCATTTCAGTTGGCCTATGGCATTGATCCAGTTCTTCTTATTGAGTTTGATATTCCCACTGTGAGAGTTATGAAAAATGAAAGGATGGATGAAAGTGATTCAGTAAAAGAAAGGTTGGTACATCTTCATTTGCTAGAGGAAATGAGGGAAATAGAAAAGGATACAAGCCATAAGAAGAAAATGAAGCAGAAGGAATACTTTGATCAAAAGATCCGTTAGTCTCCATTTCATGTGAATGACTTGGTTTTAGTATATGATTCCAGATACAAAAAAAGAAGACAGAGAAAATTTCTTCCAAAATGGATGGGGCCCCTACAAAATAGCAGCTGTGCATGAAAATAGTACGTACCGACTGGAGGAATTGGATGGCACTCCCATTACAAAAATGGGGTCAACCATGACAAGTTGAATATTTTCTAAGCACCAGAATAGTCTACTCCGAGGACGGAAGTAGAAGCTAGGAAGGGGGAAGAGTGTCGACACTAAAATTTTCCTCCGTAATTTCTATTTCACTAATGTATGTATTAGGAATAGGATGTTGTTAAGTGTAATTAGTAGTAACGTCTGATAGAAGATAACGGTGCTGTCAGTACGGTGCTGCCAATAATGTAGAGTACGGGTAACAATCAAAGTACAATAGGAATGTTGTAAAAAGTAAATATTTGTCGTAAGTGGTCTGGTAATGTTAAAATGTCAAAGTTGGGATAAGTAGAGAAGTAGGGTCTACATGATTAGGAATTAGAAATATTATATTGGTAATAAGGACAAGGAGTGAGGTCATAAATTATTTTGTGTATTTTTATTTGTAAAAAGTCTAAAAATGTGGAACCCATGTGAAAATGATAAGGTTTATCTTATCTTAAAAGATAAGCTTACATGTACAGATAAGAGTTAAGGTATGGAATATAATTCGTCAGAGTGGATTTCTTATCCTATCTTAGAGATAAGATGGATAAGCCTGGAAGTTCTATAAATAAAGAGGCCACCCCCCCTCATTTAGGATAGAAGGAAGTAGTGAGAAATATTGTATGAAGTGTGTAAAGGAAGCCATCAGTTTAATGGTGTGTTGAAGAAGCCATTAAGAGGTGTAATTGTAAAGTTTCTCTCATAGTATTGGTGGAAAGGGAAGTGAAGTCAATAACACTTGAAGTACCTCATGGGTGAGATTGTAACAATTTCATGTTAATATTATAATTTACTTTGATATTTCAGATTTATCATCATTCCGTCTTATCATAGGTCGATGGTATTCTTGTGTTATGTTTGTTGTTTTGTTTCTAGATTACATCCACCAAACTAAAGGCTGTGCATTAGTAAATAATCATAGCACGAGGAGTTCCCAGTGAAGAATTATCATAGTGCCGGATTGGTGATGATAGCTCATCCTACTGTAGTCCCATCTGTCGTTGTACCCTCTCTAGGGGAATCCGCTCATACTCCCCGGGTCTCCATCCAACTATCAAGAAGATGTACTGGATCCATCGCAGCTATGCTCGGGCTCCTCCACGGGGCTGATGGCCTCTTTATGGCCTCCATATAATATCTAATGCAGTCAGTCCCTCTAACATATGCCTGTAATAAGTAACATCCCACCCTGTTATCACTACTCGTGGCTGGCCCACGACCCCCAACCACCTCTGAAACCCATATCTATAGACTGCATGTGGCCCTGGTTAATGGGGCAACCCTACTGGTCGTATACACATGATATTCTCGTAGGCCCAGCAGTGTAACAAGAATGTCAAACATATACTGAATCACCTCATATGGTGATAGCCCCGTGAGCTCTCTGTATAGCTGCACCAGATACATTGGTGCCCATGTGTAGCAGGTGTGCTCCTCCACCATCTCATGTAACACTCCCATCAGAGCCCGTGGGAAGCGGCCTCCCTTTGAGTCAGGGAGGGCGAAGCAGGTGATACCGATCATCATCAGCATGGAAAGCCATGTCTCCTGTCGATGAGCGTGATACATATTGTCGTAGTAGATGCTCGCACTATGATACGTAATCAATGGGGCTACATCCCCAAATACTTGCAGGATGCTATCCATCACTGTCTCAGCATCCACCTGGAACACCTCCTCACATATGATCGGCAGTCTCAAGATGCGATACACATCCTATAGGGTGACTGTCATCTCTCCAGTAGGGAGATGAAAGGCATTGGTTACCGGATCCCATCTCTCGATGAGGGAAACCATTAGGATGTGGTCCCTATCCACAGCCCTATACCTCTGGACTCCGCTGAGTCCAACCTCCTGCATAACTACCCACTGCGCTGTGGTCACATGTGACCACATCCACTCCAGTAGAGGTGGCATCTGATCTCGCATGGTCAATTGATGGCGTGCCTGCAAAAACAACCCACTTCATCAGGCCTACCCTTCACAAAACAACCACCGTAACCCTCTATACTCACTCACCCACCCAATCACAACTCAACTCTATAAACACATCTACACCCACCTATCTTACCCTATCCATCTATAAATCTTTTTCCCCCCCTCTTCCCTATCTATCTATAAATCCTTCTCCCCCCTCAACCCTATAATCTATCCTACCCGCCTAAAACAACACCCAAAAAACAATTTTACAACCCTACCTCCTACCCATGGCGACTGGTATCGGTCACCCTCGACTGCCATCGGTCTCCCACCCGTAGTCTATGTCCCAAATTTTATGCACCGACGTCAGTTGACACATGACTGACGCCAGTCTTTGTACCTCCTAATCGACACAAGTACACTGTGACCGATGCCGGTCGACTAGTGACTGACATCGGTCACTATGGGATTTCGGGGCCGTACCAAAAATGGCCCCCAAACCCCCTTTTTTCCTATTTTTCCCAATTTACCTGACATAATTTCCTAAAAAAACTTACCCACCCTGACGTTTTGGCCTACCTAACATATCTACCCAATTCATTTTACTGTTTACCTTCATTTCTTCATTATTTTATCAAATTTTGGATTCCTACCCCAATACCCAAATCCCAGCTAAATTCATTAAATTGACAGAAATAGGGGTTCAGAGCCTACCGGTATGACTACACGTCATCGTGGTGGTGGTCCAGCTCCTCCAGCACCTCCTGCTCCTCCAACCTAGGCCATAGCTCCAAATCTCCTCAGCAGAGTCCTCAACCAATCAAATTATGCCTCTCGATCTCTGGGGCCTACCAATAACTCACTCACCCACTCAACTAGTGCCAACTCAGCCTACACACTCACCACAATCAATTAAAAAATCAACAAGAACAATTTTGGCGCTCAAATTCACAATGTGAAAATGACATGCCGCTTTTTTCTTTTTATAGGTTTTTGACCTCTAACCGATATCAGTTAGGGCGGGCCCTATAAAACTGATATCGGTCTTCTAACCAATATCAGTCACCCCTAACCGATATCGGTTACATGTCTTATCCACCAATCTCCATTTTTCACCACCTCGCTTACCCCCGGCTTGGCTAAATAGCCTTATTTTGAATTCATCAACCCGACCTAAGACCACAACCAATCAATCAGCTTGACCCAAGGCCGCAACCAACCAATTGGCTCGACCGAAGGCCGCAACCAATCAATCAGCCCAACCCAAGGCCGTAACCACTCAATTGGCCCAACCCAAGGCCGCATAACCAACCAACCAGCCCAACCCAAGGCCGCAACCAATCAACTGGCCCGATTGACCCAAGGCCGCAACCAATCAATCAACCCGACCCAAGGCCGCAACCAACCAATCGGCCCCTACCCACGACCGTAACCAACCAATCGGCCCCGACCCAAGGCCACAACCAATCAATTGGCCTGACCCAAGGCCGCAACCAATTCAATCGGCCCGACCCAAGGCCGACAACTAATTAATCAGCCTGACCTAAGGCCGCAACCAATCTATCGGCCCCAACCCAAGGGCCGCAACCAATCAACCGGCCCAACCCAACGTCGCAACCAATCAATCGGCCCGAATGAAGGCCACAACCAACCAATCGGCACCGACCTAAGGCCGCAACCAACCAATTAGCCTGACCTAAGGCCACAACCAACCAATCGGCCTGACCCAAGGCCGTAATCACTCAATCGGCTCGACCTAAGGCCGCAACCAACCAACCAGCTAGACCTAAGGCCGCACCCAACCAATCGGCCCCGACCCAAGGCCGTAACCAATCAATCAGCTTGACCCAAGGCCATAACCAATCAATCGGCCCAACCCACGGCCATAACCAATCAATCAGCCTGACCCAAGGCCGCAACCAACCAATCAGACTGACCCAAGGCCGCAACCAACCCAATCGGCTTGACCCAAGGCCGCACCAATTAAATACCTCGACCGAGGCTCACAAATTATGATTTTATCCACCCATCATGTAGCTGTTTGTTCAATCGAGCTCACCCATTTGTGTTTTAGCATGCCTAGGATACTTGACTTGATCAGCCGACCAGCTTTGCCTAGACCAAGACTGTGACATTTATCTCAGCCAAACAAACCATTTGGTACTTCCGAACATGCCTACACATTCCGGTACCTTACCCGTTATATCCCCTAGAGCTACATCCTATACCTTGGATACCAAGATTATATCAACCTTGTTTGGATAAACTATCGACCTTTGCCTATGACTTGCTTGTTTGCTCTTCAAATCGTGTACACTGGTCACACTACTAGTAGCATTTCAACGTGTGTCTGCTTCCTTGAACTTACCCCACCATCTTACCATCATCTCATCATCATTCACCCTTTATCAACCCTATCCCTAATTTCACGTCGCCTCAATCTGTGATAGATTTGAGGGGGATTACCTACACCCTTAACTAGGGGCAACCACATCTTATTATTGTCAGTGCATCTTTACAAGACAAGATACACGACAACAAGGGGCAAATGTAGACACCAAATTTGGGTCTTACAATGCCCTGTACCCTGTATCTCGTCCCACAACCTAACCCTACCTCACCACCTAAACCTTACACACTTAATTATTTATTAATTACCTTATAATTAATAAATCCACATCTCCAACCCTGCCACCTCACCTCGCCACCTCACTATGACCTAGCCCTAACCCTAAACTAACCTAATTAAGACCTATGAATTGGTCCAGACCCACACCCATGACTCATCACCCCTCACCCACATCAAAATGAACCTAATAATGACTTGACCAAGCCCACAACTGATCCCTTATGAGAAAAGGAGGGAAAGTTGGCTATTTTACTAAAAATAGCCAACTTTGACCTAACCGACATCGGTCCCTACTCGATCGGCGTCGGTTACGTAACCACCATTGATTCCCTGTAAATGACCTCCCCCATCCGAATTCATTTGCAAGGATCTGGAATTCATTTGCAAGAGGGTGACAAGTGAAGGAGAGATAAGAGTTTGCAAAAAGGAGTATCGAGCCCAAGACTGTAATTGAGCAACTAGAGCACTGTCACACTCATCCAAACATTGGGAGAGACGGAGGATACCTTCATCAGATCACTTCCGATTGCCGGATCATCCCAACTAAGCCTTGCCTTTGCCACTACATTCTTTGGACCTGCATCCATATTAGGAACTAGTAAGTAGTTTCTTTTATCACCTTGTATGCTTCTAGACACTACTTTGTGAACTTTTAATTCATAGGGATTATAAGCTCACTCCTGGATCTACCACCCGGTAGCAACCTGCACCTAACCTTCATTCATCCATCTCTATATTTCCGCAAAGACAACTTTCTCACTCTCTGAGTCTTCTCTATCACCCTACTACTCCCCTCAACCATCTTCCAACCTTCTAAACCCCATAACCACCTTACACCAACCTCCATTTAAAAATCCCTAAATCACTGCCCCCTACCGATATCGGTTATCCCATACCAATATCGGTTACCTAACCGATATTGGTCACCCCTAACCGAATATCGGTCACTTTGACTTATACCAAACAACCTTTCAATGAGGGTCTATCTCCTCAGAATTTGGAGCAAGATGGTAATGTGGTACTTGGGGCTGAGGATGGTTTGGAAGGAAAAATTACTATTTTCAATAGCAGGGCTCTAATAGCCAAATTCATAGGGAATTGGTTCTCTACATGTGAAATTTCCTCTTGGTGTGAAGAGCAATGGAGATTAGGGCATGCAAATTCTGTTTCTTAGCCAAGGGATTTTTTTTCAATTCTCTTTCGCAGTGAAGCTAGGAAAGAAGAATTCCTTCTCAACAAAGCCTCTCTTTTTGCCAAATGGGGCCTTCAGGTCAGGAATTGGGTCCCAAACTGGGATCCTCTTAAGTTCGATGTTGAGTTTCAACAGGTATGGATTCATCTTTATGCCTTGCCTCTGGAATATTGGAACCCTAAAATTTTATCTAAAATTTGTGGGAGTTTGGGTAAAGTCACTCAGATTGATCCCAGGACATTGGAAGGATCTTTAGCTTCCTTTGCCAAAGTTTGCATTCTTTACGACCCTGTCAGGCCTCTTCCAGACTATATCTCCATTCAGAGTCCATTGGGCACATGGGTTCAAAAGGTGGAGGTGGAAACAATGTCTCAGAAATGCTTCAAATGTGATAAAATCGTCATCATCAATTGGAATGCAGAGCTCCACCCAAGCCCTTCAGGTTGAAATGGATCCCTAAATGTTCCCCTGAAGTCCCACGCGTTATGAATTCCCCAGTTCAGGAGTCTCCAAGGGTAGTTGTCTCTAATCCAGTTCTGGCCCTTTCTCCAAATACACTTCTTAAGGAATCCAAAGAACTGTTGGAGGAATCTGTGAAGCTCTTCAAGATAGTTTAGGATGGCGTGGAAGGTGGTCATGGTTCCTCCATGGAAGAGTTGGATAATTGGAATCTTCTTAGGGATGAAAATTGGACAGAGCCGTAAGAAGAGATGAAGGGGGAGGAGTCCCTCTACGGTTGCACAGTTCGATCTTGGCCTGCTCTTTAGCAACTTTTCCTAGGGCCTGTAATCTCTCCTAAAATTGGTTCTTTAAGCTCGGCGGGTAGGCCAGTAATGAGTCCTAGGATTGTCAAGGAGATTACTGAAGGTAAGCATAATCAAATTAGTAATTTTTTCCCCAAAGTAAGTAGGGAGGGTCCGTCCCTCCCATGAAGAGAAAATGAGGCTCTTTTCCTGGAATGTTAGGGGCCTCAATGCCCCTAACAAGCAAATTTGGTAAAGCGTTACATGCTAGATCAGGAGGCTGATATATGTCTCCTTCAAGAAACTAAGATGTCTTCTGTTGGATTGTCTGAAAAGTGGCATTTCCAACTTAAAGGGTTGGCTCAGAACTCTCAGTCGATTCGGTGGGTGCCTTAGGAGGTCTGGGGATCTTCTGGAAAACCAATAAGGTTAAGATTTCTCTTTTGAAATCCAACAATCACTTTCTCTGGTGTAGAGTAGAAGTTCTTCATTCTGATATCTCCTTTTTCCTTTGCAATATTTACGCTTCGAATAGCTTGATTGCCAAGAGGAAGCTTTGGTTTGACCTTTCTGAGGACCTTTCGGCTATGGAGGATGAATTGGTCCTTTTAGCTCAGGGATTTCAATGCCATCTCTTCTAATAGGGATAAGAGGGGAGGGGGGAATTAGCAGAAATCTGACAATCTCAAATTGATTTCTGATCCTTTATTCAGAACTCAGATTTGGTGGATTTGGAACCCAAGCATGGGTGGTTCACCTAGACTAATTGTAGATTTGGTTTCAGTAGCATAATGGAAAGACTGGACACATTCCTAACTAATGGCACATGGATTCATCATCATATCCTTTTGGAAGGTGATGTTCTCCCAATTTCGGGCTCATATCACTTCCCAATTTCACTAAATCTCTTTTGACCTCCCCCTGAAGAAATCACCTTTCAAGTTTGAATTAATGTGGCTCAAGGACTCTACCTTATTTAATGTAATTAAGGATTGGTGGTCCTCCTATCATGTCAGGGGTACTAAGATGTTCATTCTCTCACAGAAATTGTAAAATCTCAAAGGTAAATTATTGGATTGGAATCACCTACACTTCAAAAACATCTTTGTGGAAAAAAAGAGAACTGAAGCAGAGATAAAAATTCTCAATGAGTACATTTTTACCAATGGGATGGGTCAAGAGGAGTATCTGAAGGAGAAATCCTTGCTATCTGAGTTAGGAGAATTGCTCTTAAGAGAAGAAATATTTTGGAAACAAAAATCTAGGGAAAACTAGGCTTAAAGAAGGAGACCAAAACACAAAATTCTTCCACTCTTCCCTGAAGGCCAGAGGCAGTGCCAATTATATATCCAAGCTCAAAATGGTAAATGGGGATTGGATTTTAGACCAACAGGGGATTAAGATGTAACTATCTCCTTCTTCCATGAGTTGCTATCAGGCGATATCCAGTCCCACGGTCAACATCAAAAATCCATGTTGTCTCAAGTCCTGACTCTAATCAATGAAGTGATTAATTCCAATCTTATGGCTCCCTTTTCTAAAGAAGAAATAAGGTCAGTAGTATTTTCTATGGAAAGGGATAAATCCCCTGGTCTAGATGACTTCCCTACAATTTTTTCTAGGAATTCTGGGACATAGTGGGCAATGATGTTTGGGAAGCTGTTGAAGAATCTAGATCGTCTCAAAAATTTTGGGCATCTTGAATCACACTTTCATCTGTATGTTCCCTAAAAAGCTTCCTGATGATTCTTTGGATGATTTCTGACCCATCTCCTTGTGTAATACATCCTATAAAATTATTTCCAAGGTGATTTCCCTTAGGCTCAGGCCCATTTTGAACAATATTATTTCCAAAGAGTAGAGTGGTTTGCTCCAAGGTCGGTCCATATTTGATGGCGTCATTATTTCTCACGAGCTCATTCAATCCTTATCCCATAATCACAATCCTGGTATGTTGTTGAAACTGGACTTCAGCAAGGCCTATGATAGGCTCAATTGGCGCTTTCTAATTCAGGTAATGCTCAAGCTTGGGTTCAGTGAAGTATCTTCTGTTCCTAGATTTTTCAGTTGTATGCCACCCCCTCTTTTTTGGTTTTGGTCAATGGCTCGGCAGAAGGGATTTTCACAAGTAATAGGGGTTTAAGATAGGGTGACCCCCTCTCCTCCTTCCTCTTCTTGTTGGTTGTTGATACGCTCAGCAAAGCCTTCTCAGAAGTTGTTTCTTCTGGGTGGTTGCAAGGTCTTAAAGTGGCTGACGGGGCGGACCCCCTTTCCCATCAACTATTTGGATGACACTTTTCTCTTTAGAGCTGCATCGGTGGTCAAAGCCAAGGAGATTGATAGTATCCTTAATTCTTACTCCCTTGTACAGGACAGGTAATCAGTCTCCCCAAATCCTTAATTTTCTTCTTTAATTCATCTATTTTTGTGCAAAGGTGAATTAAGCATATTTTGGGCTTTTCAGAGGGTTCCTTACCCCAAAAATATCTAGGCATCCCTCTTTTCTCTGGGGAAATTAAATCCTCCTTGTGGAAGGATTTATTATCATATTTCGAACAAAAGCTTACCTCTTGGAAGGGAAAGTGGCTTTCCTTTGCAGGTAGAATTCAGCTTATTAGATCGGTCCTCAGTGCTTTGCCAATTTTTATAATTTCAGTCTTGAAAATGCCCAAAGGAATTCTACATCAAATTGAGAAAATATTACGCAACTTCTTATGGAAAGGCACTGGTATGGAGAGAAAATTTCATCTTGTAAAGTGGGAGGACGTCAAACTTCCTAAAGATCAGGGGGCACCAGTATTTTGGATTTGGGTCTTCAGAACATGGCTTTAGGAGCCAAGCATGTTTGGAATATTCTCTCCAATCCCTCCAGTTTGGTCAATAAAATTCTGCTTCATAAATACCTTCCAAATCAGAGCCCAGAACAACATTTTTTCTTTCCATGAGTTGCCTAAGGGGTCCCATATATGGAATTTTATTTGTTCTTGTCGTGTGGTATTTTCGGCTCTCACTTCTTGGAAGATTGGGAACGGGGAAAAAAGCAAAGTTCTGGGAAGACTCTTGGGGTGGTTTTTTGGCCCTTTCCCTCACTCAGGATCTGGAAACAGTCAAAATTTCCACTCAAGTGGCTTGGGGCAACAGGGTGGTAGATTACGGTGCCTAGTCGGGGGATGGTTCTCCTTCTTTTTGTTGGAGATCGATAGAAGATTTGGATGTTCCGCAAGTAGCAAAGGAATTATACAATAGAATGTTGCATACAACAGATCCTCCTTCTCCAATGCCTCTGATCGGGTCATTTGGCTTGGCAACAACTTGGGAGAAGTATTCTGCAAAATCAGGTTACAACTTTCTTCTTCATCTTGAGGGCAAAGGGTCTGTCTCCTGGTCGGGTTATTGGGACATGAATTGCATCCCCAAGGTTGGTGCCTTTTGTTGGTTGGTTTACAAAGGTAAGATTCTCACTCAAGTTAGGAGAAGAAGGTGGGGATTTCAAGGGCCTACCAAATGTTTGCTTTGTGAGAATGCAGAAGAAGATGTGGATCATTTGCTTCTTCATTGTCCCTTCACTCAACATATTTGGAACTGGTTATGCTTGAAATTAGATTTTTCCTGGGTTACAGGGCCTACCATCAAAGATACTTTGGAATCTTGGCCTATGCTCAAGAAAAATCATTCCCTGGGTTCCATTTGGGTGTGCAGTCCTTTCCTCCTCATCTGGCATATTTGGTGGGAAAGAAATTGTGTCTTTTCAGATGCTCCACAGAGAGTTTGCAATCAGTTATCCAGAAGCTGAAAGTTGCCATTTCTGAAAATGTCAATGCCCGATGCCAGAATATTTCCAAATTTTCTAACTGGGATGCCTCAATCAGAAAGTCTTGGCCTCTAATTAAGTTTCCTCCCCCCGGCTCTCTTAGTCAGCCAGGTTTGTCAGATGCACAAAAAAAAGTCAATCAGAATTCAAGTTAGATGGCTTCCACCCCCCTGGTTTTTGTAAATTGAATTTCGATGGGGCCTCCAAGGGGAACCCTGGACTTTCAGGGGCAGGGTGTCTTCTTCAAAATGAGTCAGGTAAGTTGATTTACGTAGGTTCCTTCCACTTGTCAAATGGTACCTATAATCAAGCCGAAGCACAAGCACTTCTCTCTGGTATCAAATTACTAGTGCAAAATGGCATAACTCACCTCCTTATTGAAGGGGATTCAATGATCATCACTCAAGCCATTAAAAAAGGTAATGCCCCAAACTAGACACTCGACTATTTCATATCCAATGCAGTTTATTGGCTTACCAAATTGGAATCATGGGAAATCCAACACATTTACCGAGAAGGTAATAAAGCATGAATGGATTTTCTCACCAACATCGGTGTATCTCAAATCCCCCTTTCCCTTTCAGCCAATGATTAGCAGTGAGTGGCTGGGTCTGGCCCATTCTGGAGAATGATGCCTCCTCTCACGTGGCAAGGTAAACATCAACATCTTGAGTGACTTTGTTTTAATTTCTCTCTTTCCCTCATTCACTTCATCCTGCACATCTTCTCTAGCTTCTGTGTGTTTTGATACCCAATTCAAGATGGAATTTGGCCCATTTCCTAGTCTATTTTTTGAGGGGAGAAATGCAAGAAATGGCATTCTATGGGCCTGTCACGCCGACCTGAATGAAAAATGTGTTCCAATTCGAATCCCCTGGATATTCATTTACAGGCCATTGAGGCCATTATCGGGACTGACTATCTACAGAGCTCTGGACGCCCTCGGGTCAATGCTGAAATCACGTCTCTTTTTGTGACCCATCTGTTATTGATTAGTGAAGATAAAGTTGAAGCAGTTATTATCATTGATCCTTTCATTCTTCCCCGTCACTTGGTTGGTTTGGAAGAGGCGGTTTGGGGATTCTGTCTGCCTTCCTATTTCATGCTCGATGGGGAAGATGTGGGCTTGAGAGGGGTGGATAGGGAATGGTTCAAGAATTGCAGAGGAGAAATAAGGTGTTGTGGAGGTTTGTGGTAGCAGTCCATGTGAAATGTATTTCTAAAGTGATAGAAGGTGCTTCAATCTCACAACTCGATCTGGAGGAATTGGACAGGCCCATTGGTCCAATTCCCACGCGTGGCTCACCTTCATGAGCGTGGAGTTTCAACATACTCTCTTCTCCTTCAGGCCACCCAACAGCAAACTCCTTCATGTCGTAGCAGATTCCAGGTTTCACCAAGTGGCTCTTGCGGAGGAGGAAATCTTAAGTCCCAAGACTGAGATGGTAGATGTTTCTGATTAAAGACAGTAAGGCCAAGTTAATATAGATATTATATATAGTTTTTTGGTTTTTGGCCTAGGGTGACATTGCTTCATAATGTCATATCCAATCACCTTGTTTCCTCTTTAGTTCTGGTTTTTGTATTAGGGTGGTATGTTTTCATGGTTACCTAGTTAACCACCCTGTCAATTTCAGATATTATATACATAATGTAAAGGGGAGGGGACCCAAGAACCCCCTGGTTCATAGCTCCAGTCAAAATCATTTACCTTGTGTTGTTTCATTGAGAGTTAAGTGTTGTAAAACCAATTTTATCATTTTTGTGAAAGCCATATAGGTGATTTTAGGAATTTTGTTAGTTGATATTGTGAGTCTAAGTTATTAAATTTTGTAATTTTTGTGCCATTGTAAAATTTTGAAAAAAAAAGCCTTACGGATGCATTATCGTTGGAACGCGACGTCTGAGTTGTAATTAAGCTCCATGATCAAATTTGGATGAGTTAGCAGTTTCACACTAGAGGATGGAGGCATAACATGTTGGAAGTCGATCAATGACCTCTCATCAATTGCTAACAATGGAGCTGCATTTTTCTATGGTGGCACTTTTGTGGTGTGTGTATTTGCTTTTAGTTTTGCAGTGTGATTTTAGATTCAGGAAAAAGAATTGTGTTAGAGCACAGATGACTGTCAGTGATCCTTTGAATGAAATAATTCGTTAGAAGATGGTCCACTTATGAATACGTTCACTTGTAATGATGACCATGTGCAACAAGATCCAGTTTGTTGTATGTCTTCGATACATTTTCTTCTTAGTGTTCATGCATGGAAATTTCACATTATGGGGGAGAACATGACACCAATGTTCCATTTCCATTCTACGCCTAAAACGACTAAATCAAGTGAAGCTTCTAGTGGTAGTGACATTTTCCTATGTTGTTTGAGATCGAGTGGCAGTGATCGAAATCAATGGATAAAACTAAGAACATTGTGATTCTTAAAGGTGGTAATGTTAAATATTTCCAGTATATGTTCGATTTTTCTAGTGTTGTAATAAATGAGTTGTGATTCCTATATACTTCCCTGATGTACAAGCATTGCGGCAAACAAAAGGACCAGAGTAAGTCAGTTCATGGATCTTGAAAGGGTTTATAGGAGGATCTAGAAAACCACATAAGGTGTACATTTGATGGGGCCTATTCAAGTCAAGGTTTTTGGTAAGCCTATTTAAAACCATAGAAGGAGAGAGCCTTTCTTTTGATCAACATCATGAGTCACATTATAGGACATGTTTCATAGGGTTGATCATATTGCAGATGATTGTGTGGATGTTTTCACCATGTTTGCACTAAGGGGTGAATGTTAGGAATTATCATATGTCTTTTTAGTGCGCACATATAATATTTTTGTATCAGTTGTAACAATCTTCATAATCTTAGTTTGATTATTTTTAGGATGGTTGAGTTTTTTACTAACCTCCTTCATGTAATAAGATCTTGACATCCTATATATTTACAAATCTAAATAATGAATAATACAATGGGAAAATATTATGATCTACCTTCATTCCTTCACTTTCAACTAATTTCCTTTCAATGTATCAAATCACTCACCTTAGTCAGGGCATGCAGGGTGAGTTCACTCCAGATTCCACGTATGTCAGAGAGCTTTACAGTGACAATATTATTTCTGTTGGTACAATTGATCATCATAATCAGATTTACTCTTTTTATCACTTTGTTACTCTAGATTATTCATCGAATTCACATGGAATTGATGCAGAGCATTATCAAACTTAACCAACCAATAAGTTAGTATAGCCAAAACTTGCAATACTGTCCTAAACTTGGTGAAAAATACCCCACTTTGTTAAGGTTAACTAGTCCAAAAACCAACAAATTCAAGGCTTGAGGTCCCAATGGAATTATAAAAACATTTCAGCATATTCCTATACCTTATTACATGCCATATAAACCATCAAAATGATGAAAGCCAACAAAATCTTTAACTCTCTTACCTTTTCTCAAAACTACCCTCACAATGCTTCTTAAGAACAAACAGTCTGCAGAAAGTTTCTGCAATGCATATATTTTTCTCCACAATGCCAATTGTCTTAAAAATTTGATATCTTTTGGTAGTCTCTAATAGTAACATATGTTCCAAATTTAGTGCATATTAGCCATGGAATTCAAAATTTATGACTGTTTTTCTGAGCAGACATTACATCAAATAGTTTACATGCTTCCTCATTATAAAAACTTATGTAATCATTATCTCCAAATGACACCAATGAAAAATCAAAATTCATTGTGAATATGTTTATGGACCATGTCATAGAGGTTACTCCCAAATTTTAACCTTTTCTATGGAGTACAATTCCATTTATGCATGTTTTATCGTTTCCACACAACACAAAAATACCACAAACAATTTAATTACCTATGCTAATATGAATTTTTCATGGTCTCCAATGGTTTCCAAATGCTTCCATTCATTCTCCTATTTTTATCATGGTTTAAAACCCTTCTTCATACTTGCAAATATCATTCATCAAGCCAAAAATAACCAAGAATAATCCATAAATGAACAATCATTCATAGTTAGAAAATTTCATGCTCAAGAAACGTATCTTCATTTATCAAATCAATAGAAGCACATGAATTCTTGAGCCTCTTAGAACTATTAAAAAATTCCTTCCTCCTCTCAAAATGTTAGGTTTTGGAGCTGAATCACTTCACAGATAAACTGTTTTACACCTTGTTAGTTTACATAGTAACCGATGCCGATTAGGGTAACCGTTTCCGGTCATGGTAACCATCGCCGATCAGGAAACTATCACAGGTTAGGGTAACCATCACCAGTTACCTATGCATGAAATTTTATATTTAAATAATGATAATTTAATCTAGTTTTTTAATTTTAAATCTGATTTAAAGGATGTAATTGCATGGCTATGGTGCCCTAAGTTTGTCTAATCTTATATAAGCTAGAAAACTAGGGTTAAAGGTGTTAGATGAGAAGAAGAGCATAATTCTTGGTTGAAAGGATGAAGAAGAAGAAGAAGAAGAAGAAGAAGAAGGAGAAGAAGAAGAAGAAGAAGGAAATGTAGATTGCATGAAGATAAGATATTTCATAGAAATAAGCTGAACAGAAGGAAAGTGTAGGTATAATGTTGGCGAGAAGATGGTATTATCTTCTACTGTATTTCCTTTGTTATTTAGTCTCATGTAATGGCTTGCATAGTACACAAAACATTTAGTGTTTCTTCTTGTTAGATCCACAGGTTATTGTGAGATGTTATTATTTCTCATTCTTGTAGATCCACATGTTGTGAGATCTTGTATTACAGATCCATGAGATTATGATGTATTTTTGATCCATTTGAATCTAGTATTGTAGAGGAAGTTGTCTTCATGTTTGCACATGTTGATGCAGTGATGGAAGATAGACTTACTTCTTGGTGCATGGTTACACTTGCAAATTAGTATACCCTTCTAGAGGTACTGTTTATAGATTCATAGTATAGTGAGATCTTGGTTGCATAATGGCAGATGTAGGGTAACTTTAGGTATGTGAGATCTGGTGGTTTTTTAGAGGCATGGTTGTAGTGAACTCAGGTAGATCTAGTTAGAGCTCTGGAGGAGACATAGATGGTGGTATGGAGGTATGGTTTAATGTACTCAGGTAGACCTGGTTGGAGATATGGAAGGAGGAGATACTCTTATAGAAATACATGTACTATTGTGCAGAAGAGTTGGTTTGTAATATCTTGTTATATTATATATATGAGATCTATATCTTTGGTGGATGTAGCCCACATTGGTTGAACCACGGTACATGTTTATTATGTGTATAATTTTGTGTGATTTGGTTTATTATTGTTTATACTTCCATTGTTGTAGGTTTTACGGGGATTGTTAGATCTGTATTTACATGTTTTGAATTGATATTCTATAGTTGCAAATGTTTCCGCATAGACCCATTCCCAATAACTAGTATCAGAGCAAGTTTTTAGTTTTTAGAACCGGGTTATCTCAGAGCAAGGGTTTACTTTATGGTTTTGTTAGTGGTTATTAATGACATGTATGAGATCAGGGTTTGTTTTTCCTGATGTGAAAATTACATGAAAATATTGAATCTCAAGTGGGAGCTGGAAGAGTAAGGTTGTTGGAAATTACAATGACCGGCATCGATTAAGTGGCAACTGACATCAGTAGGGTGACTGTGGTCAGTTACTGGGAAGCCTAGTTTTAAACAGAAAATCATAGATATGAAGAAACAGAGAGATGCATGGAATGTATCTTGTTTGCTGAGGTGTCCCTGGTTCTTGGAGGCACATGCATGGTAGTCAGATTGTAGATCTGGTTATTAAGGTATGGTTTTATCTTGGTTTTACAGTGTATGGTTTAATTGCACATGTATGGTTTTGGATTGCAGATCTAGACAGAGAAAAGGAGTAGGTATGCATCCTTTGTGCAGTTAGATGCACAAGATTCATTAGAGAGGAAGTAACACATAATGATTCCATCAGAGAAGCATGTTCGTCAGTTGAATATGTACTTGAGTATCTTGGTGCTGGTACGGTGATGTGTTTCATCTTGGTACAATTTATTTGCATGTATTATTGTTGTAGTGGTTTTGTATGATTTTGATGCTTCTTAAAATGACTGGCTCAGCTCAACTATCAACTTTGGTCTAAGTAGGCACTTGGTGTGGTGTTCTATGCCAAATTGTGTGGCGTTGGGTTCATTCCAACAACATTGACATTAGTCTGATAACCGAGGTCGGTCATAGACGAAACGGTATCGGTTAGGTAACCGTGGTCAGTCTCTGTGGAAACTTATATGTACAGGGTTTTTGCATCAAGAAAGGTAAGATGGTTTTTTGTCCTGGTTTGGAGGATTAAGTTTCTTGTAAAAAGTGTACATGCCAGAGACGGTGTAGATCACTTCATGGTTTAGATCAGAAAGAGGACATAATTGTATTGGTTAGTCTATTAAGACTTTGAGTTAGGTATCTCTATATGATTCATGTTTTATTTATTTCATTTGGAGCAACTGATATTATGTTTGGATAGTGTGCACATATGTACACCATGGTTTTTGGTGTTGTTTGAATTTTATTTCCTAGTTGTGTGGAATCTTGAGGACAAGGGATTCTAGTCTAAAGAAGAGATCCTCAATGAAAATTCATGATTATTCATAGTTGCAGGTGATGAGAGATGTTGAGTACACATGGATGGAAAGAAGGCAATTGACCTACTTCACAAGAAGTCCAAACTTCTATGGTGTAGAAGTATTATCAGAAGAAGAAAGGGAATCAATTTTATAGTTCTTTCATCTTGTTTTATTTCTCACTGACATATTAGCTTTTGAGCTTGGTGTTAGAGGAAGTGCGGGGGATTTCATGTTCATTGGGAGCAAGCCATGATTGTTGGAATTGCAAGATTGGATACATGATGTACATGTGGAGTGAGAGGAGATTTCTACTATTCAGAGTGGCAGGAGGCACAAGTTGATTTTGGAGGGAAGTAATGGCTTTGCAATGTTTTTGAGTTTATTGCTTTGTGATGTAACTCATGGTTTATTTTGTGGTGCCTAAATAATTCTTAGGGAAGGTATTTGATGGTTGGTTTAGCTGGTTTGAGATGATAGAGAAATTTTAAGAGTTTGAAGGGTGAAAAAGGAGAAAATCTACTAGTTACAGAGATCGGTGTCGGTTAGGGTTAACTGTGGTCGATCAAGAGTTGACCATGGTCGGTTTGGTCACATATTTAACAAAAATGTTTATTTACCATTTTTAGATGGTTCCCTTGTTTTGTTTTCATCTTGGTTGGTTTGTGCAGTATGATGATGACATGTATGCTGGTATTGAAAGAGTTTATGAGAATCGTATCGAAAATTTTGCACCACGATGAAGTTGCACTCTGATGGAATGAAAATGGCTCCAACATAATCACAAGGAAGAATTGATCAATCAACTGAAGAACTTGCATAACAGAACACAACTTGCACATGTAGAGAAAGACAACATAGTGTCTTGGGATACTCATAAATCATGAATAAAAGGGTACATATAGGGTGCATAGTAACCCTAGTGCATGACACACAAGAAACACTAAACCTAACCCTAAACCTAACCCAAGTGAGATGACCCTCCATATGTGATTGGAGGAAACATAGGATCCCACACACCAACACCCCCCTTCATCGAAGCTAGGGTAGCGACTATGATGAGTTAGACAGAAAAAGAAGACACTCCTAAACAACTAAGAAAGATGTGTCAATGGGGCTTGATAACAAAAGGCCTGATAAGGTGCCCATATACAAACAAAATATTCCTAGAAGAAGAAGAAGAATAGAAGGACTATATAGCCCGAAGAGGATGAGTAACTGCATAATACCTCACCCCAAGAAGAGACCGTAAGTGAAGAAACTTCATCTTAGTGAAGGTCTTGGTAAATAAATCTGTAATCTAATCAGCTATCTGAATGTACTAAATGTTGATGATACCATCATGAATAAGCTCTCGTATGAAGTGCATATATATCTCAATGTGCTTCGTTTGTTGATGCTGAACTGGATTTCTACAAATTGAGATAGTGCTCATTTTATCACAGTAGATAATGGTAGGCTGCCAAAATTGGATGCCAAACTCTTTCAGAATACCTTGTAGCCAAATAGATTCTATGGTAGTGTTAACTACTCCTTTGTATTCTACCTCTATAGATGATATCACAATTACATTCTGATTCTTGCTAGACCAACTAATAGGACCTGAACCAAGAGAGAAACTATAGCCAGAGGGATATTTCTGATGATCTAAGTCATCGACCCAATCAGAAAATGTAAACCCAATCAAGTCAATATTCACCCCTCCATGATAGTGAATGCCATTAGTATAGGTGCCACGAACATAATGAATGATCCATTTAGCTACTTTCTAATGCAACTCATGTGGCTCCTGCATGAATTTGGACACGATCCCAACAACATATGACAAATCTGGTCGAGTATGAGTCAAGTAAATCAAGATCCCCACCATTTTTCGATAAAGGGTACCATCAACCAAGGGAGTAGAGCGATCAAAAACCAACTTAACGCCAAAAACAAAAGGAGTAGGAGAAGACTTGCGATCAGACATCTGAAAATGAGCAAGAAAATCAAGAGCATAATTGGGTTGCAAAATCATAATTCTCGAGTCAGATTGTGAAATCTGGATCCTAAGAAAGTAATGAAGCAGACCTAAGTCAGTCATGGAAAACCTATTGGCTAAGGTGATCTTCACAGAATCAATGATAGAGGAAGAGCTTCCTGTGATCAACAAGTCATCAACATAGATAACAAGCATGAGTATGGAGTCATATTACCCTAGAATATAAACATTTGGATCAGAGTGACACCTAGTAAACCCTGATGTAAGTAAAAAGGAGTCCATCTTGGCATACGAAGCCTGAGGAGCTTGTTTAAGGCCATAAAGATACTTCTTTAACTTACAAATGAGGGAGGGATCATGGAAATAACCCAGAGGTTGTTCTATGTAGATCTCTTCCTCTAGGTCAGCATGAAGGAAGACACTCTTAACGTCCATTTGATGGACTTTCCATCTGTTTGCTGCGGAAATGACAAGGGTCAGTCAAATAGAAGTCATCTTTGTAACTGAAGTAAAGGTTTCAGTATAATCAACCCCAACTATCTGGGAGAAACCCTTAGCTACTAATCGTGATTTAAACTTTTCGATGTCTCCATCTACTCCATACTTTGTTCAAAACACCCACTTACACCGAATGATTTTTCTTCCTTTTGGAAGAGGGGTGAGATCCCAAGTATTGTTCTTCATGAGAGATGAATACTCCTCATCCATGGTAGAATCCTAATCAAGAATACCAGAAGCCTATCGGAAAGAATGTGGATCAGAAGTAGAGGCAAAGAAAGAGTGGGGTCCAATGAAATCTAAGTGAGTACGTCTCATATCTGAAGTATCTCCAACTAAATCTCCAACACTTTGCAAAGATTTCCTAGCCCAAAGAGGACCAGGAGGATCAAGCTCCGAGTCAAAAGATTCGTCACTCGAGTGAGAAGGGACATAGTCCTCATCATCACTACTATCAGAATTGGAAGACTCAAGGCTTTGATGGTTGGGAGGATCAGGAAGAGGAGCACGCTCAACAACATCATCATCTGATGAGTCAAAATCTGAATCAACAAACTGAAGAACCTTAATAGGTAGAGAAGTAGAAGTCAAAGAAGATTCATCGAACTTAACACTTCTCTAAATATAAAGCTCATGAGAAGTAGGATTCAAAAATTGATATCCCTTCATTCCATCAGGATACCCTATAAATATAAAGGTTTGGATTGTGGTTCCAATGCCTTGTGTTTCTTCTTGGGAATATGAGCCACAACCTTGGATCCGAAGACTCAAAAGTGCTCAACATCAGGCTTGCATCCAAACCAGGATTCAAAGGGTGTCATCCCTCTTAATACCTTATGTGGAACATGGTTTTGAATGTTATTATCAAAATTCAATGCTTCATCCCAATGCTGCGGAGGAAGAGACTTCGAGTGAATCATACAAGTGGCCATCTCCTTAAGATTACGGTTCTTTCTTTCTGTGACTCCTTTTTGCGAAGGGCTGTAAACAACTGTATGCTGTAAGGAAATCCCTTCAGAAATATAGAAATCCATGAACCTATTGTTTACATATTCACCTCCATTGTTCGGTTCGAAGAACCTTAATAGACCATTCCGCTTGTTTCTCAGCAAGAGCCTTAAAGTCCTAAAAATCTTCAAAGACTTCAGACTTAAGCTTAAGAAAATATACCCAAGTATACCGTGAATAGTCATCAATGAATGTTAGTAGATAAAGAGCTCTTGTAAATGAAGGAGACGGAAATGGACCGGAAATATTGCTGTGAACAAGATTCAAGAGACGAGTAGCTCTCCAGGATTTTCCTTTGTCAAATTTATTTTTAGGATGCTTTCCAAGGGTACAACCATCACAAACACCCTTAGAAAAATTGATGCGGGGGTAACCCATTGACCATTTAATTTTGGCTCAATTGTTTAAGGTAGTGATAATTTAGATGTCAGAAATGCTCATGCCATAGCTTACTAACCTCATTTGCATGAGTGAGCAAGGTAGTGGGTGTATAATCAGAAGTAAAGTGGGAAAAGGTATATAACTGAGAACAATGATCTGCCTTTCCCTCAGCCATTGTAGTGTCATCGTTAAGCTCATGAATAATCACTGAGTTAGGACCAAATTCCACTCACATTCCTTCACCAAGGTGAGTAATTTGGTAAATCGATAGGAGATTGATAAAGAGACCAGGAAAACTCAATACTTGGTTGAATGTACCCCCACCCATCTCTACCGATCCACTACTAGAAACCAAAACTTTCGTGTCATTACCCATCATGATTTGTGACATACCACAACGCTCGGTGTTGGAGAACTCAACATGCAAAGAAGCCATGTGGTGCGAGGCACCAGAATCAATAATCCATGTCGATGAAGGAGAAACTTTTGCTACAATGGTCTTTCCTTTCTTCTTATCAGATTTAGAACCTTTTACAGTGGAAGACTCGGCCTTCAGAGCATTTTTTTTTATAGACTCATGAACGCCTATTTGATTTTTCTCAAGTAAATGAGTAAGGTGATCGATTTGTTTTCTCATACATAGATGCTCTTTATGACCAGGCTTCTTGTAATAGGAAAACAAATACTTGTCTTTCTGTGCTATAAGGTCATAATTCAAAGTGTTCATGTTATTTTTAGTTTTGGTCTTGGTTTCCTTTGTGTCCAAAGAAAAGTTGTGAAAGCCATGATTTGGGGTAAGAATTCCTGAAGAATTCCCAAAGGCTTCAAACAACAAACCAGTGGACCATTTGATAAGGAATGAGCAAGATTTTCTAACTAACATGCATTATGAAGTAAACACTCAAATTTAAGCTAATTAGAACTACCTCTATTCTTTGAAAGCTTAAAATAATGAACCTAGTAAGCCCTAAGCAATTAGTTTTAGTGATTAAGAGAAAGAGATCTCCCCATTAGAGGCTTTTGAGCCAATGGTTCTTTTGTTTTACCCTCTAAATTGGATTAGCAATACAAAAATGAAGTAAATAGCCCAATAGCTAAACTAGAAATGAAATCTAGAACCTAGATGCAAAATGCTAGAATCTATGCTTAGGAAGAAGGGATGAATTCTTGCAAATGAGAGAGGGGGTCTAGCCCTATATATAGTTTTCCATTTGGGAAAATGGGAAACTTGAGTGCATGTGGGACAAACACTAAATTCCAAAAAACACTTTTAACAAGTCAAAACTTACTTTGACTAGGTTTAGGGAGTGACAAACCATGTTTAAACTTAATTAAACATGTTTAGGAGGTGATTAGGGTTTGGAGAGAGTTTTGAAGGGTCAGATCAATCTAGAATGTGTTGATAGGCCAGGAAGGTGGTAGAAGTGGACTGGAAGAAAGTAAGAAGCTAATGTACTTAGAATGAAGCTATTATAGCTTGTTTAAATGATTTACAAGAGGAAAAATGAAAAAAGGGATGTTGTAGGAAGAAAGTTAGATAGGTCGAACAGGCGGTGTATCGTCGGTTTGTAGGGAGAAGAACAACTAGCGCAATATTAGTCGTAATAATGCACTGGCCAAACTATAGGTGTCTACATTTTCCCCTCTTTGAGGTGATGTAAGTTACATCACTTCGAAGAAAGTAGACAAATATAAAAGAGAAGAAAAATTATGAAGGGATAGAAGAAAAATTAATAAGATGAAGGATGCCCCCTGAGTGTCGATGGGGGTGATGAAAGAAGTCGATCGACACTTGAAAAAGGTGAGACATAGATAGAAGAATGGGGAAGGGGCAGGATGCCCTGATGAGAGGGAATATTAGGGGTAAAAGGAAAGTGCGAAGAGAAGAGGATGAGAAACAAGAAAAGAGATATTGAGCTATCCATAAATCAATTGTATCCACTATTTAAATCATCATTTTTCTTAGAGACCTCCTCATCGGTCCTTATTAAAAATGTGAGCATACAACAGAAGCGTATAGTGACATTAAAAGCCAAGATACAAAACAACTGTCTATTGCTAAAATGCCAACTCCGCACAACATACAAACATGTAACGCAATATGAGAAGTAAACAAACTCATGTAACAGGGAAATAAGTACAGTCACACACACTTAAACCAACAACGTTCAAGAAGGTTGCACAAATATATTTTTTATCAAGCTGAAGTCTCAAATGTTATGATAAATGACAAGGGCAAGAACGATGCCCCAAGCAATATGCACATGTAAGGGAAATGACGGAGGACACTTAGGTCCGATGAAAAAGAAATGTGCACAACGAAAGAATACCAGACAACTAATAGTGCCCCAGAGTACAGATGAAGTAAGTAGCTGTCTTTTGTAAATGATTGTAGATCAGGGTGATTCACAAGTTGTAGTTTTAAAACATGTGAAAATGCCAACAGGATATAGGATGAGCGCCATGCAAAAGACACAGATTTCAGCTGAAAAATGAGCTGGTTACCGATTTTAGTTCATTTTCAAAGTTTTATATTGTTTTTGATTTTTCTGAATCAATTTTACAATTTTTTAAATTTTTTGATCGGTCAGAAGAATTCAAAAGATCAAAGATATTCTAAAAATTATGCGCGGAGGCGAACGGGGGAAGGCGAGGCTGCAAAAGAGCCAAAAGGGTATCCCCATGGAAAGAACGACAAGATAATAATAATTATTGTTCACGACGGGAGGCAGATAGATGAAAAAGAAGAATAAAAATAGAGGAAAGCACCTATAAGGTTTGTAAACAATGCCAGGGTTAAGAGGAAGTGTCCGCAAGGTAGCACAAAGTGCCCCAGCGTGTGAAAATTAATAAAAATAATTATCACGGTGGGTAGAAGAAGATTAAAATGATCATGGCGAAGAAAACATGCCCCAGGGGCATCACGATGAGTTAATATACCCACCCAGGGGGGTAAAAATAATCACAACCAATTCATTTGTACCAGAGCCCTTGCAAATTTCTACCACGAGGTATCAGTGAGAGAGCCTAGAGTGCGATGGAGAGGTTACCGAAAAGGTAGAGGCAAGCAGACCAGATCTGAGAGTACTAGCGAGACCCCGCGGATGGACCCATCGTGAGTGGTCTATCCCTTCTCTCTTAAATTATGCATTTAATGCTTTCTAGGTCATTTCTAGGGTAGGTAGGTGGGAAAAAGACACAGGCATGCATGTCCGTAGGTGTTGAAAATATGGGGATGCGTACGCGTACGTGTCGAAAAAGTGGATACACGTGAGCGTATCCGTTGAAAAATGGGTATGCGCATGTGTGTCCGTCGAAGGGGGGGGGAAAACGGGGATGCGCACGCGCGTCAAACCAAGTGTGTAGGTGATAGGGGAAAATTTTGAATTTTCACCAGGAATGGATGCGCGCACGTGTTTGTGTTGGGAGGGATGCGTAGGCATCACATTAGACACATTGGCATCCTGTGTGGTATACATGGGAAAATGGAAAAGGTAGGGGGTGCATACATGTTGGTTAGGGCACGTAGGCATCGAAGAGGACGCGCGTACGTCAAAAGGGATGTGGATGCGTCTGGAAGAAAATGAAACACACTTATAGCAATAAAATAGTAAAGTGAAAAGGAGAATAATTAGAAGATTTTTAGAAGAAAAAGGGAAATTAGTAAGTTCAAGGACTTAACGAACCATTTTTTTCTTAGAAAGATAGCTAGAAGTTAGATAAGTGCCTTACACTTGTTTTGATCTTGTAGCGTAGATTACCCACACTTCAGACACGGGAGAGATATGGCCGCCTTGAGACGATAGAGGTGTAGTTCGAGGATGGAGATAGGAGGATATTAGATATCCTCCTTTATGTCACAGGGTTAGCCTATGTGGCTGACATGCCCCAGATCACATTGGACCACGGCCTTCTCACGGCCATAGCAAAGAGATGGCATAGCGAGAGCCAGTGCTTTCGGCTGCCTACAGGGGATATTACCATTACGTTGGAGGATATCTGGTGCATCATGCACGTTCTTATCATTGGCTAGCCCATTCACAATGTGAGTGACAAAGCAGCATTGGATGGATGCATAACACAGTTGTTTGAGGTCCCGACGCTACCTCGCCACATGATGAAAATGTGTTTATCATTGTGCATTGAGGACCTTTCTCTAGATCGGGGCATGCCAAATGTGTTCAAAGAAAAGTTGTGAAAGCCATGGATTTGGGGGGTAAGAATTCCTAAAGAATCCCCAAAGGCTTCAAGCAACAAATCAGTGGACCATCCGATAAGAAATGAGCAAGATTTTCTAACTAACATGCATTATGAAGTAAACACTCAAATTTAAGCTAATTAGAACTACCTCTATTCTTTGAAAGCTTAAAATAATGAACCTAGTAAGCCCTAAGCAATTAGTTTTAGTGATTAAGAGAAAGAGATCTCCCCATTAGAGGCTTTTGAGCCAATGGTTCTTCTTTTTTACCCTCTAAATTGGATTAGTAATACAAAAAATGAAGTAAATAGCCCAATATCTAAACTAGAAATGAAATCTAGAACCTAGATGCAAAATGCTAGAATCTATGCTTAGGAAGAAGGGAGAAATTTTTGAAAATGAGAGAGGGGGTCTAGCCCTATATATAGTTTTCCATTTGGGAAAATGGGAAACTTGAGTGCATGTGGGACAGATACTAAATTCCAAAAAACACTTTTAGCAAGTCAAAGCTTAATTGGACTAGGTTTAGGGAGTGACAAACCATGTTTAAGCTTAATTAAACATGTTTAGGAGGTGATTAGGGTTTGGAGAGAGTTTTGAAGGGTCAGATCAATCCAATGGAATGTGTTGATAGGCCAGAAAGGTGGTAGAAGTGGACTGGAAGAAAGTAAGAAGCTAATGTAGTTAGAACGAAGCTATTATAGCTTGTTTAAATGATTTACAAGAGGAAAAATGACAAAAGGGATGTCGTAGGAAGAAAGTTAGATAGGTCGAACCGGCAGCGTATCATCAATTTACAGGGAGAAGCACAACTAGTGCAATATTAGTCGTAATAATGCACTGACCAAACAACAGGTGTCTACATCCTTCTTAGGTTGATCCTTTTTTTCTTTCTTCTTTTCAGTTTTCTTTTCCTTACTAGTACTTGCTACAAGGGCATGTGACTTAGACTTGGGAGACCCCATTTGAATGAGTTTGTCCTGTTCTCAAATGAGTTGGGATGAAAAATAGTCAAAGGAGGGCATTTTCCAATCATTGCCCAAGGTAAATTTTGTAGCGTAAAAAGTTGACATGAAGAAAGATTATTCGGGACCTAACTTAGAGAGAATTGACAAGACCAGTTGAGAACATTTCTTCTCTACTTAACATTCCTTTAACAACAATCTAGTGTGAACAAACTTCGAGAAGAATGCTTGTAGGTTTTCAAAGTCACTAGGATTTAACCCTAGTAGTTTGTTTTCCAACTTATGCACTCTCATGTCATCTTGTTGTCCAAACATTTTATCCAAAATTTTCCAAGAGGATTTAGGTGTTTCATACGCCTCAATTTGGAAGAGCAAGTCAGGAGAAACAAACATGCAAAGAAGATCTAAAGCTTCATCACTACGGTTTAACCACTTAAATTTTTCAGGTTCTTCATCTGGTTCAGTCTCAGTTCCCATGGTGATGCGGAATAACCCTTTACCCCTTAGTTTCATAATTATTTTCGATCTCCATTCGAAGAAGTTGAATGGCATAAGCAAAGGAATTGAAAGTGCATCCATAGTAAAAGGAGAGAGAAGGAATGCAGAAAAGAAACACAACCAACTAGGACAATATAATAACCCCCTGCTTTCGGCACTTTATAGTTTAGTGCATTGAATACAATTGGGTCCAAGTGTGCGTCTTGAAACACTTGGTAACTCACCTTGCAATCAGTGTAATAACGTGCAAGAGAGGAGACCACAATCATGTTTCGTGGAGCGTAACAAAGTGACACCGTACACAAGCACAATTTCAGAAAAATAGGAAGGAGGTGAAATCAAATCCTGGTTGTGAGAAAAAGTGCTTCATGTCGCAAAGGATACCCACTTTTAAAAACTGTGGCAAATACACTCACTAGTCACAAGTAATAATAAGGGTAAAATTAAAATGTTTTAAACAAACTCAAGATGAGTCCTAAGAATCTTCAAAATGTTGGAAAAGCATGCGGAAGACAAATAGGTGCTCGGAGTGTAACTGCACACTTGAGCACATGATTAGTAAAAAAATCGACACTAACGTCTATAAAATTATTGTTCTGGAACGCCTAATTTAGCTAATTTAAAGCTATAGGAGTTTTAAAAAACAACAATTAGGGTTAATCTAAAAGACGATTTTAAAATTACTTATCGTAAAGGAAGAGATTGTAATCACTACAAATAGATTTAATTAAATCTAATTAATTACAAAAAACTAATTAAGATCTAATAAATATTAAATCCTAAAAACAAATACTTTCCCTTTTTAAAAGAAATAAAATTGAAATTATTTCCCGCTACAATTTAAAATTTTTGGTTAAATTTTTTTAAAAAAGCTATCAATAAGATCTATCAATAAAGGAAAAAGAATTCTATTAAAAAAGGTTACATTTTTTTGTTAAAATATTTTTAAAAATATTTTGTTGTTTTAAATAGAAATTAATTTAAAAAACTTACCATAAAGAAATTTGTAACAAACTTACCTTAAAGGAGGTGGGTGGATCCCAAGAAGGTGGGAAGTTAAGAGAACAATGAGATCTTCACGTAATTGCAGGGAAGGGAAGCTGGTCTGGGGGTGAGCAAGGTAGGCCAGAAGCTAAGGGAGGCCATGATAGGTAGAGAAGGGCTTGGATAGAAGAAGAAAACATGGCCACGACAGAGCACGCATGCCACAGAGGGCAGAGCACGTAGAGCAGGAAGGAAACAAAGGAACACACGACAAAAAATGCCTCGAAACATGTAGCTAGAGGGAGAAACCAAATGGCCATGGATAGGCTTCAAGGAGGTAGAAACACACACGAAAAGTTTTGAGGATGAAAAAACGGCCATGACAGGTTTGGCACGACAGGCAGGGCTCACCAAAAAACACAACAAAAAAAGGATTTTCCAAAAAAATGCAGATCGCAAAAATGACCTCCAAAACCGCAGATCCCAAAATGATCACCAAAAACACAAGGCCACATATCAATCACACAAATCAGGAATGGTGGTTTGAGCATGAGTTGAGGTTTGATGAGAAAGATTTGAAGAGGAACACGGTTGCAGAGTAGTAAAATGCCAAATTTCAACCAAATTTACGAGCTGAATCTCTGCAAAAAACACCATGCAAACACATAAAAGACCAAAAAAACAGAGATCTAAACAAAAATTTTAGTTTAATAAAAAATTTTTAAAAAACAAAATAAAGAACCTCTTATTTTGGCTGATATGCTAAATTTATCCATAGCTCGCTAAATGTAGCTATAAAACCCCTAAAAAACTCAAGGAGATTTGCACATGTACGAAGAACACAGCAAAACTAAAAATTTTCTAAGAATAGCTTGTTAGATACGTTAGCAAGGAAAATATAGAATCTAATGATCGAAAAACTTGCACGAGGAGTAAAGAAAACAAAACCAAGAGTAATCAGAACTCAAATGACGAATGCACGTTTACCCGATATCAGCTCTGATACCATGAAAGAGTTTACGAGAATCGTATCAAAAATTGTGCACCACGATGAAGTTGCACTCTGATGGAATCATAATAGCTCCAACATAATCACGAGAAAGAATCAATAAATCAACAGAATAACTTGCATAATATAACAAAGCTTGCACATGTAGAGAAAGACAACGGAGTGTCTTGTCATACTCATAAATCGGAAACAAAAGGGTACATATAGGGTGCTGAGTAACCCTAGTGCATGACACACAAGAAACCCTAAACCTAACCCAAGTGAGATGACCCTCCATATGTGAGTGGAGGACACATAGGATCCCACACACCAACAGGTATTTGCACTTGGTATTAGTTGCATGGTTTAACATGGTTGTTTGTTATTGACATTGATGAGCACAAGATTCATATTCGGCTTTGGAGTTAGTCGGTGGTAGACTTGGAGCTTATGAATAGCCTGGTAATATGGATGGATGTACATGGTGAGTTTATACATGTGGATAGATTTAATTTTGTGAGTCTATGATGATGTAGATGTTTGTTTTGCACATGGATGCCTTTGAGCATGGTTAGGGGATGTTTGGATTTCCTCTTGTTACTATGTTACTCCATTGACATGTTATTTACAAATGATTGTCTTGGACATGCTAGTTGTTTATGTAGGGTTGGATTTGTAGATTGTAGTGTTTGGATTCTTTAAGTTATGTAGGTTTGTGAATTGATCACCCACTTGTTAGGAAATAAGGGATAAAATATGTAGAATAATCCCTCACAGAATCACAACAATAGAAACTAATATGCAAAAAATATTACAGATCTCAAATAAAAGTGCAGAATAAAACAACACAACACAAAGATACAATATTTAATGTGGTTCACCCAATTTGGGCTACGTCCACCAAGAATCACTTGCTCAGATTTTTTTACTGGCCACCGCTCTCTCAATACAATACCCAGATCTATTTGGAGCTATGCTCAACAAACTCTACATAATTCACAACTGAATTCAAAACACATCTGCAATGTTTTGCATACTTCTATCATATGCATAAAACCATATAAATAGACAACTTCTTAAGTATTTTTACAACACCATGGGTATCAAAACCATGGGCAAAAACCATCCCATAAACCTATGGGTCAAAACCCTGTGCATATGAGAAAATCACGTTTCCCAATATATCGGGCACGTTTTAAGGCCCAATTTTTTTTTTCGAGGGCTGCCGGCCCCAAACCCCGGTGAGGATACATGAAAAGTGTATAGTTCTCTTAGTGTACAGTCTTCAACACTTTCACACATGAAAACAGGCTCCATAACCTAACACCACTGTTACAGGTAGAATTCATTTGGGCTGTCTTTACGTAGGTTCCTGTTTTGCTTTCACATATTCTAGTTTGACTTGTCTTGGTTAGCTACATTGGTGGTTGTATAAATACATGGATAGATGGATGGAGAACATGGTTGGTTTTATAGGTATGGCTATGGTTGCAATTGAATCTTAGTACTTTAGTTTGAGTGGGAGCTCTTGCATGTGCGTTAGTCATGATGGATTATTGCATGAGGAGCTTAGCTGACTTGATTTACTAATACCAATAATTGGTATGGTGTTACAATTCAGTGGGAGCTTGAGGATTGGTGTTATAGATCAGTTGTAGCTTCGTGCAGGTTTGGTAAGTCATGGTTTTATCTTCTTGGTTTGAGAAGATGGTTTGATCTTCCTTGTTTTAAGTTTTGAGAGAATTGTTGAAGGAAAGAATAGATGGTCTTCACAATGTGTAGAGGATGGTGATGTACAGGTACAGGTACACGTATAGGTACTGAGGATCAATAATTTATCTCTAAGTGGGAGATTGCTAGGTTATGGAGCTGAATTGCTTCATAAATAGCCTGTTTTAAACCTTGCTAGTTTACACAGTAACTAGCGCCGATCAGGGTAATTGTCATTGATCAGGGTAACCATTGCCAGTTAGGGTAACCATCACCATTTAGGTAACCTTTACCAGTTAGGGTAACCGTCACCGGTTACCTGTGCGTGAAAGTTTATATTTAACTCACGGGAATTTAATCTAGTTTTTGTTTTAAAGCTGATTTAAATGATGTAATTGCATGGCTATGGTGCCCTAAGGTTTTATAAGCTTATATAAGCTAGAAAACTAGGGTTAGAGGTGTTAGATAAGAAGAACAGAATAATCCTTGGTTGAAAGGATGAAGAAGAAGAAGAAGAAGAAGAAGAAGAAGAAGAAGCAGATTGCATGAAGACAAGAGCTTTCATGTAGAGAAGCTGAACAAAAGGAAAGTGCAGGTAAAATGTTGGTGAGAAGATGGTATTATCTTCTACTATATTTCCTTTTTATTATTAAGTCTCATGTAATGGATTGCATAGTATGTAAAGCACTTAGTGTTTCTTCTTGTTAGACCCATAGGTTGTTGTGAGATCTTGTTATTGCTCATTTTTGTAGATCCACATGTTGTGAGATCTTGTATTACAGATCCATGAGATCATGATGTATTGTTGATCCATAGGAATCTATTATTGTAGATGAAGTTGTCTTCATATTTTCACAGGTTGATGTAGTGATGGAGGAGAGACTTACTTCTTGGTGCATGGTTATGGTTGCACATTGGTAGACCCTTCTAGAGGTCTTGTTTGCAGATTCATAGTATAGCGAGAGCCTGGTTGTACAGTGGAAGATGCAGGGTAGCTTTAGGTATGTGAGATCTAGTGGTGTTTCAGAGGCACGGTTGTAGTGCACTCAGGTAGATTTGGTTAGAGATATGGAGGAGACACATGTAGTTGTATGAAGGCATAGTTTAGTGTACTCAGGAGAATTTGGTTGGAGATCTGGAAGGAGGAGATACTCTTGTAGAGATACATGTAATTTTGTGCAGAAGAGTTGGTTTGTAATATCTTGTTATATTGTATATATGAGATCTATATCTTTGGTGGACGTATCCCACATTGGGTGAGACATGGTACATGTTTGTTATGTGTGTGTACTTTTGTGTGATTTGGATTATTCTTGTTTATACTTCCACTTTTGTAGATTTTGTGGGGATTGTTAGATCTTTATTCGCATGTTTTGAATTGATATTCTATAGTTACAAATGTTTCCGCATAGACCCATTCCAAAAAACTGGTATCAGAGCAGGTTTTTAGTTTTCATAACTTGGTTATCTTAGAGTAAGGGTTTGCTTCATGGTTTTATTAGTGGTTATTATTGACATGTATGAGAGCAGGGTTTTGTTTTCCTGATGTGAACATCATAGGAAGAGATTAAAACTCAAGTGTGAGATTGAAGAGTAAGGCTGCTGGAAATTACAGTGATCGACGTTGGTTAAGTGTGAACCATTGTCGGAAAGGTAGCCGTGGTTGATTACAGGGTGATTGTGGTTGGTTACTGGGAAGCCTAGTTTTAAACAGAAAATCACAGATATGAAGAAATGGAGAGATACATGGAATGTATCTTGTTTGCTGAGGTGTCCTTAGTTCTTGGAGGCACAAGCATGGTAGTTAGATTATTGATCCGGTTATTGAGGTATGGTTTTATCTTGGTTTTGTAGTGTATGGTTTAATTGCACATGCATGGTTTTGTATTGTAGATCTAGACATAGAAAAAGGAGCAGGTATGCATCCTTAGTGTAGTTAGATGCATGAGATTCATTAGAGAGGAAGTAACAAAAAACAAAGACATGGCTCCCATCAGAGAAGCATGTTCTTAGTTGAAGATGCAGTTAAGTATCTTGGTGATGGTAAGGTGATGTGTTTCATCTTGATGTAGTTTATGTGCATGTATTATTGTTGTGGTGGTTTTGTACGATTTGGATGCTTCTTGAAATGATTGGATCAACTCAACTATCGGCTTCATTCATAGTAGGCACTCGGTGTGGTATTCTATGCCAAATTGTATGGAGTTGGGTTTGTTCCAGCAGAATTGACATTAGTCTGAGAACCAATGTTGGTCATAGAGGAATTGATATTCGTCACATAATCGTGGTCGGATAGGAGATGATCGTGGTCGGTCTCTGTGGAAACTTATATGTAGAAGGTTTTTGCAGCAGGAAAGGGAAGATGGTTCTTTGTCCTGGTTTGGAGGATCACGTTTCTTGCAAAGAGTGTACATGACAAAGACGATGTAGATCAATTCATGGTTTGGATCAGAAATAGGATGGAGTTTTCTCAGTTAGTCCAGTAATAATTTGAGTTAGGTATCTCTTTATGATTCATGTTTTATTTATTTCATTTGGAGCAACTGATATTGTTTTTGGATAGTGTGCACACATTTACACCATGGTTTTTGGTGTTATTTGACTTTTATTTCCCATTTATGTGGAATCTTGAGGACAAGGGTTTTTAGTCTAAAGAAGAGACCCTCAATGAAAATTCATGATTAGACATAGTTGTAGGTAATGAGAGATGTTGAGTACATATGGATGGAAAGAAGGTGATTCACCTATTTCACAAGAAGTCCAAACTTCTGTGGTGTAGAAGTATTCTCAGAAGAAGAAAGGGAATCAATTTTATAGTTCTTTCATATGGTTTTATTTCTCACTAACATATTAGCTTTTGAACTTGGTGTTAGAGGAAGTGGAGGGGATTTCATGTTCAGTGGGAGCAAGCCATGATTGTTGGCATTGTAGGATTGGATACATGATGCACATGCAGAGTGAGAGGAAATTTCTATTATTCAGAGTGGTAGGATGCACAAGTTGGTTTTGGAGGGAAATCATGACTTTGTAGGTATTTTGAGTTTATTGCTTTGTGATTTAACTTTTGGTTTATTTTGTGGTGCTTGGATATTCCTTAGGGAAGTTAGTTGATGGTTGATTCAGTTGATTTTAGATGATAGAGAAATTTTAGGATTTTGAAGGGTGAAAAAGGAGAAAATATGCTAGTTATAGAGACCGGTGTCGGTTAGGGTTAACTGCGGTCCATCATTTGGTAACCGTGGTCGGTCAGGAGTTGACCGTGGTTTTTTATGGGAAACCGTGTTCGATTTGGTCACAATTTTGACATGAATGTTTATTTACCATTTTTAGATGGTGCCCTTGTTTTGCTTTCATCTTGGCTGGTTTGTGCAGTATGTTGATGACATGTATGCTGGTATTTGCACTTGGTATTAGTTGCATGGTTTATCATGGTTATTTTTTATTGACATTGATGAGCAGAAGATTCATATTCAACTTTGGAGTTAGTCAATGGCATACTTGGAGCTTCTGGAGAGCCTGATAATATGGATGGATGTACATGGTGTTGTCACAAGGACCATGAACCCGTTAAACTATTGAAAGATCCCATGCAACATGGGAACATCCTTGAGGTGTGGGACCTTGTCACCTTGGGATGAACCTCGGTAGAAGGTCAAATTTCTTTGAAAATTTGGGGAACCCAATTTATGATCGATGTGAAAGGATAAAACACTTTTGAGAATTCTAATCTACTCACTTTACGATGTTTAGGGTTAGAAATAAAAAAATAAAGAAATATGCGATGATACACCAAGAGTAAGACTAGATGATTAGATGATCTTTACGCTAGAAATGGGTAACTTAGAAAGGATAAAACAAACATCACAATCTAATTCACATAATACCATTTAGACAGGGTAAATAACAAACCATAGCTGAAATAATATGTATCTCCTTGTAAAACCCCAAGTATACATAACAGATAGATCAAATTTGATTGAAAATACAATCAACCACCACAATGATATAAAATATGCACATGTATAACATCTATTTCACTTATGGTAGTTAACGATAGTATGGATTTTATAATAGAATGAAAACAATCTCTCCACAACTGATATTCAAAACCATTACATCACTTTCCCACAGAATGAAACATGATATTCTGAAATAAAGGCAAGTCAACCACTTACACTAAGGAATTATACATCCACAAAGCAGACAATAATAAACCATTAACACAATAAATCATATTCTTCATGGAAAAATATCACTCTGAATGTAAATGAAAGGTTTTAGAAATATTCAAAGTACTCTTCCAAGCTTGAAGATCAACTTCTCAAAAAATTATCTCTCCCCCTAGAATTCAATGCACTTAATTATTTATAAGTTCATTAGGCTGAGCCATTATAGCTGGGACTTAACCAACAAATTACTCAAAATAGAAATGTCATTAAGTTCTAGGGAACATGCTCCCATAAAAATAGAAAAGTTTGTTACATGGGTTTGACTAGGTCAACCTTGCAACTTGGAACCGATATAGAACTTGGAACTATCCTTCCATGGCTGCTTAGCTTTGGCTTGGCTCTGAAACACCTTCTCATTCCTTAGTTTTATTTTGTTCCTTATGCCAAGCAGCCATCACGATGCTTGTATTTGATGAAATAATTAAAAATTCCCTAGACTTCTCCATCCTTCAGGTCCCACACACATAGTGATTAACTACATGTTCTGTCTCGATCTCTCTTGCTACTTTGGCTAGAATTCGTTCTAAGTTTACTTACTACCTTCTCTCAGTCTGACCAAGTGAAATTTTAGGACATGAAACCAACCTGTCAATGAATTCACTTTTAACAGTTCTGGTCACCTCATGATCCCCTTTTACCAGATCCTTTAAATTTAGCTTGATCTGACCCTTCAGAAGAGCATCAATGTTCTCATTGAATAACTTGTAATTAATGTTATCAAACTCTTCTGAACAATGTCATTTAGAGCATCCATGATTTCCACACGTTTATCGTCCAATTGCTTAATTAAATCATACAAAACCTAGGATCATAATTCCATAGTTTTTTTATATTCGAATAATTTAGAGGCATCATATATTACATCTTCTTTAGCAGAAAAATATGGATCCTTTCTCAGATATCACTCCACATAGTCAAATTCAAGTTCAAGTTAGTATTATCTTTAGAAAAGGCTTCATCCATTCTATGAATAGAGGCTGTTTAGGTCTGCAAATCATTGTATATTTCAACTGCTTACTTAAAGGATTGGCTTCTTGAAGTATACGCTCCATCCATCCATTTACCGATCTTCCATTTTGTGTTATCTTCTCAATCTCATGATAGGAGATATCATCCAGAGTGGAAGAAACCAGTAGAGCGGGTGGTGGTTGAAACCTTCGTAGATGGAGTATGATGTGTTACCCTTCCTAACAATGTAGTGAGCTTCTAAACATTTAATTTTAAACTCATCCTTAGAATCCTTTTCCTTGTCATTATTTTCTAAAAAAATTCCAAGAGCAGTCTACACATCATGTTTAGCTCCTTCATGGGTTGTTTTTCCCTAGTGAAAACCTAGAAATTAGGTAGTCAGTTGTAATTATTTCCTTAGTTTTTCCCTCAAAGGCTAGTAGTAACTTCTACAACCTCTCTCCGGATTGATCTCACTAATTAGCCTATAGATAGTCTTTGGCCTCATGGCCTATCTCTTTTGAGGTAGATTCCAACACACTCAAATATATAACATCCACTCGAGGTACTTTCTTTTTCTGCTTTCAGAGTCTAGACAAAACAACCATTCTGATATAACAGATGCTGAGGGTAGTGGAACAATCTGATTTAGTACCTGAAGGACTAGAAAATACAAGAGCATTGTTAACAATATTAGGGAATGAAATGGATATGGTAGTAATGGATGGGGTAGATGTGAGGACAACCATATGAGTGGATAAAATGGGATTAAAAGATGAGATGGGAGGAAATGAAAGTGTTAGATGGAATTGACCTAGAAATAGGTGCAACCTAATTTTCTCCTCTACTGAGAGAACTAGAAGAGATGAGAACACTTGGGCCATAAAAGGAGATGGGAAAGAAGACATGATTATCGAAGTCAAAGGAAATTATGGAGGAAGTGAGAATGGAAGAGGAAGAGGAGATGAACAGATCTTATGAGGCACTTGGAGAATAAATAAATTCTAGTATTTCTAACATTGGTATTCCTAGAGAAATAGTATTAGAAGGAGACGCCTTAGATAGAGAGGAGATGTCCAACAAAAAATGAAATATTCTTAGGGACTATATGGGTGCTTTGGATGGACCTTTTCCCTTTTTTAGGTGTTAGTAGACTCATGGCTAGTTGGGTTTCTATACTTGTAGGTTGATCTAACCTCTTTGGGTGAGATTCCCAAGGTAACTAACCAATTATAAGTTCTTTACAAAATGGGCCTTGCCCTCTCCTTGGTATTGTAAATTTATTCTACATACCAATCAATCTATGGGAATGGTTGATTGGACAACATTATTATTTTTGTATGATGCATCCAAAACTTCTTCCTCATCTTCCATTTCCTTTAGAATCTCTACAATACCAAACTGCTGAACCTCATCCAAATTTAGCCTCTCAAAATATCTTTGTTGGATGGTGAATTCATCTCGATCAATGAATTTGAATATCTTCTAATTGGGGCACATGAGAACTAGAGACACATGTTTCACTCAATTTTCCCAAGTAGTCGAAACTGGTACTAGGGATTGTAAGGTCTGCAAGGTTACTTTTGACATCTTTGCATCTAAATTCTTTTCCTTATGAATATTTGCAAAAGTGTAGCTACCAATTGCAATGGAAAATTGGGCTCCTTCCTTGTGTCACTTATTCTAAATATTATGATAGTCCAGCAATTTCCGAACCAATTATAGCAAAAACCATTAGATCATTGGAGCATCTTGGCAACTTACTAGGAGCAAGCTACAAAACTAGGAATCCAAATGTATCTAAATGTAGGAAACTGTAGGTAAATATCTCTGCACTCGGCGTAATTATTTGAAGGATTCATAAAAAATCCTTCAATTGTATAAATCCTTATCAAAATGATAAAGAATGATAATAAAGAAGGACATCATTAATTCTACAGAAGTGTTTTCTTCCCTCATCCAATGTAAGCTGAGGATAAAAACCATAAATTTTTGAAGCACTTCGAATACCTTTAGTGTTTAACCCAGTGAAATCTCCCATAATGGCTGCAATATATACCAAAATTGAGGTCATGTAGAAATTCTTCGAGGACAAAACCTTTCTTAGCTGGAAGCAGATTGAGATGCTGATATGCTCTCCCCCATCTTATGAATTCCTTGTTCTTCTTGACAGTAGACAATATACAAGAACATCCATTCCTAAAATTCCTTTGAAGAGGCAAGGCCTCAAAACTCTAGGTAGTAAAACATTAATGTCATTGAATTCTCAGATGAAGTATGATCGATACATGGTCTTGGGAAGTTTGGTGACACTCTTGGCTAGATAGCTTCTTCAACGTGAATTTTGTGCATAACTCAGTTTCTTTGTATCCCAATGTTCCACTGCCAATTCTAGTGAAATGTTTTGCATGTAGTCTTTCACATGTCTAGGAGGTTCAATAAATATTCAAAGAAATCATGGTCCAAAGGAATTGTAACCTTTCGATCATCATCTTTTACTGACCTCGAATCTTCATCAAATTGAGCTGTTGTAGCTAATATGAAACTCAAGGAAATGTATGAATGCAGGAAAAGCCAACAATAAGAACAATTCCACTTGTCGTGTATGGCTTGCATCTATGATTTCTTGTTGGGGGCCTTTGCACTCTTTTTCCTATAAGTCTCGAAAATAAATCTACCAAAGATTAGTTTCTCCTATATTCCCCAAGACTGAGGACAGGATCAAGAGTGAGGAGAAACTCCGAGTAATGTATACCTCATCTTTTCTTTACCTCTGGATGTAGAAGATTTGACATAAAGTTTAGGATTTCGGATACCCAGAGAGGCCTTCAAAAAAATACAAAAAATAGTGGAACAGTCCCAAAATACTGAAATCTGAAAGTACTGAAAAGACTTTGAGTTCTCAAATTCTGAAACCCTAAAAAACCCAAATGGTAGCATATATCCAAAACTCCAAAAATATACAAAATTCGAAACTCCGAAATGCAAACTTCCGAAATGAGAAAAGTTTCAAAAGTGAAAAGCTCTTAAACCCGAAATGGAAAATTTCTGAAGCCCGAAATAGAAAAGTTCCGAAACCTGAACACCTTAGAGACTCCGAAACCAAAGACTTCTGAACTCTGAAAATCTTGAGAACCTATCGAAACTCCAACAGAGAAAATCCCTGAAACTTGAAATGGAAAATCTCTGAACCTCCAAACTTTGAAAATGATTTCCGAAACTTCCAAACACCCCCCAAACTTCAAAAACCATATGCTTTCGAACTCCAAAAAGTAAAAAGATCTGAAAATATAGACTTCTCCGAAGGCACAGAAAGAAAGTAAAATTCTTCAAGAGGAACTCTCAAAGATTATGATGAAATTTTCATTGGATGTCCTGTAAAAAATTAAATTTTACAACCGTTGAGGTCAAAAAACATCTTCAAAGAAAGCATGGTGGGAAATGAGTGTTTCATCTCCAAAACAGATACAAGGAAGAATAAAAAGAAAATGAACATGTAAAAAATAAACCAAGAATATCTTAAACGAAAAAGAAATAACATAACCTAAATAAAATACCTTGAAAATGATGCCACAAAAGTACAAATTTGCAGTAAAAATTATATTGTTAGAGCAAAAATGTCAAGTGAAAATGACAAGTGAAATCATGAGTTTAAATAAAAAAACCTGAAATTAATGCACAGACAGTTGACACATACAGAGGTTAGTTAGAATTAAATGCATAAAGAACCCTGACAAGTTTGAAGTTTTGAAAGTTCGGAACTTCAAAGTTTTGGACTTCGGAATTTACGAGATGAAAATCATGGAAAGGTCATGGAAAAACTCTAAAACCTGAAAGGTCTGAAGTTCCAAAATTTTGGAACTTCAGAGATTTGCACTTCAGAATTCTAAAGCTGAAACATCAAAAAATGGTTGGGAAAGTTTTGAAACCCGAAATTCTGAAGTTCCAAAAGTTCGGAACTTCGGATTTTCAAACTTCGGAACTTCGAGGAAGAGATTTCTTCAAATAAGGGGTAACATGGGATTCAAAATCCCCGAAAGTATGAAGTTTTGAAAATTTTGGAACTTCAGAGTTTCAGACTTTAGAACTCCAAGTCATGAAATCACAAATTGACTAAAGGAGATCTCCGGATTCAAAAATTCTGAAACTCTGGAAATTTCAAACTTTCGGGGTTTGGAATTCCAAAATCAAAATTTCCATTCTTTTCCATTTAATCTCCGAAAAGGAAAATCTCCTGAAATCTAAAGCCCTAAAATTTCAAATCTTCAGAATTCAAAGAATTTTAAAAAAAAAATTTAAACTTTTCCATGTGAAATATTTCAAAACTTCATTTTTATCAAACTTTAACATCTGGTTTTTTCAAGGTAGATTTAAAAGCTTAACATTTTTGTTGTCCTCCAGGGAATGCTTGCTTGCTAAGGTTTTGGGCTAGTAGCCTTACAAAAACCATTGGGTCAAAGGAGTCTTGGATGAAAAAATACATTTAAATCACACACAAAACAAAAGAAAAGGAAAAAATGAAAACAAAACAATATGGAAAACACTTAGGGGAAATGACAAAAAGAGCATTGTATGCAGAGGATGAAACAATCTCAAAAGCAAGCTTTGTTATGTATCCCATTCACATGAATGGGAAATTATTCCCCATTGAGTCTGGATAGATGAAATGAATTTTCTTCTTTAAAACTCTGTGATAATGTATGGTCCACTCTAGTGAGCGTCAAAAATTGGCATGCCTACCAAGTTTGGCTCTGTCTTTGTCGCATTTAAGAAAAAAATCTCCATCTTGAAAATTCCTATCAGATGCTTTCATGTCAAAAGAAATTTTAACTTGAGCTTGATGTTGTTCCAAGGTCTTCATGGTTGTGTGCTCTGCACTTCTTCCATACTCCACAAGTTCAACATACCTCACTATCAAGGAGTCATTTTCCATAACTTCAAGTTGATGGGCCAAGCTCCAAATAAGGAAATTCTAAGGAGAGCAGGAGATTTTCCTCTCTTCCATATACAAACATGAAAGGTGAATTTTCGATGGCTCTTTTAGGTGTGATTCGATCTTCCCATTAGGCAGTCTTAAGATGTGTATGTCTAGGTCCTTTTGTTAGCCTCTATTGTGTGTTTGATAATTCTTATGAGGTTCTTGTTGTTATACTAGGCCAACTCATTCCCTTGTGGATAGCAATTAGATGAATTCTTGAGGTATAACCTTGTTATTAACCACCCATTCACTTAACTTCAAATCTAATACAAACCATTGCATTGTTGGAAATGAACAGTAAATGGGTCACCAAACCTTTTCATTATATTTTACAATAAATTGAGGACTACCTTCTCGTTGCTTTCCTTCAATACTACTACCTCTTTCCATCGAGTAAAGTAGTCCATGTGATAGTAAGAACCCATTTATGTCCATCACTAGATGGAGGATTAATCATCCCAATAAAATCCAATGCCCTATTGAATGAAAAGTTGATCCACTTGAATCGGGTGTAGGGGAAGAGTTACCAACTTCTGTCTTACCAGTGAAAAGGGCACACTTCCTTACATTTTCTCACCCAAAGATGAGCATATTTGAACAAAATCTGGTGAATAATAACTGATACTCACATAATCTTGGTTACAGTATTCGTTCGCACAAATTAATGTCCTCCGGATAGGCCATTGTGGAATTCTTCTAATATCTTACTTCACTTGTTCCGATTTCATATAGCTAAGAAGAACACCATTGTTCAAATCCTTTCAAAAAAGAACATTATCCACCAAGACATATGGAATAGAATTGAGATACAAAAGGTACATCTTTGAAATTTATCCATGTTTGAAGGATATACTCTCAAGAGGAGGAAATTTTGCATCTATGGACAACCAATCAAACTTGATCATCACCTCCATCAATATTCAAGAGCAGTAACATACTTCATTATCTGTTGATCTCTATGTCTACAGCTAACTGTTGACATAAGGCCTTACCTCTGACAAGTTTATTGAATTTAATGTGTACATCATACTCCATCACCTTCATGATCCATCCATCACATTTCTTGTAGATCTCTTTGTTCAACAAAAAATCCTTGATGGCTAGGATGAGAGATCATCAGGTGAATTTTATTGTTGGACAACATGTGCTTAAATTTCTTCAGAGCTTGAATAACTACAAAGACTTGTTTCTTCGACAAATGAATATTTGATCTCATAGTATCTGAGGGATTAACTGAAGAAGGCAATTGGTTGCTCCATCAGATTTTTTTTATTATCTAACACCCATTTTTTTGGGTGAGGATCCCTAAAATGATCTCTTGACCTGTACAAAATCATAAATAATAAAATATTTATAAAACCTAGGGTTCACCAACGTAGGAGCTTGTGAAATAGATTTTTTAATAGCTTTGAAGCTCTCCCCCCCTTTATTTTTCCATGACAATGTAATATTCTTCTTAAACATGGTTGTTAGTGGTGTATCGAATGTTGCAAATTGAGGGATGAATTTCCGCACAAAATTTATGGTTCATAGGAAACTCTGGAGACCTTTCTTGTGGTTTGAGGAGAGATAAGAACATAATCAAATGAATCTTGGCTGGATCGAGGGACAATCCTTCTGCTGAAATAACATTTCCCAACAACTTTCCTTTGTGCACTGCAAAAATGTATTTCTTGGGGTAAAGTGAAACCTTAAATTCTCTACATCTTCAAAAAACCTTCCTTAGATGCATGATGTCATCTTCTACATGCTTAGAATATATAATTATGTCATCAAGGTAAACCTAAGATGATATCATTGATTAATCCTTTAAATTCCATGTCCATGGATCTTTGGAAAGTATCCCCCACATTGGACAATCCGAATGGCATTTTGTTGTAGGCATATGTTCACCACTTGGTACTGAAATCCATTTTGAATTGATCAAATTCTTGGACCAAAATTTAATTATAACCCCAATATCCATCGAGAAAATAAAATATTTGAGCTCCTACCACCGTTTGAAGGATTTTAGCCATTGATGGAAGAGGATAATGGTCTTTCAACAAGGAACGATTTAAATCCCTAAAATCTATGCACAATCTAAAACTCTCTATTCTTCTTCCTTACAGGCACCAAATTGGCTACCCATGAGGAATGTTTAATGGGAAAAATTATACAAGACCTCAATGAGTTTGGTTAGCTCCTTTATCATTAGTAGCTTAATTTTGTTATTAATTGGCCTCTATTTCTGATAGAATAGCTTAGATTTTGGATCCAGCTCAATAGCATGTTATGCTATACCTGAATAAAAACCTTGCAGGTATTTGTAGCTCCATGCAAAAATATCATGATATTCTTGACACAGTTTGGTGAAAGATTTCTTATCTTGAGAAATACATACTCTACCAATCTTTAAAAAAAAATTCTCACTTTCCACCTTGACTTCTTCAAAATCCTCTTCCTTGACCACCATGTTTTTTCTTTGTCATTTGTCCTAGTCATCTAAATTGAAGATGGATTCAAGAGTAAATAAGCCTATTTAGTAGCTTGTTTCCCTTTAACTATATAATTTTATTGCTCATATGAGTTTTGCAGTTTATCTTGGTGTTTGGTAGCAAATTCCGCGTCTTCCTATAGGAAAAGAACAATTTGTTTGTCACTATCAAACACTTTCCAACTACTTAAATTATTTGGCACTGTGGGATGGACCACCATTTTGACCATTTGCTTCCCTTCCTTCATGATGTCCATAGGTATGTTGTACTGTGAGCCAATTGTAGCAATTGTATCAGCATCCTAGTTTTGCTTTCTGGGAACTACATGACTATGGGCTGTCACTTGATGCAAAACCAACTCACTATCCCCAAAGACGGTCAGAGCCTTGATTCCTCTTTTCTGAGCTAGCTGAATCCCTTGTATGAGGGCCTCCTATTCGGAGACATTATTGGGTGCAACTAAATTGTAGTTGAAAAGATGAGAAATATTTATCCCCTTCTCGATAAATCAACATAACTCCCACATAGGAACCATTTTACTTCTCGAACCATCGAAGAAAAATTTCCATAGGTCCCTCAAAATTGTTTGATGTTTTAACCAATTGAGGTACAAGTGTACCTTCTTCATGGATGCATTATGTACCCAATCCTATTTCCTCCAAAAATAGTAAGACCAGATTCTTCATCTACCAATAAATCAACATAGGGATTCATATTGATGATATGTACTTACCTCATCAAACACTGTATCATGAAATTCCTCTATGAGAGTCATTGGTTCATGGTCAACGTTTTTCCTCTTCTGGGTCACAAATAGCATAATTCCCATTTATGGGGTTTAGCAGTATGAGGCTCCACATGATTATGAAAAGATTTGTTCCACCCTTATAGTCACTCTGGTTCCGTATCAAGTCCTAAGAATTATATGTGACCAATCGGTTGATAGATAACTGCCCATCTTGGTAGTGAAAACTCGTGATAGGCAGATGTCAAAGAGAGGAGAGAGATCAATTATTGATATGTCTTGGGTGAAAGATAAACTCAGGTATGCATGGATGGTAAGTTGAAGTCCTTTGATAACTCTAACAATTTTAATGGATGTGCCATCCAACTAAACAACTCCTCTTGCAAATGGCCTATATTGTATGCCTAGTACATCTGTAATTTTTTTGGGCATGACTGAGCTACTGGTACCAGGATCGATCATGTAATTTATGCAACATATGGTTACCAATGATTAGGGAAATATAGAATGGTGGTAGTTTGTTTACCTTCAGAATAATTTTCCCTTCCAGTTGACACAAACATATAGCAGTTTTTGCTCCACGACCCAATGATCCGTTACTTGTATCAAAACTATTCAAAGCCTCACGCAACAAGTTCCTTTGAGATGGAATAGAGAGTGCGTCCCACATGGTAATGCTCAGATTATTATTTTTCATTTTTTCTACTATGATGACAAGGAATTGTTCCTAATTTACTAAAACTTCTTTGGGCATTGGGACCCTCCTTTTAAAAAATGCTTGTTGGGTACCACGATGCTTGAAGAACCTTCTTTCCCCGTAACTTGGCTAGCAGGTGTTTCTGGCGGTCTTTTTTCCCACATCTTTATCAACCGATACTCATGGTTGAGGTTGTGAAGTGGATGCTTGATCAGCTTTGGAAGGTTTGAGGTTCCATTGCTCTCTTCTTGGAACGAGTGTTTACCACTACTGATGAATAATCTATATTCAACCCACAAAAATCTTTTGCTTGCTAGTTCAACAAAGTGGTTTCTTTAGGTGCCTGTTAGTTGATCAACCATTTCTTATGTAGATGAATTTTCTGTTAGCTCAGATGGAGAAGATACACTGTTGAACCATAAGGGCCTGACTAAGAACTCCATTAGGGAAAATATATTTATTGTGGGGGTTGGGAACAAGGATAACACCATTCGTAGTCTTGAACTAGATTGTTTTGAACAGGTACTATGGCTCTAGATGAGCTAGCAATAAGAGGGTTCCAAAATTTCAACAGGCCTGGCATTCACATCTTGATTTGTAGTTTGATTATGTGGCTAATTGTTACCTTGAAAAGGAGGATGGTTAGCCTGATACTTCTGATTTTGTGGCTGATATGGACAATTATAGTGAAATTTTTGTCTCTTGAGTGCAACGATCTTCATTCCCAAAAGTTTTGCAACAACGATTTGACCTCCGCCAGATCATTAGAAGGGATAATTGCAGTCACAAATGATTGACTTGAATTGTGTTAGAACATGCATGATGATTGGTTGTTTTCCTATAATTTCATAAGATAAAGGCATAGGCGGCCTAGGTGCAATCTTTCTAGCTTGAATTAAAGAATTTTTTTTCCCATATAGTGATCTCGTAGACATCAGGAACTATAGTTCCCCCCATCAATTGAATAATGACTACTATGTCACTGTTTAAGGCCCGTAGATAATACAAGAATGCATTGTTTGGGGGATGGCCTTATAAGTGTTGGTATTTAGTTCCAAGTTGTGTTAAACCGAAAATTAAAATCACTCATAAATTATTGAGGGGGCTCTTTTTATGGTGGTGAGCTTGTTCCATAAGTGACAGTTGATCACTTTTATCCTCAATCTTCTTGTAAAGCTTCATTCCTAACTCGTTCTAAGTAGTAATGGAACCAGTAGTTAAGCTTCAGAACCATTAAAGTGCTTTACCTTTAAATGAAGTAGAAAGAAGTATGATCGCCACATTATCCTTTGTAATACTATGCACTGCACAAATGCTAGCCACATCCAAAATGTGCTCCCAGGGAGTAACATTGGTTTCTCTAGTATAGAATGGAAAATTTTTCAAAGCAGCTATAAGTATAACATATCTTTGGGCTAATATCACTCTGAATGTAATTGAAAGGTTTTAAAAATATTCAAAGTACTCTTCCAAGCTTGAAGAGAAACTTCTCAAAAAAATGATCTCTCCCCCTAGATTTCAATGCACTTAACTATTTATAAGTTCCTCAGGCAGAGCATTTATAGCTGGGCCTTAACCAACAAATTACTAAAAATAGAAATGCAATGAAGTTATAGGGAACATGCTCCCATAAAAATAGGGAAGTTTGCTGCATGGTTTTGACTCGGCCAACCCTGCAACTTGGACCAATCCACAACTTAGAACTGTTCTTCCATAGCCACTTAGCATTGGCTTGGCTCTGCAACACCTTCTCCTTCCTCAATTTTATCTTGTTCCTTCTCCCAAGCAGCCATCCAATGTTTTTATTTGATGAAATGCTTAATAATTCCTCAAATTTCTCCATCCTCAGGTCCCACAACACATAGTGATTAACCACATTTGCCATCTTGATCTCTCTTTCTACTTTGGCTGGAATTATTTTAAGTTTACTTACTACCTTCTTCAGTGGACCAATGAAATTTTGGCATGAAACCAACCTATCAATGGAGTCATTGTTAAAATTTATAGTCACCTCATCATCCCTTTTTACCAAATCCTTGAAATTTAATTTGATCTGACCCTCTGTAAGAGCATCAATGTTCTCATTGAAGAAATTGAAATTAATATTATCAAACTCTTCTAATATGTTATTTAGAGCATCCGTAATTTCCTCATGCTTACTGTCCAATTTCTTAATTAAATTCTACAAAGCCTGGGACCAGAATTCCATAGATTTTTGATGTTCGAATAATTTAGAGGCATCATCTATTACATCTTCTTGTAGTAGAAAACATGAATCCTCTTCTCTGATCTCACTCCACGTAGTCAAATTCAAGTTCAAGTTATTATTATCTTTGGAAAAGGCTTCATCCATTCTATAAATAGAGGCTCTTTTAGTAGGAAAATTATTGTATATTTCAAATACTTATTTTGTCAAAGGATTGATTTCTTGAAGTATACGGTCCATCCATCCATTTACCGATCTTCCCTTTTGTCCTATCTTTTGAATCTCATGATAGGAGATATCATCTAGAGTGGAAGAAACCATAAGAGTGGTGGTGGTTGAAACCTTAGTAGATAGAGTAGGGATTGGTTACCTTTCTTAACAATGCAGTGAGCTAATAAACCTTTAATTTTAACTCATACTTAGAAGCCTTGTCCTTGTTATACTTTTCTAACAAATTTCCAAGAGAAGTCTGCAACATCTTGTTTAGCTTGTTTATGTGTTGATTTTATTAGTGAAAACTTAGAAATTCGGTATTCAGCTGTTGTAAATGTTTCCTTGGGTTTTTTTTTCTCAAAGGGAGTAACAAATTCTACGACCCTCTCTCTAGATTGATTCACTGATAAGCTGGAGACAATATTTGGCTACTTGGCCTATCTCTTTAGAGTAGGTTCCAACACACTCAAATTTATAACATCCACTAGAGGTACTTTATTTTTCTACTTTGGAGTGTGGCGAAACAACCATTCTGGGATAATAGATGTTGATGGAATTAGAAAGACCAATTTGGTACTTGAAGCAGTAGATAATACAACATCACTGGTAAAATTAGTAGGGAAATGAAATGGATGTGGCAATAATGGATGGGGTGGATGCGAGGACAACCATAGGAGTGGATATAATGAGAATATCATATGTGATGAGAGGAAATGAAAGTGTTAGAGGGAGTGAAGTGGAAATGGGTGACCCAATCATCTCCCCTACTGAGAGAACTGGAAGAGATTAGAATATTTCGGCCATAGAAGGGAGATGGGGAAAGAAGAAATGATTATAGAAGTGGAAGGAAATGAAGGATGAAGTGACAATGGAAGGGAAAGAGGAGATAACAGATCTTGTGAGACACTTGGAGGATTAGTAACTTCAACTATTTATGACATTGGTATTACTGGAGACATAGCCTTGGAAGTAGGATCCTTGGAGAGAGAGGAGCTGCCAACCAGAAAATGAAATTTTCTTAGGGACTGTATGGGCCCTTTGGATGGAACTTTTCCCTTTTTTAGGTGTTGGTAGACTCATGGTTTGGTTGGGATTCTATACTTGTAGGTTGATCTAACCCTTTGGGTGGGCATTCCCAAGGTAACCAAATAACTATAAGTTTTCTAAAAAATGGGCCCCGCCCTCTCCTTGGTCTTGCAACATTCATCTACACTACCAATCAATCCATGACAATGTTTGATTGACAACATTATTGTTTTTGTATGTTGTATCCAAAAATTCCTCCTCATCCTCTATCTCCTTTGGAATCTCTGCGATACCAAACTTCCGAACCTCATCCAGAGTTAGTCTCTCATAATCTCTTTATCGGATGATGAATTCATCCTGATAATGAATCCAAATATCTTCCAACTGGGGCACATGAGAACTAGACATGACCTGTTTCACTAAATTTACCCCCAGTAGTCGAAACTGGTCCGCGGATGGAAGGTCTACAAGGTTACTTCTGACATATATTGCATCTACGTTTTTCACCTTATAATATTTTCACAAGTGTATATGAAAATTGAAATGGGAAATTGGACTCCCTGCCTTGTGCCATTTATTTTGAATCTTATGATAGTCTAGAAATTTTCCGAACCAATTCTAGCAAGACCAACTTGTCATTTGGGCATCTTGGCAACTTACTAGGAGCACCTACAAAACTATGAATCCAAATTTATGGTAAATGTAGGAAACGGTAAGTAAATAGCTCCCAAATCACATACTTATTTGAAGGCTTCATCGAAAATCCTTCGATTGTATAAATATTTATCAAAATGATAAAGAATGACAACAAAGAAGGCATCATTAATTCTGTGGAAGTGTTTTCTTCCCTCACCCAATGTAAGCTGAGGATAAAAATCACAAAATTTTGAAGCACTTCAAATACCCTTAGTGTTTAACCCAATGAAATTTCCCATAGAAACTGCAACATAGACCAAAAACAAGGTCATGTAGAAATTCTTCGAGGACAAAACCTTGCTTAACTAAAAGAAGATAGAGCTACTGATATGCTCCCCCCATCTTATGAATTCCTTGTTCTTCTTTATAGTAAGTAATATACAGGAACATCCATTCCTAAAATTCCTTTACAGAGGAAAGGCCTGAAACTCTTCTCAGTAACACAATAATGTCATTGAATTCTTGGATGAAGTCTGATCGATATATGGTCTTGGGAAATTTGGTGACACTCTTGGTTAAATAGATCTTAAACAAGAATTTTCTGCATAACTCAGTTTCTTTTCCCAATAATCCACTACCAATTCTATTTAAATTGTTACGTAGTCTTTGAAGTTTGGAGAGTTTGAGATAAATCTTCAAATAAATCAAGGTCCAAACAAATTAAATCCTTGCCATCAACATCTTTTACTGATCTGGACTCTTCATCAAAGTGAGCTGCTGCAGCTAAGATGAACTTAGGGTAATGTGTGGATGAAAGAAATCCAACAACAAGAACAAATCCAATATCGTATATAAATTTCATCCATGGTTTTCTTGTTGGGAGCCTTCGCCCTTTCCCAGAAGTCTAGAAAATCAATATGCTCAAGATCAATGTCTCCTATATTACCCAAGTCTGAGGACATGGAAAGAGTGAGGAGAATCTTTGAGGAATGTATACCTCATCTTTTATTTTCCTTTCCGATGTAGAAGATGACATCAAGTTTTGGATTTTGGAACCCGAAAGGCCTTCAAAAATATGCAACAAATAGTGGAACAATCCCAAAATACTGAAAGCTGAAATTTTGAAAAGACCGTTAGTTCCTGAAGTCCGAAAACCCAAAATGGTAGATGTCTGAAACTTAGAAAATATTCAAAATTTGAAATGCAAACTTCCGAAAGAGAAATTTTTTTACAATGAAAAGCTCCAAAACCCAAAATGGAAAAGTTCTAAAACTTGAAATAAAAAAGTTTCGAAACCTAAACACCCTCGAGCTATGAAACCAAGGAATTTCAAACTCTGAAAATATTCAAACTTCGAAACTCCGAAATGAAAAATTCTAAAAGAGAAAATCTCCGAAACTCAAAATGGAAAAGTTCTGAAACCTGAAATAAAAAATTTCTGAAACCTGAACACCCTCGATCTTTGAAACCATAGACTTCGGAAATCTAAAAAGTGAGAAGCTCTGAAAATACAGATTTCGCCAAAGGCACAAAAATAAAATCAAATGCTTAAGGAGGAACTTGAGAATTATGATGAAATTTACGCTTGGATGCTTGTAAAAAATTAGATTTTGCAATTGTTGAGGTCAAAAACACGTTCTAAGAAATCATGGTGGGCAATGAGGGTTTCATCTCCAAAACAGACAAAGGAAGAACAAAAAGAAAAAGAACAAGGAAAAAAATAAACCAAGAAGATCTTAAACCAAAAAGAGAAATAACCTAAATAAAAATACCTCGAAAATGATGCCGCAAAAGTACAAAGTTGCAGTAAAAAATAGATCATCATAGAAAAATGTCAGGTGAAAACGATAGGTGAAAATGATAGGTAAAATCATGATTTTAAATAGAAAAACCTGAAATTAATTCTTGGAAGTTAACCATATGGAAATTGGTGATAATTAAATGCATAAAGAACCCCATAAGTCTGAAGTTCCAAAATTTTGGAACTTCAGAGTTTCGGACTTCGGAAATTAAAAGGTGAAAATCATGAAAATGTGATGGAAAACTCTAAAACTTGAAATGTCTGAAGTTCCAAAATTTTCGGGACTTCAGACTTTTAGGACTTCGGAAGTCCAAAAGAGAAATATCAAAAAATTGCCAGGAAAGTTCCGAAACCCGAAAGTCCGAAGTTCTGAAATTTCAAAACTTCAGAGTTTTGGAGTTCGGAAACTCCGAAGAAGATTTCTTCAAAAAGGAAACTTAGGATTCCAAAACCCGAAAGTTTGAATTTCCTGAAATTTTGGAACTTTGGAGTTTCAGACTTCGGAACTCCAAGTTAGAAAAATTGTAAATCACCAAAGGAAATATCTGAATTCCAAAATCTAAATTTCCATTCTTTGTTATTTAATCTCCAAAAGGGAAAATTTCCAAAATCTGAAGCCCCAAAAATTTTGGATTTTTCAGAATTCAGAGAATTAAAGTCTTTGTGAAAGATTTCAAAAAAAATTCATTAATTTTAACATTGGTTTTTTCAAGGTAGATTTAAGGTTAACACATGGTGAGTTTGTACATGTGGATAAATTTAGTTTTGTGAGTCTATGATGATGCAGGTGTTTGTTTTACACATGGATGTCTTTGAGCATGGTTAGGGGATGTTTGGATTTCCTCTTTTTTACTATATTACACCATTAAGGATGTTATCTACAGATGATTGTCTTGGACATGCTAGTTGTTTATGCAGGGTTGGATTTGTAGATTGCAGTGTTTGGATTCTTTGAGTTATGTAGGTTTGTGGATTTGATCACCCACTGTTGTAGGTAGAAATCATTTGGGTTGTCTTTACCCAAGATCTTGTTTTCCTTTCACATATTCTAGTTTGACTTGTCTTGGTCAGTTTCATTGGTGGTTGCACGGAGACATGGATAGATGGATGAAGAACATGGTTGGTTTTAAAGGTATGGCTTATGGTTGCAGTTGAAGCTTAGTACTCTAGTTTGAGTGGGAGCTCTTGTAGGTGCGTTATTCATGATGGCTTATTTCATTAGGAGTTTGGTTGGCTTGATTTCCTAACACCAAAAATTGGTATGGTGTTACGATTCAATGGGAGCTTGAGGCTTGGTATCATAGATCAGTTGTAGCTTCATGCAAGTTTGGTAAGTCATGGTTTTTATCTTCTTGGTTTGAGAAGATGGTTTGGTCTTCTTGGTTTTATTTTTTTGAGAGAATTATTAAAGGAAAGAATATATGGTCTTCACGGTATGTAGAGGATGGTGATGTATAGGTACAGGTACATAGGTTCACCAATTTACCTCTAAGTGGGAGATTGTTAGGTTGTGGAGATGAATTGCTTCATAGATAGCCTATTTTACACGTTGATGGTTTACACAGTAACTGACGGCTGGTTAGGGTAACTGTCACTCGGTCAGGAAACCATCGTCAGTCAGGGTAACCATCGCTATTAGGAAAACCATCACTAGTCAAGGTAACCATTTCTGGTTACCTATGAGTGAAAGTCCATATTTAACTCACGAAATTTAATCTAGTTTTTTTGTTTTAAAGCTGATTTAAAGGATAACCATCACTAATTTAAAGGGTAACCATCGCTGGTTACCTATGAAGAAGAGAATAATCCTTGGTTGAAAGGATGAAGAAGAATAATAAGAAAAAGAATATTGCATGAAGACATGAGCTTTCATGGAGAGACGTTGAATAGAAGGAAAGTGTAGATCAATAGGTTGTTGTGAGATCTTGTTAGTGCTCATTCTTATAGATCCACATGTTGTGAGATCTTGTATTACAAATCCATGAGATCTATGAGATCATGATGATATGAATCTAGTTTTGTAGAGGGAATTATTTTCATGTTTTCACAGGTTGATGCAGTGATGGAGGAGAGACTTAATTCTTGGTGCATGGTTATGGTTGCACATTTGTAGACCCTTTTAGAGGTCTTGTTTGCATATTCATAGTACAATGAGTGCTTGGGTGCATAGTGGTAGATGTAGGGTAGCTTTAGGTATGTGATATCTGGTGGTGTTTTAGAGGCACAGTTGTAGTACAATCAGGTAGATCAGGTTAGAGATCTAGAGGAGACACAGGTGGTGGTATGGAGGCACAATTTAGTGTTCTTAGGTAGATTTGGTTAGATATTTGGAAGGAGGAGATACTGTCATAGAGGTACATGTACTCTTGTGTAGAAGAGTTGGTTTGTAATCTCTTATTATATTATATAAATGAGATATCTATCTTTGGTGGACATAGCCTACATTTGGTGAACCACGGTACATACTTGTTATGTGTGTGTACTTTTGTGTGATTTGGATTATTCTTGTTTATACTTCCACTGCTGTAGATTTTGTGGGGATTGTTAGATCCATATTTGCATATTTTAAATTGATATTCTATAGTTACAAATTTTTGGGGTAGGTCTATGCGGAAACATTTTCAACTATAGAATATCAGTTCAAAACATGTAAATATGGATCTAACAATCCCTAAAAAATCTACAAGAAGGGAAGTATAAAAAATAATAATCCAAATCACACAAAAGTACACATACATAATAAGCATGTACCATGGTTCACCCAATCTGGGCTACGTCCACAAAAGATAGAGATCTCATACATATAATATAACAAGAGATTACAAACCAAAACTTCTACACAAGAGTACATGTATCTTCTCCTTCCAGATCTCCAACCGGATCTTCCTGAGTACACTAAACCTTGCCTCCATGCCACCACCTGTGTCTCCTTCAGATCTCTAACTGGATCTACCTGAGTGCACTACAACGGTGCCTCTAAAACACCACCGGATCTCACATACCTAAATCTACCCTACATCTGGAATTGTGCAACCAATCTCTCAGTGTACTGTGAATATGCAAACAAGACCTATAGAAGTGTCTACCAATGTGCAACCGTAACCATGCACTAATAAGTAGGTCTCTCCTCCATCATTGTATATACCTGTGAAAACATGAAGACAAACTCCTCTACAATACTAGATTCATATGGATCAACAATACATCACGATCTCATGGATTTGTAATACAATATCTCACAAGTGGATCTACAAGAATGAGAAATAACAATATCACACAACAACCTATGGATCTAACAAGAAGAAACACTAATTGCTTTGCATACTATGAAATCCATTACATGAGACTAAATAATACAAAGGAAATACAATAGAAGATAATACCATCTTCTCACCAATAGTGTACCCGTGCTTTCCTTCTGTTCAACTTCTCACTATGAAAGATCATGTCTTCATGCAATATTATTTTTCTTCTTATTCTTCTCCTTCTTCTTCTTCATCCTTTCAACCAAGGATTATGCTCTTCTTCTCATCTAACACCTCTAATCCTAGTTTTCTAGATTATATAAGCTTAGACAAACTTAGCACACTATAGCCATGTAATTACATCCTTTAAATCAGCTTTAAAACAAAAAACTAGATTAAATTCCTGTGAGTTAAATATAAAATTTCATGCATAGGTAACCGGCGACAATTTCCTTGACTGGCGACAGTTTCTTGACCGACGATGATTACCCTGACCGTAGATGGTTACCCTGACCGGTGATGGTTGCCTAACCGGTGACGGTTACCCTGACCAACACCAGTTATTGTGTAAACTAGCAAAGTGTAAAACAGGCTATCTGTGAAGTAATTCAACTCCACAACTTAACAATCTCCCACTTGGAGATAAATTTCCAAACCTCTCTACTTGTACCTGTACATCACCATCCTCTACACACCATGAAGACCATTTATTCTTTCCTTAAAAAATTCTCTCAAAAAATAAAACCAAGAAGATCAAACGATCTTCTCAAACCAAGTAGATAAAACCATGACTTAACAAACCTACACAAAGCTACAACTGATCCGTGACACTGAGCCTCAAGATCCTATTGAATCGTAACACCATACCAATTGTTGGTGTTAGGAAATCAAGCCAACCAAGCTCCTCATCTAATAATCCATCATGACTAATGCACCTACAAGAGCTCCCACTCAAACTAAAGTACCAAGCTTTAACTGCAACCATAGCCATACCTATAAAACCAACCATGTACTCCATCCATTTATTTGTGTCTCCATGTAACCACTAATGTAACTGACCAAGACAAGTCACACTGGAATATGTGAAAGTAAAACAGGATCTTGGGTAAAGACAACCCAAATGAGTTCTACCTGCAACAGTGGGTGATCAATCCACAAACCTACATAACTTAAAGAATCCAAACACTGCAATATGTAAATCCAACATTTCATAAACAACTATCATGTCCAAGACAATCATCTATAGATAACATATCAATGGAGTAACATAGTAACAAGAGGAAATCCAAACATCCCCTAACCATGCTCAAAGAAATCCATGTGCAAATCAAACATCTACATCATCATAGACTCACAAACCTGAATCTCTCCACATGTACAAACTCACCATGTACATCTATCCATATTACCTGGCTCTCCAGAAGCTACAAGTTGTCCACCGACTATCTCCAAAGCTGAATATGAATCCTATGCTCATCAATGTCAATACCAAACAACCATGATAAACCATGAAACTAATACCAAGTGCAAATACCAACAAACATGTCATCAACATATCTGCACAATCAACCAAGATGAAAGCAAAACAAAGGGCGACATCTAAAAATGATAAATAAACACTACTATGAAACCTGTGGCCAAACTGACCATGGTTTTCTAATGAACCCCGGTCACTACCTGACCGACCACGGTTACCAAATGACTGACTTGGGTTAACCCTAACTGACACCGGTGTCTGTAATTAGTAGATTTTATTCTTTTTCACCCTTAAAACTCTGAAAATTTCTCTATCATCTAAAACTATCTAAATCAACCATTAATTGCCTTCCCTAAGGAATATCTAGGCACCATAAAATAAACCAAAAGTGACATCACAAAGCAATAAACTCAAAATACCTGCAAAGCTGTGACTTCCCTCCAAAACCAATGTGTGTCTCTTACCACTATGAATAGTAGCAATCTCCTCTCACTCCACATGTGCATCATGTATCCAATCCTATAATGCCAACAACCATAGCTTGCTCCCACTGAACACGAAATCCCTTACACTGCCTCTAACACCAACCTCAGAAGCTAATATGTTAGTGAGAAATAAAACCATATGAAAGAACTATAAAATTGATTCCCTTTGTTGTTCTGAGAATAATTTTACACCACAAAAGTTTGGACTTCTTGTGAAGTAGGCGAATCACCTTCTTTCCATCTATGTGTACTCAACATCTCTCGTTACCTGCAACTATGTCTAATCATGACTTTTCATTGAGGATATCTTATTTAGACTAGAAACCATTGTCCTCAAGATTCCACACAATTGGTAAATAAAATTTAAACAACACCAAAAACCATGGTGTAAATCTGTGCACGCTATCAAAACATAATATCAGTTGCTCCAAACAAAAGAAATAAAACATGAATCATATAGAGATACCTAACTCTTAAGTCTTAATGGACTAACTGAGCCAACTCCGTCCTCTTTCTGATCCAAACCATGAAGTGATCTACACAGTTTCTTCCATGTACACTCTATGTAAGAAAATCGATCCTTCAAACTAGGACAAATAACCATCTTACCTCACCTACTGAAAAAAACCCTATACAGATAAGCTCCCACATAGACCGACCATGGTTAGCTGACCAATACCGGTTCCTCTGTGACTGACCTCGGTTCTCAGACTGATGTCGATGCTGCTGGAATGGACCCAATGCAACATAATTTGGCATGGAAACCACACCAGGTGCCTACTTCAATCGAATCCGATATTTGAGCTGAGCCAGTCATTTCAAGAAACATCCAAATCATATAAAACCACTACAAAAATAATACATGCAAATAAATTACACCAAGATGAAACACATCACCTTACCAGCACTAAGATACTCAACTGCATCTTCAAATGAAGAGCATGCTTCTCTGATGGAAGCCCTGTCTTCGTTCTGTGCTACTGCCTCTCTAATGAATCTCGTGCATCTAACTGCACCAAGGATGCATACATGCTGCTTTTCTCTATCTTGATTTGCAATCCAAAACCATGCATGTGCAATTAAACCATACACTACAAAACCAAGATAAAACCAAACCTTAATAACCAGATCTACAATCTGACTACCATGCTTGTGCCTCCAAGAACCATGGATACCTCAACAAACAAGATAAATCTCGTGCATCTCTCCATTTATTGAGATCTGTGATTTTTTGTTTAAAACTAGGCTACCCAGTAACTGACTATGGTCACCTTATAATTGACCACGGTCACCTTGCTAATATCGGTTTCCACTTAAGTGATGTCGATCATTGTAATTTCTAGCAACCTTACTCTTTCAGCTCCCACTTGTGAGATTCAATCTCTTCATGTGATTTTTCGATCAGGAAAAACAAACCTTGCTCTCATACATGTCTATAATAACCACTAAAAAAACCATGAAGCAAACCCTTGCCCTAAGATAACCCAATTCTGAAAACTAAAAAAAATCTCTGATACCAGTTATTGGGGATGGGTCTATGAGGAAAAATTTGCAACTATAAAATATCAATTCAAAATATGAAAATACGGATCTAACAATCCCCACAAAATCTATTGTAGTGGAAGAATAAACAAGAATAATCCAAATCACACAAAAGTACACACACATAACAAACATGTGTTGTGGTTCACCCAATGTGGGCTACGTCCACAAAATATAGATATCTCATATATATAATATAACAAGAGATTACAAACTAACTCTTCTGCACAAGAGTACATGTATCTCTACAAGAGTATCTCCTCCTTCTAGATCTCCAACTAGATCTTCCTGAGTACACTAAACCATGCCTCCATACCACCACCTATGTCTCCTCCATATCTCTTACCAGATCTACCTGAGTGCACTACAACCGTGCCTCTAAAACACCACAAGATCTCACATACCTGAAGCTACCTTGCATCTGCGACTGTGCAACCAAGCTCTCACTGTACTGTGAATCTACAAACAAGACCTTTAGAAGGGTCTACCAGTGTGAAATTGTAAACATGCACTAAGAAGTAAGTCTCTCCTCCATCACTGCATCAACCTGTGAAAACATGAAGAAAACTTCCTCTACAATACTATATTCCTATGGATCAACAATACATTATGATCTCATGGACATGTAATACAAGATCTCACAACTTGTGGATATACAAGAATGAGAAATAACAAGATCTTAGAACAACCTATGGATCTAATAAGAATAAACACTAAGTGATTTGCATACTATGCAAGACATTATATGAGACTAAATAATACAAAGGAAATACAGGAGAAGATAATACCATATTCTCACCAATAGTGTACGTACACTTTCCTTTTATTGAATTTATCTCCATGAAAGCTCCTATCTTCATGCAAATTGATTCATCTTCTTCATCCTTTCAACCAAGGATTATGCTCTTCTTCTCATATAACACATCTAACCCTAGTTTTCTAGCTTATATAAGCTTAGGGCACCATAGCCATGCAGTTACATCATTTAAATTAGCTTTGAAAACAAAAAACTAGATTAAATTACCATGAGTTAAATATAAAATTTCACGCACAGGAAATCGACTATGGTTACCATGACCGATGGCAGTTGCATGACTGAAAAAGGTTACCCTGACCAATAATGGTGACCCTAATTGATGCCAGTTACTGTGTAAACCAGCAAGGTGTAAAACATGCTATCTGTGAAGCAACTCAACTCCATAACCTAACAATCTCCCACTTGGAGATAAATTGTTGAACCTCTATACCTGTACTTGTACATCACCATCCTCTACACACCATGAAGACCATTATTAGTTCCTTCAACAATTCTCTCAAAAAATAAAACTAGGAAGATCAAAGCATCTTCTCAAACCAAGAAGATAAAACCATGACTTACCAAACCTACATGAAGCTTGTTATGTGTGTTTACTTTTGTGTGATATGGATTATTCTTGTTTATACTTCCACTGCTGTAGATTTTTGGGTATTGCTAGATCCGTATTTGCATGTTTTGAATTGATACTCTATAGTTGCAAATGTTTTCGTGTAGACCAAACTGTGACTTACCAAACCTGCACGAAGCTACAACTGTTTTTCTGAGTAGACATTAAATCAAATAGTTTTCATGCTTCCTCATTATAAAAATTTCTATCACCATTATCTCCAAATGACACCAACAAAAACTTAGAATTCATTGTGAATATGTTTATGGACCATATCATAGAGGTTACTACCAATTTTCAACCTTTTATATGGAGTACAGTTCCATTTATGCATGTTTTATCGTTTCCACACAACACATAAATACTACAAAAAATTTACTTACCTATGCCAATATGACATTTTCATGGTCTCCAATGGTTTCCAAATGTTTCCATTCATTCTCCTATTTTTATCATGGTTTAAAACCCTTCTTCATACCTACAAATATCGTTCATCAAGCCAAAAATAACCAGGAATCATCCATAAATGCACACTCATTCATAGTTACACAATTTCATGCTCAAGAAAAGTATCTTCATTTATCAAATCAATGGAAGCACATGACTTCTTGAGCCTGTTATATCTATTACAAACTTCCTTCCTCCTATCAAAATCCTCTCTCTCTTCCTCTCACCAACCTCTCATCTTCCTCATTCATTTGAATACATTTTATGTTATGAGGAAAGGAGGGTAGTTAGGTTAAGAAACCACTAACTCACCTAGACTTAGACTTAACTAGATGAGGTTTAGCATCTAGTTAGGATCAAATAGATAATTTTAAAATTTTATATATGCTCCTTGACCCCTAATTACAACTTTATTGAAATATAATAACTCATATATTACTAATTTATTACAAAGACTAATTCAAATATTTAAAAGTACCATTTTGGAGAGAAAACTCCAAATGGTCACTTATTACATATCCATGAGTCCAACTGGACTAGAAACACCTCCTATAAATCCAAATGGACATAAGACACCATAAGAAACTTTGAAAATACAAAATTATATATGTACAAGATGCCCCTGCATTAGGACTTGATTATATTTTTGGTCTCACTTTTGATGACGATGACTTATCTTCTATCTTGGTTGATTTACATAGTGATGGGAACCCACCTCCACCATCCAATTATCATCTACCACATCTTTAGGAGATGTTTGTTGATCCACCTACTTATGGTCCTCTATAAACGTGTTAGGAAATAGGAACTTTGATTCTGGACTCATCGAACTTCAGGCACTCTTCTATACAGTTACAGAATATTCCACCTTTCTTACTCGCCGATACTTCAAATTCACCATCCTTTCATGGAGTAGTTGGCACTTCCCCCTCACATATGGAGAATCATTCCTTGGATAAGAACCACACCTTATCAGTTCAAGGATCTTCTTCTTCACTTGATATAGGGCGGTATTTGGCACATTCTTCATCTTGGGAGCTTGCATAGAATTCTTCATCTCTTCTATTTTTCTAGAGAGATTACATTTCTACATGAGTACCTTATTAGGTATTCAGTTTCTAGGAATCATTTGATGCATCTTTCATATGTTTTTTTAGGGATTCCTTTCATCTCTTGCAAGTGGATTTTTTCCCTTAAGGGGTTTTTATCCATTACTTGAGATTCTTATTGTACATGGGTACCTCACCAGGCCTCGTTTTTGGGACCCATTCTTCTCCTCTTCTTCTTTTCTAGAAATATTATTTTTTGTACATAGGTACCTTATCAGGATTAGTAGCCAGTCCCCATTGACACATATTTCTTAGTTGTCTAGGGGAGTTGCATTTTAGTTATGAATTTCCATGACATTTACCTCATCTTTGATGACGGGGGTGTTGGTGTATAAGACTTGTTTCATCGTCATTCAATGAAATTTACATCATTAATGGGTTTTCATCTCACTTAGTGAGAATAATTCATAGTGGAATAGGTCAATAGGGTTAGTTAGGGTTGTGTACACATGTCATGCATAAGAGTTACACAAAACTCATATATGTATCTCTATTTTTTAATCTATGAGTATGCTATACACTCCATTGTATTTCTATACTTGATTCTCATTTTAATTTAATATCTTTCTTACTACGTGAAACATTCATGACTTCGTTGAAGTACAAACTTGCTTTATGTTGAAGGGATTCCAAGTTTATCCTCGTAGAACAATCCAACAAGATTTATGTATAAGAACCAATAGGGGTTTTAGAAGGAGTTTTAGGGGTTGCAGATGTATTGGACGTAGGAGCGGTGGATGAGGGAAAGAGAGGTGGATTAAGATTGTGATATTTTGTGGGGGCATTGGGTTCTGATTCAGATTTGGGAGGAGGGATCAATGATTTTTATTTATATTTGGAAGGAGGGATTGATGGCTTTGATTCAGATTTATTGATGATGGAGGTTTTAGATGAGGGGTATGGTCCTAAAATAGATGGGTGAGGCCCCAAGATAGAGGGTTGGATGTTGGATGGTTTAGGTTGGTGGGGATTTGAAGGAGGAAGATCTAAAATTTATGTGGATGAGTAAGAGAATTTTGAATACGGGTGAAAAGGTTTTTAGATTTCAGCTATGGAGTTTTACCCTTGGTGGGAATGACAATAATTTCAATCGGGGGATCCTTAGAGGTAGAATCAAATGATTAGTATGTAGCTGGTGTTTTAGATGTGGGAATTGAATATGAAAGTGGTTTTTGGATAACACGAGAGGTGAGATGAAAAGAATCTACAAAGTGTTTGGATTTTGGAGGTTTTAATGTAGGAGTGGTCGTACTTGTTGAAAATGCAGATGGGATAGGGACATCACTTTCGGTTGCATTAAGGGGGGATGTTTGTTTGGTAGAAGTTTTAAGGGATGATATGGACGTGGAAATGGATTTGGATGTTGATGTGGGTATGAATATGATTGTAGGTGTGGATAAAGAAGTATATTTATATGTAGGTATGGATGTAGAGGTAGATGTTGGGATAGATGTGGGAATGGATTCAGTTATGGATGTGGTTTTAGATAAGGGTAGGAAAGTAGATGTAGATATAGGGATAATAGATGTAGATAAAGTATATGTGGGTAAATAAATAGATGTAGATATAGGGATGGGTGTAGAGGCAGTTGTTGAGACAAATGTAGGGATGGTTTTGGGGATAATAGATATGAGTGGAGTAAATGTGGATGTATTGGATGTGGGTATAATATATGTAGATAAGGGCACATATGTGTATATGATTGCATATGTAAGGGTAAATGTCAAAGTAGATGTGGGTACAGTAAATGGACGAATGATGGGAGTGGGTGGTGATGCTGAATCTTGACTTAGAGAATTGATTACATGGGCATTGGGTGCTTAATATGTTGGGGGATTAATTTGATTGTTTGGTGGATTATTAGGGAAGGGATTCTTAAAGGAATTTTTAGGTTGGTTAGGAGGAGTGTTAGGATTTTCCAATTGAAGGTCACCATAGTCTATGGGTCGTTGCACCAAATATTTGAAGGTATGACACTTTTCACTATCGTGACCGAAAACTTGATGATGTTTAAAGTAATGGTATTCATGGTACCATGTGGGTTTGTGATGTGAATCGTCAACAGGTCAGATAGGGGTAAGTTGGGTAAGATGCACAACCACGAGCTTATTGAAGATGGAACTAGAGGATTCTCCAAAGGGAGTATAGTTAGGAGTGGGTCGAGGAGACTTTTGTGGAGGTTTGGTATGAGAAGTATATGTGGAAGAGGATTTGAATATAATGACATTAGATACATTTTTAGATATGTCATTATGGATAGATGACTTGGTGAACTTAGTTTTTGGTTTATTGGAGTGAAGCTTGACATGGCCTTGCTCAAGGGCATGAAGTTCCAGTTTACGAGTCATGGTGAAGGCATTTTCAAAGGTTTGGAAATATAATATTTGGAGAGTGGATGAGATATGATTCACAAATGATTTAGAAAATACTTCAATGAGTTTGGTTTGGATAAGGGAGAAGGATAATTGATTGATCATACTAGGCTACCTAACAACAAAATACGTGATGGATTTTTTGTCAAAATTCTTGATGGCATAGAGGTCGATGATAGTGATTTTGCATGATATTGATAGAGAAGTTATCTAAGAAGAGTTATGCAAGATATGTGAAAGAGAATAAAGAATGTTGAGGAATGCCATTTTATTAGTCCAAGGTGGGCCCGCACAACGAGATGGGGAAAGTGTGAAGCACGAGGACTTGATCGTGGGTGATTAGATAACATACGTGCCTAAAGGCATGAAGGTGTTGTTGATGATCCTATTTACTATTAAAATTAGAAAATTTAGGGATTTCCCAATGTGGAGGATAAGTTTTAATGGGTATAAATGGGTTAATAAGATCATTGTATATTTTTTCGTAAGTGAAAGTTCTCTTAGGAGCCAAAGTAGTAGCTTCAAGATTGGCCATTTTAATTAGCAAAGATTACATGGGGCCATTGGATGTGTGAGGATGATGGAATGATTGGTGAGGTTGTGGATTATAAGAATTGGATGGGTTGGGTTGTGGATGAGATTGATATTTTTGAGGATAAGTAGGACTTTTTGGGGGTGGTTGATAAGGGGGGAGATAGTTGAAATCCTGTGATTGGATAGATTGAGAGATAGGATGTTGTGGAGGGACATAATTGGATGGATAGGATTGCAATTTTTGGTGTTGAGAGATGTAGATATTAGATTGGGATTGTATTGGGTGAGTTGGGATGTAAGTAGAGGGTGGTTGAGATATTTGGGTAGATTGATTAGGGAACATGTGTTGAAAGACACTTCAGAGTGGGGGTTGACGAGTTTGAGTTAACTCTGAAGGGTGGGGTTGTGAGGTGACAACATTGGCATGGACTTGAGATGTAGAGATGGGAATTGAGATTCAAACATGTTGTTCGAGTGGTGAAATAAGTAGATGGGATTCTGGGAAAGTTTGAGTAGGATCATTGATGACCATAATAGATGTAGAAGTGATGGTGATAGAAAATATGGGAATGATGTTGATGCAAGGAAAAATGGGTGTAATAGGGACCACCAATTGAGTGGATTGACAGTATTGAGGGATCATTTTGGAAGAGTTGTGAGGGCCATGCTCATGTTGAGCCATTGTTAGCTCGTTTATGGATCTTGGAAAGAAAACAAACTAGGGGGTAAGGACCTCGATGGATTTGGAATGTAAAGGATAGGAAAATATTTGTTGAATGATATTGGTGTCAAGAAGCTCTTGAAACTCCACACACCCACGAGGGATGGTGGGAGGTCCAAAGGCTCCTAAGGATATGAAAAATGGGGGTGTATTTGGTATAGAGGGAATAGAATGATGAGAAATGAAAGGGTTTGTTTTAAGATGGGGATTAGTTTGGATGACATGGGTCTCATGAAGGGGAACCATAGACACAATGGCTTGGGAGACCAAAGGTGTGGTGATTATAGGTGTAGAGGAAACAATAACAAGTGAAGATGTTTATTGGTAAAGATTATTGGAAGTTGGGATGTTGTTGGATGAGGTTGAGTATTCCATTTTTTAGCCTGAGAATGGGTGATAATATGCATGAAACAAAAAATAATAACTTCTGCTGATTTTTAATACGACAAGAAAATCAAGCATCAAAGTGTTAATTATCTTGTTTATTAGAAAAGTGTGAAAAATAAAAATAAAGAGAACCTAATAAGTGGCCAATCTAAGGATGGTTTCGGATTGTTTAGGATGGCTTCCTTGATATACCTGAAGGTACGTGAAGCTGAAATTGGTGATGATTACTAGTACGTGGCTTGGTATTGGGGCCTGCCCCCTCACTTCACGCACCACAACAATACAGCTTTTGGGTGCTTAGCCGATATACCAATAATAATAATTTTTTTAAATGGCCCAAACACTGTGGAAGATTCCTTATTGGGTGATGAAATTCCAATAATTCCACCTGGTAGGAAATTATTTCAATGTGCAGATTGATTTGTGAGTTTGATTGTGTGTGGAAAAAATGTGAATGCAAAATATTAACTCCTACTTAGACTATGTGAGAAAGTAAGCATGAAGATGTTTTTTTCAAATCCAGAAATCCAAATGTTATATTCGATGAGATCACACCGAAAAAGGAGGGAGAGAGATGTAAAAATAGAAAATAAGCACAAAATGAGGGAAACTTGGATACAAATTTTTCTCTCTTTTTCAATTAAAACATGTTAGAATTTAGAGGATTCTAATTATTACGAATTTAATAAACAATGCATTTAAATATTAACATAAACCATAAAACATTAAATGTTAAATATTATGCAATGTAATAAATAAAATTATATAACACATTAATTACATAATACATACCAAAAGTAAGAACACAATGTTTATAGTAGAAAACTCCAAATATGGTAAAAACCACTGTGAAATAACCTTTTACTTTCCAAGAACCAAATTCATATTCAATAACTTTCACCTCCTCCTTTCAACCCTAATCACAAGGGTAAAATAATTTTCACCTTTGATATTTCATTCGAACATATCAAATGTTGACCTAAATTCCTTTTTATATTGGGTGATCGGGTATGTCTCCCGACCCACCTTTTCAAAATTATCAGTTGACACATATACCTAGGTTTATAATATTTAATATTAGAAATATAATAATTTCATGCTATTAAATATTTAACCAACAATATATACCTAGGTTAGCATATTTAATAATAGATATATAAATATTTCATATTATTAAATATTAACCTATATATTAGTGATAGACCCATATACATTAAGGGTTGGCCAAACCATTTAATCATTATGTTCTAACACTCCCCTTTAATGTTAAGTGGGATGACATAACATATGCCAATAGATTACCTATCTGTGGTACACTATGTTGAATTTTTAAATGGTATTTTAAAAAACAACAGTTAGGGGACAACAAGTTCATCCTCTTTAATGGGAGAGGTTCCCTTATTGAAAGCAAGCAACAAAACTTATATAAAAATGTACAACTTTCAAAGTGTGGATTACTGATACTTTGAAACGTTTTATGCCCAAAGATCATCAATACGAAAGAATGGAAGAACTAAGGAGATGAGAGAGGAAGAACATAACAATACTTTCAGGAAATATAGATAGCAGAGTATAACCTTATACGTATTGATCAAAGGAGATGCAGAATGGAATCATTCACATTTATAACAGATATAATTTCACAGACACAAAGTTCCCGAAATCATATTAACAAGAACACAAAGTTTCTTATCATGCAAATATGGATGATTCTCAAATTCGAACAAGGAAAGAAGGAATATCAGAGGAAGAAAGGGAAAAACTTATGTATTGATTACTTTTAAATCTATTCCATCTACAGAGTACCAGGATCCAACAACCAACAATGGCGTAGAGAACCTGCTAAATAGCTTCCAAAAATGGTTACATTTAGTTACAAAAAAATGATGATACTGAATCAAGAAACCGATGTCTGAACTTCTTTAACACCTTGGTTGTTTCCATGCCTGGCGGAAAAACTAGATGCATCATATCATAGCCATTTATCCTGATTTTAAAAACTTTGAATTTGAGCCATCCACGTGGGAGAGATTTAACTGAAGTGGGTTTGGCAAAATTTTTTATATTTTGTGCCTTTTAGAGAAATGGCACTTTGGAACATTTCATCCTGCCCATCTGCTTTTGATATGGGCTCTCCACGTGGCTTCTCCTCGGCGTTAGCATGACCATGGGTCAATTTATAACTTTTATGCCTTTTTGCAACAAAACCAAAATTCCAAAAGTGACCCAACGATCTGCCTCTCCGCTTTGACTTTTGATACAGGCTCAACATTTGACTTTATCCCTTGGCAAAAGAGTAGGGCCGTGGGTCAGTTTATAACTTTAAGCCCTTTATGAAAACACAGCCAAAATTCCTAAAGTGTCCCGACAACCTACCTCTCCATTTTTGACTTAAAAATGGCCATGTGTCCCTTTGCGGGCCTTAGGCATTGTTTTTACAGTTTACGCCTTTCGCCATAATGCCTGAAAACACAAAAGGACCTTCCTTTCCACCTTTGACCTTTCAAAGCATCAAAACATAAAAAGGGCCCACCTTTCCGTCACCACTTGTTTCAGCCAATCAGGATCCTTTGGGCCATGGGGCTAATTTGACAATTTTCCAAAAAAAATAACAAAAGTGACAAGTTTAAAAGATAAACCCACCACGCCACATCCAATTAGAGATGTCCACGTATCCACAGATGCCGAGACAAAATTTCACGCCCGTCATTCACGATTGTGGAAAAATAAAAATGAAAGGGAAAACCCCACCGTTTATGTCTGAATCTCAAATTGTTCTCCATGGAATGAGAAATTGCAAACAATACCAGGCTCAACATGATCCACAGCCAAAGAGAAGGATTGAAAATGAAATTCAAATGAAGGAAAAGATTTTCAAGCATCCAGATGGAGAAATAGAAAATATTTCAAACTATGAAGACTGAAGAATTTTCAAGTGAAAGGGCAGGATTAAAACCGAGCACCCATGACTTCAAAGCACGAATTTCTCCAAGGCACCAACTCAAAATTTACAAAACTTTACTTCAAAAAGAGGGGGATTTTGAGGGTGACAACAACTAGCTCTTTCTGGGGATGACTTGACAGAGGAACGAGGTAAGATCAAGAACCATAGAAAAACTCTGGGAAAGTAGACCAATGCCTTTTCCATTGGGCAAATAGAGTCAAAGGAAAAACCAATACAAAAGATAACACACATGCAACAGGAAAATAAACAAACCAAAAAGGAAAGAACAAAACAAAACAAAAAGGAACAGCCAAAAACCAAAACACTGTACACAATATACAGAAGGACTACCCAATCACCTAGGACTTGAACAACTTCAAATATTTCCCACTATAAGGAAGTGGGAGAGAAGATCCATCCATATAATCCAAGTAGAAAGAATTTTCTCAAGAAAAGTGCTTGATTTTGTAAGGGCCAACCCAAAGAGAATCAAACTTACCATGGCTTCCTCGAGGTCATATTCCTTAGAAGGCACATACTCTCTAGGAAGAACGTCAATTCCTTCAAAATAAAATTGATCAAAATTACCCTTAAGCTCCAAGAAAGAGAAAAAATGTTAATCATCATTGAAAACTTGCCAGTTGTTTGCATTATCTAGTACACTGGGACTATGAATCATTTCAATGGTAAATTTCTCTTGAGAGAAATCTAGGTGAGGAATCAATAGAGATCCTGAGACAGCTAGAGAATCAACTCTAGTATTCTTCTCTCTTGGTACAACTTCAATGGAGAAAGCATCAAGAAACTCAATGGAATCCCAAACAAGATTTCTATAATGTTTCAATCTCTTATTCTTGACTTGGTAAATATCCCTTACATGTTTCACAATCAACTCTGCATCACCAGGAGCACAAAGATTTTTCACTCCCATTTCTTTTTCCATGTTCAACCCAAAAATAAGAGCCTCATATTTAGCTGTATTATTTATAATTTCAAAACAAGCTTGAATGAAAAAGGATGAATCTTCCCTTCTGGAGAGGTTAGTACCACACCAGCCCCAGAATCAGTTGAAGAATAGATTCCATCAAACTCCAAAGTCCAAATGCCATTGGGACCAGGAATCACTTCCTTAAGAAGTTTTTCCTCATCCAATGACATAATCATATAGTTATCATGCCTATTGGTGCTTTTGGATCATCAGTCTTTTGCACAATATACTCAGCCTGTCTCTCTAAAAGCAACTTCTTTATTAATCCATTAACCGGGATCAAAGCATGTGACCAATCCATCTGAATTTCACCTCCTACCTCCTTACAGAAATTCCTACTCAACAACATACCATATGAGGGAGGAATATCAGTTACCAAAATAGTGGCTTTAACCCTTTTCTCTGGAAAAGCAGTGAAGGCTACTTGTGCATATTTAATCCTCCCAACCAAAGACACTTCTCTACTCTCCATGGAATAGCAGGAACCAAAGGTACGTGTTAGATTCAGGCCCAAAGCATGAGCTACTTTTGCAGGCATTACATTGTCTGATGCTCCTGAGTCTATAACACAATTACTGAGTTTATGGCCAACTATGAGGAGAGTCACAAGAATGGTTTAATTTTCTCATTAGGGGAAGTGACTACAACCACAAGGTTTGGCTGAGGTGAGGAAGAGGGAGTGGGAAAAATATCTTTAGAAGTATTGGATGAGGCTTTGGATTTGGAATTGACAAAGTTTACCATTTTAGCAAAAAGATTTTGGATGAGTCTGGTAAAATTTTGCCTCTGAGATTTGGATTTTTCTCTTTTTGAGGTGATTAATGATATCAAAAGAACTGGAGGTGGATGGGGCATCACTACTAAGAACAGGAGAAAGTTTTGATTTCTGAACTTTAGGAATTGAAGGACAATAATTTTTTGAAATAGAGGTAGAAGGAGGAGGATTAGCATTACTCACCTTTTGTGTGGAGGCAATGGGAATAAGAGCTCCTCTTCTTGTAACCACTGGAATAGTTGTAGGAAACTCCTTGGATTTCTTAGCATACTGCATCACATTTTATTTTTTGTTTGTTTGCTCCCGAGTCATAACAACATATGACTCACTATTCATCTCTGCCACCCTTTCATCATATTCATATTCATCATCCATACCTTCCGTGGTGAGAAAATGAACTTGAGATCCACTACAATCCTCCCGTTCTTCATTAATATCTTCTTCAAGCTCTTCATAGTCCTCATTATCCTCGCTATCATCAGGTTCTTGAACCTCACAAGTTGCGTTGACTGGAACCTTAGTGGGAGGACCTTCAATAGCTAATCTAGTATGAGAAGAGGGAAAACGATTCCTAGGCTGAAAATTATTTCTTGGGATGTCTTGGTAAGGAGCATGTTGGGCCAATTATTTCTTGATAGCAATGAGATCATTTGCAAGCTTCTGTACTAACTGATTAGAATTGGCTCCAGGGGAAGATGAAGAAGAAAATGATTTTGATTTGGAGGATTCTCTTTTCAATTTACCAGACATGATTAAATCATCCTCAACACCAATAGCCAAATGTTGATCAACATCCAGAGTTGCAATGTTATCTCTCCTTAGTGAATAACTCACTTCAGGTAATTGGGCATTGAGTAAGAAGCACTTTTGGATTTTATCCTTCTTGTAAGGAAAAGCTAAAAATGTTACTTGAGAATATTTGACCTGACTAATGAGGGGTACTTCTTTGGTCTCCATGGATTAACAATGGCCAACAACATGAGTGAGAGTGAGACCAAAGGAATTTATAACTTTGGTGTGTATGATGTTGTCAAAGGAACAAAATTTAATGATACAATTACGCAGTTTATATCCATTGATAAATAATGAGAGGTAGAAGGATTCTAATTTTTCATAAGTGGAGGATGTTGAGAAAAAAATGTTATAATAAGGAGTGGTGCCTTGAGTGGGAAGTGATTCTTTGGTAGTGGGATTCATGGAACATAACTTTTAAGTTGTTCTTTGGTAGTGGATTCATGGAACATAACTTTTAACTACTTCCTTTGATAAATATGAAAATTTTATTAGCCATTTCTTGGGATGAGTTGACTCAAAGGGGAACTCAAACTCTAAAAATTTATACCTTTGAGCTCTTAACATTAGGTCTAAGTGATGTCTTAAGGAATGATGATTTCTTGGAAACTTCAGTCTTTAACAGGTAGGTATGCTTATATGAGTATGAAGTTCTTCTATTCCTTAGGAGCAATTAGAGTAGAAGTAGGAACTAATCTGATGAGGGGAGAAGAAAGAGTCTCACCCAAAAAAGTAGATGTGGCCTTGGATGGGGTGATCTTAGGATTCTTCTTGGATGTACTACCATAAAAGTCACCAGACCAACAATGATCTTTATCTTTGTTCTTTTAGAACGGGATTCTGTTTGAAATGAAATTCCCTAATAGAGTCGCCAAAAACTGTTGGGTCCCCCTTTTAGAATTGTACTTTAAGAAAACCACAGTCAGGGGACAACAAGTCCCTCCTCATATTAATGGGAGAAGTTCCCTTATTGAAAGAAAGAAAAAAAAATTATATCACAAATGTACCCAATGTTTGCAAAGTGTGGATTCCTGATACTTTGAAACATTTTATTCCCAAAGATTGGGTTCAATATGAAAGAATGGAAGAGCCTTTAAGGAAATGAGAGAGGAAGAACATAACAATACCTTTTAGGGAATATAGATGAGCCAGATTATAACCTTATAGGTATTGATCTAAGGAGATGTAGAATAGAATCAATTCACGTTTATAACTAGATATAATTTCACAAAAACAAAGTTCTTGACCAAAAGCTTGAATATTAATAAGAACACAAGTTTTCTTATCATGCAAAGATGGATGATTCACAAATTTTCAAACAAGGAAAGAAGGAATAGTAAGAGGAAGAAATTCTGGAAATGACTTATGTATTGATTACTTTCAAATCTATTAAGATTTCACAAACTTCTAGGATCTTAACAACCTAAACAATGGCGTAGCGAAACCCATGTAAATAGCTTCCAAGAATGGTTACATTCGGTTAACAAAAAAATGATGAAACTAATTCAAGAAACCAACATCTAAACTTCTCTAATGCCTCAGCCATTTCCATGTCTGGTGGAAAATCTAAATGCATCATATCCGCAACCATTCATCCTAGCCTTTCGCAAACTTTGAATTTGAGCCATCCATTTGGGAGAGATTTAAACTGAAGCAGGTTTACAGGGAATTTTTTTGTATTTTATGCCTTTTAGAGAAATGGAACTTTGGAACATTTTGTTCCACCCATCATCACTTTTTGATATAGGCTCTAACACGTGGCTTTACTTAGACTCATTGGCGATGGGGTCGTTATTTTCCATCTTTGTAACTTTTATGCCTTTTTAGGAAACATGAACTAAAATTCAAAATTGACATACCAGACTGATCTGCCCGTCCCCACTTTGAATCTTTGATGTGGGCTCAACATTTGACATTTATCCCTTGGGTAGGAGATGGGGCCGCAGGTCACTGAATATGATAACTTTAAGGGGATCTTTATGGAAACAAAGCCAAGTTTTTCTTAAATTGTCCCGATGACTCACCTTCTGATATTTGCATACTTACAACTCAAATGGCCATGTGTCCCTTTGCAGGCCTTGAGTAATTCTTTACGGATTTTACGCCCTTTTTGATATAATGCCTACAAAATTCCCAAAAAGATGGCCCATCTTTTTGCCCATCTTTCAATAAATTAAAACATGAAATAAATGCCCCACCTTTGCGGGCAGTTCAATACTTTTTCAGTTTCAATGACTAAGACCCCTTTAGGGCCACGGGGCCAGTATGTATGACACTTTGTACACGGGGAAAATAACACTTGGGACTTCACCTATGGACTTATTTTAAAATACCAGTAAGATGACATGTGGCCGCCTCCTTTCGAAATGTCCTTCTATACTTGGACGATCGAGACCATAATCACTTGATTTGCCCACCTTTAACATCTGTTGGAACCCTAAAATATATGAATGAGGGAAAAACCCACTAAAGTTCATTTTGATATTTCAAGTTTGATTCTCCCTGGAATGAAAAACTTATCAACCTAATGCATGGCTCCTTGACACGATCCTAGTTTATAATATTCAATATTAGAAATATGTATCATTTCATGATATTTGAATTTAACCTAAAATGATATACTTAGAGCATAGTATATTTAATAATAGGAAATACTTCAAACTATTGGTCAAAGACTTATGAACTTGTTTAACCTATGAGGCACATGGAGGATTAAAACCGAGCAACCCATATATACTTAAGGGTTGGCACAGAACTTATCCAATGTTCCAACTCTTCCCTTAGTATTTGGGACTAACATAACATATGGGACATAGATTGACAGGCTCGTGGTCATACTACAGGATTTACCAATCCTTAAACCATAAAGGTTTTAGGCTAGCATATCAGTTGAAGCAATTATAACACCTTCATCATAATCAATTTATATTTAGGTACAAAAGGATTTGGAATCTTCAAAGATGATCCCATGATCAGTGGCTAAGTATGATTTGTGAGTTTTACATGTTCTCACTTAGGTTCTCATAAAAGGTTATTGAACCCAAGCATATAAGAGCTATTCTTTTACAACCAAAGACGATCCTTAACAATATGCTTGTATTGAGATGTTTACCATAAACTCAATAGCACTAAAGAGTTTACTAAAGACCTCATTTATGGCAAAGATCTTCATACTTCTTCTGACTATAAAAAATAAGCTAGAGGAGGTATACATGCCTTTCGAAAGTATCTTTTTACACTTGTTCCATGAAAGGTCTACTTTACTATTTCCTGAAGGTCTTTTACAAATGCTCGAAGGTATCCTTTTACAAAAACCAAGTTTCATTAGGAGGTGACATTGTCATGCAAAATCCCCCTCAATGGAAACTTTGCACCACTCGAGATGTCAACAACTTACTCTCAGTTGGCATGAAAGATCTATCTCACCACTTAACACCTTCTCGGATGAAGTGTATATGTATCTCAATTTATGATGTTTTACTAGATTATGTGCAAAGCTATGTTTCTTTGGTTATTACAGAACAAAGGAACACTTGATCCTTCATCTTTATCTTATCGAACAACCTCTTTAGCCATAGAGGGCACTTCTATACTCAGCTTTGTTGAGATAGAAACAATTTGACTTTTTGTTGTACCAACAACCAAATTTAAACATATAACCTAGTTTTCGATCCAATACATCACCAACATGATCAGAACAAAATTTCATATAAGTTAGATTTTCATTCTTAGTATAATGCAACCCATGATGATTGTTCCTTTAATACATCTAAGAATTATTTTTACAAGATTCCAATGATCTTATAAGGTTACCTGCATAAACTTGGAAGCAATTCCTTGCATAGGAAATACTAGTTATAGTTAGATAAATAAAACTACCAACTAACTTCCTAAAAAGATCATCTTTTTTACATGCAAACTTATAATCAATATTTAGTCCATTGAAGTATAAAATGGTTTACTCAATCATAATAAAGTTTTTTCAATACATTGGTTGCATATTGTGTTTTGAAAAATAACAATAGAATGAAATACGGTCATACAAAGAACATGATGTGAGAGGTCTAACTCATTCATTTTGATGTACTATTTCAATTTCTATTTAATCCTATGAATTAAAGCAGAACTGTTACCAGTCATAAGCAAAATATATATACATATAATGATAATATAAAAGTCTTCTTGCTTAATGAATATATTATTGTGAGAATAATAATTAACAAAACCCAATAGGTTTAAAGAAGGAAATAATTTTCACATACCAAACTCTAAGAGCCTGTTTTAAACCATATAAGGATTTCTCAATTTACAAACATAATTTTCTTTACTAGTTTTTTCAAATCCTTCAGGTTGAAACATGTAAAGTTTTTCTTTTAAATCACAATTCAAAAAAATAATTTTCTTATCCACTTGGTAGATTTCCCACCCAAATTGAGCAGAAATTACAAATAAGGCCCTAACAGTACTCATTTTAGCTACAGGGCAAAAGATCTCAACATAATCAATTACCAGGATTCTGAGTGCAGAACTTTATGTTTGTTAAATCATTTTCAAGACCCTATAATATACAGATCATTTCTTTGGTCATTTTCTTAAGGTTAATAGGATTTTAAATTGAGCCCAATTTAGCTATTATACTCTCATTACTATCATCATTTGATATACCAAGTATCCTTCATGCATGGATTCATAGTTGTGTCCTAACCCATGCCATATACCTCTTTTAGATGTTTAGATATTACCAATGCGTAGAAGGTACTTGATATTACCAATGTGTAGAAGGTACTTATCGTTCACATTGTACAGAATCATAGAAAGAGCCTCATGCATTTGTTGTAAGAATGTATTCATGTTATCTACAATTGTTTGATGACTAGTGGGAGCAACCTCAAAATCTAGAAATAATCGTCCCAAATTTTACTTGCTATAAATTGGATATTTTGACCCAAATGTTGTAGTTAGTTCCATTTAAGATCTGGATTTTGTCAAGACAGAAATAACTAGATGTCATTGTTTTCTTGAACCTATAAAACACACCCTATTATAATATACAATGTACCATAGAGTTAGATACATATTTATCAAAAAAAAAGATAACACTTTTAATAGAATCAGATCTAAATTTTATAGATGTAAATAAACTATTTGATCATAACTAATTTTGTCATTACAATGGCATACTAATTACCCTCACCATGATCAAAATAATAACCTGTAATATAAAGAGCTCTGCATTATACCCTAGATTTATATAAAAAATATTTCTGACCATATAAAAGAGAAGAAGAAACCACTTTGAATGCATAAAAACTTCAAAATTTTGAAAAAATCTTAATTTAGGAAAAGATATGACCAACTTAAATTTGACGTCTAAATGACCGTCATAATGACTTATTTTTAGTCTATTGTGATGGTCATTTGACCGTCAATTTTAACACAATGAAAAGTTTTCTAGAATCTACAAGCTTAAATTTGACGTCTATAAGACAGTCATACTAACTTATGTTTGGTCTACCGTGACGGTCATTTGACCGTCAAATTTAATGGAGCCAAAACTTGTGTATTTCTAGAATGTGAAATTCTAGAATTTCTTCTTTTGTATAATATTAGGGAGGTTATATTTTAATACATTATAATAACCTATTATAATTTATAATGTACAAATATATACATTTTTTTTTAAAAATAGGTAAATAGTTTATATAATGTAAATAAAAAACAACATATAGTTCATAAAAAATTATAAAATATAGTATTTTTTAATAAAAAATGCATAACCCTTATTAAAGAGGTTTAAAGGACATAGACCAGGTTAAAAGAATTTTACCAGGTGCAAGTAGATTTATGAGAGTACAAATTAACCTTACATATTTTACAGAGGGGACAAGTAATTTCACCTAGCTAATGAAAAAAAATGAAATACCTATTTTTATGAACATTGTTTCCTCCCTTCATTTACTCTTACTTTTACCCTGCACACATTTGAAACTATGGAAAGATTAAAAAATATTTCATATAATTTCTGCAAGCTAAAAACTTTATAGCTTTTATGTGGCTATAACTACTAATATTTTAATAAATATTTACCTCACTTCACTAGGCCACCAATAAACTAGTGAATTTTTTCTAAATTCTCCATTTATACCTGAGATATTATATTTTATTCTCCACTCCCACATTTATATAAAAGAAAACCTTAAAATAAGTTTATTTATATAGTTTTTATAAACTATAAGATATAAATGAATGGAGTCGCCCCCTTACATGGATACTAAAAATGGTTAGGGACACATGCTAGGTTTAGGTTTGAATACTTATTTTTAAAAACTATAAAATTATAGTTATTTTGTTACACACACACACACACACACACACACACACACACACATATACATACACATATACACACACAATAAATTATAAAAGATTACTATAGTTTTAAGACTATAGTATTTACATGAATTTATTAAAGAAATAGAAATGACCCTATTTAAAGGGAGCCTGACAACTATAGATGACTCCTTAAAAAAAATATGTAAAAAAAAATTCAAACCAAAATTTTAGAGCAACTGCATTATTTTGTCCCATTCTATGGGTCTTTAACCCCGAGCCAAAAGGAAAATTTTAATTTTCCTATTATCGAGGAAAATTGTCTCCATATGAGAGACCTTGTGATTTGAATTTTTACATGTTTACCTTGGAATTTAACCTGGGTTTGCACATACATTACAAACTATACAAGAATTAATAAAATATTTCTTAAACATTTTAGCCTTTACATATGATATTCATGCCCAAGTAAAAAACTTATTCCAGATCCTCTTTCACCAAGGGTTTCGAGGATGGGGGGTCCACCACAATTTTCCTGCAAATACCATTTCTTCACAAAACACACAATTTTAGTTTGCACAAAAAATGGAAAAAAGGGGGGCTTGATCATTATAAATACCCTTTCGAGTTGGTTGAAAAAAACCCTTAAAAATTAAATAGATTAAATACAATAACTTAGACCTAACCTATTTAATTTAAACCATGCTCTGGTACCATGTTAGAATTTAGAGGATTCTAATTATTACGAATTAAATCAGCCAATGCATTTAAATATTAACATAAACCATAAAACATTAAATATTAAACATTATACAATGTAATAAATAAAATTACATAACATATTAATTAAGTAATACATACCAAAAGTAAGAACATAGTGACATAATGTTTATAGTGGAAAACCCCAAATAGGGTAAAAACCACTATGAAATAACCTTTTACTTTCGAAGAACCAAATTTACATTCAGCAACTTTCACCTCCTCCTTTCAACCCTAATCACAAGGGTAAAATAATATTCATCTTTGATATTTCATTCGAACATATCAAATGAGGACCTAAAGTCCTTTTTATATTATGTGACCGGGTATGTCTCCTGACCCACCTTTTCAACCTTATCGGTTGACACATATATCTAGGTTTATAATATTTAATATTAAAAATATAATCATTTTATGATATTAAATATTTAATCAACAATATATACCTAGGTTAGCATATTTAATAATAGAAATATAAATATTTCATATTATTAAATAGTAACTTATATATTAGTGATGGACCCATATACATTAAGGTTTGACTAGACCACTTAATCATCATATTCCAACAAAACACACACGTTTTTGATCCAAGAAAGAAAGACCCCTAAATCACACAAGAAAAGAAGCGCTATCTACAAAATTAGTAGAAAGAAAGAAATAAAAATGAAAATGAAAAATGGAAATAAAGAAAGAACTAACCAATGAAGAAGGGTGGTCCCATTGGGCATGCCAAAATATTGCTTGATGTTTCCCTTGCTCCTGTTTCAAGTTAATGGAATGGTGGAAAGAAAATAGGAAAATCCAAATTCTGATAGGGTTTAAGGATACCTCTTGATGTTTGATGATGACAATGACGAAGATGAAGGTATGGGCACAAATATCCTCTCCGCTGCAAGCTTGATAACCTACACACCGAAGAGAAGCTTAACAAGAAAATGATTAGTAGATATGTATTAGATGAATTATATAGGGAAAGACATGAGAGTTCTATTTTATCCAGATTTAGTTGAGATCAAGGAGGTGTATAATGACACTATAGTAGTATTGGGAAGGAAAGATTGCCATGCTAGGTTATATACCTTCTCACACTTTTCACCTAATGTTTCCCCTACTACATTGTTCACACATTCATACGGAGTTAGTAGATTATGGCATGAGGAGTTTGGCCATCTTAACTACTGATTACCTTGAGAAGCTTAGTTAGCATGACATGGTTATAGGATTTCCTAGAGTTTGTTTCTCAAAGGGACTTTATGAGGGTTGTGCTCTTGGAAAAAACCATGAAAATAAATTTTGATAAAGGAAAAATCTTGGAGAGCTTCAACACATTTATAGTTTATTCATAGTGATGTAACAGAGGATTTTCCCCATCCTTCTTTCACCAGGGCCAAATATGCTCCCACCTTCATTGATGGATTTTCCATATATATATATATATATCTATATGTATGGATCTATTTCCTTAGGAAAATTTTGAAAGTGTTTTATTACTTCTGAGACTTCAAAGCACTCACTGAGAAACAATATGGGAAAAGCATAAAATTTATTTGAACAAATAATGGGTGGGAGTATGTTTAGCAAAATATTTGAACATTTTTGCACCACATATAGTATTCATCTATACCAGATAGTTCCTTACACTTCTTAACAGGATGGCATGGAAAAATGAAAAATCAGTCCTTAAAAGAGATGGAAAATTATATTATACACTCTAAATATTTCTCTCCATAGTTTTTGGGAAGAAGACATAAATTGTGCATGTTATATACAGAACCGGTTTCCTCAAAAATATTTAAAGGGTTTAACTCCCTTTGAATCTTAGAACAATAGGAAACCAAAATTTAAGGAATTCAGGGTCTTTAGATCACTAGCGATGACATACATTCCCAAAAATAAATGCAAGACAATGGATCATCAATCTAAACCTTGCATATTTGTTTGGTATCCACAAGGGGTCAAGGGCTATAGGCTTATCCATCATATTACTCATGATTTATTCACTGAGATAAGTGTTAATTTTTAAGAGAGTCCTACTGACTCTTTAATTGGCACTTCTCCATCTACTTTAACTTCACTCAATTTTGATAAGTAGACTAAGGATTCAGATCATCGATAACAGGATCCTGAGGTAGACTCTTCTACTTATTCCAGTTCTAATACCAAGAAGAGTAATGATGAGTCATCCTCATCTACTTCTATCCATAATTCAAAGGATTATGATTTAACACATGACTCACCCACTTTAGGCCCTTTTGGGCTAGGAAGATAATTTAGAGTGAAGAAACTTGGGCAGAAGATCCAAAGGATGAGAAACGTACTTGGGAAAACTATTAGAGTAGACCACATGATTTATATGCTTCAGTTATATATCCACCTACATTATGATAGGCATCAAGCATACCTGAGTGGGATAATGTTATGGATGAGGAATATAATTCCTTAATCAGTAATCACACTTGGCATTTGAATTCACTTCCTAAGTGAAGGAATATGGTTCAATGTCGATGGATATATCAAACCAAATTTGTAGCAGATGGGTCAATTGATAAGTACAAGGGTTAGTTAGTATCCAAGGGTTTTTCAAAGGTAGCTGACATAGACTACTCAAAGACATTTTCACCTATAGCCAAGAATACTTCGATTAGAATCACACTTGCTTTAATTGCAACACATGGTTGGAGTGTACACCAGATGGATATGAAGATTGATTTTATTCACAGAGACCTATAGGAAGAGATCTATATCGAGTAGCCACTAAGGTTTGTTGAGGATTCCTCCTTAGTTTTCAGACTTAGGAAATCCATCTATGGCCTCAAGAAATCCCCTAGAAATTGGTATGCTAATATGGATTCCTTCCTCTTAGCTTATGGTTTGAATCAATATCATTTCGATCAAAATGTATATCTATTGTGGTGGGATGATTCGTTACTGATAATGGTACTTTATGTTGATGAACTTTTGATTACTAGGAGTACTTCATTTTCTATCTTAGAAATGAAGATAACTCTTTAGGATACATTATCCACGACTAACTTGGATCTACTGCACTACTTCCTTTGCATTGAGATCATACAGTTTGATTCATGGATTTCACTTACACAACCCAGGTACTCTCTCAAATTTTTGGCTTGGTTTCACATGGATGATGGAAAGCCCATATCTAACTCCATTGGATGATCTAAAGTCAAGCTTGAGGCTGACTGTTCCACACCCTTGGTTGATCCTACTTTGTATCGACAACTTGTTGGAAACCTCATTTTCTTGACTTGCACTAGACCTGATATATCCTATGACATTTTTATCATTTTGATGTTCATGCAAGAACCCCATGAGATGCATTGGAAATTAGCTAAGAGGATTTTTCACTACATTCAGGGCTCACATAGATATGGGATCAACTACAAGGTTGGTTCAGACATTGACTTGGTTGGCTACTCAGAATCATATTGGGCTAGTGACACTGACTGTCATAAGTCCACTTCAGGTTACAATTTTTCATTAGTTTCTAGTCCTATAAGTTGGTCGAGTAAGAAGCAGAATTTTATTTATATATTATCTATAGAATTAAAGTACAAAGGAGATGTTAAAGAAACTATTGAGGCTATTTGGCTTCATGGGATTCTTTTAGAGCTTGACATCTAGATCAAGTAACTTACAGTCATATTTTGTGATGACCAAAGAACCATCTAGATATGCAGGAATCACAGTTCTTCATCAGAGAACCAAACATATTGAGATTCACATGCACTTCATTTGGGAGATCATTAATGAGAAGGTCATTTATTTGATATTCTACCAGTCTTCAAATCATGTTGTTGACATCTTCACTAAACCTTTCACTAAGATTATTTTCATCCATCTTCGAACTCTTCTTAGGGTTTTATCTACATCAAAAACTTCATCATATTTAGGGGGGATTTCTAGCCTCTTCACTTATTCATGTATCTCTTTTTGGGGGAGATTTTCCCACAAGGTTTTCTCATTTTACTCTATCTTATGAGAGATTTCATTATACGAGGGTAGCTCATCAGGACTTCTTGTCAGGACCCACTTCTATTTTTCACTTCCCACCTAAGTTGTGCTTATGGGGGTGTTATTGTAGGATTTAATTTCCTCACTTTATTTTTATTATCCTACTCAGGATATTCTACCTCACTTGGAGTTTCCCTATACTTATGGGAGATGATTTCTTATATGTACACTTGACAACATTATTCTAGGTGTTGGTTACTTACGACTAAGAAATCACCATGTGACCTTCAGGCATACTCAAACTTCTCGAGGTCATGTTGGGAAAGTCGATGTGGAATGAATGGATGGCTATGCGTAGGAAAATACCCAAATATAGGTAAATGTGATAAATAGATTGTCAAGGAAATCTAATGTCCTCTATGGGCACCAAATGTGTGTGCTCATTAAGGGCAATAAAATTATCTCTAACCTAAACAGTCGTAATGGAACGATCAAGAATGATACACACATGCAAGAGTCTATCAATGTATGTGTGCGAAACTCTCTTAGCTAGTTGTGGAATGCATGGAAATTTCCTTTCATTTTCTGTGTAGAAATTTTTGGACAAGGTCATGGAAATACTAGAGAAAATGTATGGATAAGGACAAATGAATGGGCACTAGTTTTTTCTGGCCTGGTTATGCTAGAAGTCGTAGACTTTATCAGATTCTTCATTGAGTATGTGTAGTTATGTGATTGTGATGGGTGGAAGTGGTGAATATCTAAAAACCAAAATCTAGAGGCCCATATCAATGTTAGTCTCTAAATAAGTTGTGTTTGGTTGAGGGACTCTAGGATCGTAAACTTATTCTCTAGATTATTGTGGTCCTTGAATGGTCATATTTACATTTGTGTAAGTTAATTATGAAATAAAACAACAAGATAATCTAAATAAATAAAACTAAACTATGTTTTTGTATTTTCCAATATATAAGAAGTGGAGAAAATATAAACAAACTAATCTAATTCAAACTAATCTTTTTTTATTTTATAGTTTCCAGAAAATAACAGAGGAAATATGAAGAAATTTCTTCGATAATTTAATTAAAGATCCTAACAAAATAAAAAATCGGATGTAACTATTTATCTGTACAGTAGTATATCTAATCTATCCTAATAAAATGAAGCTTTTCCAAAATGTAATTATGGATGTGAATCCTTTGTTCTGCCTCAGAGGAATGAGAACAAATCAGAGCTTGTCGGAAGATTTCCTTCCTCTACAACTTCCTCAGTAGAAATTAAAGAAGGATTCAATGAAAATTCTATAGATTTAAAATCTATTGCAATTGATTCTAAATTAATACATATGATTTTATCTTGGAAAAATTCCCTTACAAACCCACATGGATAGGAAAGGAAGCTATCTATCACCAAAATCTTTGCAAAAGAAATGAAAGCTAAAGTATTTGATCTATCTATTACAACAATTGAAATGAAAATATTTTATACACTAGTAAATAATGTGCAAACAGATTCAAAATAAATAAATGAAGAAATAAGGAAATCTAATTGTAACCCCAAACTAGAATTCCCAGTGCTGAGGAAAATCCAGTTTGGGTTTACTCTTTTGTCCCTTTAGTTATATTTTCCAATATTCAATGTTCACATGAATCGAGGAAGATGCATGAATGTAGAAGAAGAAAATAAGAAGGTGTTGGAGCAATGGTGGCTTGTAAGTGGTCTGGTACTAATGTAGGTAGAAGAAGAATAATACAAGAGAACAATGCTTAGTTGTGTAGTCTCTAGCAATATTTCAATAGCATAACAATGTAATTCACAATAAAAATCTCAGGCCATTTTCTTTAGAAGAAGAATTTTTTTTAATAAATCATAGGTTAATAAATGGTCTAAGCCATTTGACAGAAATGGAATTCTACATCACAACAAGGAGGGGAAGTTAACTCTCGATAAAAAATTAGAAGAGGAAAAGGAGGCTGACATGAATCAATGAAGCTTAAAATCAACTGAATTGAATCAGAAATGTGAGCTACATGTGAACTTGAGTTAGTTATCACATGTCTAAATCACTCCTAGGAAGTGTCAGCCAATTCACAAGAAATCGTCAGCCTGCACAGGGAAGTGGTTACACAACTTCTACCTAGGGTAGACCGATGGTTACACAATCGCCACCCTGGTAGATCGGCGGTCGCATAACCACCACCCAACCTAACCAGTGGTTGCGTAAATTTAGGCCAAAACCAAATTAGAAAGCTAAAGGAAAGTAGTAAATGGCTAAGTAAGGTTTTCTAGGCTACAAATATAAACTAAAAAGAGGGAAAGGAGATTGAATATCTTTGGAAAAGACATGAATTATCATTATGGACTTTTGAATTGTTTCTGATAATGTAGCACGTGTAAATTTGGTTGCATACATATTTCCCCCTTGAATAATCATCTTAGCCATGAAGAGGCATAAAACATATAGTATGAGTATGAAATTCCTAAAATATGAAGTTATAAGTTATACTTGACATGCATGTATGTCGAAGTAATGTTAGCCAAGCTCATGGTACCTACAAAATGCAAATAAGACTCAAGTGAAAATAGATATGAAATAGATGAAACATACTAAAACTAAAATGACAAAAGGACTTACCATATATGTGGGGATAGAAACATACCTATGCCAGCACTCCATCCCTGTAAAGCACACACACTCAAAAAAATGTTAAAACAAGCCATATATATATATATATATATATCTAAAACCATAATTTTCAAATTCATTTATACTTTCTCTCATTGATAATTTGGATCCTCTGGACTACCTTTGACCGGTTTGAGCGAGAATACAGTAAAATTGAAGAGCGCGACATCATGGTCATGTCCCCACAAGTGAGAGGAGAAGCAGATAAGAAAAAGGTTAGTATTTTTCATTTGTTTATTTGAAACCTAAAATGTGAAAAATTGAAAAATCTACGCCTAGGGGTGTATTTTTTGCAAATCTATTAGTTAAAATGTTCCCTAGGGGGTCGTTTAGGTGGGTTTGTCTTTTATTTTGTCTAAAATGGTCAATTTTTGTATTTTTTTTTTGAGTTTGTGGGTCATGGGGGATGGTCTTGTCCATTATGGACATGACCTCCACCTTGTGTAGGGAAATGTTTACACAACCACCATTATACACAGGGTGGAGGTTGCACAACTGCCACGATAATTATGAAACTGTAGCTCTGCATAGGGTGATGATTGCATAATTGTTGAGGAAGAAGATTTTTTTTTCCAACTTAGATGAAATTTATTTATTTTAAGTTGTTTGTATTGTCTTATATGAGCTCATGTGTTGAATCATATTGCTAACTTTCTCTTTTCCTTATTTTGGTGAACGAAGAAGGATTCTTACGTTCAGTGGAGCTAGGCCAGAGAGTGTGAGTTGATCATTGGGATTATTGATCAGTTTTCTTAGGCAGAGAGGGATTTATTACATAGAGTTTAAATAGGGAGGATTTCACATATGGTGTTAATAGCGTCAGCTAGTCATTTACTGTGTGACTTACTAACCTACTCGAATGTCAACTGAAACACTTTCAGGTTTCTTGGTGTTAGGGGAGAGTAGACCATCACTCTCAATGATGTTCATAGGATTTTGGGAATTCTTATGACCGGCAAGAGATTAACATTAGACATTGCAAGGTTGATCACCTTATCTAAAAGTTGAGAAACATATATGGGAGATGATGAGGCACCCAATATGGGTGCCAAGAAGGGCATGCTATTACTTTTTGTTGCCTCCACACCTATCTCCACCCTACGCAAGGCCATCATTGGTATACTGGCTTCACGTTTGATGGGAGACAAGGGTGGGGATAAGCTCTTGTACTGTTGGGCTCCCATTATTCAAGCTATTGAGCAATATCGGAGGATCTATGCTTGAGGTGTGGAAATTCTGAGAGCCACATATAATGATTTATACCACATTTTTATGCTATAGGGGAAGTCCCTGAGCCACCCTACATTGGTTATGATTTGGTTCTACGAGAGGATCATCCCCTACCAGAGGGGAATTGGAATATTAGATCTAAGGGGTATCAGAGCTGTAAGGTGGGCAGTTTTGATACTTCTCAAAGGGGCGCACTATCCTGTCGCTACACTCACCACAAATGAATTCATTGTGAGGCCATACAAGGATATCATTGGGTTATGGGGTGATGAAATGACTATAATTATTGCTTGTGGCAGTGTGACGTAGTTAGTAGATAGGAAAGCTAGGTTGTAGGTCCACCCTATTGACAAAATCCCTCAAAAGTTTGGGATTCCATGTGACAATGCACTTCCTACCATTCTCATTATTTACAGAGGGATCAGAGAGGCTCGTGGAGGCCCTAAGGGCTTGCATGGTTGGGTAGTTGTTACACCTAGAGTACCTATTAGTGTGAAGGTTATTCCAGTTCCCAGAGCACCAACAACCCTCCTCTAGATTGAGGCCGCACCCACCCATAGAAAGGAAGAGGAGGAGGAGGACCACACAACTATAGAGATAGAGACTAGGGATGATACCAACAAGGAGACGAGTGAGGAGGCTGGAGATAAGACCACTCATGATAGTGGATGGTATAGTGACGTAGAGTGATATGTCATAGGAGCCCTAACCACACACCTTCTCAAGGGTCCCCTAGGGAGGAATAGGCCATGGGCCTTTACTGCTTTGATGTCATTTTGCAAGACATATATATGAATTTATTTTGATTTTGTGCTCATTTCGAGCATTTTGACCACATCTAGAGTGTGATGGAATTTTCTCCAGACTTGACTTATTATGGATATACATACAAATAATTATTTTCATTTCAATAATTCTTGGGTAAGAGTTAACTCATTGATGGTTTATTTTTCTTGTGTACTCTTAGATGTTCATAATTCTTGATTTTTTATATGATTTTTGAATGCATGCTATGGATGGTGATATGCTAATAGAATGATCTCTTTTTGTTATTTTTATTTATATGATGATTATGAAAACACAATGTAATGTCAAAAATTTGGTTTTCAAAAAATATTTAGTACTTATTGCTTTGTTGGAAAAATTTGATGAATGTGATATGATAAGAAAATGAACCCCATCCACTTCTAACTCCACACAACTAGTAATATGTGAGGGATCAACATTGAGAGCCAGAAGGGATGCGAGTTGTATGATTTTGATGAATGGAAGTAATGAGAGAAAGATAAGATTTTGACAGAAATCCAATTAGAAACCTACAACCTAACTCTATACATAGTTTACTACATAGTATAGATTGTGATTCTCTTGCAATTTTATATAGACTTAGACCCGTAGATGGCCTCATGATTGAAAAAATATGGTTTTGAGGCTTTGAATCTCTTGGAAAATATACATCTAATTCACTATCTTTGGATTTAAGATTTCAACACACTTTTTATTTATTAAATTGCTTATAGATTACTAATTTATTCGAAGAGACCCCCTACACCTTCCCCTATGCTACTAGTAAGAAGCATGGGCTCATCATCGAGGAAAAGGAATAGGTGAGTAAGGGAACTTCCTTCCTTTCCCAATCTCACATCACCAGTAAGAGATGTGGGCTCATCACCGAAGATTGGTGGGGAAAGGAAGTGTGGTTTTATTTGTAAATGAAATATTTTTGCATTTATTAATTAGCTTATATACTTTTTTACTTTGGTTTTAAATTTTGATTTTGGGAAAGAAATTTTTTCCCTGACCTCAACCCCAAACAACCAGTAAGATGCGAGGGCTCAAAAACAAAGGCTGAGATAGGTGAACAAGTGATCTGGGTAAAAATGTGTTAGAATGCTTTGATTACTAATGACATTTTTTACGGAGAGATGTGACACCAAGAATATTCTAGAATGTTCAATGGGAACATACACCTAAGTTGGAAGAAAACTATGAGTAGAAAAAATCATGCAAACCTTAGTAGAATTAATGTAAAAAACTCCATCTTAACTTGTTGAACTGATGAAACAATTAGAAATGTTAATGATTATATTGTGGATATTTGAATAAATGTGATCGAATGTTTTGCCAATGTTTTTATAAGTTTTTGAAGGTTGTTTGAAAGATAAGTTCTTTGATTACAAGTTTACAAAATGACCTGGAAGATCAAAATGCAATGGGTATGCAATAATGTACATGTGGAAATATAAATGAATTATGTGTAGTAATTTTTCAAGTGAATTGAGTTGACAGATTCACCAAATTCTTCACCCTCTAATGTATACAAGTGATATGCCCCATTCTTGTAGTCCTCCATGACTCGATATGGGCCCAACCACTTAGACCTAAATTTATTTCCTTCGCCAGTTTTCTTGTCGGTTCATTTGTCAAGTCTTATTACCAAATCTCCTACTAGTATTTTACACTCATACACCTTCTTTTTGTACTTCCATCTCATCCAATTAGCATAGACACTATTTATAGCTAAGCTTTGAGCTAACATTTGTCAAGGGTTTCTATCTCAATGATTTGTTCCTCGCGATATCCGTATTCACCTAAGATGTCTTGCAAAAATATTCAGAGAATAGGTATATCAACTTTAAGTGGTAAAACTGCTTCAGAACCAGACATTAAGGAATATGGGGTTTCCCCCATAGGCATTCTTACTAAAGTTCTATAGGCCCATAAGGCCAGAAATAGCTTCAAATTCCAATCACTATTATTCTCCTTAACCGTATTTAGGAGAATGGATTTTAACTTTTTGTTCATAGCCTCAGCATTTCCATTAGCATGAGGATAGTATAAAGAGGCTTGTGTGGTGGTTTATCTTGAAATTTATGCATAACTTGCATGCCTTTTTATTCTTAAAAGACATGTCATTATATGATATAATGACCTATGGGACCCCATACCTTAAAATTATTTGATTGAAGATGAAATTTTTGATCACATACCTAGGAAAGGTGGTAAGAGGCATAGCCTCAACCCACTTTGTGAAATATTTTTTGGCCGTAATTATGAAATTGTGGCCATTCATTGATGAGGGAGAAAAATTCCCTATCAAATATAAACCCCATGTGAAAAAGGGTTAGGGTGTTGCAATAGGTTATAAATCCTAGGTAGGTATATGAATTTCATGAGATAATTCCTGACATTTTTGGCACCTGAACACATACTGCATAACGTCGTGCTTTAAGGTGGGCCAAAAATATCCGATCTGGTGTATCTTTTGAGCAGTTTCATTCCCTACTGAAGTGATCCCTACATACTCCCTGTGGGCTCCAAAGAGAATATTCTCTAACTCTTCCTCGTCGACACACCTTAACAATATTCCATCAAAGGCTCTGTAATAAAGCACTTATTCTATAATCACATATTTGGCAGCTATGATGTGTATTCATATTCAATGCTATGAGGCTTTCCCCTTAGAGTATGTTTGGTCTATAATGAAATTGGCAATGTTTTAATACCATGGACACGCAATAATGGGAGGTTTTGATTTCAATGTATTATACACACTCATTAGGGAAATCCAAGTATATTATATATCCACCATCTAATGGGTTTTCTTTTAACCAATCTGCAATGAATTTTCTTTTGACAGACTTTTGATTCATAAAGGTTAGCTCAAATTCACCCATTAGGGTCATGAAGCATCCATATTTATTTGAAAATGAACCCCTATGTTAGAAATATTCAAATATGGTCTATCTTGATAATTACCCACATTTTTTGGTTAAGCATATAATGCCTTAACCATTTCGTTGCACAAAAACTATAGCAAGGAATTCTTTTTCTACCCACGTATAGAATGTGTCTCATAGTCTAGAAAGGTGTGACTAATGAATTACAAACTACACATTCATGTTTATCATCATCTTCTTGTTCTAACATGCAAGCTAGAGAGATTTATGTAGCTTGAGAATACAGAGATGAGAGTACGATCCACCTTAGGTGGCATGAGTGTGGGTGGTGATAATAGGAAACACTTGACTAATTAAAATGCCTCATGACACTCAGTCTTATAGATGTTACAGTCAATCCTTCTTTAGAAAATTTTTTATCAGATGAATAGTAGAGTCTTAGATCAGGTACGAACCTCTAGATTTCACTGAGATTTCTCAGGAAAGGACATGATGCTCTAACTCATGTTAATGGGAGGATTCATCTCTAAGACTAATCAAGTTTTTTTAGAATCTACATCAATCCCTCATGAAGAGATGATGTAACCAAAAAACTTCCCTCCCATCACTCCAAATACACATTTCTCTGGATTTAATGTGATGTTGCATTCAATGAGATGAGAGAGGATGATGTGAATCACCTCAAGGTGATTACAAAACTTATTATCTTTATACATAAGATCATTAACCTATGATTCCACAATCTTGTGAATAATAATATGGAATATATAGGTCATTTCCCCTTGATAGGTAGCACCAGTATTCTTAAGACCAAACGACACGACCACATAACAATATATATCCCATGTAGTAGTGAAAGTGGTATTTTTCTGATTTTCTTCAAAGATCCTAATCTGATTGTAACCCGAGAATCCATCCATGAGTGACAACAACTCATATACAACTGTTGCATCCATGATAACATCAATGGAAGGTAAAAGGAAATCATCCTTAAGACACTCCTTCTTTATGTCCAGAAAATCAATGCATATTCAATTTTTCATATTATTCATTATAACGGGGACTATGTTTGATGCCAACATTGAATAATATATAGGTTTGATGAATCCCAACTATAGGAGTTTCATAATCTCTTCTTTGACCATTAAATCCAATTTTGGCTTCATAGGTCTTGAATTTTGTTTGATGGGCTTGGTGTTAGGTTTGGTTACAAGATTGTGGACTACAACATGGGGAGAAGTTCCCATCATATATTTATAATTTATTGTGAAATATTTTGAGTTCTCCTTTAGAATATTTGTATGGATTTCCACTTCTTCTGGAGTTAAACAAGAACCGAGTTTCAATATCTTAGGGTCTTCCTCCATCCTGATATTTATATCGATGGTCCTTTTGATTAAAGAGGAATTTTCTTATTCAAATTTAGGTGGGGATGTATGTATTTCTAGTTCTCCTTCCTCCTCTTCTTCATATATCTCAAGGCCTTCCGATGAGGAAGGACCCATCTTATGATATCCAAAATAGAACGAAGAGTGAGATATGAGAGTAAAGCCCCTCTTGTGATGTGGAGGATGAATGTTAGTTTATGCATTAAGGTGACCTAGTATAACCTCATCATTCTCTGCATAATCTAAAGTGAAAGGATCATTTTCAATCTCAATTTATGCAAGAATTCGATTGGTAGGAATTTTTTTGAATTAGGGGTTCAGCTCAGACTAAAACAGTGAATATGATATCTTCCAAATCTCTACTTGGACAAAAGAGAGAAGAGAAAGTAGCCATGGAATCATCTAAAGGGTTATATTCACATGGAATAGATTCAATGGATATGAAGTCAAAACCTTTTCTTAGGTTGAGTATGGTAGTCTTATAGAGCTATAGGTGCTCCGCTCTAGTCCCATAACCTTCTGAAACTTGGTTGGAAACTAGATAGGAATCACCCAAAACTCTAATATTGCAAGCACCCATTCTCTTGGCTAAAATGTCACCAAGAAGAATAGCCTCATATTCAGCACTATTGTCCATGCATTTGAAATTGAGCTTAAATAAAAAAGGAATAACTTGTCCTTCAAGTGAAGTGAGGATCACACCTACCCCAACACCAAAAGCAACACTTTTCTCCATCATAGTTGAGCATCCAATAGTTGATAGGGAAGATTGATGTTTGTTTATTTCTAGTATCTTCTTCTTCCACATATGAGACCTCAAGCATGTAAATCTCTTCGGATAGAAGAGAGATGAGTCTTAGAGCATGTCCTATGCCCAATGAGTCGAAAGGGAGGATCAAATACAAGTCATTCTCCAACAACTCAAAAATATTAACCATGGTTTCCATTGATACTATCTCAAAAACAAAAAATTCATATTTAGTTGCAACAACCCCCTCAATTAAAATGGAATTTTCCAGTTCCGTTGTGGGAATCAGTTTAGAATATACCGCTGTATCTTTAGTTTTTTTCACTTGATTGATGGGGAGTTCAAATTCAGTATGGACCCAAGGTTTCCTATTTACATTGGCTAAGTGAATATAAAATGGATTTGGGTCACCTTGAGTGATGAAGAATTTCCCCAAATGTAAGAATCAGACTTCTTGAAATAGTTTTGGAAGTTATTTCCTTCATCTGATGGATCCAATGTCAGTCAAGAATCATATTATAGTTGTTTTCCCTATCTACAATATAAAAATCAATTCAAAGCTTCTTGGGCCCAAGAGTAACCGAGAGTACTATGGTCTCTATGGATGTTGCTTTGTAATGCCATAACCTCTCAACATATTTCTAGTTGAGGAATAGTTGGTTTCCCCATAGCCTAAATTTTGGAGGAATGAAAAGTGAACAATATTAAAATCTACCCCATATTCAATCATTGCACATTTAACATAATTATTATAGATATAGACCTATAAATACAATTCAGGGTCACCTCTACATGTCATCTTTGCATTGATGGGCATCTTACTTATTTCAAAGACAAATCCAACATCTCTTTCAGGTTGCCTAGGAGGGTAGATGTCAAAGTCTATGTGGTTGATTTGTTCTTCTGGAAAAGTGATAACATTAATCAAGTGATCAAGACCCAATGCTTCTAATAACATTTCTCCATGAGAAGGATAATTCTTTAACAATTCCAAGAAGGAGATGTGAGAAAAGGTCTTGGTTAAATATGTAATCAGATCATATGTCCCTATCGGTATCAGAAGTATTGGAGTGTCATCCGACATATATGGATAGATGGTAATAGGTTGCATTGAGTAATCAAGGGTTCTTGTATTCATGTTAACTTTAGGTTCACTAATCTAATTCTAAAAGATCCATGATCTTGGTTTTCTTCTGAATATCCAATGGAGGTGCTACCAGTGGGTTTGAAGAATTAGAAGCTTCGTGGTCATTTTTTCCCAATATGTTACCCTTTTTTGTGCCTTAGGGGTTTAATTTTACGTTATCGGGACATGTAGGAAGAGCATCATTAAATATCCTAAGAGGATTTTTTTGAGGGGAAACATGCCCCATGCTATCATTCTACGTTTGTGCTATAGGATATGCCAAAAACATCTCGATGGTGAGTTGCCTTTGGTCCTCTAGTAGGTGCTATATGAAGTTGTTATAGTCATGAAAAATTCTAGCATCATACCCTCATACCCTATGAAATCCGCAATAAAGGTTGGGATCATAATCTCGAGGTATTTGATTTGCATTTTATTATTGTCCAAAGTTCCAGTTATTGTTTAACTATTGATTATTGTAGTTAAAGTTCAGAGGCCTTTTCCCTTGGTTTTGATATTGACTTTGATACCTGTTTAGGTATTGATTGAGGTGTTGGGAATGAACTTTTTGTGGAGGGGGAGGATACTTGAAATCCACTACATTGATGGAAGAAGTGAAATCGTTACTCCTTGGAAGAAGTGAAATTCTTACACTTGAAATGTTAACAACAATCAAATTCTTTGTTTGATCAGTTATGTCATTTGTTATAACACCATAGTTCTTATTGAGGACCTTAGGCCCTTGATTTCTGTTGGAATTATTGGATTAATTTGAATTACCTTGGGAGGTAGTGATCAGTATCCCATTTGAACCATATGTCTTTTGATCACTATCTATTGTTGCTTGATCAATGTGGAGAGTATCCTCTAATACCTCTTCGTAGCTCTTAAGAGGGAAATTTTGGAATTATTTCTTTATTTCCTGGTTAAGGGAATGAAGGAATAGATCACAAAGCTCCATTTGATCCATATTAAGAGAAATCGCCAAAGAGTAGAGGACTTGTCACCACCTCTAAATGAAATGGGAAACATATTCATTATGTTTTTGCTTTATGTGAAGGAATTCTATGATTCTTTTTCTTAACAGTCAAACGCCTATATGAACTCGGATACTAGTTGCTTAAAGGAGTATATAAAGGATTCATGTATCCTATAATACTAATTGAGAGTGATCTCCTCAAGGTTTTTGGGGAAGATATTAGCTACAACCACATCCCATGGGAGTAGCTCTCTGATGGAAGTTATATAAACTTTAATATGTGCATTTTTGATCTCTCTCCCCTTTAAAATTTGGAATGTTAGGAAGTGGTCATGGAAGAATTACGCTTTGGATGGTAAAATAGAGGGGATCCTTAAGATATTCAATGTATCTACCCAATACATAAGATTCCACCATATAAAACCCTAGATGGGGAGGTGGGGGAGGCGTAGGAGGCTGATATAGTGCAATGTAAACATTTGTAGGGGTGTAAGCCATCCCCTAAGGTTGAGCATATGAACTAGGAAAAGAATACATGTCCCCCTATGGTGATTTAGAATACATGTGAAAATACATGGGAACATTATTCTGGTACGAAGTGGTAGGCACAAAACTAGGGCATGTCAGATTTCTAGTTAGGATGGTATTCAAGAGCACACTTCTAGTTGGTGCTTATTGAGGGTATATGTACGTGGTGTTAGGGGAATACCTAACATGCCATGATCCAATGAGGAGATCTCTAGGGCTAGGAATGCCTACATAAAATTTAGAATGTGATGGCGTAGTAGGCACATAACTGGAATTTTGAGCATGGTAGGGGACCTTTCCTTGGCTAGAAAAAGGAGAAACACGAAACGAATGGGAAATTTCCAACTCCCTACCTCTATCTACTAGCATAGAAATTACATCACCTGAAGATTGTGTTGTATTTTTTTTGGGAAAATTTTGAGCCTTGTTAGGAGGTAGAGGTACATGATGTCCTACTATAAATTTCTCTCTTGGAGCCCACCCCTCTTTGGGTATATTTTCCATTACAGGGGGAGGATTAGAAGTATTTTTTTTGAAGCAGAGCATTAACATACTCTTGCATCCTTTCCAAGGACTGGTCCATGGCATTGAAATTTTCTTGGATTTAGGTGAAGCATGTATTGATCTCCTCATGAGAAGAGAGTTAGGAAGTTAAGGGATTGGACTGCATGTTGATCTAGGGTCTAGAAAATACCTAAGGATTGAAACCTTGTTCTCCAGTGAATTTCATATTGTTTGAGTTGGATAAATCCAGTTAATTGATCTCCTCAATCCTAACAGATGAACCATTATTGGTGCCTTAGAGGAGTATGAATGTATGGTGAAGGTAAGTTGGAAGAATAAGAGTCAACCCACCCTGATAATGGGGGTGAATGTGGTATGCCAATTTGGCAGTAATAAGCCTCCAGAACTAGAATGGATTTGTCGTAATCCTGACCCGACATATTTAGGGGTTAGTATAAATACTTGTATAATAATGGGAGAGAATAATGATGGAAAAAAGAAGGTAGGACAATAGAAACGAAAAGTATCTATTCCTTCACGTCAGGGTTCATTAATTTGTACGATAGAAAATCAGCACGTGACCTTTAGGTACACTCGACCTCTTGAGGTCGATTATAGGATGAATGATGTGGAATGAATAGATGGTTGTGTAGCAAAATACCCGAAGATAGGTGAATGTGATAAACAACTTATCAGGAATGTCTGTGTGTGTGAAACTCTCTCAACCAAATGTGGAATGTGTGGAAATTTCCCTTCATATTTCTCATAGAAATTTTTGGACAAGGTCATGGAAATACTAGACGAAATGTATGGATAAGAAAAAATGAATGGGCACTACTTTTTCCTGGGTTGGTTACGCCAAAATTCATAAAATTTATCGGATTATTCGTTGAGTACGTGTAATTGTGCAATAGTGACAGGTGGAAGTTTTGAATATATAAATACCATAATCCAAAGGCCCATATCAATTTCAATCTCTAAATAAGTCACATTGGCCTGAGGGACTCTAGGATCATAAAACTTCTTATCTAGGTTGTTGTTGTTGTCTTTGAATGGTCATGTGTGCATTTGTACAAATTAACTATGAAAGAAAACAAGTTAATCTAAATAAATAAAACTAAACTATGTTTTTCGTATTTTCCAATATAGAAGAAATGGAGAAAATATAAACAATGTAATCTAATTTAAACTAATATTTTTGTATTTTATAGTTTTTGGAAAATAACAAAGGAAATACAAAGAAATGAAGAAATTACTTCTACAATTTAAATAAATATCCTAAAAAAATAAACAGTCAGATGTAACTATTTATCTGTGCAGCAGTATATCTAATATATCCTAATAAAATGAATCTTTTCTAAAATGTACAATTGTTGATGTGAATCCTTTGTTCTACCTCAAATGCACAGGAACAAATCAGAGCTTGATGGAAGATTTTGTTCCCCTGTAACTTTCCTGGTAGAAATAAAGAAGGATTCAATGAAATTTCTAGAGACTGAAAATATATTGCAATTGATTCTAAATTAATGCATAATCTTTCCTCTATAAAAAATTCCCTTACTAGCCCATAGGGATAGGCAGAGAATCTATCTATCACCAGAATTTTTGTAAGAAAAATGAAAGCTACAGTATCTTGATCTATCTATTGTAACAATTGAAATGAAAATGATTTGATACTCTAGTAAATAATGTGCACATAGATTCAAAATAAAGAATTGAATAAATAAGGAAATCTAATTACAACCCCCAACCCAAAATTTTCAGTGCCAAGGAAAATCCAGTTGTCATTTACTCTTGTATCCCTTTAGTTATCTTTTCCAATATTCAATGTTCATGTGAGTCCAAGAATTTGGGAATGTAGAAGAAGCTAATAAGAAGGCGCTGGAGAAATCGTGGTTTACAAAAGGTCTAGTAGTAATGCAGGTAGAATAAGAACAAAAAAACAAAAAATGTTTGGTTGTGTAGTCTTTAGCAATATTTCAGTAGCATAACAATGCAATTCACAATAAAAATCTCCAGCCATTTTCTTCATAAGAAGCATTGGTTTAATAGAACATAGGTTGGGAAATGTTCTAATCCATTTGATAGCAATGGAATGCTTCATAAAAAAAAGGAGGGGAAGTTAACTCTTAACCGAGAATTAGAAGATGAAGAGGAGGTTCACACGAATAAATCAAGCTTAAAATCATCCAAATTGACTAAGAAACGTGCATTACATGTGAACTTGAGTGAGTTAACATGCGTCCAAATCATGCCTGGGAAGTCTCGGCCAATTCACACAGAACCTTCGATCTGCACAGGGTGGTGGTTATGTAACTTCCACCTAATGAAGACCGGAGGTTGCATAACTGTAACCTAACTTGACTAATGGTTGCATAACTTTAGGCCAAAAAAAAGAAAAAGAAAAGCAGAAAGCTAAAGGAAAAGAGGAAATGGCTAAGTAAGGTTTTCAAGGCTACACATATAAATTGTAGAGAGGGAAAGGGGCTTGAACACCTTTGGAAAACACATAAATCATCATTGGGGACTTTTGAAGTGTTTTTTATAATGTAGCACGTGTAAATTTTGGTGCATACAGTCACCACTTGACTACACTATTCTAGGTGTTGGTTACCACTATTATAGGTAGATATTGCCATGATTCTAAGAGGAGGTTACACGTTCACCTGCTATATGTACATCCCTTGCATTATTGTATTTGATCATATTGATTTGGAGTTATTTCTATGTTATTACAATTATATATCTTGTAGTTTTGTAATTTGTAGCCTTGTATGCTTTCTTTTTTTGTCTTGGAACAATTCATGTTTTTCATCATTCACCTATGCATTCTTCGAACCAAAAGATCCATGGCTCTTCTCTAATAGAGGCATATCTATAGATAATCGAATGCTAAACTATATAATTATCAATCCAATTTATCTCATAAGCATGCCAAATGGGTCTCATTTTTGTTAAGTTATACATTTTTGGTACAAGTAAGTGAAAAAACTAATATTTTGGTCAATGTTTTAAGTAATAGATGCCATTTACTTATTACAATGAATAATCAAGATTTTTGTTTGAATAAATGAGGAATACATATGCATTTGATCCATATTCCTACAAAACTATTGGTGTTATAAACAATCCAACAGTTAAATGTTGGAATTTTTGATTACTTATTTTCTGATGGATTTTTCATTCAAATATCTTGATCTTTGTATTTCCATTGGGTTTAGGGTAGAAAAAATAATTAGAGAAATACATTCGAATTGATTTGGAGATTACTGTAATGGAGGATATCCTTGATAAGTGAAAATATTTTTTGGCCTCTAATAATGAAGGATATCAATAAATTTGTTTCTACATCAAAAATTTGTCAAGTGTCTAAAGGTAAACAACGATACATTGGTCTGTATAAACATACCATTTCCTAAAGGACTATCGATTGATGTATCATTAGATATTTTTATTGGGATTACCTCATAATTAAAAAGGTAATGATTCCTTTTTTTGTTGTGATGGAAAAATTCTTTTAAATTATGTAATTTATTCCATGTAAAAGAATGTGAGTAAAATTGTTGATTTTTTCTTTAGATAGATTGCACGCTTACACAAACTACACAAGACTATAAAAAATAACCATGATATAAAATTTATTAGTCACTTTTGGAGAACTTTGTGAAGAAATATTGACGATAAATTGTAGTATAGTTCAACCTATGACCCTCAGAAAGATGGGTAGAAGGAGAAGGTCAATAAAAACTTAGGAAATTTACTTGGATGTTTAGTTTGAGATAGTCCAAAATAGTGGGACTTAGTTTTTTCACAATCAAATTTTGTTTACAATTTCAATGTTAACACGTCTATAGGTAAATTTCATTTTCATATTGTTTTTGAAAAAAATTCAAAAGGAGTAGTGGATTTGATTGATCTTCTCATAGGAAAACAAAATGTCAAGATGCGAAGGACTTTGTGATGCATGTGCATGAAGTGCAACAAGAAGGGAAAAGATTGTAAAGATAACATGAAAAATATAACCATGTAGAATTGCATTAGAGAGAAAAGGTGTCCCAAGAGAGTAAGCTAGTGATGGTGTAGCTACATAAAGAAAGGTTTCCATAAGGCACTTATAATAAAATTAAAGCCGAAGAGCATTGCTCCTTACAAGATTGTCAAAACAATTAATGAGGATGCATAACATTGATAAACTTGATTTAATAATTTGACATCAGTAAGATATTCAATGTTGCAAATATTTATTCCTCTTATGTAAGGATGAAAGAAATTCAAGATGAGATCGGGCCAAGCATTTTCCTACAAAAAAAAGAATATAATGAACAAAATTAATGCTACAAGGGAAATAAATTATAAAATATATTTAGTGAAATGGAAAGGATTTCCATATTTTAATAATGCATGGATCACAAAATTGGGGCTCATCAAGTTGACAATGTTGGATTCATTTCAACAAGGAGGATTAGAATTTTGAGAGGATAGGGTGATTCGCACATGTATAGCTCATTATGAGATGTTATTGTGATCATGCATTAGTTAAATAAGCTAAGAGAATTTAAACTTCAACCTAATAGTTCTGAAACAAAGCTAACTAAACATAAACCATCATGTCAAGAGCTTAAAGAGACTAAATATCAACAACATGCATAAAAATTTGAAGGAAATCAAACTAACATGTTAAGCACTAATCTCTACTCTTTGAAAGCTAAACTAGAGATGGACCTATGTAGATCCTTAACAATCAAAATGTGATTGTTTATTTGATCCCAAGAGTTTGAGAATGAAGTCTCATAAAGAGGCTACAAGACCATCTTGATTATCTCCATATTACTTAAAACTTGGATGGATGAATGCAAGATTGAAGATACCTAGCTCAACACTAATGAAAGATGCTCAAAGATGAAAAATGCATATATTTTATGTTATATTCATGCAAAGGTGTAAGAAGAAAGGTAGGAGGAGGGTTATTTATATAAATCTGTGGTTTGAAGAAGCTTTGCATCCTATTGTATGTGGGATAATAACAAAAATAGGTTAGTTAGGGATAAACATACTTTAATTTTTCTTTAGGATATAATAATATATGATTAGTGATTCATGGTAGTTGAGGGGGGCGTATTAATTAATCAAGAGTGACTAAATAATAGGTAGGTGTAGCTTATATAAGTTATTTAGAGGAAATTCAACATGATCTAGGATATAAGAGGAGTTTAATCATATAAATGATGATTTATTGATTTAATAAAAGAGAAAGTTAATTAATTAATAATAATTAATTAATTTAGGTAGAATAGGAACACTAATTAACAGATGGTCATTAATCGGTCTCTTGAGCAATAGAAGACTTAAATAATTAGCATAATGTAATCAATCAGCGGTGATAGAAGAGTAAAGGTGCATTATTGATGATATGTCATCACTTTGTGGGAAGGGGAAAATTAGCACAATTTAATTATTTAAATTTCTTGATCTAAATTCTAGGCTTCTAAATTATCCCCTCTTTGGGGTGGTGTAAGTGACGCCACTTCAAAGATAGTAGACAAGTATAAACACCTAAATTTTGAAGAGAGAAGGAAAAATAGTGGAGTGAAGGATTCCCCCTAGAATGTCGATGGGGTGATTAAAGAGTTCGATTGATGATTGAAAAGATGAAGAAGATGGATAGAAAAATGGGGAGGGGCAAGATGCCCTAAGTGAAGTAGAAGAATAATGTTGATAGGAGAATGATATAGAAGAAAAATGAAGATGGAAATTAAATAGCAAGCTTTCATCCAATGTATTAAAACAACTTTTATGTTATCATGTTATCATAAATGGGACTTTTATGTTGTAATTGGTCCTTATTAAAAATTTACGCATACAAAAAAATTGTAAGATGGTCCATGAAAAGCCATAATACAAAAAAAATTCCATTTCTGAAAATACCAACTCAATGCAACATACAGAATGCAATGTAATACGATAAGTAAACAAGCTCATTTAATAGGGAAACACATACAAACACACATGTACTCAAACCACAACGGTCAAGACAGTTGCACAAATGTTTTGTTATCAAGATGAAGATCAAAATGTTTGTGACAAGGGTTAAAAATTATGCCCAAGAAAGGATACATGCAAGGAAATTTGATGAAGGATGCGGGGTCCAATGATAAAGCTTTGTGTGTGACAAAACAGTACCAGACAACATGATGTACCCCAGATTAAATATGAAGCAAGCAGGCTAGCTTTGTTGATGGTTGTAAGTCCAGGTGATCCACAAGTCAGTTAGTTCAAAAACACTTGAAAACGCCAATAGGATATGGGATGAAGTGTGACACATATTTTAGCCGTGTGTGATATTTTTACGAATTTTTTGTAAATTTTATAAATTTTACAATTTTAAGGATTGTTTTACTTATTTTTGAATTGTTTGTGAAAATTTAGATTTTATAATTCTTAGGATTTTTTACATGTTGAGAAGAATGATTGTGTAGAAGATCACCCAGAAGCAGAAAATATGCTATAAGGAGAAGAAAGGGGTGTCAGGTAGCAAATAATGCCTCGACCTAATGAAAACAAGTTAAAAATAATTATTTAATAAAAATAATTATCACAACGGGTAGAAGAAATAGTTAGAATGACCACGTTAGTCAAAATATTCCCCAAGGTCATCACATCAGGTTAAAACAACTAAATACACCCCTCTAGGGGGGGTAAATCATCGTGAATAGTTCATTTGTTACCGTACCCTTCACAATTTTTACTGTGAGTTATCGTGAGTTGTGAACGAGATGGAGATAGTACAGAGGTGCATAAAGTGAGCTGACACCATTTGAGAGTAAGCTTGGGAGGAGGACGATAGACCATTGGTGAGTGCCCTATCATTCTCTGTAAAATTTGTCATTAAATAGATTTTATTAGTATGTTTAGGAAGTCGTGAATGTGTGTGCACACGTATAGGTTAAAAAATGTGTGCACGCACGCACATGCATAGAAAAGAACACACATTCATCTGAGGGGAATTCATGTGTGTGTAGGCGCATATAGTAAAATATGTGTGCATGCATCCTGAAGGAAGCACATGGAAAATTCAGGAAAGCTAGAAAAGTTGTGCCCACACATGGAAACATGGGTGTGTAGGCACCATAGAGAGTGCATATATGCGCTAGGTGTGTATATACCAGAATAGGCATACACTTTCCTAAAAGGGTGCATAGGTACAAAAGAAGGGAAAATTTCAAGGTTTAGAATAAAAATAGGAGTTTCTCAGAAGAATGTCAGTAGATGTCTAGGATAGTGTAGATGAAATCTGAGTTAGTGCTTAGATAAATAGAAGAATATAAAAGAAAATAATGTCTTAACAATTGTGTGTTATTTGCAAAGACGACTATTAGCCATACAGGAAAGAGAGTGTTATAGATGTCTAGTGACCATATAGGTGAGCTTCTGTCATTATCATAGGTGTATGATGGAAATTTTTCTAGAGGTGACAGGGTTAATGCACGTGGCACATATGCCACAGATCACACTAGATCATAGCCTACTCACATCCTTGGTTGAGAGATGGCACATTGAGAACCAGCGTTTCTGGATCCACACTAGAGAGAGATGACCATTACACTGGAGGATTTCTAGCGCATATTATGTATGCCTATCCGAGGGCAACTGATAGAGTATATTAGTGCCAATGTTTAGATATATAGATTGTTTTATTGAGGTTTTCAATCATGATGAAATACCTTGATGAGGTGTAACAATACATTTACACCGATGTATTGCAGATCTCAGTCTACATTACATGCACTTGTATTTGATGGCTCTTGTAAGTGGCATTTTACTCACTGATAAGATAAGTACTTATTTTCCCCTCGGATTCATTGGTGTTATTCGAGGATTGTTCTGATGTGAGATTATATTGTTGGGGCCATTGCATAATGGCACATCTTTACTGGGATCTACATTTTATCACATACCATGGTCAGAAGACCATGGGTTCTACCATATTTTTGTAAATATGGGCATGGGATTACATAGCCATTGGCCACCTTACATGTGTTCTATGATTCAGGGCTCCAGATGAACCATTAGTGATGGGATGGGTCCCAACTGGAGATGACATCTGAGGGCACATGGGGGATACCTATCATTACCATAGAGTTTTTTATTACATTCAATAATACATGGTACTGTGGAGGCCCTATTGCCATTATTAGTGCGCCGAGGATACAGATGAGCTCAATATAGCTATAATTGGTCACTTCCTGACTAACAACTAGGGTTACATTATAGAGTTTTATAGAGTAGATCGGTACCAGAGATAGTTTGGGGCAGTGCAGGAAGCACCTGTTTCTAAGATTTGGTATGCCCACCAAACATCTGAGAGATTTGACATTGGGTCATCGGTTCAGCTAGACCGAGCCCGAGAGAGTTTTGATTAGATGGTGCCATAGATATGGCTCACTTTGACATAAATTTGGGGTCCTGGAGTTATAGCTGAGTATGCACCTTGGTAAATTATAGTTTTATCTCATCGTCTGACTATTCTATAGGCCACCTAGGATGTAGGAGTTAGGCTACCTCCTAAGGATTCCATTGGTAGTGATGATGATGATGATGGATTTGATGGATAGGTACATGATGACGGTGGTGGATAGGGTCCCCCCACCATTATAGAAATAAGCAAAGGGATAGGGATAGAGAAAAAGGTAGATCCCCATCTCCTCATGGATACAGATGCCTTGAGTGGGCATACTAGTTGGGGTATGGGAACCACTAAAATAGATGCCCCTTCAGAGAGTAGCACCACAGGTTCCATTGTACAGAGTAGAACCACAACAAGGGTTGGTTGGAAGCCCACCACATAGTCCACTGAGAGGTGGAGGGGGTGGTGGTGGTGGAGGTGACAAAGCAGTGCACTTAGCATAGATCCAATAGATGGTAGTTCAGATGTTACAGGTCACAGGCCTATTTATGCTGGCACAGGCCTAGGTACAACAATTGACTACTAAGAGAGACCAGGCTAGGGTACAATTACAGACAGTTACTTCTCTGAGGGATCAGTTGAGTGCAACAGGGGCACATGTACATGTTTTCACTACAGAGTGAGATCAGCTCCAAGTTGAGTGAGTAGTAGGATAAGATGAGGTTACTAGACTTTCTGTAGAGATAACCTCATTTTGACACAGTGATGGGGTTGTGGGTGACACCACGTATGCACATGGATTTGGTAACAGCTAAGGGGAGAGATTCCTATTACATATTTTTATATTATGAGGTTGTTCCAAAGGGCCAGAGGGCACCCAACTATATCCAACATTCGAGTAGATTTGTTAGGTCACAGAGGCCATCTATATCTTGTAGATTAGTTACACAGCCACGAGGACATCCGATAGGGTAACATGGTTCACAGGATATGGGTCCTCCTCTTGATAATAGGCCACCTAGTCCCCATGAGGGATCGAGTCAGACATGCCTCCTTTCGATGTATACACATATATGTATGTAATTTCAATGTATTCCTCTTATTAATGCCTAGTTTTGATTGGTGATGTATGATGTATTATTTTTTATAATGCCTCGTGATTAAGGCTTGTTTTTGACTCATGCCTAGGATGACATTCGTTTTATATCTAGATGATGTATACTTTGGGACACACATGTATATGGACATTGATTTAGATATGATATGATGATTATGAGTAATTGGACTCTATATTGTGATATTGTTGCATATGTATCACATGTTTTTAATTTATGATATTTCCTTAGATGATATCATTTGTATTGTACATGAGATGTGTTTAAATTATTCCGTGGGATGATATTTATGATACTAGTGTGGGGGATATATTTTGATATTTGCAACCCCTCTTTCCCCCATTGATGATACGATATGCAATGATTAGCTTATCATACATGTATGATGCATATTTAACATTTTATTGATTTATGATGTATATATGATGTTAGATGTGATGATATGGATGATGGATGATATATGTGACAAAAAATGTAAAAGTAAAAAACAAACAAACACAAAAAAAAATTAAACAAATTTAATAAACAAACAAACTAAACAACTTAACAATGCAACTATGTACAATCATTCACAAGCATGCAAAAACACACTCAATATAACTAAGAATGATTCTAATATAAACAAGAAAATATCAATCTAAATGAGGTATATTTAAGAAAACAAACTATACAAATGTATAAGAAAGAAAAACTATATAACTAATGTGTACACAAATTACAAAGCAAAAAACAAACAAGGAAACAAATAAAGTAAACTACTACTATGTTTTTATAAGTGTAGTCATTTTTACACCCACCAAAGAACAAGGGAATCCCATGTGCACCGGCCTATCACCCAACAGGTGCTAGGCACTCACCTAAGGCAGGCTGTGGGCGTCTGAGTCTCTCCTTTATGTGAGTTTAGTGGGAAACACCATCTATGATAGGAACTTAAGGAGAGTGAGTGGAAATGAGACATGCAATCATCATAGAGCTCAGAAATGATTCTAGACCAATGTAGTCATTCCAGACAGAAAGATACTTAACAGATTATAGGACTAAACCAAAACAGAAAGGAAAATTCATAAGGATTCATAATCATCTCCATAAATGTATACACGAAACATAACTATGAAGATAATGTATGGACCATAATCATTAATGATCATATTCAAATAAGTTGGTAACCTCATTACATCCATTAGATCCATTACAAAACATCACAGTATGACAGGATGAAATCATACATCATAATTGGATTTACATCCCTTAGCTCTTAAAAATAAAATTTACAATCCCAAGCCCCTTAATGCATCCTTCTCCTATATTTTATATACCCAACCCAATACAACTCCTCACAGTGTTTCTGTAGAGCTCCGCTCTCTATTGATAAAAATCTCTTCTCTTCTGTGGGATCTTGTATTTTTAGGCCTCTTGAACTGCCAACCCACCTTTTTGTGGCTTCAGATCTGGTGCCAAGTGTCCCAATGTGGTCCTCCATGGGAGCATGCTACTCCAGGCCTGAGTTCTCCACTCCTTGCCATGATGGTCTTCTAGAATCTTCCAATGTAGGGAATATTCCTTCCTAGGCCTACCTGTTGCCAGGCTAGCTCCTTATCCATTCATCATGCACAGGCAGGTCACATTTTTCTCTTGTCCTGCCCAATTTTCCAAATACGGTTTAGTCCCAAGAACTTGTTCTTTCAACACGTATCATAGGTTCTTCTAAAACCCTCCTAGAACCTTGCTTTACGCGCCTTCTCCTTACGTGCCCACCCTTCAACTTAGGCCTTTCGTGCTCATGTGCCTTTTTGTACTTAGTCAATATTTTAGGGGCTCAAATTCACCCCACACTTTACTTGTTCTCTGCCCTCGAGAAACCTTATTCAAAGAAAAAAAAAAATTACTATCGACTTAACGTCTAGGGAAAAGAACAAGGGAATGAAGAATTGGGAAAGATGAAAGAATGGGGAAGTGTTGTTATTACTGCAACAAGAGAGGAAAATGTATTTGCATGTCAGCCTCTAACCTTTTTTCAGGCATTGAATTCATATTGCGCTCTCTGGAAGAGGTCATTGACTAGGGTTCTTACCTCCTCAAAACCTAGTTCATCTCCTCGAGTGTTCATTATTTCACCAATTCCTTCCAGTTCCTTTCCCACGTCCTCAAGCACATCCATCCTTCTTGTAATTTGTGGGTACAACTCCTTCAACCAGTGTTTAATTGAACCTCGTAAGGCTTCATTAGCTTTTGAATTCTTCTCAACCTCGACTGGATCCTCTCCCACTTCACTATATTTCCTTTGTTATTTTCTTGGAATTCCCTTGAGCTCTACCTCATGAGTGGTGACCAGAATACTCACACTCTATCTCTATCTACACAATTATCATACGTGGTCTCAATAGTATGGGGTAGAAATTTTTGCATCAGCAAGAACTTTTTTGTACTCAGAAATGATTGCTACAACCTTCAATTTGTCCTCCTTTTCTAGGCATGCTACTAATTATTTTGGGGATTCTAAGGCCAGAGGTTACCTCTCCATGTTGAGGATGCATGTCAATTCCTCAAGGCACTCCAGGGTAGATCCATAGTTTTGTGCGGGTGGAGTTAGATCTGGATGCTTCAACATAATGGCATTTGTGATGGATTCTACCTTCTTATACACCTCGTGTACCTTTACCTTCTCATCCCTTAAATCATGCTTTAGTTGGGTGCTGAACAACTCTTCTTGCTTTAGATCTTTTGTTCTCCCAGCTAGCTCTTCTTCTTTCTTTTCTAGTTCAACATCTAGAAATTTAACTTTGTCATTTCTCATAAAAATTATAGCTTCTACCTCAACTGAAACTTTGTTGAGCATTTTACAGATCTTCTCATACGAAAGCTACTAGTAATTCACCAAGGGGTTGTCTCCTTTTGCTCCAGCACTATTATTATTTCCCCTTATCTTACTTCAAATTCTAGCTCATCTAAATGGGACTTAAATGCCCATGAGATAATTTTTCTCATCTGAGGGTATGAACCTTCTTCATCAAATGATTTCATTTTCAAGAGTTTATATTTTGGTAGTGTGATTTGGAAGTGCACACGCAACACCTTGTTTGGATCAATAATATATCTCATTCTTGGTTTCTAGATCTCCATGCAATTTCCTCCGGTGTGCGTGCCCTTAGGAACAATTATAGTTAAACTGGGGCCTACAGTTATGTCGTGATCTTTCCCAACACTTCTTTTTCTTTTTTCATTATCAACTCAACGCTACTCTCCAACTCTTTCACCACTAAGGTCTCAATGATCTTCTCCACTTATTTCTTTGCTACTTTGTTTGCTTCATCCTTAGCGAGGCTTGGAGTCCTCTAATTCTTCATGCTGACCTCTTCACCTCCTCCTGGTTTCCCTTCCTTCACACAAAGTGATAGTCATTATTCTCCTCTTTTCCTTCTTCTCCTGATTCGTGCATACTGAAAACAATTGGTTCTTGGTCTCCTCCAGGTTCATCTTCTTCATCATCATCCCTCTCATCCCTGTAGTTCTCCAAGCTCTCGGTGTCCTCTGAATCCACCTCCTCCATTACCTTTTGTTTCTTCCTAACTGGGGATTCCAGTATAGAAGATTCTTTCTCTTCCTCCCTCTCCAATGAATCCTTAGCTATGGGATTTTCTGGCTCTAGTGTCTTTTCCTTGACTGGAGACTTTTTCCTGCGCGAGTAAATACTTGTTCTAGCACTTTTTCTCGGGGTGCCCACCATTTGTGTACCTTGGAAACTTGGTGCTTTTTTCTTTATCTCTTCCATCTCCTTTTTCTTGCACGTGGTCTTCTTTCTACCTCTTGGGTCTTTAAGTATAGATACCACATTTTCAAGATAAGTGCCCTTCTTAAACTTGGGCCTTATGTGAAGGTATACACATGCTGCAGACCTCCCTGTAATAGGCAAATTCAGCAGTTTCATCATCTAAAATTTGTGTGATTCATACTTTTCCATGTACACACACTTTTTGGGGTAGACCAAAGTCCTGTGCATCTCCCTGTGGTCCCAATCCACATTTCCAAGGTCAAAATTCAGCTTCTTGGATTCCTTGAATTTGTTTACTCCTATCTGGAAGTACTGAGTGGTGAAGGAAAATGGAAGTTTACACCATAGGCTCATGTTATCATCAACCAACTCAAATCTATCAATGCAGAAGTGTTGGTATACTGTGAATTCAGCTTCTCCCTCTGTGAGCGCTGACAGTTGTTTTGGGATCCTCCACTCTACCACGAATGCATTTCTCAAATGCATATACCACTTTTCAAGATGCGCCTAGTGAAAAGTCGTCATGCTATCGCACATGTATTTGAATCTCTTTGTGGGCGAGGGGTGTTCCTCTGGGTACTCCCAAACAAACTTATCTATCGTATCTGACACTATGATCTTTGAAAAACACAATAGTCAAGAGGACATTGACAAAAAGAATATTTTCACCTTCCTGCGCACTGTTGATGATCTCATTCATGTTGTACATAGACAAGTTATAGATGGTGCCTTCTGATATCCTTCTACAAACATTGAGCTATGAATTTTTCACTTACATCCACCTCTCTTGGTCATTAATTTTGGTTACCAGGCAAGCGGTCATTCTCATTACTGAGTCTTGGCTATCCGTAATATCAAAGTACCTTGACCACTTCTTGTATGCATATGCGGTGATGGTTTCTTTGATGGCTTCTTTGTTGCATAGGTCATCCTCTATAATTTCTCCTTCATAGATGAGACCTGTTAATTTTGAAATCAGATGAGAAGTTATGCGCATCTTACACCCTGCGAAGTGAAAGTGGTCTTCATGTATGTGTGACATCAGACACTGATAGAGGGGCTCAGGCTTCCCAAAGTAGGGAAACTCATAGAGTTGCAAAAAACCCACCTCCTCCAACTTCACTTTTACTTCATCGCTATAAATGGGTAACCCTTTTGGTGTTTTCTTAATTTTCAGGCACACTAACTCCACCGTTGTTTCTTTTCTAGTTACATTTATGCGATGGTTATAATCACTTATTGTCATTTTTATTAAATGGGACTCCCACTCCTTTCCAAGAAAAACCCCATTTGGGTATTGCATTTTTGCATACCATTCTTCATTGGTACTTGCGGTAGTTTCTTGTTGTTTTCTCTTGCCCTTGCCTTTTCCCTTCTTAGGTGTTATAGCTATTTTCTTGGGTGTCATTGTGTAGGTTATCTTTGCACTTCAACTTCTCTTGCTATGCTTCTCTACCCTTTCCAATCTTATATCTCAAACTTGTGAAGAAAATCCTTTTTCAACCCATACCCTAGCTACCAAACCCTAACTTGAATAGCCCTTTCAAAAGATGGTGCTTCTCCACAACTCTATCTATGCCCGTGAACTAGTTCCCTCATAGTTTTTAGATCTAAACTAGTCACTCACGGTTAAATTTTTCCAATTTTTCTTCACACATATCAACTTTGGAAACCCTAGTTCACAAAATCTCTTCCTTCTTCATATTTGAAATGTAAATAATGAAATGTCCAACCTTCTATTTATAGTTTTTCTCACTTTTTAACATTAAATGCTACCTCACCTACCACCATACTTCAGCACTTAATGAATTTTTTTCAACAAAACCTGACTTTAGTGCCTTAACTCATGCACCCAACCTTATGCGAACAATCCCCCAACCTTCTGGCGTGTAATCAATCCATATTGACAGGAGACTCTTGCACGCGCATCACCAGCACCAAAGGTACTTCCGTTGTGATTTTTTTCTCTCGCCTACCTCATGTTGCTTTTGCACTTCTTCCTCTCTTGTACTTGGATCCACAATGTAGCCTTACCCTGACACCAACCATCCTTTTTCACCTTTCCTTCCATGCACTTCCTTCCCCAGGGCCATCCAACTAGGATTTCCAATGAAATACCTCCCGGCGATTCACACTTTGATTTTTCTTCCATCTAACTCCACCCCACACTAAAATGATGTGCGGTCCTCTGCGCATTCACATCCTTCAAAAAGTAAGGAGGTTACCGACACCCAAGGAAAAAAACAAAAAAAAATGAGAAAGGGAAACACAAGAAAAGAAAAAAATGCACTAAAGGGAATCCTAAATTATCTAGAAACACTGCCTTATTTACAAACACCAAGAAGACTTATTTATAGTAGGGCTTCAACCTACTCCCATTGAAGTGCATTGGTAATCTTGTCCCATCCAGTGCTTGTATCTGGCATGTTCCTGAGTCAAGAATGTACGAGATGATGTAGGGACCCAACCAATGCACCTTCAACTTCCCAGGATAAAATTGAATCATATAGTAAGACCATCTGGCCAACCTCAAAATTCTTGTTCTTAATGTGACAATTGTGTCATGCCTTTTGTTTTAATTTTTTAGTTGTCTGGATGCACTTGGCTAATGATTGCCTCTCATCAAATTGCATTAATTTGTCTATTCTTTCCTCTAGTGCTTGTTCATCATCTAATCCTCCTGCACACGCTATACGTAGTGAAGGAAACATAAATTCAACTAGTAGGATAACCTCTATGCCAAACACCAATTGAAATGGTGTGGCCTTATTCAATCTCTTGTAGTTTTTCCTATATGCCCCAAGAATGGTTGATAATTTTTCATCCCAATCCTATCAACCAACATCACAGATATTAGTCAACGTGTGACTAAGTATTTTATTAAACACCTCAACAATTCCATTTTCTTGAGGGTGATAGGGAGTAGTTTTGTGATGGGCCACCATGAATTCTGATAATAGAATATTGACCGTTTCATTGAGGAAGTGCGTACCTCTATCACTTATCAAGCTCAATGGGCATTCATACCTGCTGATTATGTTTTCCCATAAAAATCTAGCAGCTGTAGTTGCTGTACAATCCTTCATAGGCACCGCCTCTGCCCACCTTGTCAAATAATCAGTGCAAGTGAGGATATACCGCGAGAACCAGTCCTTCGCACTGTTGGAAAGATTGGTCTGACAAAGTCGATATCCCACTTCTTAAATGGTTCTGCACTGGCTATTGGTCGCAAGGGAATTTCATCCCTTTTTCCAGGTTTTCTAAGGTGCTGGAAATGGTCACAGGCCTTACAAAACTCAATGCAATCTTGATAGATGGTCTCCCAAAAAAGCCCTATGAGTAAAATCTTCCAGGTGGTTTCATTTCTTGCATAGTGTCTGTACGACAGAAAAGTGACATGTGAGGATGATAATCTACAAGTGACCTTCCCCATACCCGACCTCTCGAGGTCATGCCAAGATAGCCAGTGGTTTGTAATGTGGGTGACTTAGATGAAGCCACAGTTGGGATTATGGCCAATTTTCTATGATAGACAAAGCTACAGGAGAGGATGAGAATCGGAAAGGAACTTTCCTATGGCTAACCATGGGAGGATTAGTGACTAAGATCTGGTAGTGTGATCTCCTGGTAGCTGAAATGACAAAGGGGAGATTTAGAGGCTATGAGAAGGTAGCGTAAATTCCCTAGTGGTTTATCCTCCTAATTAGAATTTAAGCGTTTAATCTAGTTTGAAAACTCTGAATTAAATTATATTGAAAAATAAAAATTTATACTACTGCTGAAAGGGAAACTAATCTAAACAAAATAAAAGATTAAAATATTATAATTACAAATAACTTACTAAACTGCTTTTAAACTAAAACTAAACAAGCGAGATAACCCGATGTGGTTATTCACCTGTGCAGATGTGTGAATCTAGATAAAAGACAACTAATTAACTTAATTGAAAACCTTCAATCCTACCTCAGAAGTGAGGAACAAATCATAGTTTCTCAGAAACTATCATTCCCCACAGCTTCCCTAGCAATATTGAAAGTGAGCTTAATTGAAATAAAATGATTCACTACTCTATTTGATATATTGAAATTAGAACTTTGATAGCTCAAACCTGGAATTTATAGAACACTGGTAAATCCAGTTGTGTGTGACTTTGTCCCCTCAGTGTGATCTCCTCATTCCTTTGTGTTCTCGTGAATCCAGAAAGTGTGTATATGATAGTATCAACAAAAGATGGTATTCGAACAATGGCAGCTTTAGATATAGACCAAATATAATGTGAGTAGGAGAGGGATAGCGCAAGTGAACAGAGCTTGAATATGCAATTCCTAGCGGGATTTATTGCGGGAATACATCACAAGTGTACCAAGAGTTTCAGAAACTATCCTTGTGACAAAACAAAACCTGCAACTTCAATGGATTCTAGTCTAGAAATGAAGCTATTTTATGCTAAACTGATTGTATGGAGCAGCAATGGAACAAGACTGAAACAAGAAGATTATATGACCTCTAAAAGACCAACAATGGAAGAAAAACATGAAATTGATAGAATCCTAAACAAGAAATTGGAAGACTTAATAAGAGAATTGAGAAGATGAGGGGACATTTTCTTAAAAACAAGATGGCTATTTATAACCAATGCATTTACCAAAGGGTAACTCCCATTTGATCTCTTTTACTATAAACAAAGGAAAAACACTATTCCCAGGGAGCAAAAAAAATTAATACAAGCCAAAGTGGTTGAAGAAAGTGTGTAAAACTCAAGATTTACATTTGACATGATCGTCGGAGGAATCTAGAAAATGTGAAAAAAACTACTGCCATGTGCAGGGCGGCAATTACGGGACCGCCACCCTGTCCTGGGTGGCGGTCACGGGACTGCCGCCCATGCAAGGCAGAGATTCCATCACTAAAGACAAAAATGTAAGAAGAAGGGGGGAAAAAGGGTAGAACAAAGCATGCGGAGGCTGAGTGGGGCATGGGGGATACAAGCGTATACTTGGCGAGCCTTTCTAGATTCCGAACACCTTATAAGGAGACCTGTATCATCATTGGGGAATGTGTAACATCGTTCCGGCAGTGCAGTACCCTACAATTTCGGGTACGTACATATTGCCCCCTTAGAGAAGCATCTTAGCCATGAAGAGGCGTAAAATGGTGGATCCGAGTATGGTGGTCCCAAAATGGGAAGTTAGGAGTTATACCTGACATGCCCGTGTGCTGGAAAGTTGCCATCCAAGATCCTGCTACCTGTAAAATGAAAAAAAGGGACTCAAGTGCAGATAGATAGAGTAAACTAAGAAATAAGGCTGAATTGATATGAAAAGAGGACTTACCATCTACGCGGGGTTTAGAACTTACCTCCATCAACGCTCCGACCCTGCAAAAGACATTCAAAATCAATTTTAGAAAGCTATATATATATAATGAAGTCATTTTACTATTCATTTATGTGGATTAATTTGATAGTTTTTGAGCTCTGGGACCCACAGTGACGGTTTCCGATGAGAGTACAGTCAAAACGTTCATGGCGAGATAGCGATCATTCCTCCGAGAGTGGAACATCAACCCGCGAAGTCCAAGCCATGCATAGAAATCCACGTGGTGAACAAGGTGGGGGTGGTTATGCCCAAGTGGTCCCATGACCACCTAAAATGCGTGAAAAGGCTTAGTTAAGCCTCAAACAATATCCCCCACTGCCACATATGGGACTTTATCCCATTAAAAATTTCGCGCTAAAAATTTGGGATTTAATCCCATTAAACATGCTAATCTGCCACTATGGGGAATATTATTCCAATTTTCATGTACGGGATTAGGCTAATATTAGCCTAAGGATGATATGAAAATGCATATTTTAAGGGCCCTAAATTTGTATAAATAGGGAACCTATGTTATTGTAATACACACAACTTGGAAACTCGAAGCAAGAGCTTGAGAAATATTTCCTGAGTGAGCAGAGGAGCGTTTATTTTATAAGACCTATTTTATTAGGCTATTATAAAGTTTTGAAGACCTAAAAAAACTGAACAAGAGAATTGAGAGGATGAGGGGCCATTTTCTTGAAAACAAGCTGGCTATTTATAACCAATGCATTTACCAGTGGGTAACTCCCATTTGATCTCTTTTACTATAAAAAAAGGAAAAACACTATTCATAGGGAGCAGAAAACATTAATGCAAGCCAAAGTGGTTGAAGAAAGCATGTAAATTTGAAGATTTACGTTTGATGTGATCGTCGAAGGAATTTAGAAAACGCGAACAAAACCACTGCCCTGTGTAGGGCGGCGGTTCTGTCACTAAAGACTAAACGCAAGAAGAAAGGGGGAAAAAGGGAAAAACCAAGCATGCAGAGGCTAAGCGGGGCATGCAGGATACAAGCGTATACATGGCAAGCCTTTCTGGATTCCAAACACCTTGTAAAGAGATATGTATTATCATTGGGGCATGTGTAACATCGTTCTGGTAGTGTAATTTCAGGTACGTACATATTGCCCCCTTGGAGAATCGTCTTAGCCATGGAGAGGCATAAAATGGTGAATCCAAGTATGGCGGTCCCGAAATGGGGAGTTAGGAGCTATACCTAACACGCCCGTGTGCTGGAAAGTCGCTATCCAAGATCCCACTACCTGTAAAAATGAAAAAGGGGACTCAAGTGTAGATAGATAAAATAAATTGAGAAATAAGACTGAATTGATATGAGAATAGGACTTACCATCTACGCAGGGTTTAGAACTTACCTCCGTTGGCGCTCTGTCCCTGTGAAAGACATTCAAAATCAAATTAAGAGGTCTATTTATATAAAACGAGGTCATTTTACTATTCATTTACGTAGATTGATTTGATAGTTTTTGAGCTTTGGGACACAAGGTGACGGTTTTTGACGAGAGTGTAGTCAAAACATTCGTGGTGAGATAACGATCATGCCTCCGAGAGAGAAACATCAACCCGCGAAGTCTCAAGTCAGTTCTTCTCGATTTATTGCTTTTAAACCTAAAATGTGAAAATGATGAAATCTTTTGCTTGGGGGGATCATTTTTGAAAATGTTAGCTTTAAACATGTTTCTAGGGGGGCGTCCATAGGGTAGGTTTCTTTTTTTGTTAAAAAGGTGTTTTTGCTTGTTTTTGCTTATTTTTAGGGCTTACGAGCCGTTTAAGTTTGTGGGACAGGACCGCCGCCCTATGCAGGGTGACGGCTACAGAACCGCCGCTCTGCACAGGGCGGCGTTCTGTGACATAGTGGAAAAACAATGCTTTACCTTATCTGTTTTTGCATTTTTTACACTTTCACATTTTTTTAGTAGTCTTTTTAATTGGGATTTGATACTAACTCACTTCTTTTTGTGTTTTGGGTGTATGCAGAAGAAGGAGTATATTAGATGGAGTCGAGAGAGGGAGTGTGATTTGCTCCCAGTAGTGTTAGAGGCACTCTCCCAGGAAGAGCGGGATACTCTCCAGAGGGCTGGTATATAGAGGATTGCACAAGTTCCTCATGTTACACCTACTAGTCACATAATGTGTGACTTGTTCTCATATTGGGATGCGGATCAGAACACCTTCTGATTTCCAGGAGTTAGGGGTGATTTGTCCATCACCCTGGAGGATGTTTACCATATACTGGGGGTTCTGATCCTTGGGCGGCAGTTGTCTCTTAAGACAACAATATCTAGATCACAGGTGGTTCAGTGGGCCACCTATATGGGAGATGTGGTTATATCGATGGGATCGAAGAAGGGCGTGAGGATCCGCTTTATTATTGAGTCAGACATTCCCTTGCTCTGCAAGGCCATCATGGGCATCCTTGCATCAAGACTAAGTGGGGATAAGGGAGGGGACACCCTCTTATATTGTTGGGCCCCCATTATTGCACAGATTGAGGGCCATGGACGTGTCTACGCTTAGGGAGCAGATATCCTCAGGACTACCTATCATGATTTATACAGGGTAGTCTAATTACAGGGACCGTCACTGAGCCACCCGACTCTTTTCATGAGTTAGGTGTATGACCATATCACCCATATGGGGGAGGTTTAGAGGTGGAGGATCCCGGGGCCGTCAGAGCAACGAGGTGGACGGGGATGATAGTTCTTAGAGCACCCCACTAGCTAGTGGCCTCCATGACCACTGCAGACATGGAGGCCACTCCTTAATAGGCCATGACAGGGGTATGGGGAGAGGAGACCATTATATTGATTTCCTGTCAGACTACTAGCTAGTTGATAGACAGGGCGGGGAAGCTGGAGATTCACCCCTTTGACAGAGTACCACAGTAGTTCAGCCTCCCCTATAGTGACATGCTTCCTTTGGCGGTGCCAGTGTATAGATCTATCCGTGAGGCTCAGGGAGGTCCTAGAGGCCGGGGTTGGACCATTTTTACTCTAGGTGTTCCTATTGCAGCCAAGAGGGTGGTACATGCTCGAGGGAGAGTCGATGCTCCTTAGGAACCCTTACTTCGGATTGCCGCCGGTCCCACCCATAGAAATGATGAGCCCATTGATGTGGAATTTGAGTCTGAGGAGTTCCCTGGGGGAGAGACTGAGAAGGAGACAGAGGAGATGGAGATCAATGAGTTGGGTGGGGGGGATGATAGTGATCCCGAGTGGTATGATACCCAAGATATCCTATAGGCCGAGAGGGCGGAGCGGAGCGCAGAGAGGGTGAATCTGGTTTCAGAGGAGTTACTCTCTCGGGACCTAGGTGGAGATGGCGAGTCTGTTGCAGGCCATCACATTTCCCCAGATGTGGGAGAGGGACACCAGTCAACAGTAACATCAGTGGTGGGTGCGGATCCTAGAGATCCTTCTTAGAGGCCTATCGATCTGAGCGAGTTTCCACTCTTCTCTTGACATTTGTTTTAGTTAGAATTGTCTTAGTTGTTATTTCTTTTTGTTTTGTCTACTCTTGGTTTTATCTTTGATCATTTTCTAACTTGTTTTGTCCTTTTTTTTCAGTGACTGCTGATGAGTGGTGAGATTTTATTCACCAATTATGCACTGATATCTTGCTACTCCCCTCAGTGAAGACTCGTGCCGAGCTTTCCGTGGACGTGGGGGAGCCTTCAGCAGCTGGTAGGCAGTCTGTCTGGCATGCAGCAAAGATCATGAATTCTCTACACGCTGAGGTAGCTAGATATAGGATGGCTGAGCGCTTGATGAGGAGGAGTCATTCTCATAGTGAGACGGTAGCTACGGGTCGTGACCATGAGCCCTCAGTGCATTCAGAGTTCCGGCATAGCCGGACTCCTAAGCGTGGTTGCACACCCTCTGATGGATCCCATAGGGATTGAGAGACCATCTTTATAGCTTTGTGTCAGACATCTATATGAGTGCTTTTGTACTTTTTGGGCTCATTGAGTGTTTTGACCATGCCTAGTGTATGATGGCATTATATATGAAACTTGAATTGTATATATATGTGTGTATATCTTTTTGGATCCAGAATCTTGGTGCCTAGAACTTTGTGACTCATTTCCACATGTGTACTTAGATGTTTTTAGAATATTTGTTTTTCATGTTTTCAGAATGTGTGTAATGGATAGCAAATGATAGTAAACAGAGTGTTTTACTTTGTACGTTTGTTGTAATGCTGATATGAGATGATACTAACATATGGTAGTGCAGAAAATTTGAACTCTTTGGGAAACGTTTGTAATTTCTTCTTATGTTGGAAAAACGTGATGAATGCATAGTGATAAAGAGATGAACCTGCCCCAATCCCAATTCCACACAACTAGTAAGATGTGAGGGATCAACACCAAGAGTTAGGAAGGGCACAAGTTGTATGAGTTAGACTGAATGGAATGATGAGAGACAAACAAAATAGTAACAGAAACCAAATTTGGACCCACACACCTAACCTACTCAGAACTACTACCACACTTAGGAAGCCACTTACTTTCAAGTTTATCTAGACTTAGATTCATAAATGGAAACTTGGTTGAAAAAATCTGGTTTTGAGGATTTGATCTCTTTGGAATTAGGATATTTGTTTTCTCTTAAGAGAGGTAGATTTGTGTTTTTAGCATACCAAGATTTGTTAATTTGTGTGACAGGATCCCCCACACCCTACCTCATGCCACTAGTAAGAAGCATGGGTTTATCACCAAAGGTAGGGTATAGGCGAGTAAGGGCACTTCTTTCCTTTCCCAACCTCACACCACTAGTAACAGATGTGGGCTTATCACCGAATGTTGATGGGGCAAAGAAGTGAGTAAAATAAAATATTTTGTTTGCTTGTTGTTTTTGATTTCATTTGATTTTGACATTTCTGATCTATGAATTTGGGATATCTTTTCGTTCAAAGAGATTTAAGAGGGATAGATGTGACACCAAGAAGCTTCTAGAATAGACAGTAGGCAAGGACAGCCTTACCTCTTAGAAAGAAAGATCAGAGCCAAGTATGTCGGCCTTGGTATGGTTTTCGTCCATGTTTTTCTATCAAACTTGATGAGAAGGTTTGAAAATAGTTGATGATGTTTGAGAATATGTGATTTGAATGCTTTTGCCAATACTTTCATAAATTTGTAATAGATTTTTTTAAGAGTAAGCTCCTAGACTACCATTTTTACGAAATGAGTGGATAGAATGAAACAACTAAAAGAATAATGCAATGTAGGTAGCTATAATGTACAAGTCATGATTTTGATGTTTTATGCGTAAAACCGCTTGAGATGTAAGGAATTGATAGTTTCACCGAATTCCTCACCTTCTAGCATGCATAAAAGATATGCACCATTTCTATAGTCCTTCATGACTCGGTATGGGCCTAACCACTTGGGCCGGAACTTCCTTCCCTTGTTGGTTTACTTATCGATCTGGATGTCTAGTCTCAGAACTAAATCTCCTTCATATATTTCTCACTCATAGAAATTTTTATTATATTGCTGGCACATCCGGTCAGCATAGGCTCTATGCCGTTGTTCGGTGTTTAAATTGGCCTCGTCAAGGCTTTTCAGCTGAGAGAGGCGTGCCTCCCTGTAAGCTTCTTCGTCTAAAATCCATTGTAATGAGATACAGAGATTGGGTATTTCAACCTCAAGCAGGAGAATTGCTTCTGCTCTAAATACCAGCGAGAAAGGAGTTGCTCCTGTTGGTGTTCTTATTGAGGTTCGATGGGCCCATAAGGTCGGATATAGTTTTAAATGCCAATCTCACTTGTTCTCCTTGACCGTTTTGAGGAGAATAGCTCTTAACGTTTTGTTTGTCACTTCGGCTTGCCCATTGGCTTGAGGATAGTAAAGAGAGGCTGTGTGATGGTTTATTTTGAATTTGCTACATAATTCATGGACTTCCTCATTTTTAAAGGACGTGCCATTATCTAAGATAATGACTTTTGGGACACCATACCTGCAAATGATTTGATTCAGAATGAATTTGGCAATTACCGAACCTAGTATGGTGGTGAGAGGCATGGCCTCCACCCATTTGGTAAAATATTCCGTGGCTGTAATTATAAAATTATGGCCATCAGTTGATGAGGGAGAGAATTTCCCTATCAAGTCCAGCCCCCACGTGGATAAGGGCCACGGGGTCACTATTGGTTGTAAGGATTGTGCTGGCATGTGAATCTTGTGAGAGAATTCTTGGCATTTTTGGCAGTTACGTACAAATTCCATTGCGTCATGCTTGAGAGTGGGCCAAAAATAGCCCATCTGATGTATTTTGTGAGAAGTGGCGTGATGCCTAAGTGGCCTCCACATATCCCACTATGAGATTCATGAAGAATCGTCTTGGATTCATCTATGTCGACACATCTTAGAAGCATGCCGTCGAAGGCTTTACAATAGAGTTACTGGTCTAAAACAACATATTTAGTGGTAATAATGCGTAACCACCTTCTTTTTTGTGATGTGGCACCTTCCGGGTATGTACGGTCCATGATAAAATTGATGATATCAGTATACCAGGGACACATAGAAATGGGGGGCCTGGTTTCAACGAAGTATACACACTCATCGGGAAAGTCTAGATTTACCAGCTCGCCTCCATCTAGTGGATTGTTAGCTAACCAGTCTATAATGATTTTCCCTTAATGGATTTCTGGTTCACAAATGTTAACTCAAATTCTCCCATTAAGGTTATGAAACTCCCAGCCTTTTTAGATAAAGATCCTTGTGTGAGAAATGTTCGTAAATGGTCTGTCTTTACAATGACCCTTGTTTCTTGGTTTAACATGTAATGTCTTAAACGTTTTGTTGTAAAGACAATGGCTAGGCATTATCTCTCTGCCTGTGTGTAGCGTGTTTCATAATTGAGCAAAATCTGGCTGATGAAATAGATTGCACGCTCTCATTTATCATTGTCTTCTTGAGCCAACATGCAGGCTAACAAGACATGAGTGGCTCGTGAGTATAGGATCAAAGGGTGGTCTAGCTTGGGAGGCATTAGCATGGGTGGAGACAACAAGAAGCATTTAACTTCTTCGAAGGCCTCGTTGCACTCTTCATTCCAATCAACGCTATAATCTTTCTTCAATAGATTTTTGATTGGATGAATGACGAAACTTAAATCTAGGATGAACCTTCGGATTGCACCGAGTTTCCCAAGAAATGACCTGATTCCAGACTCATCCAATGGTGGAATCATCTCGAGAACAACCCATATTTTTTCTAGATCAACATCAATCCCTTGTGAAGATATAATGTAGCCCAGAATTTTGCCTCCTGTCACACCAAACACGCACTTCTCTGGGTTTAATGTGACACCATATTCAATTAGTTGTGAGAGGATGATACATAACACTTCCGGATGATCACAACATTTCTTGGCCTTGGCCAACAAGTCATCCACAATTTTATGGAGAAGATCATGAAATATGTAAGTCATTTCCCATTGATACGTAGTGCTGGCATTCTTAAGACCAAATAGCATGACATCGTAGCAATAAGTTCCCTAGGGAGTTATGAATGTAGTTTTTGCTCGATCCTGTTCAAATATTTTAATCTGATTATACCTTGAGAATCCATCATTGAGGGATAGTAGTTCAAATAAAGTTTTTGTATCAACGATAACATCAATGGATGGTAATGGGAAGTCATCCTTGGGACAAGCTTTGTTAATATCCCAAAAATCTATGCAAATGCATATCTTCCCATTCTTTTTGAGGACGGGAATGATATTAGATACCCATTGTGAATAGTCAATGGGCTTGATGAATCCCACTTGGAGAAGTTTTATTACTTCTTCTTTTACCATGAGAGCCACTTTTGGCTTCATTGGTCTTGACTTCTGTTTAATTGGTTTCACATCTAGTTTAGTGAAAAGATTATGTACTGCGACTTGTGGTGTAATTCCTGTCATTTCTTTATAATTAAATGTGAAAGCTTTTTGATGTTCTTTGAGGATTTGGGTATGTATTTCTATCTCCTCCAGAGTTAACGAAGATCCCAACTTCAAAATATTTGGTTCTTCCTCCGTTACAATGTTTATGTCAATGGTTTCTTCTATTAAGGAAGCGTTACCTTCTTCAAATTCAGGTGGGGCTGGAGGTAGCTCCAAAATTTCTCCATTTTATATCTCGTAGATATCGAGATCCTTCTGTGGAGGAGACTCTACCATGGGATTTCCAAAATAAAAAGAGGAATGTGGTATCAGGGAATGATCAACTATACGGTGAGAAAGATGTAGCTTCGCATAGGCATTTAGATATTTGAGAGTGAATCTATCATCATCAAAGTGATCTATGATAGAAAAATCATCCTCAACTTCTCCATGAGTTAGGAGTGAGTTTGTTGGTATTTTACGTACTAATGGTTTGGTACGAAGTGATACTGTGAAATTTGTATCCTCCAACTCACTATTTGGGGTGAAAAGGGAGGTTGAGGTTACTATTGAGTCTACGAGAAGGTTCTTCTCTCGTGGGATTGCTTCAATTGATATGAAGTTAAACCCCTTGCTTAGATCTAAGACTGCTGTTTTATAGAGTTGTAAGTGTTCAACTCTAGTTTTGTATACCTCGGAGACTTGGTTTGTAACTAGTTGCGAGTCTCCTAACACTCTAATGTTATCGACACCCATTCTTTTGGCTATAATGAGGCCAAGGAGGAGAGCTTCATACTCAGACCCATTGTTTGTGTTGGTGTGTGTATTTTCCACATCATTAGGTGGGTCATCTCACTTAGGTGAGATCGTAGGTCCACATGTCATTTAGGGGTCATTATGAGATTCCCTTACCCGTTAGTGCGTCAGCATGTCAGTGCATCAGTGCATCATATGTGTCATTGGGAGTTACACTTCTATTCTGGGAATGTAACTCCCCCTCTCTACTTGAGTTTTCATGATTGCAGCACTGTGGGTTACTCAGCACCTCCTATATGTACACCCCATTTGATCTATGAGATAGAGGAGAGTTTTATGTCTTAACCAGGTTCTGCCCGTGTTTCAAATATTTGCATGCACATTCGGTTGATGCTCACTCCTCCCGAGATATCTTCACGCTACCGTTCGCATGTCCGTTGATGTGCACGTCGTCCCTCGTGATCCTCGCTTGCGTGTTTTCAAACCCTCTTTCATGGTATAAGAGCGGATCTTGTGGATCCGTGCACTCATCGGTGTTTTTGTGTGTGTTTTCCAGCTTCCGACGTGATATTCAGATTTCATGCATGTGTCGTAATGGAAATTCCGATTGTGCTTTACTTGCACTGATTCGGGTGTTTTATACCTCTGTTGGTTCGTGGGTTGGCTTGAGGTTACTTGTGCTTGGTTTTTATGCCTATTTGACTCGTTTGCATTGGTGAACTCACTACTCGAGCACGTTTTTAGATCCGAAGGCTCTTTTTTGGTTTTCTCGTGCATTAATTTTGCATGCGTTACCTCTCGCATCAAATCTCTGTGCTTTTTTTTAGCACTCTTCGTGCTGGTTTCACACGTATGTGGGCTCAACTTGCTACGTGTTCCTGCATGCTTGGATTCACCATTGGCTTCTATGGTTACGTGCTAATCCAATATACAGTTTTCTCGTGCCTCTATGTTTACTCATGACCATTTTCTTTGTCTCATCGTGGGTACTTCGGCTCTTTGCACTTTGTGGATGTTCTTAGGTTGGTTCGTGTCTCATCATGGGGGTTCTTTATGGATCCTTGACCTGCGAGTTTGAAATATGTTCTTTGCATGTCTCACAAGGTTCATGAATCCGCCATTTGGCTCAGCCTTCTGGTTTGGTGCTCAGATCTATTTAATTAGATTCCCATGCTCTTACCTCGACCTGCATTGTTGCACCAACTCGTGCTTTGGTCTTCCCAGCTTGTGTTTCTATTCTTTTCCTGCATTGCTTGACAGCTCGTTTTTTGCAACAGGCTCGGATTGAACTCATTGGCAGTGGCTCAGCCTTTTATTGGGACTGTTGTTTTTGGCTCCTGATCAAACAAACTGTTGTTGAATCCCTCTCAACGTTTTTTGTGCTCTTGGGACGTTGCAGACCTGCGTTTGGAATCCAACAAACTACATTTTTTATTGGAAAACATTTTTTGTTTTTGCTGGCCATTTTTTGGGGCTCTTTTGGCATTTTTTTGGCAGTGAGGATCTCCTTGGACAACAAAAACCTCCCATGTGGATCTCCAGCCCTCTGCTCGAGCCTGCACGCTACCCTTCTTGGCCTTGGCACGTTTTTCCTTCCAACAGCTTCTACAAAACAAAAAAAAATGTTTTTGCTACAAATACGTTGGAAAACGTTTTGAACCCTGGCATTTTTTACTCCAATGGCTCCAAACAGAAGCTCTTGGGCACGTGGCAAGCACCTCCTACCTATATTCTAGTCAACACAACTGTAAAATAGCGGTTACACCAAGTAGAAGTGGGTCGTGGCATCTTCTTGTTGTCCAGCTCCTCCATGTGGCATTGGCCACTTCTAACGTGGGCCCCTCCTCTCCTCCACCTACTTTTTTAATATTTTAGGGTGGTTAAAAAAACAAAACATTTCATTTGACATGTAATATTTTTATTGTAAGGTTGTTTTGACTTGTATTACTTACCCTTCCTACGCTTGTCAAAGACGGAGGGTGAGGTACGGGGTTGGCAGGAGGCTAACCCCCCCTCGCAGTCAAAACAAACCCATGCTAAAATTTTGTGTCATTTCCAACGAGTAGTCACATGACACCATTTGCACCCATTTTAGGAAATTTTTAATGTGTTTGCAGCATTTAGTGTATTTTTCCATCAGTTGTGGGAATCGTTTTAATGCTATAACTTTTAACTCACTGCTCATTTCTAAGCACTTCCTTGGTCAAAGTTGCATGATTTTTTACACACTACGTGATGACATTGCCAATTTTTTAAACGCACTACTTTTATAAAGTTCTGCATTCTTGGGGTGTTGATTGTACTCTTGGGCCTACACACACAGACACATTATCGGCCAAGTCCGAAGTCTTGCTTTTGTGCATCTTGCATTTTTCATCATGGAGAGTGCTCTTTCCAGACATGAGCATTGTAGGATTTCTTTATAGCCTCCACCACTTCTCACTAGGAGAGAGAACTATTCAGCCTGACGTGCTTCCATGGAATGTTACTTCGTCCACGAGGGTCTTTCAGCCTTCTTACTTGGGCCAGTTCCTGCACCCACTGATCATAGTCATCTAGAGGACTTCCTCGACACTTGTGACCATGTCTTTGGTCACATGATGATGCATGTCTCTTGTTCTCTTTGGTTTCACGTGGCCAATTCAGATTCACCTCACCGTGTCTGGAGCATTCTTCAGTCCCTCTATAGAGACCCTTCACATACTGCCGCCATTGTTGTTGTTGCTGATTCAGTTGTCTCCTCCATTTCTTTGTGTGATGACAGTTCCACTGACATAGACTTGCTTGGTTCTACTTCTGATGATGAGGATTGTGCATCCAGTTTTAATGTCGAGAGTACTACAGAGGACTCTTCTCCTCTTTCTCTCACTATTCCAGACATTGTTGTCACCCCCCACATCTCATCAGATGTCGAGCAATATCCCACTCAGTCTCACACCATCATTACACCCACCTCCTTTCCACTTTCAGTGTGCGAGGCCCTTTTCACTCCTCTACCTTCATTAGATGACTCATACCTATTAAACATCACTCTTTTTTTTGTTGAGCCCCCTCATTGGGACGAGTATCTGCCTAACCTTAGTCATCTTTTCGCAGAATCCACTTGTGATGCACTACAAGTTCCGCATCCATCTACAGGTGTTTCAGATGAGTTCATCATCTCTGTTGTTGGGAGTGCCCCTTCCGGGAATCATGTCACTTCCACATTTCCAGAGACCTTCATTGATCCACCCTCAGCTTTGGATCCCTTTTCTGTTGTGGAGGATGTTATGTTCCCTTCACATCACATGAAAATCCTTTTTACAGGTGTTCACTCTTCACACTCTGGCATTTTTGCACGCGTGACATTACCTTCGGTTCCTTGGCACTCACTCACAAGACCTATGTCACAATTTTGTGCACCAAACTCAGAGTTCTTCGTGTTGCTGCCTTCAGTTTCCTTTGTGGAGTGGGCAGACTTCCAGCACATCATTTCTGTCCTTTCTAAGGGAAGGCACATAGTTTGTTGTGGGTGGCTTTTCTTCAGTCTAGAGGTAGAGAATCTCGTCATCGACATTCTTCTGGGAGACTTCCTACAGTTACAGCGTTCAGATCCGTCCATGGCATCTTCTGCATTCCTCTCTTCTCTCTTCTTCTTCTTTATGAGAGATTGCCTCTTTGTACATGGGTACCTTTTCAGGCTCGTCTATGGCCGGGACTCATTTTTGGCATCTTTCTTAGATTAAAGAGTGTTTTGTTCTCTTGTGGTGGATGTTTTTCCCACTAGGTTTTCCTTCAATGCTTGGGATCTTTTTCTTGTACATGGGTACCTCATCAGGCTTTGTGCTGGGACCCATTTCTCGTTTCTGACTTGCCACCTCATCCTAAGTTACGATGAAGGGGGGGTGTTGGTGTGTGTATTTTCCACATCATTAGGTGAGTCATCTCACTTAGGTGAGATCGTGGGTCCACATGTCATTTAGGGGTCATTATGAGATTCCCTTACATGTTAGTACGTCATATGCATCATTGGAAGTTATACTTCTATTTTGGGAATGTAGCTTCCCCTCTCTACTCGAGTTGTCATGATTGCAGCATTGGGGTTTACTCAGCACCTCCTATATGTACACCCTATTTGATCTATGAGATAGAGGAGAGTTTTATGGCTTAACCAGGTTCTGCCCGTGTTTCAAATATTTGCATGCAAATTCAGTTGATGCTCGCTCCTCTCGAGATCTCTTCATGCTACCGTTCACACGTCTGCTGATGTGCACGTCGTCCCTCATGATCCTCGCTTGTAGGTGTTTAAACCCTCTTTCAGTTTGTACATTCAAAGTTTAATTTAAAGGTAAAAGGTAGGATCTTTCCCTTAGGTGAAGTAAAGATCACTCCCGCCCTAGCTCCAAAATGACATCTAGCTCCATCGAAGTGGAGATTCCAATAATTTTTTGGAAAAATGGATGTTGGGATATTTTTTGTATCTATTTCTTTTGCTTCGGTTACTTCTACCATAAAAATTTCATCTGATGGAAGAGAAGCAATTCCCAGGGTGTGTCCCATACCCATAGAATCAAATGGTAGGAGAATTGGTAAGTCATTTTCTAGAAACTTGACAATTTTTACGGTAGTCCCTAGCGACACCGTTTTTATAACATTGGTCTCACTTTTGAGTACTGGAACGTCCTCGGCTGGATTTGTAATTTCCAACTCTGTGGTGGGTATCAGCTTTCTTTTGGTTGTGAACTAGTTGGTTTAACAAGCTGATTTGTTGGAAGTTCAAACTCGGAGTGAACACCTGGTCTTTTCTTCAAATCAGCTAGGTTTATATCAAAGGGTTTTGGGTCACCTTGTGCTACAAATATTTTCCCTAAGTGTAGAAATATTATTTCTTGGAATAACGTGGAAGGGATTTCCTTCATGCGGTGAATCCATGGTGACCAAGGATCATATTATAATTGGTTTCCTGATCTATAATATAAAAATTGGTGAGGACCGTCTTGGGTCCTAAAGTGACTGGTAAAACTATGGTTCCAATCAAAGTGGCTTTGAGACTATCATAACCTCTTAGCGTATTTCACGTCGTGGAACAATTCATCTCTCCATATCCTAACTTTTGAAGAAAAGAAAAGGGGACTATATTAACCGCTGCCCCATCACCAACCATTGCACGTTTAACATAATTATTGTAGACCCAAACTTGTAAATGTAAAGTTGGGTCACCTCTTCGTGTAATTTCAGTGTTTGTTGGCATTTTGCTTATATCGAATATAAATTTTGTATCTCTATCTGGTTGCCCCGGAGGATAAATGTCAAAGTCCACATGGTTTACTTGCATTTCCAGAGGGGAGTGATGTTGATTAAATGACCAAGGCCTAACGCTTCTAAGAGGGAAGCTCTGTGGGTGGGAGAGTTTTTTAACAAATCCAAAAAGGAGATGTGAGAGAAGGTTTTAGTTAAATCGTTAATTAAATCGTAGGTGCCTATGGGTTTTACCAATGTTTGTTGGCTGTTGTCTGGTTCCAATGGATAACTTGGAGTTAGTTGAGAAGAATAATCCCATGTTCTTGTTATGGTTTCTACGGGTAGCTTGGTGTCTAACTCTACTAAACCAACTATCTTAGTTTGGGGTCGAGTTCCTAGTTGGGGTGCGACCGGTGGATTTAATGAAGTTGAAGCTTCATGGTGATTGTTTCCTGTCACAACACCCTTGTTTGTTCCGTTATGGCCTAGCCTGTTATTGTTAGAATGGTTTGGGAGTGGATCATTAAAGATCTTGAGGGGTGCGTTTTGAGGGGATATTACCCCTGCATAAGTGTTTGGCGTGGGTACTACAGAATTTGCTAAAAACATATCTATAAAGAGCTGCTTCTGATCTTCTGGCAAGCACTGCATAAATTTATTATATTCATGAAAAGTCCTAGTATCGTGGCCTTGGATATTGTGGAAGCCACAATATAGATTGGGATTATAATTTCGAGGTTGTTGATTTAAGACCTGTTGTGGCCCAAAATTCTGATAAGGTTGCTAGTTGTTAGAGTTAAAATTTTGAGGCTATTGCCTTTGTTTTTTACCCTGATATCCAACTGGGTTTCGATTTGGAATTTGTGTTTGGATTTGTCGTTGTTGTTATTGTTTCCGTGGTGGATGATTAAAATCCACCGTGTTGATTGTTGGAGTAAAATTATTATTTCATTGATTATTAACAGGTGGCGAAATGTTTACAATGTTTTCCCTTTTAACTTGGTCAGTTACTCCATCTGTTGTAACTTTCCGGTTCTTGTTAAGGATCTTGGGTCCTTGATTAGCGTTCCTAGCATTGGGATAGGCTACGGTGTTTTGATTGGGAGTAGTTAATTTACGATTTGTCCCATATGTCTTACGACCATGATCAATCGCTGCTTGGTTGATTCGGAGAGCACTCTCGAGTACTTCATTGTAAGTTATTAGTGGGAACTTCTGGACTTCTTCCTTTATCTCTCTATTGAGATAATTAAGGAATAAATCGCATAGTTCCATTTGATCCATGTTTGGAGCACTTGCTAATGAGTAGAGAACCGTACACCATCTTTGAATAAAATGAGCAGTGGACTCATTATGTTCTTGTTTGATATGCAAGAACTCCCTGATTCCCATTCTTAACAATTTGTTCATGTCGAAAGCTTTGATGAATTTTGACATGAGTTTTTTTAAATGAGTGTATCGAGGCTTCAGGTATTCTGTAATACCAATCAAGGGTGATACCTTCTAAGGTCTTAGGGAATATTTTAGCGACAACCCCGTCCCAAGGGAGTAACTCCTGTATGGCTGTGGCATAGGCCTTAATGTGTGCGATCGGGTATCCTTCCCCTTTGTATTTGGGAAAATCGGGAAGAGGTCTTGGAAGCATAACACTTTGTATGGTGAAGTCTAGGGGTTCTTTCAAATATTCTGAGTAAGTCCCTACTGCGTAGGCCTCAACCATTGATGGTGCTTGTTGAGGGGGTGGAGGTGGTGGTGGCAAGGGTTGTTGATATGACATAGCATATATGTTTGTAGGGACATAAGGGAATCCATGTGGTTTAATGAACATCCCGGGAGAAGAGAACATGTTTCCTTGTGGTGACTTTGAATAAATGTTGAAGTAAGGAGGAGCATTGTTTTGGTATGGGTGTTTTGATGCCAAGCCGAGTGGTGTCATGTTTTCAACTGGAATGGAATTTGAAAATGTGATCCTAGTTGGCATTTGCTGTGAGTAACTATAAGGATTTTGAGGAGGCATGCCTAACGTGCATGTTCCTGTAAGGAGGTTGACCTGACTAGGATGATGCAGAGGGTTGGGGACTCCTACTTGCCCAAAATATAAAATTTGGTTTGTTTGAGCAAGTTCTAGCCCTCTAACCTTCTCAGCTAAGGCTGAAATGACCTCCATTGGCAAAGACGTAGTGCTTTACCTTAAGGGTGTTTGTTGTATAGCATGAGGTTGTAAAGGGGTATGATATCCTACTATGAATTGATCATTACCTTGCTAAGCTTCACTGAGGGTATTTCTCCTGGAATAGAATATCAGATTGTATTTCTAAATTACCTATAGGTGGAAACATATTTTGGAAGCGTTGTTCACTTTTAGTGAAGTGTGATAAGTACTCCTCATCCAACAAGGGGAGCGGGTCTGATTGTCTACTAATCTGTGATCTGAACAAGACACGAGGAGATGAAATGGATTCTCCAGTAAATGTCATATTGTTAGATCCTGATGGATCTGTTTGTTGTGTTTGTGTGAGTTGCTCAAACTCCTCAATTCGGAACGAAGAAATAGAACTAGTTCTGTGAGGGGGAGTTTGAGATGACAAGTAATTACTTGAATAGTTATCAGCCCATGCAGAAAGTGAGGGTGATTGTGCTCTATTTGTTTGACTATAGTTTACTTCGAGACCTAAGAGAGGTCTACCATATGCATCATATCCCAACATATTTGGGGGGTATATGAATACCCGCAGAATAATGGAAAAGAGTGAAGGTGGATGAGAGAAATGAAAAAAATAAAAGGAAGAACTGTTTATTCACGTTGGGTTCACCAATTTTGTACGACAGAAAAGTGACATGCGAGGATGATAATCGACAAGTGACCTTCCCTGTACCCGACCTCCTGAGGTCGTGCCAAGACAACCGGTGGTTTGTAATGCGGGTGACTTAGATAAAGCCACAGCCGAGATTATGGCAAATTTTCTATGATAGACAAAGCTACAGGTGAGGATGAGAATTGGCAAGGAAATTTCCTATGGCTAACCATGGGAGGATCAGTGACAAAGATCTAGTAGTGTGATCTCCTGGTAGCTGAAATGATAAAGGGGATATTCAGAGGCTATGAGCGGGTAGCGTAAATTCCCTAGTGGTTTATCCTCCTAACTAGAATTTAAGTGTTTAATATATTTTGAAAAATCTGAATTAAATTTTACTGAAAATAAAAATTTATACTACTGCTAAAAGGGAAACTAATCTAAATAAAATACACGATTGAAATATTATAATTACAAACAACTTATTAAACTGCTTTTATACTAAAACTAAACAAGCGAGATAACCCGGTGTGGTTATTCACCTGTGCAGATGTGTGAATCTAGATAAAAGACAACTAATTAACTTAATTGAAAACCTTCAATCCTACCTCAGAAGTGAGGAACAAATCACAGTTTCTTAGAAACTATCATTCCCCACAGCTTCCCTGGCAATATTGAAAGTGAGCTTAACTGAAATAAAATGATTCACTACTCTATTTGATATATTGAAATTATAACTTTGATAGCTCAAACCTATCATTTACAAAATAGTGGTAAATAAAGTTGTGTGTGACTTTGTCTCCTCAGTGTGATCTCCTCATTCCTTCGTGTCCCCATGAATCCAGAAAGTGTGTATATGATAGTATCAACAAAAGATGGTATTCGGACAATGGCAGCTTTGGATATAGACCGAATATAATGTGAGTAGGAGAGGGATAGCGCAAGTGAACAGAGCTTGACTATGTAATTCCTAGCAGGATTTATTACGGGAATACAACACAACTGTACCGAGAGTTTCAGAAACTATCCTTGTGAAAAAAAAAACATGTAACTTTAATGGATTCTAGTATATAAATGAAGCTATTCTATGCTAAATTGATTGTATGGAGAAGCAATGAAACAAGAAGATTATATGACCTCTAAAAGACCAACAATGGAAGCAAAACATGAAATTGATAGAATCCTAAATAAGAAATTGGAAGAATGAATAAGAGAATTGAGAAGATGAGGGGCCATTTGCTTGAAAACAAGCTTCTAGTATATAAATGAAGCTATTCTATGCTAAATTGATTGTATGGAGCAGCAATGAAACAAGAAGATTATATGACCTCTAAAAGACCAACAATGGAAGCAAAACATGAAATTGATAGAATCCTAAACAAGAAATTGGAAGATTGAATAAGAGAATTGAGAAGATGAGGGGCCATTTGCTTGAAAACAAGCTGGCTATTTATAACCAATGCATTTACCAGAGGGTAACTCCCTTTTGATCTCTTTTACTATAAACAAAGGAAAAACACTATTCATAGGGAGTAGAAAACATTAATGCAAGCCAAAGTGGTTGAAGAAAGCATGCAAAAATCAAGATTTATGTTTGATGCGATTGTCGGAGGAATCTGGAAAATGTGAACAAAACTGTCGCCCTGTGCAAGGCGGCGGTTACGGGACCGCCGCCCTATCCTAGGCGGCGGTCACGGGACTGTCGCCCATGCAGGGCGGCGGTTCTGTCACTGAAGACAAAAATGCAAGAATAAGGGGGAAAAAAGGGCAGAACAAAGCATGCGGAGGCTGAGCGGGGCATGTAGGATACAAGCATATACTTGGCGATCCTTTTTGGATTTCGAACACCTTGCAAGGAGACCTGTATCATCATTGGGGCATGTGTAACATCGTTCCGGTGGTGCAGTACCCTATAATTTTGGATACATAATGTGTCCTCCTACAATCCCACCATGCACCTCTTCCATAATTGTAATACCCTCATATTCTAGTACGCAACGGCACAAAATCTCATCACGACCCATTTTGTACACATATCCACTAATTAGTATGTAGGGCGTGACACATATGGCTAACTTCTTCTTCTTTAAGGCCTTCATTCCATCTGGTGCCACACCTATTTTAAGTAATACCACAATTTCCTCCAAATCTGAGGTCATGCGCCACAACCCAAATAGTTGTGCATCTGGCATAGTCTCTTTAATACTTTGTGCATCCTCTCCTGAATCAATCCTAGACAAATGATCAGGTCCTGAATTAATTTTACCTAGTTTGACAATTATTGTGAACTCAAATTCTTAGAACAATAGTACCCACTGACATATGCGCCCTTGTATAATGGGCTTGTTCATCAAGTATTTCAATGCCATATGTTCAGTGTAAAATATAAATGGAGTTGCCAGCAGATACTGTCTGAACTTGTGAAGTGCGTAGATCATTGAAAATGCCTTGTGCTCAGTCATAGTATAATTCTGCTCTGCTGGTGTCAACTTCTTGCTTGTAAAGCACAAAGGATAATCAACAATCCATTCATTAAGCTGTGTAAGTACTACTCCAATGGCAATTCCTAAGGCATCCACATGATCATGGAAAGGCTTATCCCAAGAAGGGAAACGTAGGATGGGCGTGGTGACAAGCCTATCCTTCAAAGTGTTGAATGCCTTCTGTTGTGCCTCTCCCCAATGAAAGGCACTTTTATGTCTAAGAAAATCTTCTAAAGGCACACCAATCTTGGCATATCCCTTGATGAATGTCCTATAATACCCTGTATGCCCAAGAAATCCATGCACTACGCTTTGACTAGTAGGCTCCCTCAATCCCAAAATTACTAAAAATTTTATGGGATCTACTAATAGTCCCTTCTTACATATGATGTGCCCCAACAATGTTCCAAATGGGGTAGCAAAGACACATTTCTTAATGTTGAGGGATATCCTCAACTGCCGACACCTTTCAAACATCCACCTTAACTTGTCACAATGGTCCTTCACTAACCCGTATATTGTCTAATCATCTAGGCAGACTTGAAGAAATTTATGGATGAAGTCCTGGAAAGCTTGTACCACAATGCACGAGAACACAATAGGTGCATTCTTCAACCCTAAAGGCACAAATGTATAGGAAAAACTTCCCCACTCAGTGGTGAAAGTCATCTTCCTCTGGTCCTCCTTCGTGTTCCTTACCTGGTGATAGCTCGAGAATCCATCTGTGAAAGAGTAGACCTCATGTCCTGCCACTCCCTCTAAGTTTTATTCAGTAAATGGGGTTGGGAAAGGATTAATGATACAAAATTCATTCAGGTCCCTGTAATCAACACAGATCCTTATCCTTCCATCCTTCTTGATGCTAATTACCATTGGACTTATCCACTCTGACTCTTCAATAGCTTCAATGCTTCATGATACTATCATCTTATTTATTTCTTCCTTGACCTTTACGTGCAGGTTAGGATTCATTTGGTATAGTCTCTTCCAGACCGAGCACACACCCTCCTTCAACTTAATTCTCATTTCCCCCAAGGAATGGTGGATACATTTGAGTTCATGATACCCGCATGGGAATAAATCCTCAAACTCTCAGAAAAGATCAAAGATCTTGGAGATTTCCTTCTCTGACCAATAGTCTTTGATGATAGTCTCTTTAGGCTCTTCTTCTGAGCCGATTTTAACCTTCTTTGTCTTTAAAGTCTCATGATAGGTGCTTGCCCATTCATCAACACTGTCTAACACCTCATGCATCCCTATAGAGTGGTCAACATCCAAGTTTTCCTCTTCTTCCCCATCAATTATATAAACCATCTTTCCTTTTTCTTTTTCCACACATACGCGCTAAAGTTGGACCTGTTCTGGTTATGTCTCCTCAAAGCGTGCCTCTAAGCTAGGTTCACCTAGCAAGTCCAGTGGCCTACCTTCTGCCATGGCACTATCAACAATGGTAAGGAACTTGAAAACCTGTAATGCCTTATCCACCAAGGGTTTTGTACTATGATACTCGAATGTTTGAATGAGATCAGATGCTAACTCCTGCCAATTCCCTATCTGGGGGTGTGTCTAAGCATGAATGTACCATGTGCACGCAAAACCTTGTAATGTAGAATATAGTTTGTGTACCCATATGGATGGTGGTAAAGTCTCCATGCCTTCTCTCCAGACCCTCTCAAAATCCTAGATATGGAAAGAGGTGGGTTCCTTACCATGATAATATTTGATGGCGGTGGGTCATTGCTTCTAGAGAACTAGAAAGAGAGGGGAATTCTCACGTCGCACCATTCCAAGAGGTTCTCCTGATGTGTATCCCACCACCATGTCGTCATGCTAAGTAGGATATAACTTAACATCCCTCTTCGTTCATTCTCCTTCTTGTAAAGAGCTTCCATCTCCTGCAAAAAGATATCAGGGAAGGCTCTTCCTGAATACTTAGGAAGCTTCTTTCCTCCTAGGTGCCAGATTATACGTGTGTTTGTCACCTTTGTCGCCGATCCTCTCAAATTTTGTTTGATTAACTCATAGGTCCCATGTACCCAATTATTACATGCTATACTAGTGGTGTCACTTAATGACGGGGCATCCTCAAACCAGATAACTCCCTCCATGGGATGAATTATCTCTAGATCCCTGATTGAGTGCACATATATTATATCTAGAACCTCTTCTCCCAGGGGTTCAATATAGGGTGTTGATTTTCCATCAACCAGGGGTATGATGACCCGTTCCTCCTCATTTTCAAAGCTTATGTGTCCTTCGTTGAACCAATGATCCGCATTGTTCTTATAGCACCATGGGTGCCCAAGTAATGATGGGAAATTGTCTGCCTTGGTGAGTGCCAAGACTTCAAAGTCCCCAGTAAACTTAGCCCCCTAAATGGTGATAGCTGCATCCTTTAAGACACTGATGGGTATTGCCTTCATTTTTTTGCCATATACAACACATTCAAAGATGGTTATAATGTAGGCATTCCCATCTGATGCCATGCATCCAAGGTGATAACATTGACCTCCACACCTATGTCAATGAGGATATTACTAAGGAGTCATCCATCCACGACTACATTTAATGTGATCTCCTTGTCATAGTCAAGGTTGTGAGGGGGAAGGTTTTCATGCAAGACCTTCCTCTCACGCTCTTCTCTGGCGCGTGGTACCTTCTCTCTTAACCATGCTCCTAGAAAGGGAATAATATTCTCTTGCCTTAGCATTTTACATACTTCCTTGACCTCATCTAGGTCATATTCCTAGACATTCCTTCTTTGCTCCTCCCTCATGGACTGCTCCTTTAGACACTAGATTTCTCCTTGTAAACTCCAAATGACGTTTATGGTTTCTTGATATACATTTTTTTGATGCACAGGGTCTGGGTACTTCCCATGTACCACTTCTTCCCTTGAAACCAAGTTCTTCTACCTTGGCATTTCCTTTGCGCGCGGCCTCTGCTCGTGTTGTTACCATAACAGGTTCTAAGCCTACATCATGTCTCACCCATGGCATCCATTGTGTGTCATCCTTCTTAATGCTTACCATTGTAGAACCCTTATCTTTCCGATGCTATTGACTCATGTGCTCAAACAACTCAGGGAACTCCGCATACTTGTGCTTCTTCCTGCATCGTGAGCACTGCGATAAGTCTGGACACTCATGCTTGTAGTGGTCTATAGATCGAAAATTAAAACATGTTCCACATGGGAACTCACTTCTTCCTCTGTAGTTACCACAACCACATAATCCTCCATGAAATCCCCTTCCGCACGCACCTCCATTTGCGTGCTCCTCATAACCGTGATCATCACCCTTAGAACCACTTGAAAGGCTAGTTTGGCAGACACCAAGATCAATAGCGTCATTAATATGGTCAATCAACCTACAGTGTTTGGTGTCATGCGATGTGGATGTACAAATCTTAGAATAACAAGATACATTTTTATGGATTGCATGATGTAGTAGCGTCTGATAGTAATTAGTAGTAGCGTCTGATAGAAGATAACGATGCCGTCAGTATGGTGCCGCCAATAATGTAGAGTACAGTAACAGTAAAAATACAATAGGAATGTTGTAAAAAGTAAAAATTTGTCGTAAGTGGTCCGGTAATGTTAAAATGTCAAAGTTGGGATAAGTAGAGAAGTAGGGTCTACATGATTAGGAATTAGAAATATTATATTGGTAATAAGGACAAAGAGTGAGGTCATAAATATTTTGTGTATTTTATTTGTAAAAAGTCTAAAAATGTGGAACCCATGTGAAATGATAAGGTTTATCTTATCTTAAAAGATAAGCTTACATGTACAGATAAGAGTTAAGGTATGGAATATGATTCGTCAGAGTGGATTTCTTATCCTATCTTAGAGATAAGATGGATAAGCCTGGAAGTTCTATAAATAAAGAGGCCACCCCCCTCATTTAGGATAGAAGGAAGTAGTGAGAAATATTGTATGAAGTGTGTAAAAGAAGCCATCAATTTAAAGGTGTGTTGAAGAAGCCATTAAGAGGTGTAATTGTAAAGTTTCTCCCATAGTATTGGTGGAAGGCAAGTGAAGTCAATAACACTTGAAGTACCTCATGGTTTAGCCAGCCATCATAAATGCCTCTAAACTCATGGTAACGATCAAGATCTTCAATTTTCAGGGAAATAATATGTATAAATGATCCTCTAGGCTCCCTCATAAATTCAAACTTAGCAACTTCCAGACAAGAATACGTAGAAATAGCATATTCCAGGGTGAATCTAGCCATCACTCTTTTCCACCAATGATCCACAACACGAGTCCACGTCAGATCTACATATTGCAGCCTTTGGTAGTCTTCTTGGGTCCATGTGTGCAATCTATAATACCAACTTGATGTAGACACATATGCCGAGAGTCATTCATATAGCTCTACTGGGAAGCAGCAGAAAAACGTTTCCTATAACTCATGGTAGAGGTTATCTTCTACCCATCTACGTGCATCAAACTCAAGTCCAGTGCTGAATCTTTAAGAAAATTAGTCCTATGTGCTCTTAAACCATGTTTCAACACCTTCCAAGGTTAAACGCTTTGTCATCACTCATTACACAGATCATGATGTATGCCATTTCCCACTACAACTTCAAAAATAGGGTTATGGCAATGGAACCAAGATGTAGTAAGTTTTACACCCATAAAAGAACAAGGGGATCCCATGCGTGCCAGCCTATCACTCAGCAGGTGATGGGTGCTCACCCAAGGCACACACGAGTGCCGAGTCTCTCCTTTATGTGAGTTTAGTGGGAAACACCATCTATGATAGGAACTTAAGGAGAGTGAGCAGAAATTAGACATGCAATCATCATAGAGCTCGGAATAGCTTCTAGACCAATGCAGTCATTCCAAACATAAATATACTTAACATATTATAGGACTTAACCAAAACAAAAAGGAAAATGCATAAGGATTCATACTCATTCCATAAACATACATGAAACAAAACTATGAAGATATATGTATGGACCATAATCATTAATGATCATATTCAAATAAGTTGGTAACCTCATTACATCCATTAGATCCATTACAGAACATCACAGTATGGCATACTGAAATCATACATCATAACTGGATTTACATCCCTTAGCTCTCAAAAAGAAAATTTACAGTCCCAAGCCCATTGATGCATCCTACTCCTATATTTTATCTACCTAACCCAATACAACTCCTCGCAGTGTTTCTACAGAGCTCCGCTCTCTATTGATCTACATCTCATCTCTTCTATGGGCGCTTGTATTTATAGGCCTCTTGAACTACGAACCCACCTTTCTGTGGCTTCAGATCCAGCAGTAATTGTCAAAATGTGGTCCTCCATGGGAGCATGCTACTCCAATCCTAAGCTCTCCACTCCTTGCCATGATGGTCTTCTAGAATCTTTAACCGTAGGGTATATTCCTTGCTAGGCCAACCTATTTCTATGCTGGAATCTTATCCATTCATCATGTGCAAGCGGGTCATGCTTTTCACGTGTCTTTCCCAATTCACCAAATATGGCTAAGTCCTAAGACCTTGTTCTGTTGGCATGTATCACGGGTCCTTCTAAAACCCTCCTAGAACCCTGCCTTGTACTCCTCTTTTCGCGCCCACCCCTCAACTTAGGCCTTGCACGCTCATGCACCTTTTTGTACTCAGTCAATATTTTAGGGGCCTAATAACAAGACTGATTTTTATGTGTTTTATGTTGTTTTTGGGAGTTTTGCGAAACAATTTTCTATTATTTTTGTATTTTCTATTTTTCCAATGTTTTAGGGTTTTTGGAACCTATTCTAATGTTTTTGTGATTGTCAACATATTTGAATGTTTTTTTGATTTTCAGCATATTTGAATGTTTTTGTGATTTTCAACATATTTGATTTTTTGAGATTTTCAATATATTTGAATCTTTTGTGATTTTCAACAGTTTTCCGAAGTTATGTACATGAAGTTAAGAAACGTGGATGACCCCAACATTAGATGGGAATATGCAAAGGCATATGTCATGTGTTATAAAAAATAATGTGAAGTCGTGAAGATGCCCCCAACGTTAAATGGGAATATACAAAGGAAATCCCTTCACAGATAAACAAGAGGAGGAACAGCCAGATCAAGGCTTTGAAAGGATAGGCTCACAGGCTACGTGCGAAACTAGCTCAAAGCTAAGTAAAGGTGCCCCCTAGATGTAAGATTATTTTGAACAAGGAATCCTCCCAAGGAATTGGAAACCAGTTTTCACCAAGAGACCTATCTAAAGTGCCACAATTGCATGGCTTTCACATTTGGAGGACCTGTTTTCTCTTTTTTGATTTTTTTGTATTTTTCATAGTTTTTTTAAAACTTTTTTTTTAATTTTTGTGCCATGTTCAAGCATAGAATCACTTTAGGTGCATGGTTTTCATGGGCTCTTGTAGCTCATCTTCGTTAGGAAAGGAAATCTTGTATGCTCTTGATCTAAATTTGGCCACAATGACATAGGGCTTTAATCAATGAGGTTCAAAATTGCCTTTCTTTTCTCTTTCCTCCATTTTTTTGAATTGGTTTTCCTTCAACACCAAATATTTGACCTCAAACTGATGAGGTATGATTCTTTTATTATAGAACCATGAAACTTTGTTCTGATACACTTGAAGGTGGTTGAGTGCATTGATGCACCTTTCATCTAGTAATTCCAGTTCTTCTAGTATAGCCAATCTGTAATCCTCGTCATTATTTGGATAGTCCGTAAGAGATATGCTTGGGGAGGGAAGCTCTATTTCCAAGGGGATGATGGATTTAGTTACAAAAACTAGGTAATAAGGTGTCGCACCAATAAGGGTGTGAATGGAGGTCATATAAGCCTAGAGGGCAGGGTGAATTTGTAAATTCCAATTGTGACCTATTTTACTCATCATCTTCTCCGTGATTTGAACAATTTTTTACTAGTGTCCTTTGCTTTCCCATTACCTTGAGGGTAATATGGCATGGACCACTTTAATCGTATTTGAAAGTGTTGACATAGATCTTTCACCATCTTGTTCTTGAAATATTTTCCATTGTCAGTAACAATGGAAGTAGGAATGCCATAATGGCAGATGAGGTGGTTTATGATGAACTTTAATATTTGGGCACCTGTAACATATGTTAGTGGAACAACCTCCACCCACTTGGTGAAGTATTCTATTGCCATTATAATGTGCATATGACCATTAGATGAGGTAGGGGTAAGCTTCCCTATTATGCCCAATCCCCATTTAGAGAATGGCCATGGTGATGTGATTTGTCTTAAAGGTTGTGACGGTGCATGGATGAAGTTCCCATACTTCTGGCACAACACATACTTCCTTACATAGTTACAACAATTTGTCTCCATGGTAGGCTAGTAATAGCCTACCCTTAATAACTTATTTGTTAAAACCATTCCATTTTTATGGGCTCCACACAATCCTTTGTGTACCTCCTTGATTTCTTGTACCGACTCTTCTACATCTAAACAACGTAGAAAATTCCCATCATAGCCATGATGGTAGAGGGTTCCTTCTAGAAGGGTGTAATGAGCTATTTATGGATAAGACTTTTTTTTTTAGAATGGGTGATGTTGGGAGGAAAGGTACCACTTTGGCAGTAATTAAAGATGGGTTCATACCATAGGGAGAAGGGACCAACAACTTCACATGTCAAGCCTAATTACGACATGTCATATGTAGGCTAATGTAGATTTTCAACAAAGAATTACATATCATTGTTTTCTAGTGGAATCCATAGCATAGAACCCACTGTTTCCATTGTATTTGTAAATCTATTTTGTGCCCTTGGAATTTTTTCAAAGGCGATATGCACAAAATATTATTTTATATTTTCCACCAACTATTTATATGGGGTGATTTTTTTATCCTTGACTTTGTACTTATCGTTGACTTGCTTGATAATCAGTTGTGAGTCACGAATGAATTTAATATGGTGAATATTCAATTTTATAGCCAACTTTATCCCAACGACAAGCGCTTCATATTATGAAATGTTATTTGTGCATGGAAATCCTAGATGGAAAGCTTGAGGTATGGGGTATCTAATAGGATTGATTAGCACTACACCTACCCCAAAACCATGGAAAGTAAATGATCCGTTAAAATTTAATTGCCACATGATAGATTCCTCAATGAACATTAACAATGCTTTTGGCATGTCCAAACATGCCGGATCTATTCCAGGTAATGGTCCCTTCACTAGCTGGTCTACGAGCATGTGTCCTTTTACCAAATTTTGTGTACATACTCAATGTCAAATTCACTGAGTAGGATGGTCCAATTAGCCATCCTACCAGTAAGGGCGGGTATTGAAAGCACATATTTAAGCAAGTCAAATTTGTATATAAGCTTGGTTTTAGTATTCAATAGATAATGGTGAAGTTTTTTGGAAAGTAAAAACAACGGCCAAACAAGATTTATCGATTTGGGGGATAGTTGAGATCATAGGAAATTAAGGTTCGACTAAGATAGTAAACTACTTTTTCTTTCTGGCTTAGGTCATACTGAGCAATCAAGGCGTCAATAGAAAATTGGGTTCCAAATATGTATAAAAAAATGGCTTGCTTGGGGTTTCACGGCATTAGGATTGGATTATTTTCCAAATATTGCTTGAGCAAGGAAAATACTTGTTATTTCTCTAGATCCCAAATGAATTCAACATCATTCTTAAGCAAATGGGTGAAGGAGTGACATTTTCCAACAAGATGTGAGATAAAGTGGCAAATGGCTTATATTTTCCCTTGCAAGCTACACAACTTTTGGATATTATTGGGAGGAGGAATTTTAGTAATAGCATTTACTTTAGTAGGGTCCACCTTGATCTCTATTCTTGACACAATGAAGCCCAATAACTTCATTAATAACACCTCAGAGACACACTTCCTTAGATTTAACCTAACATTATATTCTCGAAGATGTTCAAAAATGTGCCTAAAGACCTCAAGATGGTCTTCTCTTGTCTTTGATTGTCCTAGGATATCATCCACATAGTCCTATATGATGTCATTAAGCATGTCATGGAACATTACATTCATTTCCATTTGATTAGTTGTACCGACATTTTAAAGGTTGAAGGGCATTACCTAATAACAGAATGTCCCCCAAGGGGTTGTAAAAGTAGTCTTATGTTGATGTTCCTCAGCTATTTTTATTTGGTTGTACCTGGAAAATCCATCCATAAGAGATACCATTTCATATCCTGTAGTTGAATCGAAAATCATGTTAATGTTTGGAAGGGAGAATTTGTCCTTAGGACATGCCTTGTTGATATCTTGAAATTCGGTGGAAATTATGATTACAATAGGTTTATTTTAAACTGGAACTATGTTAGATATCCAATTTGAGTAGTCAATGGGTCTGATAAACCCTATTGCTAACAGTTTTTTCTTACTCTTCTTTGAATAGAAGGGTCACTCATGGATGCATTTTCCATAGCTTCTGTTTAATGGGCTTTATTTATGTATGCACAACTAAGTTATGTACTACCAAATATGGATCTAAGCCTAACATATCTGCATAAGACCATTTGAATATGTCCAAAAATTCTTTGAGAAGTATAGCAAAACTTTTATGCTCTTGTGTTGAAAGCTAAGTTCCTAGCTTGACTATCTTAGGTTTCTCTTTCGTTCCAATATTAACTTCAATGGTTTCTTCGAAAAACATTTTTGACATATCCTCCATATGCATAGGATCAGGAGGGAGGTTGAGATCTTGTTCTAAGGGTGTCTTAATGATATTTTCACTCTTAGTGTGGTCACTTCTTTTGTCCTTCATTTTTTTATTTATTGGTCATTGAACACCTTAAAGAGGTTTTACTGTGCGGATTGGACTTATTTTTACTGACCCTTTGTAGAGGAAGTTTTTCCCTCACTTTTTCTTATATTTTTTGACCATGAAGTTCGGTATCCTCCTCAAAGTATGTGTAGGTATCCATGTCAATGGAGAAAACCCTTCTTATGGTATCCAATAGGAATAGTATCACATATGCTCATAAACTATGTAATAGCCTCACCCTTCTCGAAGAGGTCTAGTGGCACATGACGTTCTTGGTCCCCAATAAACATTGGCAGGGGTTATGACAAGGATAACGGTATATATGAAAAGGTTCCTAGAGGCAAGATCCTCGTATTGGCTATGGTGGGAATTTGGGTCACTACCGAAAAATAGATTTGTCCTCACATTCAGAGGAGGTAACATCTTGATCTATAGGATGAGATCCATAAGGCCTAATACCAACACCATATCTTTCAGTTGGGATTGGTTCCCTTATCCCTTGTGTAAAATTTCCACATCTGAGTCCTTTGTAACGCATAAAATGCATCAATTCTACTAGAGTTTATGTATTCTAGATTTTGATAGCATATAGGCTTAGTATCCTCGGGGACCCCAATTGTAGGAGGGTCCAAAAATTTCTCTTCTACAAGCATATCCCCTGGTAATAATGTTCCAATTTTTTGTTCATCTCTAGGTCGTTTGAAGTGGTAGTTGGGTTTTCCCCTTGTTTTGGGTGATAAGGAAAGGTATTAGACTAGGAGATCCTGTTGAATATTATATTATCCACAACCATACTCAATAATTTTCATCTCCCATAAATCAAAGGAAGAAACAAATGTAGAAGCACCATGAGTATAAGAAATAAGAGAGTCTGAATCTACCTATGACTCAAGAGATTCAAAATGAAGGGGGGATAACAATATCAGCAGAGGGACATTTGTATGTTCCCATACGCACAAATTTATTGAGAGCTCTGCAGTGGGTGAAGCATTCTAGATCTCCTCAAATAGTAATAGTTTGTTCCTCGACTTTAAAATTTATACATTGGTGGAATGTCAATGGTATGGCCTACATGGCATGAATCCATGGGTGACCAAGAATCATATTGTATGGAATTTCCTATTCTAGGGCATGAAACTTCATGTTGTGGCAAGTGGGCCCCTACTTCCATTGGAAGTGTTATTTTACTAGTCAATTCATGCTCTATGTTATTGTAAGATGTGATGGTGAAAATGTGGGACTCTATATTTGCTTCTTTGTATCCCAACTATTTAATTAGTTTCAACGTGCATATGTTTAATCTTGACTCGTTGTCCACAAGAAAGCTCTTTATCTTTTGGTGAGTAACAAATAATTCTATGTAAAAAAGAAGGTTATGTGTATTATCTTTATTAGGTATTTCTTTGTGCTTAAATGTAATGTGTTTACTTGGTGTAATATTTTCCACCATAGCATGTATGTGAGAAGGATCTAATTCAGTTGACACTCCTGGCCCTTGGAGAGTTTTATAAAGGATGTCATTATGTACGTTTGATATTTTAAGAAGATCTAAGATTGAAATATTAACAGACGTTTTCTCAAGTTGGTCTAGGATATTTTATTTACTATCCTAAGGGGTAGACAGAGGAGGTTCTGGGATCACAAGATGAGCATTCCTTGTTACCGTGGCACAATATTTTCATTTGATCCTAATGGTATTCACACACTTGTCTAAAGAGTGAACACATCCAATAATTGTGTCATACATATTGTTATCGTTTTCAGTATAAACATAATTTACGACTTTATAACTCCTAGAAGACTCTCCCTGATCCACATTTTTTCTTACCCTGTTTACCATATTTTGGGAAAGGCTCCTTGAATATTCCCATATTTTTATTTGGCATCTGATTTGATTCTAGAAAATCAACTTCTATTTTCCAATTATCGATAAGGTCTTGAACGAAGTGGTGTACTCTTAATTTTTTTTACTACGTCATTTTACATGATGGAAATCATAATACTAATGTTCCTTATACCATGAAGGTTTGGGTGCATTTTCATCAAAGGGTATCATTTTGAGATATTGTACCATGTTCATTGTATCTAGTTGTTTTAAGATAGTGGACAAAGATTCTATAAGGGGAGTGAATGATCTATGTTTAACTGGTGGTTGGATTGGTCCTTTGGTCAGTTTAAAAGGTGGACAAACTTGGACCACTTGTATGTGTGTAGAATCTATGATTCCATCTCATACTACATTCTTATCTTTTATTAAATATTTTGAGATTTTCCACAGATTTTGAAGACTGATTATCTTTTGAAAAGGATTTTATTGTCCCTTTTATGATTAGAGCCTTTTTTATTTGGATTCCTTTCTTAATTACCCCTTCAAAGTTACCAACACAATACATTTGTAGGTGAAAGGAAATGTCTAGATTTAGGCTGGGTAAAAAGATTCTAATGAGTTGTTTCTCAAGGATTGTTCAAGGGAAGTGTCTAGCTAGCCCTCACCATCTTTGTAATCAATTTGCAAAGGTTTCATTTCGTTTTTTCTTGGAATTACATAGGTATAACATGGTTAATTTTCTTTCCACATTGAATGGGAAATGCTGCACAAATGTTTTCACTAGTTCCGGCCATGTGACGATAGACCCACGAGGTACGTGAAGGAACCACTCTAATGTTTTCCCTCCTAGACTTCTTGGAAATAGTCGTATGAGGTAATTGTCATTATACACCACTTCTTGGCATGCCATGTAAAAAATATTTTACATGATCCCGTGGGTCACCTTTCCCTTTGTATTTATCAAACTTTGGGCAATCAAATTTCTTAGGAAAAGGTGTACGCAACATAGCCGTATCAAATGGATAAGGGCATAGATCTTCATATTGATATTTCTTGCTATGTCCTATGTTACTTTCTTGAAGGATTATGAGTGTTGCTTTTCATAGATTGTAGCTCTTGTGAAATGATTTTTTCTTTAGTGGGGGAAGCCAACATATACACATAACTATTTTTTGATGTTTCTCCCTCTTGGCTTTTTGTTTGAAGATCACCATTTCTAACCTTAGGTTTCTCTGGATGTACATTTTTATTTTCCCTCCTTTTGTACATGAGACACTAGGAGACATAATTGTTGGCTAAGGTTTTGAATTTATTGCTGTATAGTGAATTCTTCATCGTGAGGTTCCTCTTCATTTTCATGGAGAGGGGGTTGTTCCTCATTTCCATTTTTCACTCTTACCCTACGTGGCATTTTGATGAGTGGTATTTTAAAACCACATGTGTTGTCATTTCTATTGTTTGAGGTGGAAGTGTGTCCATGTCCTAAAAATTTCATCTATTTTAATGAGGGGGCACTCTTCATCATTAGAATTATTTGTAGGTGGAATAATTTCATGTTCAATCAGCATTCTAGCTCCTAATTACACAACTCTTGCGAGTACTCTATATTTGTTTAGAAAGAGGAACTCATATAATTAGATAGGACCAAATTCGAACTCCGTGTGTGGTGATCCCAAATCGTCACCACTATGGTCTATCATATCTTCCTCTTCATTTTCTATGGAGAATAGAGGTCCTAAATCATTACTAATAAAGGGATTTGACCCTTGTTTTTTGGATGTTTCCCATGCTTGTCTTTTAGATCCCAATCTTGTCATAGGGGCCATGGCCAATGGGAATTTTACTAAGGTTGTTTCTTGTTAAATGTGTCAAGTATATAGTCAAACCTAATTGTGAACCTAGAATGATATGTCTACTAAGGACACAAAAATAATTTCATTAGTCTAAAGAATAATGAATGTCAATGAATTAAATGATCAAAATGATTGTCCTAAATAGATAAGTAAAAATGACGAATAATCATAAGACACAATCACACAATGTTTGTTCTAAACCAATCAATAAATGAAGTAGTTCCTAATTGTTTCCAAATGGTAGTTTTGACATGTTGTCATGTAAATGTGCAACAAGAAAATCCCCAATTTTTAAGCATGACAATGATGCCCATGTGTCAAATTTTTCAAATTTTACCTTTCCAAAACACCCCAGGTCTACCCGTCCTCAGCACCAAACTTACCCAATCAGTCCAATGACCCCCTATTGGATGTCAAATCATTCCCATAGGTGATTTTAGGAGTTCTTGAAGAATGCCAATTTTGGGCAGTGTTGCGAAGGGCTACCACTGGCCTTCCCAGGACTGGTGAAACACCTAGGAACAAAAAAGAGGAGAAAAATTCATAATAGAGATGGATAAAATGTATAACAACATTAAGGTAATGATATTGTAATATTTAGGAAATATTTGGAGCTTTTGGGGTAGATTCCTAGGTAGTGCACATGGCCAAAAATGCTACTGAGATTCGAGAAGCAATTCCTGGAGCTATAGATGGAGTTAGGATCTAAACAAGAAATCATTAGAAATTTAATCCATATCTCTAAACGATTGTGAAATCAGATATTTCACAACACTTTGACACAATAGGTTTATATCTACTTTTTTAAATGCTTAACTAGGGAGCTAGATCAAAAATATGATTTTTTAGGGAATAAATGGATGAATCAAGAGATTATAACCCCACCATTGGATTTATAATACCAGTTTAAGTTAGATTCATATAAAATTTCACCTTGAAACTCCATCCGTAACTCTAGATACAGCCTTCACAAGTTCGCTCTCAAGTTCTCATACTTAGTCATTTTTTGTAGTGGACATGTGTCATCTCTAGGATCCTGGAGCATTTTGATATCCATTTCTTCCCTTTATAAAAGATTCATAGGGGAAAATAAAATGCTTAAAACCCTTTTTGAACCCCTAGAACACTAATATGATGTCCCATTTTCCAGTTAAGCCCTCGAGAGCTAAGTTGGAGCCTACCCTCTCCCTGCATGGATGCTTTCCAAGTGTCATGATGAGGCGTGAAGTGGACATTGATGTCCCTTTCATTCCTTTCAGAAAAGGGACATAGGGGAAACAAATTTATCCAAGCCCACTTGAGCCTTGTGGTTCCTCATGTGCCTGAAATTCATCTCCTAAATGCTTTTGCCTAACCTTCCTCTCATTCTCAACTACAAATAACTTCATTCTCCTCCATCACCACCTCTATGATATCTGAAGATTGAATACTCAATTAATGTCTTCCATGAAGACAAGAAGTGAAAAATTCATCGAGATACCTCTTAATTTCTCAAGGTCCCAGTGGGTGAAATCACACGAAAATTGGAGGGAATGATCGTTGAAAAATCTAGTTTCGCATGAACTAGTTTTTCACGCCACCAAGCCCATACTTTTAAGGGATATGGAGGATTGAATTTTCATACACATTATTCCATGTCACATGAAAAATAGAAGTGAAAAAATCAGCATGCTACCTCTTCACTTCTTAAGGTTCCATTGGGTGAAATCGCGTGAAAATTTGAAGGAATGATAGTTAAAAAAAATAGTTTCGCGTAAACTAGTTTTCGTGGCATGAAGTCCCTATTTTTTAGGGATTTAGAGGGCTGTGTTTTTTATCAGTATTCTACCCCCATTTATTAAAATATCATTTTCCCAATTGTTCAGACAAATATATTACAAAAAAATTAGAGCATCAAACCCCATAATAAAACTCAGAATTTCAAGACTTGTTTTGCCAAAATCTACACCCGTAGTGCACTTACTAAAAATAGAATGTGTCCATGGAGAGGTATACTAAAAATATAAATTGCATAAAAATGGAAATGAATCATCAAAAAAAGGAGTATTTAAGTCTTCCAAATGGTTCGACAGGCATCGAGATCAATTTAGTAGAGCCTTTTTGGAGTTGTTGGTCGTCAAATAGGACTTTAAGAAGAGCAATAGTCAGGGGACAAGAAGTCCCTCCTCTTTAATGGGAGAGGTTCCCTTATTCAGAAACGAACCTATTTACGCATATACAAAGCATGATTTTCTTATGGAACTTGGATATTATGAAAGTGTTTTCTATAAGGATCATCAATCACAAAAGGACTGAGGAATGAAAATGCGAGAACGAGCAGAAAGGCACCATTCAGAATTATAGATGACAGAGTAATTCCTTATGCATGCGAGGGTACAACGAATTGGAATAAGATCATTTGTATCACATTAATAAGATGAAATTTGAAAAGACACAAAGTTCTGTAAATAACATCTGCAAGAATACAAAGCTTCTCAGCATAATACAGACAAATGATCTAACAAGATTAAATGAATAGCTTAGGAATAAAGGAAACCAGATAGACAAAGAATGAAAAATCCTTCTGTATTGATTTCTTTAAGATTTATTTACACTTTCAGAAATAAGCCAAGTTCTTCCTTCCCCTTCAAAATGGCGAGGAGAGGTCATAATATAGTTTACAAATCAGTTACTCCCGGTAACTACTTTTTTTAAATAATCTATTAGTTAAAGGGCTGCAAATTGCAATACCCCAACTAAATACAATAAATTCATGATAAATAAGGGGAAGAGAAGAGAAGAATTAGGAGAAGAAGACATGTGCTCAAGATTGGGAGGGACCCACTGATTTAAGGATCCATTGTCTGAATCTCTTCAATGCCTCGGCTATGTCTCTGCCACATGGGACTGATGTGTTGGCGGTAGACATCTAACTTGGCAATGAGTTTTCCATGCACGTTCGTTAGTTCACTTGAGTCGGGACTGAAATGAGCTCCACAAGCGAGTACTGTGTCTACACATTGTACTGAAATTGGGAAGCCACCGGCGAACGCCAAGCCACTGTCATGAATCATCTGTGCAATAGCTGAAGGGTTTGCATCTCTAATCCTTGCCCAAAAATCCCCAAAATCAAGGTGGCAAACTTCACTGTCCCCGATATCGGGAACGGTAGACTTGAGTGGTGAAACTTGTTCCTACCCCTGGAATTTCATCTTCATGTTGATAGTAACTCGGAGAGCAAAGCTGTAACCTAGACCTTGGGATTGAATCACAAGGGAAATGGATACGCGTGCAGAAATTTTGGTTGCAAAGGTTCGAGCAATAGATAGTATGAAAGCAGTGTGCAAAAATGCATAGGGGGTAGTTCATTTGAAAAGCAAGATATTCAAGTAGAGCGGGAAAAATTAGCACGAATGGCACTTGGTTCATTTGGGACACGAGGGATGCGAAAGCGCGAAGTACGCGGTTAATGGCCGATTTGGGCGATGCAGGGAAAAGATGCACAAATGCTTTTGGAACATACGGGATGAAAGTAAGCGGCAATACGCGAATCGGCTGAATCGGGTGAAAAGGGAACAACAGGTCCAGGAAAACTTGGGACATGTGGGACAAAAAGTTCTGACGGGCCCAAAAAGAATGGACTTCGGGTAAACCGGCCGATCGGGGAATAGAGAGCCCAAGTGAACCTGGGACACGTGGGACAAAAATGTCCGACAGGCCCGAAAAACACACAAAATGACCCAAAAAATGTAGATTTTCCCAATTTCTTGACTTTTCACATTATCAGGACAACAGAAAAGACACTTAACCTCAAAATTTCAATTTTCAACTTCTTAAAAGCAGGGGAATTTTGAGTGGACAACAGCTGGCTCCTTCTGGGGATGACTTGGCATAAATTCAAAGAATGAGACAAGGCAAGAATTTAGACAAACTCGGGGAAGTAGACCAGTACCTTATCCATTGGGCCACGGAAACAAAAAGCAAACCAATATAAAAGACAACACTGCAAACAACACACAAAAACAAGGGAAGGAAAGGAGGACACACACTATACATAATATACAAAAGACTTCCTAATCACCTAAGACTTAAACAGTTTTAGGTACTGCCCACTATAAGGAAGTGGGAGAGAAGAACCATCCATATAATCAAGGTAAAAATAATTCTTACCAGCGAAGTGCCTGATCTTGAAAGGTCCGAGCCAAAGGGAATCAAACTTGCCATGGCTGCCACGAGGTTCATGCCTTTTATCCCACAACAAAACAGTGTCTCCAATTTTGAAATCCCTGAACCTGGCTTTCTTATCAAACAAGACCTTTACTTTCTGTTGGTGAGAAGATATCCTATCAGCGACTTCCAATCTGTCCTCATTCAATTTGTGAAGATACATGATTCTCTTATCCAAAGAATCATTGAAACTGGTATCTTCAATGGCCTTCATTAAATGCAGAGCTGGAAGCTCCACTGTAACTGGCAATTGGGCCTCCATTCCATATACTACTTGAAAAGGAGACATCCCAATGGCTCTCTTAGGTGTGATCCTATCTGCCCAAAGAGAATCATAGAGTTTCTCGTGCCAGTTCCATTGGGATTCATTGACTAATTTCCTTATTATGGCCACCAGATTTTTATTTGTTGATTCTTCCTATCCATTTCCCTGAGGATAGTAATATGAGGAGTGAGCCAAGGAGATGCCATATCCATAGCAAAAATCCATCATCTCAGTTGAAGAAAAATTTGAAGCATTATCTGTCACAATCTTGTTTGGCACACCATACCTTATCAACATGTTTTCTTTGATAAAACTACATACTACTTCTGAAGTAGTACTCTTTACTGGAATGGCTTCTACCCATTTGGTGAAATAATCTGTGGCAGTTAATATGTGGCTATGAATAGCACTAGAAGAGGGATTAAGTGTTCCAATGAAATCTAAACCCCATTGCTGAAAAGGTTCTTTGATCACAACTGGTTTAAGGGGCAAGGAGGCCAATTTGGGTCTACCCACGAAAGTCTGACAAGCCTCACATTTATCAACCCATTTTGATGCATCCTTGAACAAGGTAGGCCAGTAATATCCTCCACGAAGTATTTTATGAGTAGTGACAGTTGATGAGTAATGCCCTCCACATGCCTGATCATGAAAAGCTGAGAGTAGCTTCTTCTATTGCTCCTTGTCCACATATTTCAAAAAACTTCCATCTAACCCATGTTTAAACAAGGCGTTTTCCCACAACACATATTGGGTTGACCTTAGTTTAACAGCTCTCTTATCTTTGGCAGTCAAATGAGAGGATCATTCTCCATAGGTGAGAAAGTGAGCGATATCAGCATACCATTCATCAACTGAGCTAAGAAACAGAACGGTAGGAAGACCAACTTTATCCTCCAGTAACTCATGTCTAGCTCCTTCAGCGATGAGTTCACACAGGCCTTTTCCATGGACGAGCTTGGTTGGTTTGATGTCAATATCATATTCTTGAACCTTGGCCACCTAGTTCCCTCTCTTGGATCCAAATTCCTGCTATGTGAGAATTGACTTGATAGTTGTATCCAGATACCAACACCATGGAGTGAGAGTTAAGAATGTAAAAACGAAACTGCTTGACAGCTTTAACCACTGCAAAAGCATGTTTTTCCATTATGGTGTATTTTAACTCATGATTTTTTAGAACATAGCTCATAAATGCAATTGGGAGTTCGTGCTCATTAGAATCTTCCTGAGTCAGAACAGCAACCAAGGTGTTATCCGTGGCGTAGCAATAGATAATGAAATCTTTGCTGAAATCTGGACATGCTAAAATAGGAGTTTTAGCAATGGCCCTTTTAATACCTTCAAAGGCTTCTTTCCCTTCAGGAGACCAACCAAACGTTTGTTTTCCTTTCATCATTTGGGAGATATTCAAAGATAGCTCTGCAAAATCAGGGATGAACCTTCTCAAAAAGTTGATCTTACCAAAGAAAGAGTGCACTCCCTTTTTGGTGGTTAGAAGAGGAATTTGATGAATAGCTTGAACTCGCTCAAGATCAATTTTTATACCATCTTTGGAGACAGCGTGCCCCAATAATTTCCCCTCTGTGACACAAAAGACAGATTTCTTAGGATTCAAAGAGATCCCATGTTCTCTACATCTTAGCAGAACTGTCTCTAGATGTTGGAAATGATCCGCCCTTGTTTTAGAAAATACAGTCAAGTCATCAAGGTATACGATGATACACTTTCCTTTCAAACTTCCAAAGGCCAAATCCATAGCCCTCTGAAAAGTGGCACCTGACATTGATGAGCCCAAAAGGCATCCTTTTGTAAGCAAAGGGACCCCAAGGGGTAGTGAAAGCCATTTTGTGTTGGTCTGTGGTATTAACTTCTACCTAGTTATATCCTGAGAATCCATCAAGCATAGACAACATTTCAGATCCCGTTACTGCTTGCAAGACCTGATCCATCATAGGTAAGGGATAATTATCTTTGAAGGAAGCTTGATTTAGATTCCTAAAGTCAACACAGATACGAATCTCACCATTTTTCTTTCTAACGGGCACAATATTGGCAATCCATGTTGAATGATGGATAGGAAAAATGATTTTGGCTTTCAATAACTTCTGTATTTCTTGAAAAATGGTGTCAGCTATTTTAGGATTATATTGCCTCTGCTTCTGTTTAAAAGGATTAATCCCAGGTTTGAGAGGGATAAAATGTTGCATCTCCTTTGGTTGGAAAGCTTTTAAATCTTCATAGGAATAAGAAAGAACATATTTATACTTTTTCAACAGACTAATTACCTTCTTCTTTTCATCTAGGGTGCAAAATTTTCCAATGTTCACGAGTTTAGGATCAGTAGAACTCCCAATATTGATTTTGTAATATTCAGCTAATTGTTGGGGTCTAGTAGAAGCTCTAAACTTTACATACCTATCGTGTTTGTCAAACAGTTTTCTAAACTCACCAATCCTTTTGGAATCTTGTTTCCTTTGAGTTTGATACATCCGTCCTGATCCGCTTCTTCTTCTTGGGCAGCTTCTTTGTTAAAGGGCACACTTTCACAAGGAAAATTATCACTTCCTTCAAAGTAAAACTGTTCAAAATTATCCTTGAGTTCTAAGAAAGAAAGCAAGTGTTGATCGTTATTGAAAACTTGCCAGTTACTTGTATTATTAGGTAAACTGGGTCTATGAATCATTTCAATGGTGAACTTATCTTGAGAAAATTCAGGATGAGGAATAAGCAATGACCCTGAGACTGCTACAAAATCAGCCTTGGTATTCTTCTCCCTAGGTACTGCTTCGATGGAGAAGGCGTCAAGAAATTCAATGGAGTCCCAAACCTGATTCCTATAATGTTTCAACCTTCCATTCTTTACCTGGAAGAGGTTTCTAACTTGCTTAACAATCAATTCCCCATCCCCACGAACTAGAAGATTCTTCACACCCTGTTCTTTTGCCACCTAGAGTCTAAGAATAAGAGCTTCATACTCTGCTGTATAATTGGTATTTTCAAATTGCAACTTGAATGAGAAAGGATGAATGCTTCCTTCAGGCGACACCAATATGACACCAGCTCCAGAACCAGTTGAAGAACAACTTCCATCAAACTCTAATATCCAAATATCATTCGGATCTTTAGGCGAGACTTTAGGGAGTTGGATTTCTTCTGGATACATAATCATGTAGTTGCCATGCCCCATATCCTCATAGAGTATTTGTGCTTTGGGATCATCAGTTTTTTGTACAAATGGATTGGTCACATGCCCTCATACCTGTTAATGGGCAAATGAAGAAGCTGTTGCCTGAGAAGCAGTCTGAGTATATTGTATAAAAAACTGATGATCCCAAAGCACAAATACTCTATGAGGATATGGGGCATGACAACTACATGATTATGTCTCCAGAAGAAATCCAACTCCCTAAAGTCTCACCTAAAGATCCTAATGATGTTTGGATATTAGAGTTTGATGGAAGTTGTTCTTCAGCTAGTTCTGGAGCTGGTGTCATATTGGTGTCACCTGAAGGAAGCATTCATCCTTTCTCATTCAAGTTGCAATTTGAAAATACCAATAATACAACAGAGTATGAAGCTCTCATTCTTGGACTCCAGGTGGCAAAAGAACAGGGTGTGAAGAATCTTCTAGTTCGTGGGGATGCGGAATTGATTGTCAAGCAAGTTAGAAACCTCTTCCAGGTAAAGAATGGAAGGTTGAAACATTACAGGAATCAGGTTTGGGACTCCATTGAATTTCTTGATGCCTTCTCCATCGAAGCAGTGCCTAGGGAGAAGAATACCAGGGCTGATTCTCTAGCAGTCTCAGGGTCATTGCTTATTCCTCATCCTGAATTTTCTCAAGATAAGTTCACCATTGAAATGATTCATAGACCCAGTGTACCTGATAATACAAGTAACTGGAAAGTTTTCAATAATGATCAACACTTGCTTTCTTTCTTAGAACTCAAGGATAATTTTGAACAGTTGTACTTTGAAGGAAGCGATAATTTGCCTCGTGAAAGTGTTCCCTTTAACGAAGAAGCCACCCAAGAAGAAGAAGTGGATCAGGATGGATGTATCAAACTCAAAGGAAACAAAATTCCAAAAGGATTGGTGAGTTTAGAAAAACTGTTTGACAAACACGACAGGTATGTAAAGTTTAGAGCTTCTACTGGACCCCAACAATCAGCCGAATATGAAAAAATCAATATTGGGAGTTCTACTGATCCTAAACTCGTGAACATTGGAAAATGTTGCACCCCAGAAGAAAAGAAGAAGGTAATTACTCTGTTGAAAAAGTATAAAGATGTTCTTGCTTATTCCTATGAAGATTTAAAAGCTTTCCAACCAAAGGAGATGCAACATTTTATCCCTCTCAAACCTGGGATTAAGCCTTTTAAACAGAAGCAGAGGCAATATAATCCTAAAATATATGACACCATTTTTCAAGAAATACAGAAGTTATTGAAAGCCAAAATCATTTTTCCTATCCATCATTCAACATGGATTGCCAATATTGTGCCCGTTAGAAAGAAAAATGGTGAGATTCGTATCTGTGTTGACTTCAGGAATCTAAATCAAGCTTCCTTGAAAGATAATTATCCCTTACCTATGATGGATCAGGTCTTGCAAGCAGTAACGGGATCCGAAATGTTGTCTATGCTTGATGGATTCTCAGGATATAACCAGGTAGAAGTTAATACCACAGACCAACACAAAACGGCTTTCACTACCCCTTGGGGTACCTTTGCTTACAAAAGGATGCCTTTTGGGCTCATCAATGCTGGTGCCACTTTTCAGAGGGCTATGGATTTGGCCTTTGGAAGTTTGAAAGGAAAGTGTATCGTCGTATACCTTGATGACTTGACTGTATTTTCTAAAACAAGGGCGGATCATTTCTAACATCTAGAGACAGTTCTGCTAAGATGTAGAGAACATGGGATCTCTTTGAATCCTAAGAAATCTATTCTTTTGTGTCATGGAGGGGAAATTATTGGGGCACGTTGTCTCCAAATATGGTATAAAAATTGATCCTGAGTGAGTTCAAGCTATTCAGCAAATTCCTCTTCCAACCAGCAAAAAGGGAGTGCACTCTTTCTTTGGTAAGATCAACTTTTTGAGAAGGTTCATCCCTGATTTTGCAGAGCTAACTTTGAATATCTCCCAAATGATGAAAGGAAAACAAATGTTTGGTTGGTCTCCTGAAGGGAAAGAAGCCTTTGAAGGTATTAAAAGGGCCATTGCTAAAACTCCTATTTTAGCATGTCTAGATTTCAGCAAAGATTTCATTATCTATTGCTACGCCACGGATAACACCTTGGCTGCTGTTTTGACTCAGGAAGATTCTAATGAGCACGAAATCCCAATTACATTTATGAGCTATATTCTAAAAAATCATGAGTTAAAATACACCATAATGGAAAAACATGCTTTTGCAGTGGTTAAAGCTGTCAAGCAGTTTCATTTTTACATTCTTAACTCTCACTCCACGGTGTTGGTACCAGATACAACTATCAAGTCAATTCTCACACAGCAGGAATTTGGATCCAAGAGAGGGAACTGGGTGGCCAAGGTTCAAGAATATGATATTGACATCAAACCAACCAAGCTCATCCGTGGAAAATGCCTGTGTGAACTCATCGTTGAAGGAGCTAGACATGAGTTACTAGAGGATAAAGTTGGTCTTCCTACCATTCTGTTTCTTAGCTCAGTTGATGAATGGTATGCTGATATCACTCACTTTCTCACCTATGGAGAATGCTCCTCTCATTTGACTACCAAAGAGAAGAGAGCTGTTAAACTAAGGTCAACCCAATATGTGTTGTGGGAAAACGCCTTGTTTAAACGTGGGTTAGATGGAAGGTTTTTGAAATGTGTGGACAAGGAACAGTAGAAGAAGCTACTCTCAGCTTTTCATGATCAGGCATGTGGAGGGCATTACTCATCAACTGTCACTGCTCATAAAATACTTCATGGAGGATATTACTGGCCTACCTTGTTCAAGGATGCATCAAAATGGGTTGATAAATGTGAGGCTTGTCAGACTTTCGTGGGTAGACCCAAGTTGGCCTCCTTGCCCCTTAAACTAGTTGTGATCAAAGAACCTTTTCAGCAATGGGGTTTAGATTTCATTGGAACACTTAATCCCTCTTCTAGTGCTGGTCATACCCACGTATTAACTGCCACAGATTATTTCACCAAATGGGTAGAAGCCATTCCAGTAAAGAGTACTACTTCAAAAGTAGTATGCAGTTTTATCAAAGAAAACATCTTAATAAGGTATGGTGTGCCAAACAAGATTGTGACAGATAATGCTTCAAATTTTTCTTCAACTGAGATGATGGATTTTTTCTATGGATATGGAATCTCCTTGGCTCACTCCTCAGATTACTATCCTTAGGGAAATGGACAGGAAGAATCAACAAATAAAAATCTGGTGGCCATAATAAGGAAATTAGTCAATGAATCCCAATGGAACTGGCACAAGAAACTCTATGATGCTCTTTGGGCAGATAGGATCACACCTAAGAGAGCCATTGGGATGTCTCCTTTTTAGGTAGTATATGGAGTGGAGGCCCAATTGCTAGTTACAGTGGAGCTTCCAGCTCTGCATTTAATGAAGGCCATTGAAGATACCAGTTTCAATGATTCTTTGGATAAGAGAATCATGTATCTTCACAAATTGAATGAGGACAGATTGGAAGTTGCTGATAGGATATCTGCTCACCAACATAAAGTAAAGGTCTTGTTTGATAAGAAAGCCAGGTTCAGGGATTTCAAAATTGGAGACACTGTTTTGTTGTGGGATAAAAGGCATGAACCTCGTGGCAGCCATGGCAAGTTTGATTCCCTTTGGCTCGGACCTTTCAAGATCAGGCACTTCGCTGGTAAGAATTCTTTTTACCTTGATTATATGGATGGTTCTTCTCTCCCACTTCCTTATAGTGGGCAGTACCTGAAACTGTTTAAGTCTTAGGTGATTAGGAAGTCCTGTGTATATTCTGTATAGTGTGTGTCCTCCTTTCCTTCCCTTGTTTTTGTGTGTTGTTTGTGGTGTTGTCTTCTATATTGGTTTGCTTTTTGTCTCCGTGGCCCAATGGATAAGGTACTGGTCTACTTCCCCGAGTTTGTCTAAATTCTTGCCTTGTCTCATTCTTTGAATTTATGCCAAGTCATCCCCAGAAGGAGCCAGCTGTTGTCCACTCAAAATTCCCCTGCTTTTAAGAAGTTGAAAATTAAAATTTTGAGGTTAAGTGTCTTTTCTGTTGTCCTGATAATGTGAAAAGTCAGAGAAATTGGGAAAATCTACATTTTTTGGGTCATTTTGTGTGTTTTTCGGGCCTGTCAGACATTTTTGTCCCGCGTGTCCCAGGTTCATTTGGGCTCTCTGTTCCCGATCGGCCGGTTTACCCGAAGTCCGTTCTTTTCGGGCCGTCGGAACTTTTTGTCCCACATGTCCCAAGTTTTTCTGGACCCGTTGTTCCCTTTTCACCCGATTCAGCTGATTCGCGTACCATGTACTTTCGTCCCACATGTCCCAAGTTCGCCCAGACCCATTGTTCCCTTTCGTCGCCCGAATTTTCGGCCGAATCACCCGTATTCCGAACGTACTTTCACGTCCCGTATGTCCCAAAAGTGCCATTTGTGCGTAATTTTCCCCGCATCACCAGAATCGGCCGAACCGTGTACTTCGCACTTTCGCATCCCTCGTGTACCAAATGAACCAAGTGCCATTCGTGCTAATTTTTCCTGCTCTACCCAAATATCTTGCTTTTCAATTTGGTAGATATGTATTTAATGAGCATTTATTACCTTTTCTCTCTCCTAAACGGCTATATAATGAACTACCCCTATGTGTTTTTGCATATTCCTTTCATGCTATCTATTGCTCGAACCTCTTGCAACCAAAATTTCTGCGTGCGCGTATCCATTTCCCTTGCGATTCCATCCCAAGTCTAGCTTGCAGCTTTGCTCTCCGAGTTACTATCAACATGAAGATCAAATTCCAGGGGCAGGAACAAGTTTCACCACTCGAGTCTGCCGTTCCCGATATCGGGGACAGTGAAGTTCGCCACCTTGATTTTGGGGATTTTTGGGCAAGGATGACAGATGGAAACCCTTCAGCTATGGCACAGATGATTCATGACAGTGGCTTGGCGTTTGCCGGTGGCTTCCCAATTTCAGTACAATGTGCAGACACAAGTACTCGCTTGTGGATCTCATTTCAGTCCCGACTCAAGCGAACTAACGAATGTGCATGGAGAACTCATTGCCAAGTTAGATGCCACCGCCAACACATCAGTCCCACGTGGCAGAGACATAGCCGAGGCATTGAAGAGATTCAGATAATGGATCCTTAAATCAGTGGGTCCCTCCCAATCTTAAGCACCTATCTTCTTCTCCTAATTCTTCTCTTCTCTTCTCTTCCCCTTCTTTCTCATGAATTTATTGTATTTAGTTGGGGTATTGCGATTTGCAACCCCTTTAACTAATCATTAGTTAAAATAAGTAGTTACCGGGGAGTAACTAATTTGTAAACTATATAATGGCCTCTCCTCGCCATTTTGAAGGGGGAGGGAGAACTTGGCTTATTTCTGAAAGTGTAAATAAATCTTAAAGAAATCAATACAGAAGGATTTTTCATTCTTTGTCTATCTGGTTTCCTTTATTCCTAAGCTATTCATTTAATCTTGTTAGATCATTTGTCTGTATTATGCTGAGAAGCTTTGTATTCTCACAGATGTTATTTACAGAACTTTGTGTCTTTTCAAATTTCATCTTATTAATGTGATACAAATGATCTTATTCCAATTCGCTGTACCCTCGCATGCATAAGGAATTACTCTGTCATCTATAATTCTGAATGGTGCCTTTCTGCTCGTTCTCACATTTTCATTCCTCATTCCTTTTGTGATTGATGATCCTTATAGAAAACACTTTCATAATATCCAAGTTCCAAAAGCAAAATCATGCTTTGTATATGTGTAAATAGGTTCGTTTCTGAATAAGGGAACCTCTCCCATTAAAGAGGAGGGACTTCTTGTCCCCTGACTGTTGCTCTTCTTGAAGTCCTTTTTGACGACCAACAGTTTTTGGAGACTCCACTGGGGAATCATATTCCAGTTCTATAATCATTTATTGATCATATTTTGATCTAGCGACTCCACGTTTTACTCGAGGGAGAAGGGCCCTTGGTATTGAAGATTCTCAGTTTCAAATTTTGGAACATCAGGGTTTTCCTCTCCCTTCAACAAGGAGAAATAGAAAGGCTCGTTCGACAAGCACTCCTCCTGTCAAAGATAGAATCCCTACGGGTGATATTCCTTTAGAACAAATCAGTCCTAATCTTCGAGCTTTGATTCTTGCTGGTGTTTCAGTTCCACTTCAAGCCATTTTTCCAAGAATGGCGGGTACCATTGCCTTGGGGCCATTGTGTTGGGCCTCTTTCCCTTCCTCAGCCTTTGCATGAGTTACCCAGAGGTAACCGAGAAGAACTTTCCTAAATTCAAGGGCGATGGTAAAGTACATCCTGATGAACATATCGCAGCCTTCATAGTTGCATGCAGAGTTCTGGGAGTTGAACATGAAGACGTCTCCGTAAGGATTTTTGTTGAGACTTTACAAGATAATGTTGCTGATTGGTTCTATCACCTTCCAACCGGAGCTATCACTAGCTGGAACACAATGAGAACTAGGTTTGAAAACCGTTTCAAACCGGCGGAAGACGTGCATGCTTTGCTAGCCCAAATTTCTCAAATAAAGAAGGAATCACAAGAGCCCATGAGAGAATTTGTGGCTCGATTCAACAGGTTGATTAAAAAAATTCCACCAAATACTTAACCTGTAGATCAAATTCAAAAATGCTTCTTCTTAAACGCCCAATTTCCTGAAGTTAGTTATGCACTGAGAAGGGCTAATCTCGCAACATTGGCCGAGGATCAAACTCTTGCTGTTAGTGTTGAAGATGATTTAATCATGTCAGGAAAGTTGAGGAGAGACCCTTCTAAATCTAAGTCTGCTTCTTCCTCTTCCACTCCTAGACCTAATACTGATCCATTGGTACAAAAACTTGCAAATGATCTCATCGCCATTAAGAAACAATTGGCTCAGCATGCTCCCTATGCAGACGTTCCAAGGAGGAATTTTCAGCCCAGAAATCATTTTCCTGCTTCTCAAACAAGGCTAGCACTTGAAGGACCTCCTATTAAAGTTCCTGTCAATGCAACCTGTGAAGTTGAGGAACCAGAGGATGAGGAGGTTAATGAAGATTGTGAGGAATTTGTTGAAGAGGTTGATGATGAAACAGATGAACTTGAGGGATCTCGAGTTAATTTCTTCACCACTGAAGGCATTGATGAAGGGGATGATTATGAAGAAGTAGTAGCAAACATGAATAGTAGAATCATACACTGTCATGACTCGAGAGCAGACAAATCAGAGGGAGAAAGTGATGCAGCCCACCAAGAAATCTAAGGAGCAGCCGACAACTATCCCTGTAATTGCAAAAAGAGGATCTCCCATCCCCATTTCATCTACACCAAAGGTGAGTCCTGTCAATCCTGCTACTAAAGTTACTTCTTTTTCCCCTAAAATTGATAAAACTAGGATCTCAAGTGATGATAACCCATCCACTTCTGGGTCTTTTGATATTATTGATCACTTAAAAAAGACTAAGGTTCAAATCTCAGAGGCTGAATATTATCAAACCCATCCCAAGGCTTTTGCTAAAATGATTCACTTTGTCAATTCCCATTCTAAAACTACCTCTAAAGGCCTTTTACCCACTCCTTCTTCTGCACCACAGCCTAATCTGGTAGCCGCTGTCACCTCACCCAATGACAAAATCAAACCATTCTATGTAACACTCCTTATAGCTGGCCATAGGCTCAGTAATTGCGTCATAGACTCAGGAGCATCAGACAATGTAATGCCTGCCAAAGTAGCTCATGCCTTAGGCTTGACTCTCACACGCACTTACGGATCTTGTTATTCCATGGAGAGTAAGGAAGTTCCCTTGGTCGGAAGAATTAAGGATGCACAAGTGGCTTTTGCTACTTTGCCTGAGAAGAAAGTTTTGGCTACTATCTTAGTAGCAGATATTCCTCCTTCATACGGGATGTTGCTAAGCAGAAACTTCTGTAAGGATGTGGGTGGAGAAATTCAAATGGATTGGTCACATGCCCTCATACCTGTTAATGGGCAAATGAAGAAGCTGCTGCCTGAGAAGCAGTCTGAGTATATTGTACAAAAAACTGATGATCCCAAAGCACAAATACTCTATGAGGATATGGGGCATGGTAACTACATGATTATGTCTCTAGAAGAAATCCAACTCCCCAAAGTCTCACCTAAAGATCCTAATGATGTTTGGATATTAGAGTTTGATGGAAGTTGTTCTTCAGCTGGTTCTGGAGCTGGTGTCATATTGGTGTCGCCTGAAGGAAGCATTCATCCTTTCTCATTCAAGTTGCAATTTGAAAATACCAATAATACAACAGAGTATGAAGCTCTCATTCTTGGACTCCAGGTGGCAAAAGAACAGGGTGTGAAGAATCTTCTAGCTTGTGGGGATGCGGAATTGATTGTCAAGCAAGTTAGAAACCTCTTCCAGGTAAAGAATGGAAGGTTAAAACATTACAAGAATCAGGTTTGGGACTCCATTGAATTTCTTGACGCCTTCTCCATCGAAGCAGTGCCTAGGGAGAAGAATACCAGGGCTGATTCTCTAGCAGTCTCAGGGTCATTGCTTATTCCTCATCCTGACTTTTCTCAAGATAAGTTCACCATTGAAATGATTCATAGACCCAGTGTACCTGATAATACAAGTAACTGGCAAGTTTTCAATAACGATCAACACTTGCTTTCTTTCTTAGAACTCAAGGATAATTTTGAACAGTTGTATTTTGAAGGAAGCGATAATTTGCCTCGTGAAAGTGTGCCCTTTAACGAAGAAGCCACCCAAGAAGAAGAAGCGGATCAGGATGGATGTATCAAACTCAAAGGAAACAAGATTCCAAAAGGATTGGTGAGTTTAGAAAAACTGTTTGACAAACACGACAGGTATGTAAAGTTTAGAGCTTCTACTGGACCCCAACAATCATCCGAATATGAAAAAATCAATATTGGGAGTTCTACTGATCCTAAACTCGTGAACATTGGAAAATGTTGCACCCCAGAAGAAAAGAAGAAGGTAATTAGTCTGTTGAAAAAGTATAAAGATGTTCTTGCTTATTCCTATGAAGATTTAAAAGCTTTTCAACCAAAGGAGATGCAACATTTTATCCCTCTCAAACTTGGGATTAAGCCTTTTAAACAGAAGCAGAGGAAATACAATCCTAAGATAGCTGACACAATTTTTCAATAAATACAGAAGTTATTGAAAGCCAAAATCATTTTTCCTATCCATCATTCAACATGGATTGCCAATATTGTGCCCGTTAGAAAGAAAAATGGTGAGATTCGTATCTGTGTTGACTTCAGGAATCTAAATCAAGCTTCCTTGAAAGATAATTATCCCTTACCTATGATGGATCAGGTCTTGCAAGCAGTAACGGGATCCGAAATGTTGTCTATGCTTGATGGATTCTCAGGATATAACTAGGTAGAAGTTAATACCACAGACCAACACAAAACGACTTTCACTACCCCTTGGGGTACCTTTGCTTACAAAAGGATTCCTTTTGGGGCTCATCAATGCTGGTGCCACTTTTCAGAGGGCTATGGATTTGGCCTTTGGAAGTTTGAAAGGAAAGTGTATCGTCGTATACCTTGATGACTTGACTGTATTTTCTAAAACAAGGGCGGATCATTTCCAGCATCTAGAGACAGTTCTGCTAAGATGTAGAGAACATGGGATCTCTTTGAATCCTAAGAAATCTATTTTTTGTGTCACGGAGGGGAAATTATTGGGGCACGTTGTCTCCAAATATGGTATAAAAATCAGATCCTGAGCGAGTTCAAGCTATTCAGCAAATTCCTCTTCCAACTAGCAAAAAGGGAGTGCACTCTTTCTTTGGTAAGATCAACTTTTTGAGAAGGTTCATCCCTGATTTTGCAGAGCTAACTTTGAATATCTCCCAAATGATGAAAGGAAAACAAACGTTTGGTTGGTCTCCTGAAGGGAAAGAAGCCTTTGAAGGTATTAAAAGGGCCATTGCTAAAACTCCTGTTTTAGCATGTCCAGATTTCAGCAAAGATTTCATTATCTATTGCTACGCCACGGATAACACCTTGGCTGCTATTTTGACTCAGGAAGATTCTAATGAGCATGAACTCCCAATTGCATTTATGAGCTATATTCTAAAAAATCATGAGTTAAAATACACCATAATGGAAAAACATGCTTTTGCAGTGGTTAAACCTGTCAAGCAGTTTCATTTTTACATTCTTAACTCTCACTCCACGGTGTTGGTACCAGATACAACTATCAAGTCAATTCTCACACAGCAGGAATTTGGATCCAAGAGAGGGAACTGGGTGGCCAATGTTCAAGAATATGATATTGACATCAAACCAACCAAGCTCGTCCGTGGAAAAGGCCTGTGTGAACTCATCGCTGAAGGAGCTAGACATGAGTTACTGGAGGATAAAGTTGGTCTTCCTACCATTCTGTTTCTTAGCTCAGTTGATGAATGGTATGCTGATATCACTCACTTTCTCACCTATGGAGAATTCTCCTCTCATTTGACTGCCAAAGAGAAGAGAGCTGTTAAACTAAGGTCAACCCAATATGTGTTGTGGGAAAACGCCTTGTTTAAACGTGGGTTAGATGGAAGGTTTTTGAAATGTGTGGACAAGGAACAACAGAAGAAGCTACTCTCAGCTTTTCATGATCAGGCATGTGGAGGGCATTACTCATCAACTATCACTACTCATAAAATACTTCATGGAGGATATTACTGGCCTACCTTGTTCAAGGATGCATCAAAATGGGTTGATAAATGTGAGGCTTGTCAGACTTTCGTGGGCAGACCCAAGTTAGCCTCCTTGCCCCTGAAACTAGTTGTGATCGAAGAACCTTTTCAGCAATGGGGTTTATATTTCATTGGAACACTTAATCCCTCTTCTAGTGCTAGTCATACCCATGTATTAATTGCCATAGATTATTTCACCAAATGGCTAGAAGCCATTCCAGTAAAGAATACTTCTTCAGAAGTAGTATGCAATTTTATCAGAGAAAACATCTTGATAAGGTATGGTGTGCCAAACAAGATTGTGACAGATAATGCTTCAATTTTTTCTTCAACTGAGATGATGGATTTTTGCTATGGATATGGCATCTCCTTGGCCCACTCCTTAGATTACTATCCTCAGGGAAATGGACAGGCATAATCAACAAATAAAAATCTGGTGGCCATAATAAGGAAATTAGTCAATGAATCCCAACGGAACTGGCACAAGAAACTCTATGATGCTCTTTGGGCAGAGAGGATCACACCTAAGAGATCCATTGGGATGTCTCCTTTTCAGGTAGTATATGGAGTGGAGGCCCAATTGCCAGTTACAGTGGAGCTTCCAGCTCTGCATTTAATGAAGGCCATTGAAGATACCAGTTTCAATGATTCTTTGGATAAGAGAATCATGTATCTTCACAAATTGAATGAGGACAGATTGGAAGTTGTTGATAGGATATCTTCTCACCAACAGAAAGTAAAGGTCTTGTTTGATAAGAAAGCTAGGTTTAGGGATTTCAAAATTGGAGACACTTTTTTGTTGTGGGATAAAAGGCATGAACCTCGTGGCAGCCATGGCAAGTTTGATTCCCTTTGGCTCGGACCTTTCAAGATCAGGCACTTCACTGGTAAGAATTCTTTTTACCTTGATTATATGGATGGTTCTTCTCTCCCACTTCCTTATAGTGGGCAGTACCTGAAACTCTTTAAGTCTTAGGTGATTAGGAAGTCCTTTGTATATTTTGTATAGTGTGTGACCTCCTTTCCTTCCCTTGTTTTTGTGTGTTGTTTGCGGTGTTGTCTTCTGTATTGGTTTGCTTTTTCTTTCCATGGCCCAATGGATAAGGTACTGAACTACTTCCCCGAGTTTGTCTAAATTCTTGCCTTGTCTCATTCTTTGAATTTATGCCAAGTCATCCCGAGAAGGAGCTAGCTGTTGTCCACTCAAAATTCCCCTACTTTTAAGAAGTTGAAAATTGAAATTTTGAGGTTAAGTGTCTTTTGTGTTGTCCTGATAATGTGAAAAGTCAAGAAATTGGGGAAATATACGTTTTTTGGGTCATTTTGTGTGTTTTTCGGGATTTTCAGACATTTTTGTCCCACGTGTCCCAGGTTCATTTGGGCTCTCTGTTCCCTGATCGGCCGGTTTACCTGAAGTCCATTCTTTTCGGGCCTGTCAGAACTTTTTGTCCCACATGTCCCAAGTTCACCCGGACCCGTTGTTCCCTTTTCGCCCGATTCAGCCGATTCGCGTATTCCGCGTACTTTCGTCCCGTATGTTCCAAAAGCATTTGTGTGTCTTTTCCCCGCATCGCCCAAATCGGCCGAACGGCATACTTCATGCTTTCGTGTCCCTCGTGTCCCAAATTAACCAAGTGCCATTCGTGCTAATTTTTCCCGCTCTACCCGAATATCTTGCTTTTCAAATGAACTACCCCCTATGCATTTTTGCACACTGCTTTCATGCTATCTATTGCTCGAACCTTTGCAGCCAAAATTTCTACACATGTATCCATTTCCCTTGCGATTCCATCCCAAGTCTAGGTTGTAGCTTTGCTCTCCGAGTTACTATCAACATGAAGATCAAATTCCAGGGGCAGGAACAAGTTTCACCACTCGAGTCTTCCGTTCCCGATATCGGGGACAGTGAAGTTCGCCACCTTGATTTTGGGGATTTTTGGGCAAGCATGACAGATGCAAACCCTTCAACTATGGCACAGATGATTCATGACAGTGGCTTGGCGTTCGCCGGTGGCTTCCCAATTTCAGTACAATGTGCAGACACAGTACTCGCTTGCGGAGCTCATTTCAGTCCCAACTCAAGTGAACTAACGAATGTGCATGGAGAACTCATTGCCAAGCTAGATGTCTACTGCCAACACATCAGTCCCACATGGTAGAGACATAGCCAAGGCGTTGAAGAGATTCAGACAACGGATCCTTAAATCAGTGGGTCCCTCCCAATCTTGAGCACCTGTCTTCTTCTCCTAATTCTTCTCTTCTCTTCCCCTTCTTTCTCATGAATTTATTGTATTTAGTTGGGGTATTGTGATTTACAGCCCTTTAACTAATCATTAGTTAAAAGAAGTAGTTACCGGGAGTAATTGATTTGTAAACTATATAATGACCTCTCCTCGCCATTTTGAAGGGGGAGGAAGAACTTGGCTTATTTATGAAAGTGTAAATAAATCTTAAAGAAATCAATACAGAAGGATTTTTCATTCTTTGTCTATCTGGTTTCCTTTATTCCTAAGCTATTCATTTAATCTTGTTAGATTATTTGTCTGTATTATGTTGAGAAGCTTTGTATTCTTGCAAATGTTATTTACAAAACTTTGTGTCTTTTCAAATTTCATCTTATTAATGTGATACAAATGATCTTATTCCAATTCGCTGTACCCTCGCATGCATAAGGAATTACTCTGTCATCTATAATTCTGAATGGTGCCTTTCTGCTCGTTCTCACATTTTCATTCCTCAGTCCTTTTATGATTGATGATCCTTATAGAAAACACTTTCATAATATCCAAGTTCCACAAGAAAATCATGCTTTGTATATGTGTAAATAGGTTCATTTCTGAATAAGGGAACCTCTCCCATTAAAGAGGAGGGACTTCTTGTCCCCTGACTGTTGCTCTTCTTGAAGTCCTATTTGACGACCAACAGGAGTCAATCCAATAAAAGTGGGTTTTCGGGCCTAAAGGAGCATACACCGCGAAGAAGTACATGAGATTCAAGAAAGGATTAAGGGAGATTAGTAAAGATTCATGATCCAAAAAAGTATAAATGGAAGGTATTTTCCATGCCCTAAATGGTGGAAAAAACAAGACCTCGTGAAACATCATATACTTCCCTAGGTAACTCATTCTTTCGGCACACAACTTGTGATCCTGAGACGAAAAGGGGGAATTTTAATATGATTAAGTCAAAATTGGAGGTCCAAACCATCACCATTAAATTGATTGAGTTTTTTAGTCAAGATAATATAAACATTTTCCTCCAAATTCATCTAGGATCCCAGGTTATCGCCGTCACAAGTTGGCTAAAAGAACGCGTTCAACACTTTACCAAATTTTCATGTGGACACATGTTAGCTCTGGGAGCCTAGCACATTTTAATGTCCCTTTCATACCTTAAGAAAAGGGAAAAAGGGGACAAAGAAATTTTCCCATCCATATTTTTTCCTCTGGTCACACAAGAAACCCTTTGGATCGCCAGTTCAGTCCCTAGGTGTTTGTTGGAGCCTATCGCCTCAGTCATTCAGATCATGACAAGTGGCGCAAACTAGCATAATGTGCGAAATGATGTCCTTTTTTCCCTTTGGAAAAGGGACATGTGGGACATGAAAATGTGCCCAACCCCTTGAAGCCCTCAAGTCATCAATATGACCTTCCACAATGCAAGTTTCAAGCTCCCATGAGCTAGTTGGAGCTAAATGCACAAAATTTGGAAAATTCTATCTCCTTTTCTGCTTCTTGCTACTTCTCCATTTCGAGAAGAAAGTTAAGAAAACACCTAAATCACCATTTCTACTCCAAACCAGCGCCACCATGTCTGTCAAACCCTCCACTCCATGAAAATACACATGTTTCAGAGGAAGAGTTGATAAAAAGAGTCGAATAAACGAAGAACAGAGAAGAAGAATGAAGAGATTCCTTTGAAAACCTCCATTTCCATGAGACAAATATTTTCATATATCTTTAAAACCAGTGCACAAATTGAAGAATCATTTTTTTCTACATTCTTAATTTTTAGAGGCCACAAAAACCTCAACAGTAGATCTCCCATTGTGGCCTCTAAAAACCCTTGGAATAAGGAAGGAAAACTCACATCAAAAACGTAATTTATATCTCAATCCGAGGCCAAAAAAGAAACCTACAATTTCCAAGCTCCATTAATGGTTGCCGCATCTATAACTGCCAGGTGTAATATTTTAAATTTTCAAATATCCCAAACCAGTGATCGGGTAAGCCTAAAATTGTGGGGGTGATATTGGGAAGAAACCCATATCAAAAAACTTTGTTCCACCATGATTCGACTACTAGAAGCGCCATGCTTACTAAAAATAGCAGGCCTTCTACATGGGAAACTACTATTCCAGGTAAGTCACCAACTAAAGAAGCTATGAAGGAAGTGGTGAACACATAAGAGACATCGCATTGCAAAATCATTGAAATGGTTGTCTTGGTCCAGAATCGACACATATTAAAAATAGTAAGTGATCTCACAAGCACCTCTTAAAAATAGCAAAATCTTACAAAATGTGAGGGGAATAGAGGGAGAAGAAATAACTTGAGCTGCCACATCAAGTCGAGGTTTGAAAGCATCAAATTTTCATACTTAAAAAAATAGTAAGTTGTCTTATAGGTACTTACTAAAAATAGTAAGTCATTCCAGAGGACACATTTCACAAAAAGATAATTTTGAGAGTTAAACATTCAAATTAGTAGCTGGAGTTGAAGTTCAGAGAAGAATTTTCACACTTTCCAGAAAAAGTAAGTCACTCTATTTAAGAACATGTGTTGAAAAACCATAAGGTTCAAAATCATAGGTTATCCTAGTCTCTCCTCCCACAAGTGTAATCAGTTGTAAAGTATTAGTTTCATTCCATGGTTCGTAATGTTCACCAACACCTAGCACATATACAAACAAATGTATCATTCCATAGGACTTATGTCGACAGAATACGATAATGTTATAAAGGGTCATTACGGGAGGTAGTTTTTATCCTCAGATTCTTTGAAGTGGATCTCCATAAGAAATGACCATGGTCACTATTGGGATAATTCAACAGTGTTCCTAAACACTCAGGTTGCGGTGTTAGGTCATCAAAAGGTTTTTTCTTGTCAGCAGTAACTTGTCCATAATATGAGTAAATCATTCACAATAAGGAATTCAAGGGACATAGAACAATTCATCGTCGAGTGCAATCCTTAAGGAGTTTTTAAGAAAAAAAGGATTTAAAAATTCATATTTTCATCTCCTTGTAAGAACCAGTGGGATTTATTAGAGGTAGAATATTTCATCCTTAATATCATTCTTCCTTCTCCTTTATTATGCTCTCTCTCTCTCCTCCCCCAAACTCTCTCTCTCTCTCTTCTCAATGTTCTAATTTCACATTGGTGTTGTAATTTTCCATATGTCTTAAGGTTTATAATGTAATAAGTCACATTTATGTTATATAAAGGGACTTAGTGTTTTCCTAAGAAGGTGAAGAGTCTTAAGTCACGTTGAGGCATATGAAGAGTCATTGGGGGTATATGAAGAGTCCTTTTCTCTTCCTATAAATTGTAAAGCCATTCCCATTTCAAAGGTTTGGTGATTGATTTTGTAAACTCAAGAGTGCATTGTACTTAGAGAGGATAAAGGAGATATCCATTTTCTTCCATTTCCCCCTCACCAATTTTCCTCCTTTCCCACACTATGTACAATTTCTTCTTGAGAATCATTATAAAAAGAGTTTCTAGCCTTTTTTTTACTTAGGGATTTATTGATACTTTGTGCTCATAAACTGTAATCAGTCTTGTTGCTACTTACAAAGTTGTTTCTTATCATAAATGCATGTGTTGAAATTTATTACTATTGTGTGCTAGAATCTTATTTCCTACTTGCAACATTAGTTCTCCTATCTCATTTCTCATTTCTCACTCCCCTTTCCTACTCTATAGAAAAATTCCTCTATAGTAAAAAAATTCTAGCTTTGGCACAGGGTCAATGGAGTGCCCCTATTAGATCCTTGGTCGAAAGGCCACCATATAAATTCACCTTTTCACGTGCATGTAAACACGGAAGCTGCTCCATTTAACTAGAGGGACTTCAATTCCCATAACATTGGCAATAAACCCACAGATTTGTCCACCCGAAAAAATTTGTCACTAACAATTTTTGGATGCCACCATGGGGAAGACTTGATAGCATATGTACAAAAAATATGACAGCAATGTTTGAAAAATACAAAACAAATTCATACACACACACACACACACACACACACACACACACACCATATTTTAGCATAAAATTAGTTTTGAAGGCAACTCCATCAATGAACAAACCCCTGTCACATTTTTTTTCCACACGATGAAGAAATTTTTCAGATTGGAGCAAAATACGAGTGAGTGACAGTGATGAAGAAGATGAAGAATATCTTGACCAAGAAAGGAAGATCATTGATCAGCCGTGGTTCCAAACTAGTATTTTTGAAAGATAAAGTTCAAAGATGGTAAAAGAGACTCTTAGTTCAAGTAATAATTTGCATCGAGACAAAGGAAATAAGAAATAACTTGTTACAGATGAAGAAGAAAGTAGGAAGCTGTTAGAAAGCACTCAAAGGAGATATAAGATAAGGTGCGAAGATCGAGAATATGCCGAATGCATGCAAGAGATGTACGGACAACTTGAGGCGGCCCATATTGAGGAAGAAGACGAGGAGATTTTTCCTATAGAGGAAGATCTTGAAGATCATTCGTACCATAAGGTTATAATCCCCGAAATGTTCTTAAATTTTTTTGAAGAATATCCTATCCTCAAGCCTTCTGATGAAGATCAAATAAGAATTCAGGAAGATGATGAAAGATGGGACGGTGCAAGATCCACCAAAGAATTTTTTTGCAATCTCACACAACTCACTATAAATTTGAGAACACTATTATTTTTCTGCCACTCTCTTGATGACTTCATTACATATGGTGATGGAGAAATGAACATATTAATAAGATAATATATGGAAAGGCTTCATAGCATAATAGAAGGAAATTCTGATCGCGAAGCCTATTAAGAGATTCAAGGCATACTCTAGATTTACAAATAAGGTATGAATATCTCGAATCACTTCATATTTTCCACAATGAAGAAGCTCAATAAGATCTTGATTATTGTCTATGTTATGAGGTGTTCGTCCCTGGTATATTATTTGATGCTCCTGAAGAAGATTCCATCCTTGAACCTTTCGATGAGTGCCAAAGCAACATCAAGGAAGATGATGATGAAAGAGACATGGAGGTGGAACCACCATTCATCAACTCTTTTTTCCTCAAGGAATATTCCCTTCAAAAATTAATACATTCAATAGAGGTTTCTTGTTTCCTAATGGATGATTAAATTCTTTCTGAAGACTCCACCAATGATGAAGAAGATGACCAATTTGAAGTAAGCATGAATAATGCCCCTTCAAGTATTGATTTTTCAATTAATGATGAAATGGACATGTGCAAAGAATTGAAATAAATTCACCTAGCATAATTGTCTGAAAATGATGAATTCAAGATGGTCATGGAGGATTTACTCTCTTATTTTAATCCTTCAAGTGATGAAGAAATGTCAAATGAAGAAATTAAGACAATTGAAGAATCAAGCCCCCTACCTGATTCAATATGGAATCAAGATAGAATCGAGAGTTCTTCCCATACTTCTGCCCCAATAAGGGCCTATACTTCCCATCAAGAGGATGATATGGATTTTGATCTCGAAGGAGTGCCATTCCCACAAAGCATGGACCTCTTCTCCTTATCAAGATTTTTCATGAATCAAGTTTTCTCGTGTTTGTAAGAAAGTGAATATTGGGCAACATAAATCATGGAAGGAGTGAACGAGGATGTTTCAAATAAATCATGGGAATGCGTGGATCATATCTTCAACCATCTCTTGGAGGCACAACATAAAAATACTTTTAGTAAAAATGAAGATGAGCTTAAGGTGAACTTGGAATAATCATCTGTACAAGACATCCTGAAGGTTGTAGAAAAAATTAAAGGCCCTCAATTCAGTCTTGAACTCCTAACTTAGGCTATAGAGATACAAGATAGGTATGAATCAATTTGTTCTTCCTATATTGGTACACCAATTTTTTATGTTGATATGGAGCTATTGGATATGCTTGATGACTTCCCTAATACTTTGGTTGACGAGAGTAAACATGAAAGCATGTATTTTTCTTCCACATTCTGCATAGAAGTTCGTGTGTGCAAAAGAAGAAAAGTTCATGAATATCCTTTGGACATCTCTAGTTTTGAAGACAACACCTCCACTAGGGAATAATATGGTAGGGAAAATGTTGAGCTGACTCACCTTGAGGGAAGTTGTTCACAAAAAAGTGAAAAGTCATGAGAGCATTGGGGGTATGTTCAAAATTAACTTGGTCACACCACTTTGGAATGTTCTATAACTACAAAACAAGAGTTCATGAAGAAAAATACACTCAAGGGTAAAGAGTGTCTCTATGAAGAAATTTAAGGTTATAATTTCAAGACCGATATCGAAATGAGATTCAAACAGTTGGATATTGAAAGCAATTTGTCTGGATGACAAAGTGAGGGTAAGCATGATTCTTATGAAATAATTCAAAATCAGATTTCAATCACCATTCTTCAAGCTCTAATGTGCCTCGAATAGGTTCCCATATTGCAAAATTTCACTGAGACTGATAAGGGCTTCCCTCTCAATGATACAACCTCTATTTTGGGAAGTAATTACTTTGAGAAACATAGTGAGATGTTCAGAGAAGTTCTTAAACGGGAAGGAAATCAGTTTGTCCTCACTCCCTCTGAGTATATTTCTAATACAAGATATGATTTCAAGATGTAATCCTAGTAAAATTAATGTATCCATGCTATGGTTGACATGTCCAAACTTGAAAGTACAGAGGGATGGTCTCATGATCGCTGGACATCAAGAGGAATCTTCAAAATGCAATTTTTTAAAAAAGGTGATCAATTTTTCAATGGATGAAGGAACATTCTCAGTGTAGTATGAGTACTAGGATGAAATCATGGTTAGTATTCTTCTTCTCAAGCCATGTAAGGCCATCACAAAATCATGGTTTCATGAAATAACAATTTTTGTTCTCAAAGGTCAGATTTCAATTCGTTACTTCATGATGACATGTACTTTTCTCAACCCGTTGTCAGGTATGTGTATATTCTTTCCCCTCATCTATAGATATCCCCCCATTGTATATAATTTCCTTTATCTGGTGTGTGTATTTCCCTTTCTGTGTGCGTTGTGTGTTCCCTTTCCTTGTTTTGTGTGTGCTTCCTTCTTTGCTATCTCTCTCTTGTAAGTTGTACACGACTCCACAAGGCCCAATGGATAAGGCACTGGTTAATATGTTATAAATTGAGATTATGGGATTCTTTATGTCATGTCTTCACTGCACTCATTCCATACCATACCCCCAAGCTAGAGCAATTTGTTGTCATGCAAATTTAAAACAAGAAAATTCCCAATTTTTAAGCATGCCAATGATACCCCTGTGTCAATTTTTTCAAATTTTACCTTTTTACGATACCACAGGTCTATCCATCCTCAGCACCAACCTTACATAGTCATTCTAATGAACCCCTAGTGGATGTAAAGTTATTCCCCTAGGTGAATTAAGAAATTCAAGTCAATCCCCCTAGGTTATTTTAGGAGTTCTCGAAGATTGCCAATTTTGGGCAATGTTGGGAGGGGCTACCATTGGGCTTTCCTAGGAATTATGCAACCCCCTGGAGAAAAATAGAAGAGAAAAATCCAACATTTTATATGGAAAAAAATGTATAAAACATTAAAGTAATGATATTTGAAGAACCGAGAAATATTGGAGGTCTTGGGGTAGATTAATCAGAAATAGGGTTCTCAGGTCTAGGCAGTGTAAATGTTCCAAGAGGATCCTCGCAGAGAAACCACCGATATAAGATCTTCTTAGAATAAGTTGCAGTCATTTTTAAAGCATGGAGAAAAATTTATACGATTCTGACAACATCTTGTTTGGAGGAAATGGAGCTCGTTTGCAAAAGTTATAGCTCGCTGAAATTTTTGGGCAACTAGCAAAATTTGGAGTTTTGTGCAAGTTGGACTTGTGCACGCTCGCCAAGTGTTTCGATTATATGGCGGACACATGGACGAATTTTGTGACGTAATAAAAAAAATGGGTTTTGGAACACCAGTCTTGGACACCCCGTTCACGGACAAATGGACCCCACTATTTACTGGCTGGGGGCCCTCAGCCAGGTTCGACACACTCAATTATGGAGGGTTGCCTTGTCCTCCTTCTCATTTAAATCATTAAACAAAACTTGTGTATATAAAATCCTATAATTGCCTTTGCCGCCATGCATGTGGGACATTTAGGCATGCATTATTTAAATTATGCAAATTTCCCATGCATATTTGTTATTAACTACCATTTCCACGCATTTTTTTATTAATTTCCACGCATTGCATATTCATTATACCACTGTCCATGCATTCCTCCTTATCCAACTAACCACGCATTATCCTTGGCTGAGTTTTAGCGCCTAAAAAAATAACAACCATGCGTTATCCCAAGAAATGCGGCCTCTACATAAGCATATAGGTGGCTCTTAAGCCAATTAAAAACCGCCCCTCCATGCATTAATAAATGCTTACCTTTTTTAACGCCCCCCACAATGTGGGATAAAACACTTAAAATGCGCCTAAGGAGAAGGACAAAAAGTGGAGGGGATTGGAATAGTTGACCCCCCAAGCAAAAGTATAGGCGCATAACCATTGCACCAGCTATTTGGAAACAGTATAAAATGAGGTATATTATATTTGTATAGCATTGGGGGACTGTGTGAAATTATTGTAATGCTCATAACTTGAGCTAGGAGTGGAATTTGGAGGAGATGTAAAAAGAAACCCATGTTATTTTTGACAGAGGAAGACTGTGAGAAGGTCAGAATTTTGTAGAATTCTTTGTAAATAATTATTTTCAAGATTTTAATAGATCGGTCCCATTCAACCGAACCCGGAGATGTAGGCCTCAAGCGCCGAACTCCGTTATCAATTCTTGTGTCAAATTGCTGGTGAATCCTCTTCATTTCTTTCAATAATTTGCACAGTACTTGTAGTTTTTATTCTTTTATTAAAAATACAAAAGGATATAATGCTCAAATTTTACATAGAAAATCAATACAAAGCAAGAAAAATGATGTGCGAACAATTGCTAGTTAATTTTGGTTTTCAGAATCATTGGTATCAGAGCTGGTTTTGATTGATTTTTGGTTCACTTTAACGTTTTTTGGATTACAAGTTGTGTTTTGGATGTTAACAAGGGCTCAATCTAAGAAGGGTGAAGGAGAGTTAGTTGAAGGAGATCCCAAAATTGGTACCAGACGATCTCAAAGTCCTACAATGGCGGATCGAGTGGAAGTGGAACAAAACTTTCTTCAATCCTTCCAAACAGATGAAGGAAATGGTGGAAGAAATGTACCAAGATAGGAAAAGGGAAAAGGAAACTAGAGGAGGTAAGAAAGAAGAAAGCTCTAGTTCTGAAATTCCAAAAAGAGACTCTTTAAAATATGATTTTCTTTCATTAAAGTTAGATATCAAGTGTGAATTGCCTATGTATATTGAAGAGCTAAATGCAAAGAAGTTGGATAACTGGGTCAAGCAAATAGAAGTATATTTTCAGGGTTCAAAGAATTGTTGATGATGAAGCAAAAATTCATCTAGAAACTCTTCAGATGGGTGGCACAGCACTCAATTTGGTGGGAGAGGTAATCTTCAGGAAGTGGAAGAAAACAAAGGTATAGAAATCATTTCTTGGTCTGAATTTTGTTTCAAATCTTAAGGCAACAATTTTTTCCTCTTGGTTCTAAGCAAACAAGCTATGATGGATTGGAAAACATTAAGACAAACTAAGGGACAAAGTGTTCAATAATACAAACAAGAATTTAGGGAAAAGGGCTCGTAATTCTGGGAATTTCCTAAAACACAGAAGAAACACTGCTCAAATATATTGGTGGATTGCATAGTTATCTAAGGCATATGATACTTGTTTTAGGTCCTACTAATCTTGATGCAGTATGTGTTCAAGCAAACCCATCTGGAAGCACGAGGGAAAATGACAAAGGAGTCCTCTTTCTCTTCTTTTAATCAGAAGAACAAGCAATCTGAAGGAAAAGGTTCGAAAGAACAAGGAAAAGGAAAGGGTAAGCATAAAACAAACTCTACTGTTAAGAAGGAAGATGAAAAACCATTTTGTAATCATTGTAAAAAAAACCATGATGAGTCTAAATGTTGGAAATTACATCCTGAAAAGAAGCCTAAATGGATGGTTAAGAAAGGAAAAGAAAAGAAAACAAACACCGTAGTGCATGATCTTGGTTCTGATTCAGGTGATGAAACCAAAATCACAGCTATGAGTTTTCAAGGTAAATCAACTCTTTCAATTTCCAACAATAGCACTACAGATGTTGCATCTTCTTCTAGTAAACAAACTATACCTGACGATAAGAAAAGAAATGAGCTTTTCCACATTAGAGTAATTTCAAAGCATACGAAAATTGATACTCTTTTTGATAGTGGATCTCAAGCTAATCTAATTTCTGAGGAGGTTGTTAAGAAACTAGGACTCAAAACTAAACCACATCCTAAGCCTTATCCTTTGGGCTGGGTTTGTGATGATGCAAAACTGCAGGTAACTAAAACTTGTACTTTCAGATTTGCCATTACAGACAAGTTTATTGATGAGGTTGAATTGGATGTAGTTCCTTTGGATATTTGTGGGGTGGTTTTGGGAAGTCCTTATTTGTATGATCGTAAAGCAATCTTCTATAGGGAAGAAAATAAATATTTACTTGCAAAGGATGGAATTGAGTTTATTATTAGAACTCACCGTGAAAAGAATAATCTATCCTTGGTAACTGCAGGTCAAAGTGAAAAGTTTTGTGCTCATGGTGGTCAAAGCCAAGGAAAAAGAAAATGAGATGGCTTTTGAGACTTGTGATCTAAAACATAAGGATGAATTGGTAAAAATTGTTTCTCATTTTGATGATGTTTTTCAGGATCCACAGGGTCTACCTCCCAAAAGAGGGGTTCAACATGAGATACAGTTTGCTTCAGGATGCACCTCTTCCCAATATCAGAATGTACAGGTTGTCAGTAGTAGAGAACGAGGAAATCAAGAGACAGGTAATGGAACTTTTGGCTCAAGGTATAATTCGTCCAAGTACATCCCCATGTGGTTCACCAATTATATTGGTTCCTAAGAAGGATGGCACTTGGCGAATGTGTGTTGATTTCCGTGCTTTAAACAAGATTACTATAAAGAATCGTTACCCTCTTCCTAGAATAGATGATTTACTGGATCAATTAAGGAATGCAATTTATTTCACTAAGTTAGACTTAAGAAGTGGTTATCACCAAGTAAGAATTGCAGAAGGTGATGTTTGGAAAACTATTTTTAAAATGAAACAGGGATTGTTTGAATGGTTAGTGATGCCTTTTGGTTTGTGCAATGCACCGGTAACATTCATGAGAGTTATGAATGAAATTTTTAGACCATTCATTGATAATTTCGTTATTGTCTACTTAGATGATATTCTTATTTTCAGTAAGTCATGGGATGAACATGTTAAACACATCCAGAAAGTCTTAGATGCACTAAGGAAAGAGAAATTGTATTTGAAGATGTCAAAATGTGAATTTGGAAAAACATCTTTAATTTACTTGGGGTATATTGTAGGAAATGGAGAATTGAGAATTGATCCTGCAAAAATAGAGGTTATTGTGAAATGGCCTAGACCCACAAATGTGACGGAAGTTAGAAGTTTTCTAGGTGCAGTTCAGTACTAGAGGAAATTTATTGCTAACTTCTCATATATTGCATCTCCTTTGCATGCTTTGACAAGTATTAAACAGGTCTTTCAGTGGGGAGGAAAACAACAAAAAGCATTTGATACACTGAAAGAGAAGATAAGTACCGCTCCAATCTTGGCACTTCCAGATTTACAACATTAATTTGAGATTGAGACGGATGCTAGTGACTACGCAATGGGGGAAGTTTTGATGCAGAACAAACGACCAGTGTGTTACCATTCAGAAACCTTTACAAGTGCGGTAAGAAACTATCCAACTTATGATAAAGAGTTGTATGCTTTGGTTCAAAGTGTTAAAAAGTGGAAGCATTATTTAATGGGAAAAGAAACAATTATCCATACTGACCATCAACCGCTTCAATACTTACAAACACAAACCAAATTGCAGCAGTCTAGACATTTCAGGTGGATGGGATTTTTGCAACAATTTCATCTTGTAATCAGGTATAAAAAAGGTATTCAAAACAAGGTTGCCGACATGTTATCTAGACCACCAGTGGTAGTAGCATCTATCCTTTTGCAGCATAGTTCTTTGGCTCATGTTAGTTACAAGGAACAATATGTAAATGATGTTGATTTTAGAGAAGTGTATGAGGATCTAGTAAGTGGGAAACAAGTAGGAGAAAAAGATTATCATTTGCATGAAGGATTGTTATATCATTCTGGAAAACTTTGTATTCCAAAAAATGAGCGTGTGCATATGATTAGGGAAGCACATACTTCTCATATTTCAGGGCATTTTGGTGTTAGTAAGACAGTTGCACATTTACAAAAATATTGCTATTGGCCTAGAATGCATGAACATGTAAACCGGTATATTAAGGATGTGTTCTTTGTGCCACAAGCAAGCCAAGTAACAGGAAATTAGGACTTTACACTCCTCTTCCTGTTCCAACACGGCCTTGGGAAAGTGTTTCCATGGACTTTGTAGGAGGCTTGCCCATGACACGGAAGAAACATGATTACTTATATGTGGTAGTGGACAGATTTAGCAAAATGTGTGTGTTGGTTCCATGTACTAAACAAATAACTGGTGAGGGAACTGCACATTTATTCTTTCAGTTTGTTTGGGTTCATTTTGGTTTACCTACTTCAATCATATCTGATCGGGATTCTAGATTTCTTGGGGAATTTTGGTCAACATTGTGGGGGTTAATGGACACAAAACTGAAAAAGAGCACTACTTTTCATCCACAGACTGATGGTCAAACAGAGGTTGTAAACTGCACAGTGGTACAATTACTTAGGGGCTATAGTAACAAACATCCTAAATTGTGGGATGAACATCTTTATTATGTGCAACATGCTTATAATCGTGCCTTACATTCTTCTACTTTGAAGTCTCCATTTGAGACTTGTTATGGATATCTGCCTAATTCTCCATTAGATATATATTATGGACATGAAACTGTTGTTAATGGTGCAAGTGATTCTGACAAGGCTAAAATATTTGTGCAGAGAATACAACAGGTTCATCAGTATGTCCGTGAACAATTGGAGAAAATCCAGGCTAAGTACAAAGCTAGGCATGATAAACATAGAACTGATCACAAGTTCAAATTTGGTGATTCAGTTTGGCTTCACATCAGCAAGGAAAGACTGATAGGTGAAGGTCAAAAATTGAAACCTATACGGTATGGTCCATTCTAATTATTGGAAACAATTGGTAACAACGCTTTCCGGTTGGATTTACCTCCATATATGCAAATCTACTCAGTTGTAAATGTTGAGAATTTAAGATTGTCTGAACCGCCTATGATTGTTGATCATGATGATTCTAACATTATGCCTTCCATTGATGATTTTGCTCCTGAGTATCTTGATGAGTTGCAGGAAGACATCATTTTGGACAGGAAAGTAAGAACTTCGCGAAGGGGTGATACTGAGTATCTTCGTGTTGGGTTCAAAGGCATGCATCCGAAAAAGGCTAAATGGATGGAAACCGGAAAGGTGAGGGAGAAATACCCTCACCTATTCACCAATTAGGTTGACTTTTGGGGTCCAAAAGTTTCTTAGTGGGGAGGAATGATCCAGAGGATCCTCACAGCGAAACATCGATCTAAGATCTTCTCAGAATAAGTTGCAGTCATTTTTAAAGCGTGGAGAAAAATTACATGATTCCGACGACATCTTGTTTGCAGGAAACGGAGCTCGTTTGCAAAAGTTATAGCTCGCTGAAATTTTTGGGCAACTGGCAAAATTTGGAGTTTTGTGCAGGTTGGACGTGTGCACGCTTGCCAAGTGTTTCGATTATATTGCGACACGTGGACGAATTGTGTGACGTACTAAAAAATGGGTTTTGGAACGCTGGTCTTGGACACTCATTCTCGAACAAATGGACCCCGCTATTTACTGGCTAGGGGCCCTCAGCCAAGTTCGACACACTCGATTATGGAGGGGTGCCTTGGCCTCCTTCTCATTTCATCATTAAACCAACTTGTGTATATAAACTCCTATAATTGCCTTTGCGCCATACATGTGGGACATTTAGGCATGCATTATTTAAATTATGTAAATTTCCCATGCATATTTGTTATTAACTACCATTTCCACGCATTTTTTATTAATTTCCACACATTGCATATTCCATTATACCACTGTCCACGCATTCTCCTTATCCAACTAACCACGCATTATCCTTGGCTGAGTTTTAGCGCCTAAAAATCACAACCATGTGTTATCCCAAGAAATGCGCCCTCTACATAAGCATATAGGTGGCTCTTAAGCCAATTCAAACCGCCCCTCTATGCATTAATAAATGCTTACCTTTTTTAACGCCTCCACAATGTGGGATAAAACACTTAAAATGCACCTAAGGAGGAGGAGGAGAAGTGGAGGGGATTGGAACAGCTAACCTCCCAAGCAAAAGTATAGGTGCCTAACCATTGCGCTAGCTGTTTGGAAACAGTATAAAAGGAGGTATATTATATTTGTATAGCATTGGGGGACTGTGTGAAATTATTGTAATGCTCATAACTTGAGCTAGGAGTGGAATTTGGAGGAGATGTAAGAATAAACCCCTGTTATTTTTGACAGAGGAAGACTGTGAGAAGGTCAAAATTTTGTAGAATTCTTTGTAAAGAATTTTTTTCAAGATTTTAATAGATCGGTCCCATTCAACCGGACCCGGAGATGTAGGCCTCAAGCGTCGAACTCCGTTATCAATTCTTGCGTCAAATTGCTAGTGAATCCTCTTGATTTCTTTCAATATTTACACAGTACTTGCAGTTTTTATTCTTTTATTAAAAATACAAAAGGATATAATGCTCAAATTTTACATCGAAAATCAATACAAAGCAAGAAAAATGTGTGTGCACAATTGCTAGTTAAATTTGGTTTTCAGATCAGTAAAGGGCCAAAAAAGCTATTGATTTTCGGGAAGTGATTCTGGGAGCTTTGGATGGATTTAGGAGTTAAAAAATACATCTTCGGAAAGGTAATCTAGATCTATACAATATGGTGAAATCATATATTTCAGAACACTTTGGTGCAATAGGTTTATATCTATGTTTTTCCATGCTTAGCTAGGGAGCTAGAACAAAAACCTGATTTTTATGGAATAAATAGAGGAATCAAGATCTAAGACCCCAACAATTGGAGTTAGAAGGCCATTTTCAGTCAAATTCATATAAATTTTTTCCTTGAAACTCCATTGGGAACTCTAGATAAGGGCTTCACAAGTTCACTCTCAAATTTTCATACTCAGTCATTTTTTTAAGTGGAAATGTGTCAGCTCTAAGAGCCTAACACATTTTGATGTCCCTTTCATCCCTTTATAAAATTTACATATGGGAAAATAAAATGTTCCCAACCCTTTTTAACCCCTATAACGCCAATATGACCTCCCTTTTTTCAGTTAAGCCCCTGAGAGCTAAGTTGGAGCCTTTCCTCTCCCTGCACAGATGATCACCAAGTGTTGCGATGAGGAATGAAGTGGAAATTGATGTCCCTTTTTTCCCTTTAGCAAAGGGAAATAGGGGGCACAAAATTCCCCCAGTCCACTTGAGCTTTGTGGTTTCTCATGCACTCGAAAGTCATCTCCTAAATGCTTTTTCCTATCCTCCCTCTCATTCTCAATTGCAAATAACTTCATTCTCCTCCATCACCACCTCTATGATATCTGAAGATTGAAGATTCCATTAATGGATGCCATGAAGAACACTGGAGAAAGAGGTAGTTAGCTACCTCTTCACTTTTCAAGGTTCCAGTGGGTAAAATCACAGAAAAATTGAGGGAATGATCGTTGAAAAATCTAGTTTTGTTTGAACTAGTTTTCGTGCCATGAATTCCCTACTTTTTTAGGGACATGGAGGGCTGTGTTTTTTATCAGTATTCTACCCCCGCCGATGAAAATATAATTTTACCACTTGTTCAAAAAAAGAGATTACCCAAAATTTGGAGCATTGAACCCCAAAATAAAACCCAAAATTTCAAGACTTGTTTTGTTGAAATATGACACCCGTAGTGCACTTACTAAAAATAACATGTGTCCATGGAGAGGCATAATAAAAATATAAAGTGGATAAAAATGGAAATAAATCATCAAAAAATGAGTCCTGAAGTGTTCCAAAGGGTTCGAAGGCATCGGGATCAATTCTGCAGAGCGTTTTTGGAGTTGATTCAGTAAAAGTGGGTTTTCATGCCTAAAGGAGCATATACCGCAAAGAAGTACTCGAGCTTAAAGAAAATATTCTGAGAGCTTCGTAAAGATTCAAGAGCCCAAAAATTTACCAATGGAAGGTATTTCCGATGCCCTAAATGGTGAAAAAACAATACCTATTTAAACATCATACACTTCCATAGGCAACTCATTCTTCTGGCGCACAACTGGAGATCCCGAGAAAAAAGGGGAATTTTAAGGTTATTAAGTCATAATTGTATTTCCAAACTATCACAATTCAATTAATTGAGTGTTTTTCAGTCAAGATCATATAAACGTTTTCATCTGAACTCATCTGGGAGCCCGAGTTATCGCCATCAAAAGTTGGCTCAAGGAACGTGTTCAACATTTTACCAAATTCTCAAGTGGACATGTGTCAACTCCTGGAGCCTAACACATTTTTATGTCCCTTTTTTCCCTTAAGAAAAGGGACAAAGGGGATAGATAAATGCTCCCAAAACTATTTTTCCCTCTGGTCACACATGGAACCCTTTGGATCTCCAGTTCAGCCCCCAGGTGCTTGTCGAAGCCTATCCCTTCAGGCGTCTAGATCGTGACAAGTGGCGTAACTTGGCACAATGTGCAAACTGATGTAACTTTTTTCCCTTTGGAAAAGGGACATGAAAATTCTCCCGGCCCCTTAAAGCCCTAAGGTCATCAATATGACCTTCCAAAATGCAAGTTTCAAGCCCCCACGAGCTAGTTGGAGCCAAATGCACAACCATTGGATGCCCGCCAAGTGTCAGCTCCTAGAGTGGTGTGTAATTTTTTTGTCCCTTTCATACCTTAATTATTAAGGGACATTAGGGGCACAAAAATGTTCCTAACCCCAACTTCAAAATTTGAAAAATTCTATCTCCTTTTTCTACTTCTAGATCAAGCACAAAACAACATGGAACTGTCATCACCAATCCGTGCACTATGATAAGTTCTTCACCGGGAACTCCTCGTGCTATGATTATTTACTAATGCACAGCCTTTTAGTTTGGTGGATGTAATCTGGAAACACAACAACAACATCCAATCACTTGAAAATACCATCGACTATGATAAGACGGAAGTGATGATCGAATCTGAAATATCAAAGTAAACGAATAATATTAGACATGAAGATTGTAGAGAAGTGTGCTTAAGGAAGCCATCCATTGTCGTGAGACAAAGATTTTGATGTGTGTTGTAAGACTAGTCCATCAAGAGGTCGTAATTGTAACCAGTTTCTCCCATAGTCATTGTTGAAGTACCTCATGAGGCCATGAGATTGTTATAGCAACATATCTCCAGGCTCTATCCATCCTAATCTCTCACAGATAGGATAAGAAATCTCACTCTAGACACAACGAAGACAAATATTCCATTTACCGTCAAACTGGTTCTTAATCTGTACATGTAAGCTTCATCTCATGGAACGAGGAAGAATAAACCTTATCATTTTACATGGGTTCCACATTTTTAGAATCTTAGTCCAAGGCAAATAAAATACACCTACAATATTCCATGCTCCATTCATGGTTGTCGCATCTGTCGCTGCCAGGTTTACCAATATAATATTTCTAAAATCTCCCTAATCATGTAGATCGGGTAAGCTTCTCTAATTACCCAAACTGTGGTGACATTGGGCAACATTACCGGACCACTTATGACAAATATTTACTTCGTTACAACATGATCTGACCTATTGGTACTTTGACTGTTACTAATACTAGCAGGCCATCTACATGAGCGACACCATACTGACAGGTGCCGTTATCTTCTATCAGATGCTACGAACTAAGTGGTGATACAGAAAAGAAACATCGCTATTCCTAATACATACATTAATGAAATAGATCATTATGGAGGAAAATTGACAGTGTCGACTAGAACTGTAACAAGTGATCACACTAGAGCAATGGTGTGTAAATTTAGTGAAGCTATTCATGGAAGGTGAGAGTAACACATGGAGGAAAAATATCTCTGAGTTGCAAAACTCCTCTAAAGTCCATGACAGTAAGATTTTCATACTTACAAAAAACTAGTAACTTGACATGGTAGGCACTTACTAGAAATACTAAGTCATCTTCAGTGTGAAAGATTTCACCCAAAAAAATCATCTCTTGGCATGACATCGACCAAAAAAATATCTCTTCTGGAGCTGAATGCTTCAGAGAAATTTTTTCACACTATCCAGAAATAGTAAGTCACTCCATTCACGGATAACAAGTGTTGCAGAACTATGAGGTTCAAATTACACATTTTAATACTAATGTTTACACTCCATACATATTTGAATACTTATTTTTGCAAATTATTTTGTAATTCATTTCATGGTTAATACATGTTCAAAAATCAGCCCCACACCTATATGGAAAAATCTATCATTCACAAAAATAGGTACATCATGGTCGATAGAATACAACATTGCTTCAAAGGGTCCTCACGGGAGTCAGTTTCCATCTTTCTTATTCTTCCACGCTTCATCTCCATTATCAACGCCCATGCTTTCACTATTGGGATCTCTTCAACAGTGTTTCTAATCACTCAGGTTACAATCTACATAGGTTATCAAAGGTACACATCTCTTATCAACATTAAATTATCCACTACATGAGTAATTCATTTGCAACAAGTACATTAAAGTGGGAAGTGAACAATTCAGACATCAAAATGCATGCACTTAAGGAGATGCTGTCAAGACATTAAATCATGTACTTAGAGATTCGTATTTGTCAGGGTCCTAATGGACATGCATTACATTCAGTATGATTTATCTAAGGGAGATAGATCTACTAATTGATCAGCTATCATTCTGGCCTCTCTAGGTTCCTTCTTCTGTCTCTACTCTCTCTGGCCTCATAGACTTTCTCTCACTGCTCAATAGTCTAACGTTTTGATACTTCAACTTTCCATGTCTTAAGATTTAGACATGTAATACCTCAACTTTATGTTATAAAAAGTGACCTAGGTGTCCCTAGTTCCCTATGAAGGATCCATAGACCTCTTAAGTGATCTTCGAGGCATTCATTTTTGGGTCCTTTCTAGTTGTATGAAGCAGTCCTTATCTCTTAGGGGTATGGCATTTTGGTGATCAATTACAAAATTCAAAGGGAAGGTGAAACGATTTTATAAATTCAAGAGTGAATTATACGTAGAGATTAAATTAAAGGACCAAGCTCTAAGCGATATACTATTCCATTTCCACCTCACTAGGTTGCATCCAAAATGACTCTAAAGATCATCATTACATCTATCTAGCTTGAGCATCCAAGGGAAAAGAAGGATGGTTATTCTTCATACACTTTTCATATTGAGGGGAAGTTCATTGATACTTCTATGCACACATATATTTACATATTTTACATCCAGTTACTTTATTGTTATCAGAGTTGCAACTTCGCACAAGAGCCTTCTATGTGGTAAAAACTCCACACTACTACACATAGGAATTTTATATTGGATATGCATCATGTAGTTCTGCAATGATCATTTCGTAAGATCACTTTTTTTGACAACTGAGAATAGTACAAAGTCCCCTCATTTTGCAAAAAAATACTTTCATTTTCCATAGGATTTGATGTGATTTTAAGCCCTTGTTGCAGGTGATCTTCTTTATTGAAAGGTTATCACATAAATCTATCTTTTCAGATCCATAGTGTGACACGAAAGATACATGGTTTAACTAGAGGGATTTCCTGATTCCCTATAAAAATTAGTTTCCAAGAATCTTGGCATAACATGATTCGTCCTACTCGAGGGATCCTAGCACGCCAACATGCCACTAGTACCAGTATAGAGATGCCTTGGTCCCTGCTTCTCCTACGACTCTTGCATTTTTTTGGGCTTGGATGTAAGTACATAATAAGCACTTCTTTTTTGCAAGTACTCCAACTTTAGTACACTTATGAGCGATTATTTTAAAATCCAAGCTAAGTGTTCTAACTCTTCATTACACTTAGGGTTTACAAGTATGAACAATTTTTCTTATTTCTTCAGGTTAGATACTGTTAACCAAACATTTTCTAGAATTAAGGTAGTAGTATCAATATAATATTATTGTACGGCATAGCTAGGAAGTTAACAAAATAAAACTTTCAAATACTTTATCTTTGTTATAATCATTTGAATGCAACCTAAGGCTAAATTCCTACACTAGGACTTGTATGAAAATGTATCAAAATATTGCGTCCTACTTATGAATCCATGGATTAATCTTCTTAGGCCTTATTTTTTCTCCAACCAAGATGTAAGTATCAAAATTGTGCGTCATGTGATACATTTGAAACTGTTGATTTCAAAGTATAAGTTTGCACTCGAAGCATAAATCCTCACTTCAATTACGATCCTATGAGTTGGGTACCCAAGATCTCAATGTCCTATCAAGATCCATTGGATTCTATTACACCGCCCACTATTCAACATTTAGAATTCAGTCTCAAGCAACCACCAATGTAAATGGGTATGTAATAGTGGTGTTGACACGATCGATTTATAATACACCTTCCAAAATCTGCTCCTTATGATCGATTGCATTAATGCACCTGACTATCAATAATACATTAGAAAGGCCGCTCTTCATTCTATACACATTGAGATTGATACCTGTTTAGCTTCAATTTTATGCATCTTAGTTCAATGCCCTCAAAACATACCAGATGCTGATTTAATTTAATGAATGAGGACATACCTCACAAATCTGTTAGGGTGAATGATCACATGGTTTATCCTTTACTGGACTCTCCCCTTCTATCCTCATAAACAAGGTTATGTCTCCAAGAAAGTTATCCCTTTATTAATAACAGGTATCAATAATTATTGAATTTAGTGCACTCAATTCTCTTATCCAAGTCATATTTGATAGCTTCCTAAGTGGATCCAATCTAATTGCTCACAGAAATATACACTTGCGAGATAGATGTTCCATGAAATTCTACTACATGCACTAATGCTTGGAGTATTTCGGTATTACTCTACCCATCTAAGTCAAGTCCTAAGATTCTGCCTACATTATTATGTTTTAATCAATTCCTCCTTTCAATTAAATATCTTTTAAGGAAGGACCATGCGATTAATGCTATGCAGATGTTGTACCATCTACAATTCATCAAAGTCTGTTAAAATTATTCCATGATAGGTTATGAGCATTCAATTGTTGTTTATCCCAAACCATTCAAGTATTGTTGCATACATACGTATTACTACTTAGGCCTATCCCTCCATCACAACCTATCCCCTTGTCATAGTCTTAATACATATTATATTGGTCAGCCTAGTCGTTATCTCTTACCCTCATACACAGTGGCTATGAGCATACCCTTATCTGATTCCTACTCATACTAATGATGATGTATGTGGTCACCCAACTCAACTACTTCTACCACTTACTATGTGGTTACACCTCACACACTATTTGGCTGTCACTACATACACACTTGCTCCACTCTTAGCACTATTTATTTCGATTCTTCTTTATTCAATCAAGATTACTGTCAGCACTAACAAATCTGATGATGAATTTGATACTACCAAACTTACCGATGAGAAACTACACAGCCTTAACTTTACTCCTATTGACATTGGTGACTTGCATTTTTATGATACTTTTGTTACAATTGGTCCTGGTGAATATCAATTCAAGAGTCCACCCCATATTACTAATGTTATGGTTATCTATTAGGGGTTTGTCCATACATTGTACATCGTTTTCACCTCTACTTACTTCCCATGAGCAACCGTCATCCACACGTTCTCCTTTCATGTGTACTCTTCTTGTGAATCACTCATATTGGCTCCATTTTCTAGTTGATCCTACTTGTTTTGATACTATATGAACACATGATGGATTGATGCAAACTTAAATTTACAATGGATGATATCATCCCTCCACCTCATTCTTCTAATCACTATCAAGGATATGTTTCCCATTACAATTGTTTATGGTATTCATGTATTCCATATTTCATTATTTCTTGCATGAACCTCTCACTCTTCTCTAATTACACTTGGGAAGTCTTTTGATTGACTACATTGGGGGCACTCTAGCATATTTTTTTTCATGCAAATGTGCAACAGGGAAATTGGAAGTTTCCAAGCATGACAACTATACCCCTATGCCAAAATTTTCATGTTTTATCATTTCTAGGCAACCCCGGTAAAATCTATCCAGTCAGTTCAAATTACCTCCCCAAACCAATGTTATATCATATCCCCTAGGTGATTTAGGAAATTCCATTCATTCCCCCAGGGTGATTTTAGGAGTTCATTGAAAATGTAAATTTTGGGCAGTCACAGGAAGGGCAATTGGTGGCCTTCCCAGGACTGGATCAACCCCCTGGAGCAAAAAAGAAGGAAAAAATTCAAATATGGAGGTGAATAGAAGACCTTATAACATCATGGAAATGATATTGGAAGGTTTGGGGATGTTTTGCAAGACTTGGAGAAGTCTGAGTTAAAAATAGGGTTCACAAGCCTAGGCAGTATAAAAGCCTAAAACAGATGTTGGGCTTCAGAAGAAGATTCTGGGAGCTCTAGATGGAGTTAGAAGTAAAAAAAATCTTCGTCGGAAAGAATATTTTAAGAAATACATGATGATGAAATAATATTTTTCACAACACCTTGGCGCATATGATTGGTAGGCAGTTTTTCTTAGGAATAAGTGGAGTCCCAGATCAAAAATCTGATTTTTCCAAGGATCAAGATGGTCAAATAAAAACATGAGACCCCCATCATTGGATTAAAAATTCTGTTTCTAGTTAGGATCATATACAATTTCACCAAGAAATTGCACTGGGATCTCAAGTTATCTTCATTCCAAGTTACCCTCTCAAAGGCAGTTCAGGACTTACTCATTTTTCTCGAGAGGACACGTGCCAGCACCAGGAGCTTGGCGGGATTTCATGTCCCTAAAATCCCTAAGGTCAGGTACATCATCCCTTAGAAAATGTGCCCATCCCCCATGTGACCTTTGGGACCCTCATATGACCTCCAGACTTGACAGTTCAGCCCCTAGGTACATTTTTTGGAGCATTCATTCCCTGCCGTCAGATTGGGCTGCCACGTGTCAGCTCTAGGACCACCGTGGAAACTGATGTCCCTTACGTCCTTGAGGTGGGGGACATCAGACATGAAAAAATGTTCCTAGTCCTTATGGGGAGTCATTTGGACACCCACGTGACCGACTTTCAGCCCCTAGGTGCATTTTTGGAGCATCCATTCCCTGTCGTCGGATCGGGCACCATGTGTCACCTCCAGGACCACCGTGGAAACTGATGTCCCTTATGTACCTAAGGTGGGGGACATAGGACATGGAAAAATGTGCCCATACCCTATGGGGAGTCATTTAGACACCCACGTGACTGACTTTTAGCCCCCAGGGGCATTTTTTAAGCAAATCCCCTTCCATCGAATCGAGGACACATGACATCGCCTTGACCACTGTGGAAATTGATGTCCCTCACGATCCTTGACATCAGGGATATCAGGGACATAAAAATTCACCCAACCCCTCCATGTGCATGGTTTGAAATTTTAAATCCAACACTTAGCCATTTTCTTTCCTCTCATTTCTCCTCCACAACTCCTCACCTTGCCATGGCTCTGTGCATGATTGTCCAGACACCCGGTCCACCATTGTTGCTCCAAACCAGCTCCACCATGGCCACATAAACTATCCAAACCATGAATACACAAAAATATGCAGGTATCTCAGATAAAAATGGAGTGAAATGACGAAGAATGGGGAGAAAATGAAGGTTTTTTGCCAGATAACCATGAAGTCACTCGATCGAAAAAATATTCATATCTCACAAGATTCAAGTTGGATCGTGATGCCATCTTTTGCATATTTAATAATTTTTCAAGGTGATCAAGATGCTACAAACAAGAGGTCAAATGGTGCCCAGAATCATTTGCTCCAAAAAAACCCTCTCTTCATGCACCGACTCACATTCATTGGATTTCCCATCATTCTGGCAATGGAAACGAGCTAAAAACTTGCACACAAGCTCCAAATGAAAAACCTATAATAATGGAGTTGTTTTCATTGCAAATAGAGACAAAAACCAGACCTGCAAATTTTGAGCTCCATTAATGGCCGCCATGGAAACTCCGTGCTTGAAGCCACTGCGAGGTCAAATTTTCGAAATTTATTTCCAGGCATTCTAGTGGGCAAAACTATGTGAAATTGGGAGGGTGTGATCATAACGACAAGACAAATATAAAAAAGTATGTTCCATCACAAATAGAGCACTGGAAACACACTTTCTAAAAATAGTAAGTTTTCCTATATAAACTTGATATGTTTGGAAAGTCATCATCAAAAGCAGCTATGAGCCAAAGAGCAATGGGTATTGAAGATCTCCAAAATGCCAGAATGATTATCTGGAGCAGAAAACAGTGAAAATTGCCACTTACTAAAAAAAGTAAGTCCCCCATCTGGGCATTTACTAAAAATAGTAAGCCACACTCAAAGAGTAGTTTTGGCATAATGGGACATTCAAAACTGAGCCACAACATCGAGTAGTTGAAGATCAGGGACTTGATTTCTCACACTTACTAAAAATAGTAAGTTGATTTTACCTAAGGGAGATATGAAGTCAAAGTGGATGGGTTAGAAGCCTTCTCAGGATCATGAAGTGGAGAATGGTCAGAGAATGGAGCCAAGTCCACTATAGCAACTCATCCTTTGGCATAATTCTTCTTCTTCTTCCTTTTCTCCTCTCTCTCTCTTCTCTCTCTCCCCCTCTATCTTCAATGTTCTAATTTTTGCATTGGGGTTTGCACTTTTTCACATGTCACTTAATGTGACTAATGTAATAAGTCACCTATATGTTATAAAAAGGGACTTAAAAGTTTCCTATGAAGTTGAAATTTTTTAAGTTGTGCAGGGACATATGAAAAGGCATTTGGGGGGGGGGGGGTAGATGAAGAGTCATATTCTATTCTATAAATTGTAAATCCATTCCCATTTTAAATGGTTGGAAATTGATCTTGTAAACTCAAGAGTGCATTGTACCTAGAGAAAGCAAAGGAGATAGCCATTTTCTTCTACTTTCCCCCCTTCTCAATTTCCTCCATTTCTCCATTATGTACAAATTTTGTTTGAGAAATTGATACAAGAAGGAGTTTCTAGCTTTCTTTGACTAATATATATCTTGATACTTTGTGTTCTTCAAATTTCATTTGGTCTTAATGATGCTTACAAAATTATTTATTCTCTTAAATGCATGTGATGATACTTCTGACTAGTGTGTGCAGGAATCTGATTTCCTACCTACATCATTAGTTCCCCTACCTCTTTTCTCACTCTCTTTCCCACTTTTAGACAAAGTCCTCTCTTGCAGGTATTGCTAGCTTTGTTGCAGGGTCAGTGGAGTGCCCCTGTTGGATCCCCGGTCGAAAGGCCACCACAGAAATCTCCACCCAATAAATTTTCTTGCCAACAGAGCCTTTCAGCATGTATGCACGCCCCCCATGAGAATGTGTGCACAGATAACAATATGTGTGCACCTCTGCTAGAAATGATAATGAGTTGAATACGTGCATGGGTAGAGAGCTACATATGTGGGCCTTCTAATGCATACATGGCTAAACTAGTATGTGCGCATGAATTTCAAACAAAGGGCAAAAACAGGGGGCTAGGAAATGAGTGTAAGCCCAAAGTGATTCCTGCGCGTGGATTTAAGCATATGCACGGATAACTCATCTGCAGGAAAACAAAAAGAGACAAATTTTATGTGTGCAGGAAGAGAGTTGTATACACAACCTTTATAATGAAAGCGGTTTGACTGATACTTACATAGGGTACTATAGACAACATAACATATGTGAAGAGCAAAGTGTGTGTACACACTATTTTTGACACCTATGCACAAATTTTGATGTCTGCGTGCCCCTAAAAAATTTACCTATGTATGTACCTATGGATGACATCAAAATACCGAGCTCTGATGTATGCAACCTCATAAAGGTTGATTTTTTCATAATTTAGCTCAAATATAATGACAACCCATCACAATAAACCCCATAAGAGAGACTCAATGCCCATAAAGTTAGTGAAATAACATAAGGAGTTTAACTTATTTCACATGTGCATGATTTGGGTTAACAAAACTTGAGAAAAACTAGTAAAAATTCATTAAAATCAAAGAGACTATGAATCTGTCCCACCGAGCGTGTCAAATGTGCTCATGTATTAGTTAACTAAGCTAAGAGAATTGAAACCAACACCTAATAATTCCAAAACAAAGATAAATAAACATAAACCATCATGCTAAGAGATAAAGAGACTAAATATCAATAACATACATAGAACTTTGAAGAAAATAAAACTAACATGTTAAGCACTAATCTCTACTCTTTGAAATCTAAACTAGAGATGGACCTATGTAGCTCTTAGCAATCAAAATGTGATTGTTTGTTTGATCCCAAGAGTTTGAAAATGAAGTCTCATCAAGACATGACTACAAGACCATCTTGATTATCTCCATATTACCCAAAGTTTGGATGGATGAAAGAAAGATTGAAGATGCCTAGGTCAACACTAATGGAAGATGATCAAAGATTAAAAATGCCTATAGTTTATACTATATGCATGCAAAGGTGTAAAAAGAAAGGTAGGAGGATGGTTCTTTGTATAACCTTGTGGTTTGAAGAAGATTTGCATCCTCTTGTATATGGGATAATAGCAAAGCTAGGTTAGTTAGGGATAAGCATACTTTAAGTTTTCTTTAGGAGAGAATAATATATGATTAGTGATTCATGGGAGTTGAGGGGGGTGTATTAATTAATCAAGAGTGACTAAATAATAGGTAGGTGTAGATTATAGAAGTTGTTTAGAGGAAAGTTAGTATGATTTGGGTTATAAGAGGAGTTTAATCCAATAAATGACGATTTATTGATTTAATAGAAGGGGAAGTTAATTAATTAAGAATAATTAATTAATTTAGGTAGATTAGGAACACTAATTAATGGAAGGTCATTAATCGGCATCTTGAGCAACAAAATGATTAATTAATTAGCATAACGTAATTAATCAACAGTGATAGAAGATAAAAGGTGCATTATTGACCATATGTCATCACTTTTTGGGAAACGAGATAATTAGCACAACTTAAGTATTTAAATTTCTTGATCCAAATTATAGGTGTCTATAGTTATTGGAAGATTTCCTCTAAAAATAGTAAATTGTAATGAAACTCTTGTTGATTGGACCAGGTAAACGTAGTTGGGTTGAGTTTTTTAAGAAAATAAAATCTTAATTTTAGGAAAAATTAACTGCAATACAATGTTTGGATTTTAGTAGTAGTGGTCTTTTTATTTAGTTTTATGCATGTATAAAATATATTGTTAGAGGAAGAAAAGGGAGTGGTCTTCTCTTCTGGTTCATATAAAAGTTTGAGACTTTGTATGCCTGTTGCGAGTCCTTGTTCTGTAACTGCATTTTTATTGTGTTTTATGTTGTCCACTATATATGACAAAAATATTGCGCATTGTTGTTCATATTTTCTCCTTTCCTTTATTATGTAGGATATTAGTTATTTATATAGTTCTAATAGTAATGATAAAGTTGTCATAAATTTCAGAAGAAAAGGGAGTGGTCTTCTCTTCTGGTTCATATAAAAGTTTGAGACTTTGTATGCCTGTTGCGAGTCCTTGTTCTGTAACTGCATTTTTATTGTGTTTTATGTTGTCCACTATATATGACAAAAATATTGCGCATTGTTGTTCATATTTTCTCCTTTCCTTTATTATGTAGGATATTAGTTATTTATATAGTTCTAATAGTAATGATAAAGTTGTCATAAATTTCATCTAGCATATAATGTTATAGGTAATTTGATCTACACCAAAAAGGAGGAGAATGGAAGATGTGCATTGATTCCCAAAACATAAATAACAATCAAATACATATTCACATTGTCACAAATGTATGATTTGATGGATTGTTTAAGTGAAGTGTAATACTTCACCATAATTTATTTAACAAGTGGTTATGATACGATCAACATTAGAGAGGGAGATGAATGGAAGTTGACATTAAAAATGTAGGTTGTTTTGCGTGGGCAGTTGGTTATGCCTTTTTGGTTGATTAACACACCAAACATGTTGACAAGACTCATGAACTAGGTACTAATTTTTTTCCTTTGTAAGTTTTTCCTTGTTTATTTTGATGACATTTTAATTTTTAGTAGGACCAAGGAGGAGCACCTAGCACACTTAAGATAAGTGTTGCATTTTTTATGTTAGGAAATCACTATTAGTGTTCCATTAGTATATTCGTGTAATTATTATTATGAATTGTTATAAACAACTCATTCACAATAATATTTATTAGCATTATATTGTTTGTAAGGTGCTTACTAGTCACCTTACGAATTAGTTTTCTATATTTTAGGGAAACTACAACCTATATAATAGGCTATTGTATTGTGTGATATTGATTATAAATAGAGATCATTATTATTATTTCTATCTGCAAAGCTCTACCAAATTCAATATTTGGTATTAGAGTAGTTATTCTTGTCTCTGCGTGAGGAGAGTCCTATGAAACGAATCTAGTCTTGAGGATTACATATAGAATGATTGCAATGCATATCCAATATTATTCGAATGTGGATACTACGGCATTATCTACATGATAGTTGCTAGAAAGGGATTCTAGCATATTGACATAGGAATGACTGGGCTGCCATTGTCAACATCAGATTGATGTGAAGTTTGAGAAGATTCTTAGTCTTTATCATATTTCCAGGGCGTCATAGATGACAACATTGCTTGGATTGTATAGCTAAGTTCTTCAAGGAGGACGTGATGAATAAGTGCAATTGAATATCTAGAAGACAGTTTTGTGGCTTTAAGATCTAACCCCGTATTCTCTTCCGACGAAGGCATGATGCGTTATTGCCAATTCAATACATAGATGATCGATGACCCATGAATTACTGTCTGTCTTGGCTTCCAGTCCTCCAGATCTCACCATAGTCATATCATAGAGTCGGCCACGTTTTTTAAGGTGAAACAGATTTGTAATAATTCATATGCCGTAGTTTATAGCTTTTTTCCTCGACTCTTTATTTTGTCTATCACATGTGTATTTATTCCATCCATGTTAATTTCCATGTAAATATTAGTGTCATGTGTGTTAATTCAATAAGGTTAATTTTTTATTGTTGAGTCACCGTATACTGCCAAGGTTAACATTGTGTCAAAATCGTCCTCCACAAGTCTAAATTGACTTACATTAAAGTAAGGAGATTCGCTTTTGTTTATAGTCTTGTTCCGAGTAATAGTCAACACTCAATTTGTTGCACTTTGTTTACCCTGCCGTATATTATTAGTTCCTGCCTATGGCAGGAATACTATAGTTTTCACTTCAATGCAATAATTTTGGTCAATGGACCAATCACAAATGATAATTTTTTTGCCTATGTCAAATTTTCTAATGTATAAACTTTGAATCGATATATTTACATAAGTATAATTTCACATAAATTAATTTCTTAGAATTTTGATTGGTGAGAAAGGGAGATTTCACAATTTTTCCCCTTACTGAGCTACAAGTTTTTCTATTTTCTTAAGCCAAAAAATTGTAAATGGCCAAGTGGCCTGGCATTTATTAACCCTTGTCAATTTGTCAATTCATTTAATTCCATGTGTCCCATTGAAATAGTAATAGCATTTATTTACATTGTTCTTATTTATTAAATGTCAAATCTTTTTTGTCATGGTATTTTTTTTTTGTTCTTTTTTAAACAATACAAAAATACACAACATTTAAATTTTCATCATAAATTCAATTTTTTATTATTATAAAACTCAATTAAAGGTTTAACTTTTATAAACAAATATTTCTAGGTAATATAAAATTCTAACATTGATTCTCAATGTTAATAACCTAATTTATATTAATTATTTTACAACAAAATAATTTAAACTTAATTCATTTGTTTTTAATTTGTCAAAGTAAATAAAAAAATTTCCCTCTTAAACTTTTTAAAAGTTTTCCTCAATTTTTTTAAATTATAACTTATAACTTAAGAATTAGTGTAGATATCTTAAATACATAAATCTGAAATCTATTTAAAAAGATTAAATTTGAGATTTTGATCTTAGATTTTGAATATTTCATATTCATTAATAATTCCATTACATGCTTTGCTAATTTTGTTTTGACTAGTGATAAAAAGAGTCCAATTATACTATTATGTTGGGCTTGAAATTTTTAAATAACATTTAAATCATTTTTTAAATAGGCATAAAATCTATTAAATTTAATTTTCTTGAATTTTTACAATCAACATATCACTTAAGCAATTGTTAAAATGCAATTACATCTTTGTAGCATGAATGGCAGGAACTGGCCACTTCGCGGCTCTTGTTAGTCTAGTTTTTATAAATTTGTTTTAGGTTATCCTTGTCTATTGTGTAGAGTAGAGTCAATTGTATAAGTTAGAGTGAAGTGTTATAAAGTAATTCATGCATCCATTTTGAGATTTTATGGATTTGTAATTGTCCATTACAAATTAAATATTGAAATATATATATATATAGAGTCATTTATTTATTCAATTGTATTTTGTAGGTCTAATGGTAAATTTGTGTGAAGTGTCTTCGGGTTTAGTAATTTATATTTAGTGTCATAAGAAGTGGGTGAATTACATTTTCAATTGTCAAAATGTATATTAGTGTCAGAGTTAGAGTCGAAATTTGAAAAAAAAATTTGCCTTACAGATGCATTTTCAGTAGAATCCGCCATCTATTTAAGGCATGTTTTTGAGCTTCATGGTCACATTCCACTGGGGTAACAGTGTCATAATCGAAGGATGGAGGAATCAGAGGCTGGAGGTCAATCAACGACCTCTCATTAGTCGCCAATGATAGGTCTACAAAACATTCTGGTGACATTTTTGTGGTGTATATATATATAGTCATTTATTTATTCAATTGTATTTTATAGGTCTAATGGTAAATTTGTGTGAAGTGTCTTCAGGTTTAGTAATTTATATTTAGTGTCATTAAGATATTGATGAGAGACAATGATATTATTGCAACATCATGATATTGTGGTTATTAGTAATCCACTAGAAAAACTGTCCAGAAGTTAGTTGGTTTTTTTCCTAAAACAACAACCGTTGTGTGGTTGTTAGTAATCCACTTGAAAAACTATCAAGAGGTTGTTGATACTATCCTAAAACACCATGCATTGTGTCGTTGTTAGTTAACCACTTGGAAAATCATCCAGAGGTTGTAAGGCATTGTCCTTGAAACCATCTAGAGCATGAGTAGGCTACGTAGCGTCACATTGCAGTGCAAGGTAGGTTTTCCCCAGTGTTCACACTAAGGGGGAGGAATGTTAGGAAATCACTATTAGTACTCCATTGGTATATTCGTGTTATTATTATTATTGTTATTATGAGTAGCAATCAACGACTCATTAACAATAATATTTATTAGCATTATATTGTTTGTAAGGTGATTACTACTCACCTTACCTGATCAGGGGATCATTTTTGAAAATCTCCAAAACACCCCTAAATGGTGTCAGTGTAGAAGATCATCTCGAGAGCTTTCCAACGACTGTGAGAACGCGGCAAACGGACATCAGGTGCTCTAGATATGCTCGGTCAAAGTTCAGACAACGGAAAGTCAACTCTTGTCAACTGGTCAATATTTGGACCAATCGCACTGTGACACGTGGCTTGCCAACACTCATCGAATTAGCTCGATTTGCCTATCGAGAGACGACAAGTGGACTTCAGGATTACCGATTTGAATTATTTCTATGCCACATTATATGGGGGGAAACATTATTCAATTTGGTAAAGGCCACTTTCCAAATGCCACACACACACATATATATATATATATATATATATATATATATATATATATATATATATATATATATATATATATATATATATATATATATTAACGTTTAAAACATTAGTATGAGCAACAAAATCAAATGCAAATGCTTTGACCACGTAGAAGGTGGCGAAGTGGTTGTTTGGGAGGCATTAAGCCTCGCATTGAAGCTTCCACGTGGATGAGAGACAATGAAGCGGTGGTAAGGGGGCTAGGCCCATGCGTGGACAGTCCCACGTGAAGAATGGAGTAGGTTAGGTTCAGTAAATCCTTACTAGAAAAACTAAAGGCAGTCAAGTTGTTGGATTAATACCCACTTTAGCATATAAACAACCACCCTCTTTACCGTTAGCCGCTCAATGTGGATTTTTATCCTATTTAAAATGTTAGGTGCTCCACATGGGATTTTAACCCATTGGAAAATGCAATCCATTTTAATCCCATTACACATGCTACGGGTTGTTGGCTACTATTAGCCTTAGGATAATTTTTAATGCATTTTTTTTAAGGGGCCTATTTTTTGTATAAATAGGGAACCCATTGTATGGTAATGGACACACACAAACTTGGAGAGAAGCTCATTCCTAGAGCGCTAGAGACGAAGTCCGAGCCAAGAGGAGAATGAGAAATTGTCCTGTGAAGACCTAAATTATTTAGGCATTGTATATTTTTATATTATTGACCTATGATTTGTTAGGCAATAATAAATAACATATTTGTGGCTAGGAGTTATTCAAAGTACCTAGTTGGCCCATAGCACCACACCAATTACTTGCAAATCCTGGATTGTTGATCGGAGTGCTAGCGTCGCATTGATAGCGTCGGGAAGGCCGATGTGTAGCCGAAGGAGATTGTACACTAGGAAGGTGGAAGTCGGGTGCTATTTTTCACCCTTGTCGTTAGGCAATTGCCGAACTCCGTTATCAATCTATGTGCAATTGTTATTATTGAGTAGCATTATTTTAAATTGACTCACTTAACAGGAGTAAATCATCGGCAAATTATTAAAGCATTATAATTGTCCGAGATAAGGTGGTAATAATCTGATTATTTTCGGATCCTTACCAATATAGTTTACGACATAGTGAGTTTCTTATATTTTAGGGAAACTACTGCCTATATAACAGGCTATTGTATTGTGTGATATTGATTTTAAATAGAGATCATTCTTATTATTTATGTCTATAAATCTCTACCAAATTCAAGAGATTACGCGAGGAAATTTTTTCCTTTTAAATGTGCTCATGCATCTACCTTTGCTTTATATTGTGACCAACAAAGGATGTCAATTTCACACTTATTAAGTAGGATTAGTTATGTCAATGAAAAATGTGGGTGATTAGAATGCGATATCGGCCTTAATTTTGTGTAAGTTGCTAGAAATTGAACCCAAAAATTTGAGAACTACTCAAAACATTCTACCACAAAATAAATAGACCCATGATAAACAATGAGGATATATATGATATTAGGTTCTCAAAATGTCTGGCAGAGACTGTCCTGAAGACCTCTAGTTCAAAAAGGATCTCATATTCAAGGCTCAAACAATTAATTCAATGCATATCACTTCATTTCTAGAAGTATATAAGAAAATGCAGTGGGGTTTGAATGCTAGTTATCCTACTGTCTGTGTATGGATCATGTTGACAAGAAAGAAAATAAGAATGAAAACAAAATGAGGATAAAGTTGAGTGTAGTGAATACTCACTTGGGTCCATAACGGTGAGCATAACAATTCCTCCAAAATCACGGGTTCAACTGATTCATTTTTTCTTCTACCATTAGCTATTGAAATCATAAGAAGCATAAGCAACCACTGTGTCGGGTATGTAGCACAATCCATTTGCCATGATAGATTTATAATGAGCACCAACTCCACACGCATAGTCCATTACTTTTTGTAGGACTAAATTAGGGACTGTGGGTTTTGCTACACATCAAAGAGCATATCTTGGTGATGTTGATGGGGGATTTGGAGCGCAAGGAGTAGTTGGATTAGAAGGTGGATATGGTGGTGGTGTAACTGGTGTGGTAGGAAAATGAATATAAGGTGGTGTTGTAATTGGTGAGGTAAGAGAAGGAATATAAGGTGTTGAGTTACTAGGAGGATAAGGCATGCATGGTGGTGGGTAGTTTATAGTAGTAAGCGGGGAGGTGAAGAATATAGTGGCAAAGGAGATGGATGAGGATAAGGAAGGATAGAAGGAATTGGAGACCTTGACGGTGCATTGTGGATTGAAACCCTCGAAAGGTTGAGGAAAAGGGGCACCAAACTGGTATGGAGTGGGATTATGGGATGTCCCAGGGGAAGCTATACTTTTGGATGAATGGACAACTGTTAGAAAGGGAGTTGGTTGTGCAGGGAAAGGCCTACTTGACTTTGATGGATTTAAACTTTGAATCCATGATTTTGGTAGTCATGTTTATATGATATAATTAGGAACCATTTGGATAGAGTAAACCCCAATTTCTTTCTGAGATTGGACCGGGCTTTTGGTCCTCATTAAACAGGGCAAAGAAATAAGTAGGTATGAATGTTCCCGGCCTTCTAGGAGTATCTAAGGGTGGATCCGCCAGCATTCTGGTAACAACCCTTCTATTATAAATGGCGGAAAGTAATAGAATTCAAAATTCTAAAAACATGCCACCAACAACATGAACTCTAAATCATGCCACAAAAGCTAAAGAAACACGATATTATTATTATGGGGACCTCCAACTACCCAGTGGACAAACCATCCCTAAAAAAATCTTCTTGAAATTTGCACACCCAATCCAATCATTTCAATCAAATTAATTTTCAAACTTAAAGGTAGAAGAAATATTTTCCACGTGACATGTTATTATTGATCATGAGAAAAATTTGCTTACAACTAATAAAAAATAACTGGACAAATCCATTAATGATAAGAGAGAAAATTAAATTTATTTGCTCAAAACTATAATTTAAAAGAGAAAATAATAAAATATTCCTACATAAAAAAATAGAGAATATTTTCTAAAAATTTGATGCGACGCAAATAACAATCAACCAAACTTAAATGACATAATTATTTAATGAGTTCCATTCATCCCTAACAATATTTTGAGCAGAAAACATATATGTCGGTCGTATTACCGTTAAATTCCAGCTTGGAGCCTGAAAACGTGATCTGTATTGGCAGCAGCCTGGTTTTTAACCCAGGATTCAATCATCGCCTGGCATGAACCCCTCTGATCGACAGCGGCCTCATGCCCTGCTCTCGCCACCACCACATTTGTCAGATTTGAATGGGATCTAATGTACCCTGCCACAACAGGCCCTACCTTCCACACCTTTCTCTCTGAACGCCAAAATTCACTCATTCCACTCCAATCCACACTCCGCAACCATTCTTCCACCGAAACAGCGAACCCCAGATCAAACTGCCCTTGATACACCAAAACCGGCATCCGCTTTACGAGCATTTCAACCTTCCATTTCGTGCTCTTCATGTAATCCGCGCTCATTCTGCTTTCCACGGCGTCGCTGCAGCGCTTCCAATTTATGTTAACATCTGCTCTCAACGCCTCTTTTACGGCGCGCTGGTTGACAAAAATGAACAGGAAATCGGTGCCATGTTCAGAGATTTCGTAGGGATATGTCCTCCTCGGGTCTTCAACGCTTGCGATACCCGTAGCATCTTTAAGCCATCCTTCTATGCGTTTTCCTGCAACGCTTGCCTCGTTCCATTTTCCTTCAAGGGCCAGACTAACGGCCTGTTGCTGCAACATTTCCAGGTAAAACTTTTCCTGAAAATCAATAAGCCCCTGTGTGTGCGCGGAAACGGCATATGACCGGATTTGAATGACTGGATCTACCCATCCATCCCCGATCGAGATGCCGTCGACTCTCAATGCGTTGGGTTCGCCGTTGTCCAGCCGTTTCACCATGTGATACGCCAGCGAGGAAACGTATTTTCCGCCGTAGCTCTCGCCGGTGAGATACAAGGGGCGGAAGCGGAATAGGGGATTGAGGGCGAAGAATTCCTGGAGGGCACTGTATAAATCCTCAGCAACCTCTTCCTCGGTTAGCGGTATGGATAGGTTGGAAGGGGCTATGCTGAAGCCGCTTCCAAGGGGATTGTCTATAAATAGCAGGCCAAAAATACGGTTCCATGAAGCGGAGTTTCTGTGCAGGATGAGGTCTTCATCGACTAACCAGGGGCCTATTTCGTAGAAGTTGCCTATCATGGCGGAGCAGCCCTGGCCGCCATGAAGCCACAACAATATCGGGGTGTTTGAAATACGTTGAGTGGAGTTGATGGCTTCGTAGTATGCATAAAACATTAATGCACCCGGCTTCTCAACGATGTTCAGGTACCCTGATTCTGTTGGCAGCGCTTCCTTGGGAAAGTATTGTGTATTACCCACTGAAAACAAGCTTACCACCAGCAGAACGACTGCTGTTCGAAATTTCTTACCGGATTTCCTCATTTTGATCCGAAAAACACAGACCAAAAGAACTACTAAAACGATTTTAAATAATAGCACAATAATTTTTTAAATTAATAGAAGGAAAACAAATTATAGGAAAAAAACGTGAGAGGCTGTGCCATCCACATCTAATTTAATATAGGGATAAGGAGCAGAAGCACATTAAAACAGTATTAATGTGATATCCAGGCATCCCGGCACCTCATCTAATTTAATATAAGAAGAAGGTTGCAGAAACGCCGTGTTCTCTTTTGCAGAAGCATATTAAAATAGTATTAATCCGATTATCCAGTCCACCGCTCAAATTTGAAGGGCTGTGAAAGAGGCATACACTCACCTACCTTTCTTGGTCTTATAGACTGTTTGGTCTCTTAAACGTTATTAAAATCTGTCATTCATACATTTTATATGGCATTTTCACCACATATTAAATTTGAAAGGCCAATCAAAATGCATAGATACAACCACCATTTCATGATGAAAAGTATATTTACATTTTATTTCATAAGAGTAAATCTAGTACACATATGGAAAAAGTGCATCACGAGTTATTTTCCTCAGTTGTCCACAAGAGAGGATAAAAAAACATCCCATATAAAATCTAAATGGATTGAGGATTACTATGAAAACCCAAGGGGCGACTTGATAATTAGTAATGATTATGAAAATCTAAGGGGTGACGTGATAATAACTAATAATAAATATTAAGAGTTAAAAGAGAAATTTATTTGACAAGCAAAGTGACTTTGGAAAATTTGTAACTATATGCAATGGAAAATTTGCAAAGCTATGGAATGAGGCTAAAGAACCCCAAAGCTTAACTAACTCAGCCATGCACCATGAGATAAGAGCTAAACAAGAGTTAATCATATACATGCATCATAACCCTAGCATATATACTACTCTCTACTCTTTAGATCACTAATTAAACATTAAACCTAACAACAACTTAGCAATCAAAGGTGTGATTAGTAGTTTATGGTTTTCAAGCTTTCAAGAATGGAGTCTCACCATTAATGGCTTCAAGGTCAATGGTTCTCTCCATATTACTCAAAACTTGGTTTAAGGATGTAAATGGAGGCCTATTAGCTCAACAATGGAGGAAGGCAAGCTTTAGATCAAATGTCTAATTAGCTTAAAGCTAATACAAATGAGATCCAAGCTTTCTTAGGCTTGTTTTGGTTTTGTGTTATGTAAAGTTGTGTCTTTGAATGGGTAGGCTTAGCCTTGTATTTATAGTTTTCCAAATGGAAGAGTTTGAATTTTGGGTCCATGTGGGACTAAAGGCAAGCCAAAAAGTAATTTTAGATTAGATTAGGATAAACATGCTTTAGGCTTAGTTAAGCTAGGTTTAGGCTAGTTAAACTTGATTCGCAAGTGATTAGAGACTCATTGAGAGTTGGGAGGAGTCTAGTTAATCATTTCTGACTGATAGATAGCCTAGTAAGCTTACAAAAGTGGTTCAGAGAGAACTAGGGAGGTTCTGAATGGTCAAAAGGAGGAATATTTAGCTAATAAGAGAGTTATTAGCCAAATTAGTTGATTATAGGAGGAATACGACCAAGAAGGTGTCGTAAATGGGCATCCGAGAATGGAGCGAAGAATGGGAATTAACAAAGTGTCATTAATTCGGTTGAATTGGAGGAAATGCTAGGTGTAAGGATATTTAGGTGTCTACAATTGCGCCTCTTTGGGTGGTGTAAGTGATGTCACTTGAAAGAAAGTAGACAAGCATAAACAAGTAGAAAATTTTGAAGGGATAGAAGAAAAATGAGTAGAATTAAGGATGCCCCCTTGATTGTCGATGGGGTGATGGAAGAACTCGATCGACGATCGAAAAGATAAAGGAAATAGAACAAAAGAAAGAATAGTGTGAAGAAAAGAAAGGGGATATAGGAGAAAAGGAGTATGAGGAAGGGGGAATGAGCTAACACCCATCCAATGCCTTTTAAATAATTTTATTTTTCATCATATTGCTAATGATCTTCATCATCGGTCCTTATTCAAATGAATGAACAAAAGTGTAGTATGACATGAAAATCCATATAAGAAAAAATGTCCATTGCCAAAAAACACCAACTCCATGCAACATACAAAATGCAATGCAATACGAGAAAGTAAACAAGATAAACTAACATAGAAACATAATGTACATTTTTTGTTATTGAGCTTCAGTTCCAACCTATTCGAATTAACGACAAGGGTTAATAATGGTGCCCCAAGAAAGGATACATGCAAGGGGAATAACAGAGGACACTTGGGTCCGATGATAAAGTAATGTGCACTACGAAACAGTACCAGGCAACATCGTTGTACCCCAACGTACAGATGAAGTAAGCAACCTAACTTTTGTTGATGGAGGTAGATCAAGATGATCCACGAGTCGTGCACATGAATAGGTGAGGACCAAAAAGTGACGTTTTGTAGGATGATTTATATTGTTTTTTTATGTTTCTTGAAACATATTTGAATGTTTTGATTTTGAAAGTTTTCTTAAGCTATGTACAGGAAGACGAGGAAGCATGGATGCCCCTAGTGATAGATGGGATATACAAGGGAAAAATACCACGTGCGTACGAGATATGTGAAGATGCGAAAATGCCCCATCGATTAGGTGGGAGTATTCAAAAGTAAACTATTCACATATAGAAGTGGGACCCAAGGAAATTATGGATAGGTTCAATGTGATGATGAATGTAAACTAATGAAGTGCTGGGAAGAAGCAATGATGCCCCCAGTGTAAGTTGGCCTAAAAGCACATGATAGAAAGGAAGGGGAAGATTGTTTTTATGAAAAGGGACAAAGGTGTTCGAAAATAATGGAAAAAAGGAATTACGGTATACATGGATGTTCTGAACGAAGTAAAATAATGATGTGAATGAAGTGAATGTAGATTTATAAGCCTCACGATGAAGAATTGATTAGCCAAAGGCACAAATCATGAGACAAGATATGGAATAGAGTAAGAGTTTGAACAAGGTCCAAGAAAAGACACTAGGTAACATACTAATCCTGCTGCTCATAGAGATCAAGTGTGTGCATGTGGAAATTACCTCTTGAAGGAAGGTTTAATAGAAAACAAGTGAAGACAACCTAGCCAATGTGTAGGAATGATTGATTTTGATAGGTGAATTTATGAATGGAGGGTGGAGGGAGAGCCTTACATTGCTCCACTACTAGCCAGGCATCCATAGCCCCAATAGAGATGTATTTGATTTTGATCGTAACATGTCTCTACTTCCAGTCAGGTGTCCATAGCCCTGATAGAGATTATTGGAAATACCCCAAGAGAGAGTTATATATCAATTTGCTTTTAGCCTTTTGATTTTTTGATTGATTTTGATTCTTTTTCTTTCTGAAAACTTATTTCAGCTCTCTAGCTTGACAAGGGGTTAAGAACCACTAATGGATTGATGAAAGGAGGTGGAAGTGATTATGATGACAAAATTGGCTAGTGTCAACAAATATGTCCAAAATTTCTTCACAAAAAGTTTATTAGATTTTGAATGTGATAGGATCTCTAAGAGGTCAGTCATTCTTTAATTTACCAAGGTGATGAAAGACCAAGGTCAAACAGATACCATAGAGATAAATGGTGCAAAATGTGTGCGAATAGGCTAACCATAATATCACTGAAGGGATGAAAATGGTAGGAAGACTTTGCAAAGAATAGCAAGGAAGGGAAGAAATAAAAATCCATGTGTACTTAATATCTGATTACAATGTTTGATCTTTGTACCTTTGATTTTGTTATGTTTTCTCAATTTTTTAGTATTTTTGAATTGATTTGATTTTTAGTTTTTTCTTAGTTTTAAGAGGTTGGGACCAACAAAGTCACTTGGCATGATAAGATCCAACAATAATGTTTGCGACTTCCTTAATATGGGAGACTAGGCGTGTTTGTTTATCAAATGTTATGTAATCTCCGATATCGATGATTGTGGTGAGCTCATACTCAACAAATGAATGTGATTTATCCTAAAACAAGGATTGTTCATGGGGGAGCTTGAGTTCTGGATTCATAGGTTTATGCACTTTGCACCATACTTGATGGTTGCGTTGGTGTGCATTCTTGAATTGCACCTGATTCTTAACCTTAAGATCATTGGAATTGTTAGGAGCTTTGGAGCTCTCAGAAGTTTTGACACAAGCTTGGTTAAGAAACTATTTGGGTTTCTTATAAGCTAACATATGACCTGTCTGATCTCGAGAAGGAGAAGAAAGTGAATGTGGACGTTTAAAACTGATGTGAGAAATGACCGCGGGCTTGCCACAACCATTAATAGAAGAAAGGTGTGATGGATGAAAAGGATACAACCCCAAAATTGAAGAGGATGGGCTACCAAGAGGTGTGCCACTGATAGAAGATGATGAAGGGATGCTAGAATATGAACCTAAGATGGAAGAAGTTGGGCTATGAGGACATGGCCCAAGAATAAAAGAAGATGATGAAGGGCTGCTAGGGTATGGCCCAAGTATAGATGAGGAGGGACTACGGAGAGGGGTTCCATAGATAGAAGAGGATGAACATATACTAGGATGTGGCCCAAGAATAGAAGGTAATATTCTACCAAGAGGTGACCCACAAGTAGAAAATGGAGGGCTACCCAGGGTGGCTCCAGGATAGAAGAAGACAATGGCACTACTCAACCGTGACCCAAGGCGGGATTTTGATTGAGGAATGATGATAGATAAGGAATGAGTTGGTAATGAGAAGATACGTCACAGATCAATGCTAGACCCCGACATCCCATCATGCTCAGAAGAAGGTGAAGATGGAATGCTAGAAGAAGAGTCAAGTTCCATGACCTTAGGTTTTTCCTCTATGTTCTGATAAAAGGAATAAAATTCTTCCTCCCCATACACAAGCATATCGAGTTCTAGAAAGAATCCTTGTTTACAATCCTCTAAAGGGATATCATCGTGTAGTTTAATTGTTCCTTCATTCTGAGAGAAATCAATCAGTAGAGGTTGTTGTTCTTGGCCATAGGAGGTTGACTAGAAGAAATGGACCCGATAAGTGGGGAATATTGATTGACATAAGAAGATGAAGATGTTTGATGATGTAGATGAGGGGAAGGATTGACCTTATCACTCCCAAAAATAGTTTTGATAGTGCTTTGAAAAGATATCCTAGCACATGGATTTTTTGTAATGGTTCGACGTGGTTGCAGACATTAATCTTTAGAAGTTGGATGAGGAAATGGTACAATATGGTAGAATGGCTCAAGGGCCGAAGAGGGATTGAAGTTGGACTGATAGCAAAAGATGATTCATGAGAGGAAGTAGGCTTGGAGGCAGGCGTCTCATGAATGGATGATTTGGATCCGGACCTAGATCATTTTTCTAGAAGACGACGTAATGTAGGTTAGAAAGTAAGATCACATAGCCATCTGTTAATTTGTGACGTAGGAGTCGAATTGGATGATTGACTAGAGGGAATCTGAAACGTGGAAATATTTGATGGAGGAAGAGGTCGTTGAGATGCAACTGATGAAGGAGGTCCTGCGAAGAAAGGGAGGACCGTGACACAAGAACCAAAATATATCTTCAATCGACGGAACGTGAAGTCACATGAGTATTCAAAGGAGGAAGACATTACTGAGGTGATTTGGAATAAAGGTCCTGCGAAGGAAGGGAGGAAGGTGATTCAAGATTTGATCTAGGGGTATCCAAACAATAGTTGGGATTTGAATCTTTAGAAGAAGAGTGGGAATCCGAATGGTAGTTTGGATCTGAATCAGAAGAAGAGTGGGGGAACCTGAATAATAATTTGGATCAGAATCATCCAAACCATACCACTGACTATGAGTTGAAGGTGGGGAAAGGGTTACCTCGGAATAGGCCCTCTAGCGTGAAGAACCAAACAAGGCTTATTCGTAATGGGAATATTTTGATTTGAATTCCTAAACCTAGGTTCCGTATTGTAGTAAGTGTGAGAAACCATGTGATAGTCAGTCATTGTTGGCGTCGTTTAGGTACAAATTCCTAGACTTAGCCAGTGTGATCAAATTACTTCAAAGTGAAGAAAGTTCCATATCGATATGGGTAGCATAAGGACAACCAACTAGACATCTCGTAAATATGGAGATGCGTGCATGATTTTTTGAAGAAGGTCTAAGGAAAATAGACATCGTGATGACACAATCTCAATGAGATCAAAAAGGATTGTCCTAGAAAATAAGTTTTCCAGATGAATAATCACAAGGAACAATCATGGAAGTGTGAAACAAAAAGCCAATCAATAAGAAAATACTCCCTATGTAAAATGTGTTTGCAAAATGATAGTTTGATGTAAAGATGATCAACACAATGTCAATACTTACGTCAAGCTCAAAATGAACAAGGCGTAAATATTAACAAAGGGTAAATATGATTCCCACTTAAAGGATACTACGACCAGTTTAGAGACAAGCAAGGCCTAAACGTCAAAGGGAGAGGATTACAAATATAAGCTACCTAACCACACCAATTGGACACGTCTATCAAGCTTCGCGGAGAAGTGAGATATTAGTGTCAAATTGGTACTGAAATGATGCAAAATAAATTAAGTGACACCCGTCAAGATTTGGAGCAATGTTTGAATTTAAACCAAGTCAAATTATACTAAGGATGTGCTAAAATGTGTGCAGCGTAACACCACAATGTGGATACTTAGATCATGTTTATGAAAAACATGACGTAAGTATCTTAATTGTGTCGAGGCAATGCAAACAAGGTAACACGTCAAAGGGGATCAAATGATGAACCAATCATAACTATGAAGATGATCTTGAAATCAAGATCAAAGGACTATCAAAGATATGAAAATGTACTTGCGTCACTTTAGACATTTAACAACCCAGCCGCAAACATGGATGGGCACAAATAGACAAAAAGTGGCGAATACCGTCTTTGATAAGACTCGTGAGGTATGCTTCCTTCTCACCCCGAAAATGGGCGGTGAGAATGCAAGGGTATAAATTAAAAGATGAAATAAACTAAGTGCCACTTGGGCAGAGTTTCACCTCGTCCGAAGGTGAGAATTAAACTGAGCTAAGTGAGACGTCGTTTAATTTCGTGATGAAAGGTACTTAGTTCTAACTAATGTGGGCTCTTTTCCTTGTTTGAAAAACAAGGTTCAGACTCCAAGTAAGTCGTCACTTCGTGATGGCTTGACATGACAATGGACTAGAAAAGTGGGCTCTAAGACAGAATGGCTTCCGTAATAAGATCTCTCAACTAGGTGTCACAAGTTGTCTAGGAGCGAGCACGATTTACCCAAAGAGTCGCACTGAATGATTTGGGAGTATCTTGGCTTTACTTTACCCCCTTCTGATACAATGAGCAATTAGTGTGTTCAGTTGTACCATCACTGGGGTCACGATATAGATAAACTTTGACTCTAACTTACAATGTGAAATCTAGTCAAGTGGGTAAGCGGAGCGCTTCCTGTTTCATCCACGAGGTTACTCAGTAGTGGATTACTTTAGGGTTCCTGGAACCACCCCATTTTTGTAGCTTAAGGCGTTATGCCAAGGGGTTATGTTCCAGTTGAGCGGATAGGGACATACCCTTTTCCGAAACCTGCAATACAATGTGAAGTGAAATGGTGTGTTTTTTATCTTGCTCAACTTAATGTGGTTTTAAGTAGCACATCGTTTGGAAACCTGTATGAAAACACGTGTATTAGAAGGTTTTTGTTTTGTCTCGACTTCTCCTTTCTTTGACAAGTGTTAGGCCGTACATGCGAGGAGTTAGTAATTTTCCATCAAATAAGAAAGAGAGTTTTGCTTGTTGTTTTTTATTCCTAAGGTCACCAAAAAGGCACGAAGGAAGAGCATACACAACGTGAAAACCCTACTAAAATAAGCCTTTGTGAAAAATACTTTGAAAGGTAGAGTTTGTTTTATCCAACTTTGAAAGATCAATCCAATTATTTAAATGTAAAGTAAGTTTTTTTAAAAGTGACAAGGAGGTTTTAGAAGTGTTTTTGATTCCCAAGATCACCTAGAAGGTGCGAGGGAAGAGCATACACACTTCGAAAATCCCCTTTTAACTAAGAAAATGAAACACTTAAACTAATTTAGTCAAATAAAACCAAAAAGAAACCTGCAATCACTTGTTAGAACCTGCAAACAAGTTAGAAAATCAAGAAAAAATAAGAAATTTCAAAAATCTATTTTTATCAAATTTTTAACGGTTTTTAATATTTTGCATTTTCAGAGGTCTCCAGGGCACTTTGGGAGTTTGATGATAGAAGTAATAGATACCAATGGCATATTAATTTTGGAACTTCCATCGCAAAGTTCACCTCATTCTCTTTTCGATGCCTATTCAAAATCTGAAAACGGGTCAAAAGATATGACCCAAACTAGGAGCACTAAAACTTATATGAACAAATACGGATCAAACAAAGATACATGTGCCCCCTTCAAGGTGTATGCACGCCAATTTTAGGCATGTTCATGTGGGTTATGGTGCATGCGCCTCTTTGTGTAAACCTAGCGGGTATGCAAGTTGTTTGTGCCACCCGAGAGATGTTTGCGCTAGCATAAGTGTGTTTACGCAAGGGAATAGGTGCCTGCCCTAGGGAAGTAGAAAAATGGTAAAATTAATGATAGTGTGTGTGCACTAGAAGAGGGGTTCTTGCGCCAACAAAAGGGTGTATGCGCCACAATTTTGACATGTGCATGCTTGGTAAATTTTTTGACAGAGGGCCGAGAACACACAGGTTGTTTGCATGTGGGTTTGGGTGCCTATGCGCCTAGTGAAAATGACAGGTTACAAGGTGACTGTGCTCACATAAGGGTATGTGTGCCATGATTTGAGTGTGTGTGCCTGATTTTAGGTACTTGTGCATGGTTTTTGGTACCTGTGCCCCTCTGCTAAAAAAATATTCAGAAGGTGCTTGTGTCGATAGAAAGGTGTATGCGCGCCTGCCTGAAAAACCACCACAAAACTTGAAAAATGAAATTCTAAAAGTGTCAACAGGTTAGAATTTAGCCATTAAATGCAATTTCTAACATAAACTTAACAACGTGGCATGAAAATAAAGGTTGACTACATAAAACCTAGCTAAAAATCCCAAGGCAAAATATTTAACCCTACAAAAACATGTAAAAAGTTAGAAACTGAAATAAAAGCTTCAAAATGACTCCATTAATGGAGGATGGACTTCATGTCCCACTGGGTGTCCCAAATGTAAGCAATGGAAAATTTGCAAAGCTATGGAATGAGGCTAAAGAACCTCAAAGTTTAACTAACTCAGCCATGCACCATGAGATAAGAGATAAACGAGAGTTAATCCTATACATGCATCATAACTTTGAAAAAAACATGAAAAACTAGCATATATACTACTCTCTACTCTTTAGATCACTAATTAAACATTAAACCTAAGAAGATCAACTTAGCAATCAAAGGTGTGATTAGTTGTTTATTGTTTTTAAGATTTCAAGAATGGAGTCTCACCATTAATGTCTTCAAGGCCAACGGTTCTCTCCATATTACTCAAAACTTAGTTTAAGGATGTAAATGGAGGCCTATTAGCTCAACAATGGAGGAAGGAAAGTTTTAGATAAAATGTCTAATTATTTTAAAGCTAATACAAATGAGATCTAAGCTTTCTTAGGCTTGTTTTGGTTTTGTGTTATGTAAGTTGTGTCTTTGAATGGGTAGGTTTAGCCTTGTATTTATAGTTTTCCAAATGGAAGAGTTTGAACTTTGGGTGCATGTCGGACTAAAGGCAAGCCAAAAATCACTTTTAGATTAGATTAGGATAAACATTCTTTAGGCTTAGTTAAGCTAGGTTTAGGCTAGTTAAACTTGATTAGCAAGTGATTAGAGATTCATTGAGAGTTGGGAGGAGTCTGGTTAATCATTTTTGACTGATAGATAGCCGAGGAAGCTTACAGAAGTGGTTCAGAGAGAACTAGGGAGGTTCTGAATGGTTGAAAGGAGGAATGTTTAGCTAATAAGAGAGATATTAGCCCAATTAGCTGATTATAGGTGGAATACGACCAAGAAGGTGTCGTAAAAGGGAATCCGAGAATGGAGCGAATAATGGAGAATTAACAAAGTGTTGTTAATCGATTGAATTGGAGGAAATTCTAGGTGTAAGCATATATAGGTGTCTATAGTAACACTAAATTAATGGTGGATCATGATTCACAAAGGGTTCACTAGAAAGTTTGTAAAATAAGATGATGAATGTAATGACCCTCTCTATAATATAAGATATAAGTAGAAGACCATATTATAGCCAACACACAAATAATATATAACAAAAGGGGTACACACACCATGGTTTTAAATAGATCTATAAGAGAGTAATCAACACTCAATATCAAATATAAGGTTCCAAAGACTATATCAAGGATATGGGTATAACTAAAATCTCAAGGGTTTTAAGTAAGATCTATTGTAATAAGCAAGAGCTAATCATAAACTAAGGGTTGCAACCCACTAGGTGGTATCCATTCTAGTATAATACATAGATATGTGACATTATCCTAGTCTAATACATAGTACATCAAAAACATTGATCAATTCAACATAAAGGAAAGAGTTTAGGATTAGTGATACTTACCTTTGAGTGGACATTATCACCACATTAATCCCCTACCTTAATTTATAACACCTTATGAGAGTTTTTTGTGGGTGGATGAAAAGAGGGATAGGAAGAAGACCTAAATACACATTAATATCTTCCTTCAACGCCTTTTTTAGCGCACTAGGTGAGAAAAATGGAAATATAGTTGGTGTCATTTCCAAATATTCTTCTTGGGTCCAAAAGGGTTGTGAAACTCATAGAATTTTAAGCTAGGATAATATGGATTTTCCTAAAATAGCCACCTCGTTCCATTTCCATTCATGGACCTGACTAACAGCCTGTTACTCGAAATTTTGTAGGTAAAAGTTTTGTTGAAAACCAATAAGCCCTTGCACATGTGCGACAAGGGAAAATGACTAGATCTGAATAACTGGATGTACCCATCCATTGCAAATCAATATGTTGTCGACTCTTAGTACATTAAGTTCATCGTTGTCTAACCATCGATACATATTCGAGCAATAGTAAGATCGAGAAGGCTATAGACCCCATCATTGTGGTTAAACCACTAATACTTCAGTAGAGGCTCATCAGGCTCAGAAACAAGCCCATGGAGGTAGGGTAACAACCTTTGCATAGTACAATGATTGATAATGCATGCCTTCCAAGAAAAATAGTTCCCAGAGTCATGCATAACAATAAAATGGTGAAACTCCATAATGCAGATAAACCCCCAAAGTTTTGTGAGCAAGGCAACATCAATGATGATATACCTAATTAATGTGCCTTAGATACAATGGAATATTTTTTCATATCCTTGGCTTGTTAATTGCATACAATATATTTTTACACTTAGAGCTTAGAATTCAATGAGACGATGTTGAATTCTATGTAGAGTCCAATGCATATGTGATTGCCACACATTTACTCATTGGAGATCTTCTAGTTGCCAATCACATCTCAATGCACCAATGATTTGAAACGGAATTATGCAAGCAAACTACCAATGGGATGCACAAAAATATGTAGTATGGACATGCAAAATTGATGTAATGGAAAGATAGAGGAGGCACATAAAATCTAGTGAGAATGTTAAATCCATGGTCAAAATAAAAAACATTCAAATTGGTATTGGGATCAGGTGTTCAAATCAATTCACAACTCAATAATATATTAAATTTTTGTGCCTTTCCTTTTAACTCTCACTTGTTAGAAATTCAAATGTCTTATCTTGGATTTTACACCCATGAAAACACTATAAAAAAATAGATTTATCAAATAATCTCCATTGAAATATTACCTCTAAGAAGAATGGTGATGCACCTAGAGAATATAATGTACATGAGATTGTGCAGTTGTCAGATTCATAGTCTAGTTGCATAAAGTAATAAAAAAAACATAATAACATATTTTAATAACTTTGAATATTTTATCAAAAGCAAACATAGTACCATAAGATCTCTTCTCATCAACAAAACTCCAGGTGTTGGGAAAAAAAATTTAAGTACAACCATTTCCCCCCCCCCCCCCCTTTGTATTTCTTCATCACAGGCTTAAATTATAGTTCTATGATACCAAATATAGAGTTTGGTAAGAACTTACACAATAATTGTATATATTGTTCTTTAATGGAAAACATACAAATATATAGTACTTTACTTTCCTAACTAATATGATCTCTATAAACATTCCTAAAGCAACTCACCTAAATATTGATGAGTAGTTGAAACAACTCATAAACAAACAATTATATATGTGAGTTGTTATAACTCAATAAATCATATTTACGTGGGTTATTAAAGACTCACCCACAGAATTACATCACATTGATAAATTACATTTACCACTCCATAACTATAATGTGAGCACTAGAATAATGAATTCCTAACAAGATAATTCCTTAAAAAGCCAAAGTACAATTGGGAGCAAAAAGATAAAGGGAAACATGAAACTCAAGTCAAGTCAAGGTAAGGGTGAAACAAAAATAGTTAAATTAGATCCAAAAAGTGTGGCTCACATCTTCATAGGCTGTAGTGATGAAAGGAAAACATACAAGTTTTATAATCCTAATAGTAAATCTACAACTATTTCTATTCTAGGAGGTAAATGTAAAATAGTGTCTACCACTTCGTGGAACAATTACACGACCCATGAAATTTCACATCAACAATTTGAGGGGTGTTCGAGCGAACACCCCCTTCGCATGGACCCCCTTTTATCAATGTGCCATGTCATAAAAAAAAGGGGTTCACTTGAACCACCTCTTCACCCGAAGGGGTTTAGGCGAATCCCTTTTGGCATATTTTACCTTCCACAATTTTTGGAGAGCGAATCGATGGAATTAGGCTTAAGGGGGTTTTGGCCAACCCCCCTTTAGGGGAACCTCTCATGTGGAGCCTAGATGGCCTATCTGACTTGTTTTTCCCTTAATCCATTTGGAGGGCAATTATAGATCAGAAGATGCCACTTCATATGCCATGAGTTTAGGTCTAAATAGTGAATTAAATTATGAAAAATTACACATAAATTCATTTTTTACAATCTTTCCATGAATATAAAACATTACTGCACCGGGCTCCTCAACGATGTTCAGGTACCCTGATTCTGTTGGCAGCGCTTCCTTGGGAAAGTATTTTGTATTACCCACTGAAAATAAGCTTACCACCAAAGAGAACGACTGCAACTCGAATTTTCTTACCGGATTTCCTCATTTTGATCCGAAAAACACAGACCAAAAGAACTACTAAAACTATTTTAAATAATAGCACAATAATTTTTTAAATTAATAGAACGAAAACAAATTATAGGAAAAAAAACGTGAGAGGCTGGGCCATCCACATCTAATTTAATATAGGGATAAGGAGCAGAAGAACATTAAAACTGTATTAATGTGATATCCACGCATCCCCGCACGTCATTTAATTTAATATAAAAAGAAGGTTGCAGAAACGCCGTGTTCTCTTTTGAAGAAGCACATTAAAATTGTATTTATCTAGTCCACAGCTCAAATTTGAAGGGGTGGTGAATGACGAATACACTTACCGACCCTTCCTGGTATGATAGACTGTTTGGTCTAGTGGACGTTATTAAAATCCTTCGTTCATATATTTTATATGACATTTTCACCACATATTAAATTTGAAAGTCCATTCAAAATGTATATATACAACCACCCTTTCATAATGAAAAGTATATTTACATTTTATTTCATAAGAGTAAATCTAGTACACATATGGACAAAGTGAATCATGAGTTATTTTCCTCAATTGCCCACAAGAGAGGATAAAAGAACATCCTATATAAAATCTAAATGGGTTGAAGATTACTATGAAAACCTAAGGGGTGACTTGATAATAAGTAATGATTATGAAAACCTAAGGGGTGACGTGATAATAACTAATAATAAATATTAAGAGTTAAAAGAGAAATATATTTGACAAGCAAAGTGATTTTGGAAAATATGTAACAGTAAATTAATGGCGGATCATGATTCAGAAAGGGTTTACTAGAAAGTTCGTAAAATAAGATGATGAATGTAATGACCCTCTCTATAATATAAGATATAAGTAGAAGACCATATTAGAGCCAACACACAAATGAGATATAACAAAAGGGGTACACACACAATGATTTTAAATAGATCTATAAAAGAGTAATCAACACTCAATATCAAATATAAGGTTCCAAAGCCTATATCAAGGATATGGGTATAACTAAAATATCAAGGGTTGTAAGTAAGATCTATTGTAATAAGCAAGAGCTAATCATAAACTATGGGTTGCAACCCACTAGGTGGTATCCATCCTAGTCTAATACATAGATATGTGACATTATCCTAGTCTAATACATGGTACATTAAAAAAATTGATCAATTCAACATAAAGGAAAGAGTTTAGGATTAGTGATACTTACCTTTGAGTGGACGTTATCACCACATTAATCCCCCACCTTAATTTATAACACCTTATGAGAGTTTTTTGTGGGTGAATGAAAAGAGGGATATGAAGAAGACCTAAATACACATTAATATCTTCATTCAATGCCTCTTTTAGCACACTATTTGAGAAAAATGGAAATGTAGTTGGTGTCATTTTCAAAGGTGTCATAGAAGAATCTTCTTCTTGAGTCCAAAAGGGTTGTGAAACTCATAGCATTTTAAGCCAGGATAATATGCATTTTCCTACAATAGTCACCTCGTTCCATTTCCATTCATAGACCTGACTAACGACTATGTTGCTCCCAATTTTGTAGGTAAATTTTTTGTTGAAAACTAATAAGCCCTTGCACATGTGTGACATGGGAAAATGACTAGATCTAAACAACTGGATGTACCCATCCATTGCAAATTGACATGTTGTCAACTCTTAGTACATTAAGTTCATTGTTTTCTAACCATCGATACATATTTGAGAAACAGTAAGACTCAGAAGGCTATTGACCCCGTCATTGTGGTTAAACCACTAGTCCTCCAGTAGAGGCTCATCAGGCTCAGGAACAAGCCCATGGAGGTAGGGAAACAACCTATACATAGTGAAATGATTGATAATGCATGCCTTCGAAGACAGAAAGTTCCTAGAGTCATGCATAACAACAAAATGGTGAAACTCCATAATGCAGATTAACCCCTAAAATTGTGCAAGCAGGGCAACATCAATGATGATATACCTAAATGTGCCTTAGATACAATGGCATATTTTTCATATCCTTGGCTTGTTAATTGCAGAATTTTTTTTTTTTACACCTAGAGCTTGGAATTCAATGAGACGATGTTGAATTCTATGTAGATTCCAATGCATATGTGATTGGTACACATTTACTCAATGGAGATATTCTAGTCGCCAATCACATCTCAATGCACCAATGATTTGAAATGGAATTATGCAGGAAAAATATCAATGAGATGCACAAAAATATGTAGTATGGACATGCAATATTGATGTAATGGAAAGATAGAGGAGACACATAAAATCTAGTGAGAATGTTAAATCCGTGGTCAAAATTAAAAAACATTCAAATTGGTATTTGGATATGTTGTCACCTCTTAAGAAGTTGTGTATTTCCCTTTCTATTTTAAAACTTGTTTTGTGTTTGGTGATTGCTAAATACCTTTTTAAAAGTCCCATAAGGAAAATCTAGTTCTAACCAGTTAGTCATTTTTCGAAATTTTGAGTTTTGATACTTTTTTCAGCCTTTTGCGGGTATTTCGGTTTTTTCTCATGTCCCGAGTTCATCTGGGACTGTCTATTCCCCGATTTTCCACTTTTGTCGATTGGTCCTCCTTTCCCTTCGTTGCGGGTATTTCAGATTTGCGCATCCCAACTGTCCCGATGTCCCAAGTGCGATTTGTGTAGAATTTTTCTGACTTGTTCTGATTTTAGTGTATTGCGGTTTTTTCAGATTTTTGTGTCCCAGTTGTCTCAAGTGTTGTTTGAATGCCTATTCCCCGCAAACCCACCTTTATCAATTTCCATTCATTGTAGTTATTTTGGCTTTACGTGTCCCAACTGTCTCGATGTCCCTTGGGACAGTTGTGCAGGTTTTTTCCACTTTTTCCGCAAATCGGCTTTTTTCAACTTTTCGCGTCCCAACTGTCCCAACATCTCGTGGGAAATTTGGGCTCTTTTGATCCACCTTACCTAATTTTCACTGTTTCAAGGTCATTATAACCATTAAATACCTCATTTATTCCACCATTGACCTACTAGGCTTTAAAATACTTATAAATACTTGGGTAATTGATCATTTTCACCACCTCACTTGTCAAAATTACTCTTGAACATTTGAGATCCTTCTCTTCCTCCATTTCTAGCCATGGTTGAGCCCTGTTCCATTATTTTCAAATCTGCAGGTACAGAGAAGAAGCTGTGAAACATCAAAGTTCTAATCCAGGAACTGAGGATTATTTTCTCACCAATATTCTTTTTCCCTGGTTACATGATGAAGATCAGTTTTAAGGGTCACGAGCATTTTTCTTCCTTGGAGATGGTTGTACCGAACATTGGCGATAGTGAAGCACACCACTTGGATTTGGAAGAATTCTGGGCACGAATCAATTGTCAAAACCCTACTCCTATGGCTCAGTTGATTAAATATAGTGGGATAGCATAGGCAGGGGGTTTTCCAGTCTAGTGTGCTGACACAATTCTTACATGTAGCTCTTGTTTTGATCTTGACATAAAAGAAATCGTTGATCCTTAAGGTCAAGTAGTGGCATGACTTGATGAAGATTGCATTCATACTGCCCTCAGAGATTCACATGGTTGAAAATTCAAATTCTCTGCACCAAGGATCAGGCCCAAGTTCTATTTAATCAAGATAGTGAGAAATACAAAAGCAGAATTGCTAGGTCTTGGTTCAAAAAACCTAGGAAAGGAGCCTCAAGGATGCCTAAGACAATGTTCAGAGTTGATTTCCATGAGGAATTGTAAGAGGTCATCACTTTGTTGGCTAGAATTATAGGAATGCCCACCACTAATGAATTTCACTATTGGATATGTCCCTACATCAATATCATCTGTGAGGGTAAGCAGAATCTGAACTTGGTAGGAATTATCTGTGATATTTTGACATAAGCAATTATCAAACGTTCAAAGAACCCAAACCTTCTACATGACCTCCTATCTAATATACTCCATTGTAGCCTATAGGGAGTGGTTGGGTTTCTCCCCTGTGGATGACAAGAAGGATGCTCCCATTTATACATATCGCCTACAGTTGACCCTGAAGATCAGTAATCATCACTTTAGGAGGGTGAATGATGCTTTCACTATGTATATTGTCAGGTTAGTGAAAGGGGACACTGCTTAGACATTTTTTGACAAGGCCAAACAATTAATCAAGTTATTATGGTAGCTTCTTCACCCAAGTCATAAAGTTTGTATAAATAAGATTGGCTAGATTTGAGGGACAACCCTGAAACTTCCTATGTATTGTAGCGATAAGATGGCCCTGGTGGAAATTTGTAGACAATTAGACAAGTTACATAGGACTTTTAGGGACAATAATATTGTAGGTATTCAATTTCCAATCATACTGGGTAATTACACCTACAGAACTGCCCTAGATGCTCAAAATGTGGATAGAATGATTGCTCCTCGCACTCTCCATTACTATAAACCCAAAACTTTCTTTGACATTAAGCAGTTCATTTCCTCTAATTTCAGAATGGGTTATCAATATCTTCCTGATATTGAAGATTATTGGGCAGATTTTTCCGATGATTATGAATCCAGGAGGAGATACTATGGAATGTTATCTCTACAACAATTTATTGATTTTAGTATTTATGATGTCCTAGAAGGACTGGAAGATGATGATGAGGAGCTACAATCTCTTGAATATGAAATATCAATCAAACATAATCCTATTGAAACCATTGATTGGTTTGTTAAGGAGAGGGATGATTTAAAGGAGTTGAAAAATCATGTCACTAGTAAGAACTAGACTTTGGTTTGGATAGGAATATAAAGGGATTCATGGAAAGGAAATATAGGTCCACTTCACATGATACCCCTACCCCTAAAAAATAAATACATGTGTCTACTCCAGAGACAGTTGAGAAATATTTTTCCTCTCCTCCAGAGTCCTCAACTCTAGTGTATACTAAGAAAGGGAAAATCAAGAAAGAAGATAGGGCTACTGATGTCATCCAAGAAAGTGAATCCTCTCCCGATGAAATCTCAAACAAAGGAAACAATTTTTGGTTTGGATGACAATGATGACAGCCAAGATAAGGAGTAGGAGTAGCCTGAAGTGAACACCCCTGAAATAGGTAATGTGATGGAAGATCAACCAGAGGAAATAGTTTCAGGGTATGTGGAAATAGCTACCAAGGAAACTCCTGATTCCACTAAAATTGATACCTATGTATTAGAAGTGGTTGTTTTTTAAACACTAAGTGCTATGAGTGCTTCTACACTTGGGCCCATTTCTCCTTCCACTTCTAGTTCCTCATTCTCCTGGGTATAACCATTTTTGGAAAGTAAGAAAAGAAAGGCCACTCCAAGTATAGCTCCTCCAAATTTTGATGCAGTGGCAACCCTTCTAGGCACTACTCCTCCTCCCCCAGCTAAGAAGGCTAAGGTCACCTCAAGATTAATTTCAGATTCTCAAGGTCAATAGTTCATCGAGATTGTAAAACCCAAGTCTGATAAATATGAAAAGGACTTATCACTGGGTGATTTGGAATTGACAAGAATTCCCCTTAGAGAATCAACCCCAAAAAGAGAGGTACATAATCTGAAGGAGACTATGTCTAGGGTGATTGAATGAGTTGAGAAGGGGAAGCAAACACAAGAGCAATTGGAGGAGAAAAATCTAATTTTGTCTAGTTTCATCAAGTCCTTATTTGTAGAAGATAAGGTTCTTGATCCTACTCCCTTAGCTTCCATCCCACCTCCTCCTATCCTATCCACTGATGAAATTCAAGTCATTAAAGACATCCATAAGCATGCTACATATGGCAAAGCAATGGAAGCTATGGTTGATGATTTAATTATCACAAGCTTGAATTTTATTGAGGAGGCATTCAAAGCACATGATAAAATTGCCAAGATTCAGTTGAAGTTTTCTACTACACTCAATGGTCTATATAGGGAATTGAAATTATGGAGTGAATGCATTCAAGAACTGAAATTGATGAGTGAGAATGATGTGCAGATTCTCTTGGCTAACGAGGTTTTTGATGATGTTAAAAATAATTTGTCCAAACAATGGGTTTTCAACATTGACTGGAAAATAAAGGTTCTAGAAGAATCCTTTGGCAAACTTAGAAACATGTTGTAAAAAGGAGAAGCTTTTAAAGCATGTGTCTCTTCTACATTCTTAGATATGCACTGCCAAATCTTCAAGGAAAGTTTGAATGATAAATTCACTATTCAAGAAATCAAATCTCAATTCAAGGATTTTGTCAGAGAAGACTTGTTTAAAAAGGATACCATGTCTAAGGAGAAAATGAAATAGATTTGCACTCTACAGGATGCCATCATGGATGCTAACAAAGAATTCTCAGAAAATGCAAAATTTTAGAAGGACATGTTGAAGTGTTTGGGCAGTTGGACTCACACCACTACCAATAAAATAATTCCTCAGGGAATGGACATAGCTGCAGCTTTGAAATGATTCAGAGAATCAGGTGTTAAAGACAACGAAATCTACCAGTGCAACTATGCTAGTTTTTCGACTTCCTAGTTTCTTTATTTTCTTATTTTTAAGCACCTAATTAAAGTGACTTTATCTCTTTTGGTTGTATAAAAAGTGATATAAGTCAGGTTTGTAATATTTAATTAGGTACTAATATTTGAATTAAAAGAAAGGAAACTAAACATGATCTTTGTAACCATTTCTTGAGGTTATTTAAATAACTTTTCTCATTATTGTAAGGGATGGATATTTTGATATCTCGATGGAAAAGAGAATATTGAAATATTCAATACAGGATGAATTTCACTCTCTCTCATGCTTCCTCTCTTTCTTTCCTTTGTCTAATTCATATAAGGTTGTGTGTGTTTAAAATCAAGAACTTTGTGTCTTTCAGTTGACTGAATGTATCTGGAACTTTTTGTCTAATACATGTATGTCCTATGCTTTATATGCATAGTCTAAACCCGTCATTGTAATGGAGCATCATTAAGATATCATTTTATAATATATATATCTGAAAGTGTCCTTCATTCCCATTCTCTAAATATCAGTCCTAGACTTTTCCTATTCTTTTTTGTATTGGAAACCTTTTATAAATGCATCTTAAGATGTCAAAATTCTCACCAAATATCTTACACATGTTTATACTTTAAATAAGTTTTTTGGCTTTCAATAAGGGAACCTCTCCCATAAAGAGGAGGGACTGATGTCCCTTGACTTTTTCTTTCTTCAAAGGATCAAATTCTACAACTAAAAGTTTTTGGCACCCACCGTAGGGCACGTATTGTACATCCCACTAAAACAACTTCAAATTGAGCCAGGAAGATTGACACCATGGCAGACATAAGATATACACAAGGTCAAAGAACACTTGGTGTTGAAGATCTAGATTTTCTATTCTTGAAACAACATGAATTCTCTTTAACCCCATGGAGAAATAGAATGATATCCACAAGTACTCCCCCTTTCAAAAATAGATCTATAAGAAACACAGACTCAAAAACCCAATCAAGCCCTAATATTAAAAATTTCGTATGGGATGGAGTTACAGTTCCTTTGCAAACCATTTTTATAAGAATGAAAACTCCTCTACCTTGGGGAAAAATGGTTAGACCTATGGCTCTTGCTTAACCATTGCATGATCTTCCAAAGGGGAGTAGGAAAAGTTTTCCTAAATTTAAAGGAGATAGAAAAGTACACCCGGATGAACACATTGTTGTATTCATTATGGCATGTGGATACTTTGAGTGGAACATGAAGATGCTTTTGTCAGGATTTTTGTGGAAACATTATAGGATAATGCTTCTAACTGGTTTTATCATCCCCATTCTGGAGCTATAACTGACTGAGCTATAACACAGTTTGAGGATAGATTCAAACCTGCTAAAGATGTACAGGCTCTCCTTGCCCAAATTTCCCAAATAAAGAAGGAACTTGTATGATAGAAAATCAACACATGACCTTCTTTACACCTGACCTCTTGAGGTCGTGCTGAGACAACCAGTGTAGAATGAATGTGAATGTGAGTGTGGTGATGGGGATCAAGCTAATTTGGAAATCTTATATCTTCAACATGCAATGTCAGGATCTACAAGTCTAAGGAAAAGAATGCTCTCCTAACTTGAAGTGGTGTGATGGCTCGGTCTGAAATAATATCCGCTCGTAGACTCCAATACAATGTCAAGCTCGGCCGAGATTCTATTTTTTGGTTGATTGAACACGCGGAAAATGACCTGTGGGCACCTCAGTATAGATTTCTAGACAAGGTCATGGAAGTAAGAACGAGAGGTGCGATGGAGCCACAAGTATTTATGGGTGATTTTCCAGTCTAGTCTAGAAAGTCTTAGCCTGATCGGTTACTATGTTCAGTAAGGAAAGTTGTGCAATAATATATGGTGGAAGTGGTGAAGATCTGAATACTAATGTATGCAAACTAGTGTCAATGTCTAACTGACTGGCAGGCCCGTTGGGTTGTGGGACTTGAGGATCACAACCAAAGACTCGTGGAGGTTGTGGCCCTTGAATGGTCATGCACGTAATCAAACCTTGTTGTCAGGAGCAGTCCAATAGTCGTAGGCTTGATTAGCAGTGATATTTAGCATATTGAGTTGTTCTATTTTCTCAGCAAAAGTTGCAAGTGTGCGTAAGACTGTCAAACGTAAACTGGTATCAATGTCAGTTATCAATTCTGGCCCGTTGGGTTGTGGGACCAAGGGATCACAACTGTATGTATTTTCCTATTGTGGACCGTTGATGGTCATACAGAATGAGATACAATGATTTGTGATAAGTAAAAGTAATTACTGAAAGAAATCTAATCTATGTTTTTGGGGTTTTCACAATATTTTGGATCAAAGCAATAAAAGAAAACTAATCTATCAAAGGAAATATTTTTGTTCTTTTCTAATTTTTAAGCAATGCATTCTAATCTAATAAATAAACTAAAGACAAGTAATCAGCTAGATGTAGCTGGTTACTTGTGCAAATGTATGAATCTAATCTAAAGAAAATAACCTAATCTAATCAAAACCCTTCAAACCCTACCTCAGAGGTGAAGAACAAATCATGACCCTGAAAGGGGCTATTGTTCCTCACAACTTCCCTGGTAATGTTAAAGAGGAAAGCTTACTAATGATTGGATCTACTTGTGATTGACTAATTCTATTGAAATGAATGATTTTCTACTCTATTTGATATGAATAATTGAAACTATTGATTTGAAATTGACAATTCAACAAACAAGGCAAACAAACACACAATTCCAACCTGGACAAGCAAGAGCTTTGGAAATCTGGTTGTGTCTGTATCTTTCCCCTCAGTATGTTCCTTTCTTTCTCTGAGTGTTCATGTGAGTCCAAGGGATTGGGAATGCAAGAAAATCAATAGGAGGATGGCGCTTGAGAAATGGCAGCTTGATGGTAGTTTGGATGCAATCCAGGTAGAAGAGAGATAGCACAAGAGATCAAAGCTTGGCTATGCAATTCCTAGCAAGATCGTAGCAGCAATACAATGCAAGATACACAAAAAATTCTCAGTGCCTTTTGCTTGAATAAAAGCATGGAATATATAGGAATGGAGGATGGGAGGTGCCTTCATGCATAAGGAAAGAAGGAGTAGTTCCAACCAATTAAATCTATTTAAAAATGGAAGGAGGAAGGAGAAACAAACAATCAAAGCTAATTTTAGACAATTTGGCTCACGGATGCATGCAAAAAGTGAAATTAAGTGAACCATCGCATGTTAAAACATGCGTGAAGGATTCTAGAAAAAGTGGGTAGGACCTCTGCCCTACGTAGGGCGGCGGTTTCAGGACCATCTTCCTATTTTGGGTGGCAGTTTCAGAACCGCCACCCAGGCAGGGTGGCGGTCCTAGCACTAAAGGCCAAAAACATGCGTAGAAAGAGGCAAGAAGCTAGAAAAAGCATGGGAAGGCTAAGTAAAGACGTCTAGGAACAAATATAGACTGTGAATGGAAATTAGAGCTTGAACACCTTCTTGAAAGGACCTGAATCATCATTGGGGACTTTTGTAACTGTTTTCTGACAATGTAGCACATGAAATTTTGGGTGTGTACATATTTCCCCCTCAGAGAAGCATTTTAGCCATGAAAAGGCATAAAATGTAGAGTCTGAGTATGGTGTTCCCAAAATGGGGAGTTAGAAGCTATACCTGACATGCCCGTGTGTCGAAATTTCACCACCAAACTCCCGCTACCTACAAGAAAGAAGAAGACTCAAGTGCAGATAGATAAAATACCAAAAAATAAACACTAAATCAAAATGACAAGAGGACTTACCATTTCTGTGGGGATATAGAAATATACCTGCACCAATGCTCCAACCCTATGAACACATACACTCAAAATGAGGTTAAAATAACATATATATATATATATATATATTGAAACAACTCATTTTCCAATTCATTTGTGTTATTCGATTTGGTGAATTTGGAGCTCTGGACCCACAGTGACCATTTTCAACTAGAGTACAGTCGATACGATCGTGACGAGATTGTGATCATGCCTCCATGAGTGGGAGATCGACCAACGCGGTCTAAGGTTGGTTATTTTCAATTTTTGTCTTTTAATACCTAAAATGTAAAAACTTTGAAAATTTCACCTAGGAGGGATCATTTTTAAAAAATTGTCTTAAATGAGTCTCTAGGGGGCACCCATAAGGCATTCTTTTATTTGGTCAAAAGTAGTATTTTTTTTTGTCTTTTTGGGCATTTTTAGGGTAAAAGACTGTGTTTGGAAAATTAGTCCAGGACCCCCACCCAAAGTAGGGCGCATGGGACCGCCACCCTTCTAGGGCAGCGGTCCTGGAACCACCTCCCTTCACTGGCGGTGGTTCTGAACATAATGACCAAAACATGTATTTAACTTGATTTTTTTTGGATTTTTTATGTTTTGTAATGTTTTTTGGTGAGCTTATTATTTGGTATATGTTACTAAATTTCTCTTTTTCCATGTTTTGGTGAATGCAGAAGAAAGGAGGAGTACATCAGATGGAGTCGGAGAGAGGGAGTGTGATTGGCTCCCTGGTATCTTGGATCAGCTGACCTAGGATGAGATGGACCTTCTCTAGAGGGATAGTATCTAGAGGATTGCATGGGTCCCCCATGTTGCTCCTATTGTCAGTCATATTCTATGTGACTTATTTTCCTATTCGGATGAAGACTGGAACACTTTCCAGTTGCCAGGTGTCTAGGGTGAGTGGACCATCAACCTTGGAGGATATGTACTGCATTCTTGGGCTCCGATACTTTGGAGGAGGATGAATTTGGAGACAATGGGGTCCAGGGCCGCGATGATGTAGTGGGCCACATACATGGGAGACATCATTGTCTCATCTAGTTCAAAGAAGGGGATGAAGGTTTGGTCCATTGCCACCGCTCCCATTCCTATCATACGTAGAGCCATCATGGGCATCTTGTCCTCCCGAATGATCGGGGACAAGGGTGGTGACACCTTTTATATTTTTGGGCTCCTATCATTGTATAGATCGAGGGGCATGAACTGTATATATGCCTGGGGTACAGATATCTTGTGGACTACCTAGCATGATTTATATAGGGTAGTCAAATTACAGGGGTAGTCATTGAGCCACCCCACTCTTGTTATGAGCTAGGTTTATGAGTGTTTCATCCCCTATGGAAGGGGAGTACCAGTGTCAGATCCAAGGGTTGTTCAGGTAGTTAGATGGACGGGTATGTCAGTGCTTAGGATGCCACATCAGCCAGTGGCTTCCCTGACTACGACAGACATGACCTGCTACACCCTACCGAGGACATGGTAGGGATATGGGGACAAGAGGTGACTATTGATGGTAGCTTCCTCTTATGATAGGTCAGCTGGTTGACAGACCAGGGATACTTGAGGCCCACCCATTTGATTGGGGTCCCCCACCAGTTTGGCCTTCCGTACATTTATATGTTCCCTCCAGTTACACCAGTTTATAGGACTATTCAAGATGTTCAAAGGGAGCCCTAGAGGGGATCCCAGTTGGATAATGGTCATTCCAAGTGTTCCTATTGTAGTTAGATGGGTGTTTTATTGCTTGACGGGTAGCTATTGTCCCTCGAGCACCCCTACTTCAGATTTCGGCCGCTCCTTCTCTTAACAGGGAGCATGATGAGTCCATTGATCTAGACTCTGACTATAAGGAGGATACAAGGGATGAGACAAAGGAGGAGTCATTTAGAGAGGACATAGAGGATGAGGGAGTTGGTGTTGGGACTGGAAAGGCATCCCATGCAGAGGAGGAGGAGAGTGACTCTAAGTGGCATGATACTTAGGAGATGCTAAGACCAGCATATGAGGAGGCCAATGCTGAGAGAGAGACCTTTAGTTTCAGAGACAACACTTCCTCACAATGGAGAGGGGGATGATGAGTCTGCCATAGGATAGTTATTCACCTCTGAATTTGGGGAAGCCCACAGCCACTAGCACCATTGGCAGCAGTAGCTACCGATCCTACTTGGATGCCTGGAGACCCGAGTACATTTAATAATTTTCTCTCGACTTTGTTAGTTAGGAATGTTGGCTTGTATCTCTTTCTTTCTTTTGTTTTTTTAACTTATCGATTCTTGTTCTCTTCTTACAGTGACAACATAGGAGTGGCGAGAGCTCATCCGTCGAGGTGTGCATGGAACACTCTACTGATCCCCTCAGTGAAGACCCAAGCTGAGCTGACGGTCGACTTGGGTAGCCATTAGCGGGCCAATAGACACACTGACGTGTTTTCCCCTATGTGGAGGTTAGTGTAGATAGTGACCTCCCTCCATACCCAGGTGTCCAGATATGAGATTTCTGAGCGCTTGATGAGACGAAGCCATTCTAATAGTGAGGCCATAGGTAATGGATACCACCATGAGCACTCACATCATTCGGTTCACTCCCAGCGTCATCGTAGCCACAGTAGGAGCCCTAGACGTGGGTCGGGAACCATCCGAGGGATCCCATAGGACTGACAGGCCATGGGGCCATTTTTATTGCTTTGATGACATTTTTTAGGTGTTTATATGATTTTTTTTTTTGTGTATTTCAGGCTCATTGCGAGCATTTTGACCATGCCTAGTGCATGGTGAAATTGTATACAAACTTGATTCACCATGATATATACATACTCTTATTTTTGGTTTCGGTATTCCATTGTATCTTGAGTTGAATTTATTTTGGTTCCTCTCACATGTGTACTCTAGATGTTTTTAGAATTCCCAACTTTTCTGATGCTTTTCAGAATGTATGCAGTGGCTATGAAATGATAACAAAATGATTTCTTTTTGTATTTCATAATGTTGATATATGATACATGTAAAAACACAATGTGATGTTAAACTTAGTTTCTTTATTAATCTTTGACACTTCATATGGTCTTGAAAAAAACGTGATGACAAAATGATATGATAAGTAGATATACTTTTCCCACCCCTAACTCCACACAACTAGTAAGATACGAGGGGCTCAACACCAAGAATCAGAAGGGGCACAAGTTATGAAATTTGTTGAATGGTAGTGATGAGAGAAAGACAAAGGTTTGACAGAACCAAATTGAGATGCTACAACCTTACCCTACTCAAGTTACTTCATAGTTTAGAATGTGAATTGCTTTCCAGTTTATCTAGACTTAGATCTGTAGATGGCCACTTGGTTGAAAAAAAATGGATTTGGGGTTTTAAAATCTTTTGGAATTTTGGACATCTAACTCACTTTGTTTTTGACTTATGATTTCACAATATTTGACTAGATTGTTTATAACTTTCAAGTTCATCAAAGAGACCCCCTACACCTTGCCCCATGCTACCAGTAGGAAGTATGGGCTCATCACCATGGATAAGGTATAGGCGAGTAAGGGTATTTCCCTCCTTTCCCAACCTTACATCACCAGTAAGAGATGCAGGTTCACCACCAAAGGTTGGTAGGGAAAAGAAATGTGTAAAATAAAAATTTTATGTGGATTTGCATTTGACTTACTTATTTGGGAAAAATGTTTAGAATATTGTTATTTCCAAAGATATTTTATGGGATAGATGTGACACCATGAAGCTTCTAAAATAGACTATGGGCAAAGAAACCTAATCCAGAAAGAGACTATAAGCAAAACCAAGTATGCAAGACTTGGTATGATCACAGTCAAAACTTTGTCTTATCCTTGCTTCAACTGATGAAATGATTTGAAAATAATTGATGATACCTATGAAGGTTTGAAGAGATATGATTTGAATGTTTTTCCAATGTTTTCAGAAGTTTTTAGGAATTGTCTATAAGAATAAGTTCCTTGATCACAATTTTTTACAAAATGAACTGGCAGATGAAAATGCAATGCAGATATGCAGTAATGTACATATGAATATGTTGGTGGATCATGCGTAGTACCTCTTTAGGTGAAGAGATTTTACGGATTCACTAAAATCCTCACCCTCTAGTGTACATAGTGAAATGCCCCATTTTTTGTAGTCTTGTATCACTCGATATGGACCCAACCACCTAGGTCTGAATTTATCTTCCCTCGTCGGTTTTTTTCTATCTGGATCAAGTCTTAATACCAAATCTCCCTCATATATTTCAAGTTCGTAAACCTTCTTATTGTATTTCTGAGCCATCCGGTCAACGTAAACATTGTGTCATTGTTCAGCGTTAAGTCTAGCCTCATCAAGACTTTCTAACTGAGAGAGTCACACTTCTCGATAACCTTCTTCTCCCAGGATCCCTTGCAGTGAAATATGGAGACTAGGTATTTCAACTTCAAGTGGATAAAACTGCTTCAGCACCAAACACTAAAGAAAAGGGGGTTTGCCCCTGTTGGTGTTCTAACTGACGTTCGATAGGCCCACAAGGCTGAGAAAAATCTTTAGGTGCCAATCTCATTTATTCTCCTTAACGGTTTTAAGAAGAATGGACTTTAATGTTTTATTGGTAGCCTCATCTTGTCCATTAGCCTGAGGATAATAGAGAGAAGCCGTGTGATGACTTATCTTGAACTTTTCACACAACTTCATGCACCTCATCATTTTTAAAAGACATGCCATTATCTGAAATAATGACTTCTGGCACACCGTACCTACAAATGATCTAGTTCAAGATGAACTTAGCGATTACAGAGCCAGGTACAGTGGTAAGAGGCATGGCTTCTACCCACTTGGTAAAGTACTTTGTGGTTGATTATGAAGTTATGGCCATTTGTTGATGAGGGAGATAATTTTCCCTATCAAATCCAAGGCCCCACGTGGAAAAGGGCCATGGGGTTGTGATTGGTTGCAAAGATCTTGTGCCAGTATGTGGATCTCGTGGGAGAAATCTTGGCATTTATGGCATCTACGCACAAATCTAATGCGTCATGTTCTAGCAGTGGGCCATAAATAGCCCATCTGATGTATCTTCTGAGCAGTGGCGTGGCCGCCAAAGTGACCTCCACATACTCTACGTTATGTGATTCATAAAGAATATTTTTAGATTCCTCTGGCGTCAACACATCTTAAAAACATTCCGTCAAAGGCTCTGTGCAGTAGAGCACTTGTTCCAAAATAACGTACTTAGCGGTAATGATGCGTAACCACCTTCTTTGTTGCGATGTTTCCCCTTTTGGGTATGTATGGTCCATGATGAAATTAACAATGTCGGTATACCAAGGACATACAAAGATAGGGGGCCTGGTTTTGAAAAAGTACACGCACTCATCAGGAAAGTCTAAATCTACCAGATCACCTCCATCCAATGGATTTTCAGCCAACCAGTCTGCAATGATTTGTCCCTTGACGGATTTCTAGATTTACAAATGTTAGTTCAAACTCGCCCATTAGGGTTATGAAATGCACCCGACCTTCTTAGATAAGGATCCTTACATGAGAAATGTCCGTAAGTGATCAGACTTAACAATAACCCTTCATTTCTTGATTCAACATATAATGTCTTAAGCACTTTGTTGCAAATACTATAGCAAGGCATTATTTTTCTTCCTAGGTGTAATGTGTCTCATAATCAAGCAACGTCTGACTAATGAAATAAATTGCACATGTTCTCACTTATCATCATCCTCTTGAGCCAACATGCACAGATAACGAGACATCAATAGCTCATGAATATAGGATCAAGGGGTGGTCTGACTTAGGTGGCATGAGTGTGGGAGGAGACAATAGGAATCATTTAACCAATTCAAATGCCTCGTTGCATTCTTTTGTCCAATCAATGCAACAATCCTTTTTCAAAAAATTGTTGATTTGATGAATAGAAAAGGTCAAGTCAGGGATAAACCTTCAGATTAGCACCGAGTTTCCCCAAGAAAAGATCTGATACCAGACTCGTTTGATGGTGGAACCATTTCTAGCACAACCTGCAAATTTTGGCTGGGTCGACATCAATCCCTTGTGAAGATATAATGTAACCCAAAAGCTTGCCTCCCGTTACACTGAATACACATGTTTTCTGGATTCAATGTGACACTCGTACTCAATTAAGTGAGAAAGGATGACACGAAGAACCTCTGGGTGATCACAACACTTCCTGGCCTTAGCTAGAAGGTCGTCCACATAGGATTCCACAATCTTATGAATAAGGTCATGAGAATATATATGGCATTGCTTCATTAGTAAGTGGCGCCAACATTCTTAAGACCAAATGGCATGACAACATAATAGTAGGTCCCCCAAGGATTTCTAAACGTAGTCCTGGCTTAATTCGTCCTCAAATATTTTGATTTGATTGTACCCAGAAAACCCATCCATGAGAGACAACAATTCAAATCCAGTTGTTGCGTCAACAATAACATCAATGGAAGGTAATGGGAAATGATCTTTGGGGAAATCCTTGTTAATGTCCCAGAAGTCTATGCAAATACAGATGTTTCCATTCTTTTTTAGAACAAGGACAATATTAGATACCCATTGTGAATAGTCAACTGGCTTGATGAATCCTACCTAGAGAAGTTTTCATTACTTCTTCATTCCACCATAAGGGCCACCTTTGGATTCATAGGCCTTGACTTTTTCTTAATTATTTTAGCATCTAGCTTGGTGATGAGATTGTAAACTGTGATGTGTGGTGCAATTACCATAATTTATTTGTAACTAAATGTGAAGGATTTTTGGTGTTCCTTAAGGATTCAGGTATGTATTTCCACTGCCTTTGGAGTTAAGGAGGATCCTAGTTTTAAGATTTTTTCTTCCTCCTCTATTCCAATATTTATGTCGATTGTTCCTTCAATTAAGGAGGTATTGCCTTCCTCAAATTCTAGCAGGGATGGCGGAAATTATAAATCCCTTTCTTCTTCTACCTCGTAAATCTCAAGATCCTTTCCAGGGGAGGATTCAATCATGGGATTCCTAAAAAAGGAAGAGGAACGTTGAATTAAGAAAAGGTCTATCTCGTGATAAGTAAGATGCAGCTTTGTAAAAGCATTTAAATATCTTAAAGTCACTTCATCACCATCAACATGGTCTGAACAATCAGGATGACTCTCAGATTCTACATATGTCAACATTGGGGTCATTAGTGCTTTACAAATCAAGGGCTTGGTGTGGAATGAAACCGTGAAGTTGGTATCTTCCAGGTCACTACTTGGGGTGAAGCGCTAAGTAAAATTTACAATAGAGTCTATGAGAAGGTTTTGTTTATGTGGAACTACTTTGATTGATATGAAGTTGAACCCTTTTGTCAGGCCTAGTACTGCTGTTTTGTAAAGTTGTAGATGCTCAAATCTAGTCTCATATACATTGGATATCTAATTTGTGACTAGTTGTGAATCACCCAACACCCTAATATTGAGGATGCCCATTCTCTTAGCTACAATGATACCTAATAGGAGATCCTCATATTCAACCCCATTATTTGTGCATTCAAAATTTAATTTGAAAGCAAAAGGTAGAATCCTTCCTTCAGGAAAAGTAAGGATCACTGTATGATAGAAAATAAACACGTTACCTTCTTCGCACCTGACCTCTCGAGGTTATGCCAAGACAAATGGTGTAAAATGAATGTGAATGTGAGTGTGGTGATGGGGATCAAGCTAATTTGGTAATCTTATATCTTCAACACACAATATCGGGATCTGCGAGTCTAAGGAAAAGAATACTCTCCTAACTTGAAGAGGGTGTGATGGCTCGATCTGAGATGATAGCCACTCGTAGACTCTAATCAATATCGAGCTCAGATAAGATTCTATTTTTTGATTGTTGAAGATGCAGAAAATGACCTGCAGGCAACTCATATAGATTTCCATACAAGGTCATGGAAGTAAGAATGAGAGGCACAATGGAGCCATAGGTATTTATGGGCAATTTTCTAGTTTTTTCTAGAAATTATTAGCATGATCGACTGCTACGTTTAGTAAGGAAAGATCTACAATAATATCTAGTGGAAGTGGTGAAGATCTGAAAACTAATGTATGCAAACTAGTGTCAATTTCTCTCTGACTAGTAGGCCCGTTGGGTTGTGGGACCTTAGGATCAAAACCAAATACTCGTGGAGGCTATGGCCCTTGGATGGTCATGTGCATAATCAAATATTGTTGCGAGGATTAGTCCACTAGTTGTAGGCTTTATTAACAATGATATTTAGCATATTGAGTTGTTTTATTTTCTCAACAAAATTTATAGGTGTGCGTAATACTTTTAAACATAAAATGATATCAATGTCAGTTATCAATTCTGAGCCCATTGGGTTATGGGACCAAGGGATCACAACTATATGTATTTTCCTGATTGTGGAGTGTTGATGGTCATGCAGAATGAGATACAATGATTTTTTATAAGAAAATTGTTTACCGAAAGAAATCTAATCTATGTTTTTAGGATTTTTCACAATATTTCATGGATCAAAGCAATAAAAGCAATCTAATCTATAAAAGGAAATAATTTTTTTTTTCTAATTTGTAAGAAATGCATTCTAATCTATAAAATAAAATAAAGATAAGTAATCGGTTGGATGAATTTTGTTGCTTCTGTAAATGTATGAATCTAATCTAAAGAAAATAACCTAATCTAATCAAAACCCTTCAAACCCTACCTCAGAGGTGAAGAACAAACTTATGTCCCTGAAAGGGGCTATTGTTCCTCATAACTTCCCTGGTAATATTCAAAGAGGAAAGCTTACTAATGAATTGATCTACTTGTGATTGACTAATTTTATTGAAATGAATAATTTTCTACTGTATTTGATAGGAATTGTTTTCTAATCTATTCGATATTAATTATTTTCTACTCTATTTGATATGTGATTGAAACTAGTGATTTGAAATTGACAATTGAACAAAAAAGGCAAAGCAAACACACAATTCCAACCTGGACAAGTCAAGATCATTGGAAAATCCGGTATGTTTCCATGATTCAATCCCATATAATATGTTGCTTTCTTTATTCGAGTGTTCATGTGAGTCCTAGGGATTAGAGAATACAATAACAATAGTAGTAGGATGATGCTTCATGTTCTTACAACTAGCTGGTCAATCTTTTTGCAATGCAAGTAGCATTGAGATAGCACAAGAGATCAGAGCTTGGCTATTCAATTCTCTATAGCATGTTTCATGTGGTATGGAGAGGTACAGTGCATGGTATCTTATAGAATATCTCAAGCCTTTGTCTAGGATATAGTTATAGATTCCCATATTGAGAATGCTCAGGATGGGAGGTTATTTTCATTTTATCTGAAGGCATGTTGAAGGAGTAGTTCTAACCCATTAAATTTATCTAAAAATGAGGGAGTAAGTAGATTTTCCTTTCTTTCAAAGCTAATTCAATACAATTTGGTCTTTCATGGATACATGGAAAAAGTGAAATCTACAGTGAACCATAGAATTTCCATATCCTGTGTGATTCTGCTTTTCTAGGAAGATGTGGGCAAGACCGCCACTCTGCATAGGGTAGCTTTTTTAGTGAACGTCCATAATGTTCTTGGGTGGTGATTGGTAGAACCGCATTACAAGTTTAGGGCTATGATCTTAGCACTTCAGGAAAAATCATTTGCACTGAAAGCAGGTAGGAAGATCCGACAAAGTCCACGGGAAGACTAATCTAAAGATGTTTAGGCAAAAAATGTAGACTTGGTGAAGTGGAAACATGGAGTTCTTTCAAACTACTTTCCTTATTTGTATCTGAGTCATCATTGTGGCTACACTTGAAGAACCAGTGGTCTGACAATTTATCCCATGTAATATGATTTATTTCACATAAATTACTCCATTTTCTAAGCGCTTTAGCCATTGAAGTAGGCACTAAAACGTACAGTCTTATTGATGTCAGTTCCTTTGTTGTGGGTTTTCCTTCATGAAGTTCATACCTTACACGCTCGAGGGATGCATTTTCAACCATCAAATCTTGTCTTACGTAATGCCATCTCGAGAAGAGGAGAGTTTCTTGTGTTGATACGGAAAATTTCAAGGGAAGCACCTCTTATTATCTTATACAACATGAGGACTTACCATCTGTATGGGGATATACCAATATACCTTTGATGAGCTAACCGCATCCAGTCCTGATTATAAGTGCACTTGAAATGAGATCAAAATGGGGATATTTTAATATTTGAGGAGCTCATTTTGAAATGGAATTGTGTTATTTGATTCTGGTGAATTTGGAGTTGGTATGCCCAGGCTGATAAGGTCTACAACTTTGAGTGTGATCATACCTCTTCACGAGTGGGAGATTGACCAACTCATGGTCCAAAGTTTGTGATTTCTGCTTCATGACTTATTGAATACCCTAAATGTTGAATATGTTAAAAAGTTCACCTAGGGTGGACTGGTTGACTTGAAATTTGGCTTAATTAGCGGATGGAATGGGAGTTACTTTAGGGGTTCTGGTATTTGGTGAAAAGTAGTCCCTACCTATGGGAATTTTTATGGTAAATAATAGCATTTGGGGGCAAGTCAGTCAAGGACTGTCGTCCAAAGTAGAGCGGCATTTTATGATATAATAGAAATATCATAGGAGGTGGTCCTAGTAAATTTCTACCCTGGACTAGGTGGCGGTTTTGAATCATGAATCAACCAAATTTCATGTATTTAAATCCCTTAGATTTTTAATAGATTTTTAATGCATATTGTAATGGTATAGGTGAGCTTAAAAAAACTAGGATATCTATCACCAACTTTCTCTTTTAAATCCATGATATGGTGAAAACCAGACATCATCTCATTAGGTGCACATCATATTGTTTTAGTAGAGGGCCTCTCCACTATGGATAGATGGTATGACTAGATCTTCTAAAATAGGTTACAAATAGACTTTCCTCAACTCATACCAAGTGGTATTTAGAGGATTTAATCGGGTGCAATCCCCTTTACTCATTGTAGATCATTTTCCCTATGTGAATAAGTAGTCCAATAGGGATGCATGACTGCTACACTTGTCTTCGGTATAACATGGTATACTGAGCATTTGTTGACCAACATTTTTGATGATGTTTACCATGGGAGTTGTAGTATTCCTGATACTTGTAAAGAAAGCTAACATTTTTAGGGATGTACATTATAATTTCATCATACTGGACCAAAAATGACGTAGTGATTCCTCCATTAAATGTGATAAAATACATTGTTTCCTCTGATGAGCAATGAAGGGGATGAAGGTTCGGTCTTTTACCAACACTCCCATTCCTAACATACGAAAGGTCTAGTCAGGAGGAGGATCTAGTCCTCCTAAATGATTCTGGAAAGGTGGTGGTGAATCTCTGTAATGATATTGCTGGGATCCTTCTTCACCTTAGAAACAACTTCAAGTAGTCACAACCGTATATCATTCACTGGGGCTATTATTTATCTTTTTGAACTACCTTCTCATGATTTACTAGAGGTGCTTGGATGCTTAATCTAGTGGTAGTCATTGAGCCACCCTACTCTAGTTAGTCAGCTAGATGTATGAGTGTTTTATAGCCTATGGCAAAGGATAAGTATAACCAGTGAAACACACCAATAGCTATTCAGGTAGCTAGAATAACAAGTAAGTTATTTATTAGGATGCCACATCAGCGAGTGGCTTCTATAACTATTAACACACAAAATTTGCACACCTCATACTATGATCATGGAATGAACATTGGGATAGGACTTTTGGTGAGCACGATGGTAGCTTTCTCTTCGACAAGTTAGCTGGTTAATTTGTTCAGGGAGACTTGAGACAAACTTCCATTAGATTGGATGTTTCCTAGAAATCTGGACATCCATACGCTCATATGCACACTAAAGTAAACTATCAAATTGTAAGTAAAACTATTCAGGAAGCTTGAAGGGGCCCTACAGGAGATCCCATATAGGATATATGGTTGATAAAAAAAGAGAAATTTGCCTAAAATGAAATAGATGGTGATGTGTCTAACAATCAACGGATAGGGTTAAAATAATACCATAAAGTGCACACTACTAATAACATGATTACAAGAGGTTTTAATGGACAACGGGGGAAAAAAATTGAGCATCATTGAATTAATAAAACTCACAAAAATAAGGAGGTTAAAAATGGGGGGTGAGATGTATGCAGAGTCTAGGTGGAGATTATCCATGAATGTTTAAAAAGCATAGGTTAGATAAATCATGCCAAATGTGAAGCCCTTGTATAGGATCTAGGAGAGTGATAATAAATTGCATTAATCCAAGGTAGGAGCATGCTAATTTTAAAGAATACGAGGAACCCGTAAAATGCTTCCTAGAGAGACCTTAGTATCAGATACGACACTTCCTCAGAATGGGAGAGAGAGAGAGATGACGATGGCAAGAAACTAACAAAGTGATTCACCTCTACACTGAATGGAGACAATATTCCACCGCACACAACCCTGTCAGTCATTAATCTCCTTGACAACAGATCCCTTTTTTGATCAAAATACTCAGATAGCCTATGTAGACCAAAGTAATGGGTGCCATTTGATAATTTTACTCCCGGTAGGTTAGTTGGTTGGGCACTTGAAATGAGTGACTTTACATTTCTTCTATTTTCCTTGAGCTCTTGTGACTTTTCACTTCGAAACTCTCTTCTAATCGCAACAACTCCAGGACTGGCGAGAGATCATCTGTTAGGCATGTAAAGAGATGGACAATGCATACAAAATGATCTCATATAATTTGTAGCAAATCACTTGAGAAGACATGACTGAAAAATTAGTTACAACCATTAGCCGCTGGACAGACCCACTGGGATATTATTTTTTTTGTTTGTGGGAAAGTTCTTTCAGATATAATGACCCATGGGGTGTGCTCTGAATGCCTCATGGTGTCTAGATATGAGACATGCCCAGCTAATTCTTGTATTTTAGATGGTCATGCGGATATAAAAATATGTGAGACACTATATGAGGAGAAAATGCAACACGTGAGCACTTCTCATGCACCCAGTTGACATCTCGAGTGTCATTGCCGAGACAGCTAGTAGTAGCCCTGAGATGTGGTCGAGTGGGGACCAGGTTATTTGGGTAATATTATATCTTCAACACACAATTTCGGGATCTGCGAGTCTAAGGCAAAGCCATTCTCTCCTAAATTAAAGCTGGTGTGATGGCATTCAGTCGGGTGAAATATATGAGCCATTTCGTAGACTCCAGGCTCAATGTCGAGCATTTCGAACGACGAACCTATTTTTTGGTTGTTGAACACATGTAAAATTACCTTCGGGCACCTCGTATAGATTTCCAGACAAGGTCATGGAAGTAAGAACAAGAGGCACGATGGAGCCACAGGTACTTATGGGTGACTTTCTAGTTTGGTCCAAAAATTATTAGCCTAATCAGCTGTTATGTTTAGTAAGGAAAGATATGTGTAATAATATCTGGTGGAAGTGGTGAAGATTTGAAAAATAATGTACGCAAACGAGTGTCAATGTTCTAACTTACTAGTAGGCCCGTTGGGTTGTGGGACCTCAGGATCAAAACCAAATACTTGTGGAGGCTATGGTCCTTAAATGGTCATGTGCGTAATCAAACCCTATGTTGCGAGGAGTAGTCCACTAGTCGCAGGCTTTATTAACAATGATATTTAGTGTATTGAGTTGTTCTATTTTCTCAGCAAAAGTTGCAGATGCACGTAAGACTTGTCAAAAATAAACTGATATCAATGTTCAGTTATCAATTATAACCCATTGGGTTATGGGACCAAGAGATCACAACTATATGTCTTTTCCTATTATGGACTGTTGATGGTCATGCAGAATGAGATACAATGATTTTTGATAAGAAAACTATTTACCAAAAGAAATCTAATCTATGTTTTTAGGAGTTTTCACAATATTTCGGATCAAAGCAATAAAATCAAACTAATCTATCAAAGGAAATATTTTTGTTCTTTTCTAATTTTTAAGCAATAGCATTCTAATCTATATAAATAAACTAAAGATAATTAATTGGTCAGATTGAAATGTAGCGGTTGCTTGTGCAAATGTATGAATCTAATCTAAAGAAAATAACCTAATCTAATCAAAACCCTTCAAACCCTACCTCAAAGGTGAAGAAAAAATTATGTCCTTGAAAGGGGCTATTGTTCCTCACAACTTCCCTAGTAATATTAAAGACGAAAGCTTACTAATGACTTGATTTTTATGATTGACCAATTTTATTGAAATGAATAATTTTCTACTCTATTTGATAATGAATTATTTTCTAATCTATTTTATATGAATGATTTTATACTCTATTTGATATGTGATTGAAACTAGTGATTTGAAATTGACAATTCAACAAACAAGGAAAAAAAACACACAATTCCAACCTAGACAAGCTAGAGCTTTGGCAAATCTGGTTGTGTCTGTATATGTCCCCCTTAGTATGTTCCTTTCTTTCTTCAAGTGTTCATTTGATTCCAAGAGATTGGAAATGCAAGAACAATAGCAATAGGATGGATAACACTTGAGCAATTGCTAGCTTGATGGCATTCTGGATGCAATGAAGGTAGAAGAGAGATAGCACAAGAGATCAGAGCTTGGTTAGGTAATTCCTAGCAAGATTGTAGCAGCAATACAATGCAAGAGACACAAAAATTCTCATGCTCTTTTTCTTGAATACAAGAATGGAATATATAGGAATGAAGGATGGGAGGTGCCTTCAAGCATCAAGGAACCAAGGAGTAGTTGTAACTAAATAAATCTATTTAAAAATATATTTAGGAAGGAGAAAGAAACAATTAAAGCTAATTTTAGGTAATTTGGCTAACGAATGCATGTAAAAGGTGAAAGTTAAGTGAACCATCGCATAAGTTAAAACATGCGTGTTAGAGAATATGGACAAATTAGGCAGGACCACCGCCCTACATAGGGCAGCGGTTTCAGGACCACCACCCTATTTTGGGTGGCAGTTTCAGAACCACCGCCCTATTTTGGGTGGTAGTTTCAGAACCACCACCCTGTTTTGGGTGGCGGTTTCATAACCACCACTCAAGCAAGGCAGTGGCGGTCCTGGCACTGAAGGCCAAAATATGCATGCAGAAAGAGGCATGAAGCTAGGAAAAATCATTGGAAGGCTGAGTAATGATGTCTAGGCACCAAATATATACAATGAATGGAAATTGGAGCTCGAATACCTTCTTGAACATACCTGAATCATCATTGGGGACTTGTGTAACCATTTTTTGACAATGTAGTACATGTAATTTCGGGTACATACAATCATGCCTACTCTGGTGCCAAAACAATACTTGGTTCCATAAAAATGGAGATTCCAACAAATACTCGGAAAGATGGACGTTAGGTCATCCTTTCTACCTTCTCCCTTTACCTTAGTCACTTAAACCATGCAAACCTCATATGCTGGAAGAGAACCAAGTCCCAGAGTATGTCCCATACCCATAGAAGGAAAGGGGAGGAGAATAGGCAAATCCTTCTCCAATAGCTCGACAATATTTTTTGTGGTTCCTAGTGACATTGTCTCTACAATAACGATTTCATCCTTGACTACCAGAATGCCCTCAATCAACCTCATTACTTCTAACTCTGTCATATGAACTAGCATTTTTTCTGGTACTGCACTTGCAGGATTGTTTAAATGATTTGTGGGAAGCTCAAACTCAAAGTGGACCCTTGGCCTCTTCTTTAAGTTAGCCAAATGTATGTCAAAGGATTTTGGATCACCTTTTTCCACAAAGATCTTCCCTAAATATAGGAATCTAACCTTCTAGAATAGAGTGGAGGGCATTTCCTTCATGTGGAGGGTGCAAGGATGTCCAAGGATCATATTATAGTTGGTTTCCCAATCTATAATATAAAACTCGGTTAGTACCGTCTTAGGCTCGAGAACAACAGGTAATACTATGGTTCCGATCGACATTGCCTTGAGGCTATCATAGCCTCTTAGCGTGTTTCATGTCGAGAAGCAATTGGTCTCCCCATACTCTCAATTCTAAAGAAAAGAGAAGGGAACTATGTTAACTACTACTTCATCATCGATCATTGCACGCTTTACGTAGTTATTGTAAATCCAAACTTGTAGAAACATATCTAGGTCACCCCTATGAGATATCTCAGCATCCGTGGGCATCTTGCTTATGTAAAACATAAACATAATATCTCTCTCAGGATTCGTTGGAGGAATAACTTTGAAGTCTATGTGATTTATATGTGCCTCTGGCGGAGGGGTTACGTTAATCAAATGGCCAAGACCTAAAGCTTCTAACAGAGAGGCTCTATGAGAAGGGGAATTATTCAGTAGATCTAAGAAGGAAATGTGTGAAAAGGTCTTGGTTAGTTCACTAATTAGGTCATAAACCCCTACTATCTTGTTTAGCGTATCATGACCATTTTGTGACATATTCGAATAAATCAGGATTGGTTGTAATCTTGTGGTAACATTAATTTGGGGTTCAACGTATAACTCTACCAAACCCAAAATTTTCGTTTGCTGGTGACCATCCAAAGGAGGTGCCACTTGTGGGTTTGATAAATTTGATGCTTCACGATCATGAGTCCATATTACAATACCTTTATTCAAACTGTTGGGATCTAATCTACCATCATTTAGATGCATGGGGAGAGGATTGTTAAAGATCCCTAATGGTGTGTTCTATAGAGACACTGGTCCCATGTAGGTATTTTGAGTGGGTGCTGTTGGGTTTGCCGAAAAGATGTCAAAAAATAATTGTCTTTGGTCCTCTAGAAAACACTATAAAAACTTGTTACAATCGTGGCACATTCTTGCATTATTCCCATGAAACCTATAGAAACCGCAGTATAAGTCAGGATTATAATCTCAAGGCCTTTGGTTTGTTCCTTGTTGTGGTCTGAAACTATGGTTATTATTTGGTTGCTGGTTGTTATAATTAAAATTTTGGAACCCTTGCCCTTGGTTGGGATACCCACTTGGGTATTGACTAGGACTTGGGGTCGGCATTTGTCTTTGTTACTGAGGTAGTTGATTTTTTTGTTGAGGATGATTAAAATCCATAGTGTTTACCGAGGGTGAGAAATTATTGTTTCTCTAATTATTTCCATTATTTTTGTTGTTATTTGTAGCACATGTACTAGTATGATTAACAATATTAGGATTTTTTTGCTAGTCAGTCACACCGTTGGTCATGGATCCACGATTCTTATTAAGGATCTTTGGTCCTTGATTGTTATTTATGTTGTTGGAGTAATTGCGATTATTTTGATTAGGGGTGACTAACCTTCCATTCAATCCATAAGTATTGGGACCATTGTCAATGACCGCTTGGTCAATTTGAAGAGCACCCTCTATCACCTCTTCATAGCTCCTTAGTGGGAAATTTTGAACCTATTCCTTTTTCTCTTTGTTGAGAAATTGGAGGAACAAATCACAAAGTTTCATTTGATCCATATTTGGAGTGCTTGCAGAGGAGTAGATAAATTATCACCACCTTTGAATAAAGTGGGCTATAGACTCATTGTGTTCTTGTTTGATATGAATGAATTCCTTGATTCCTATTCTCAAAAGCTTGTTCATATCAAAATATTTGATAAACTCTGATACGAGTTGCTTGAACGAGTGTATTGAAGCCTCATATATCCTATAGTACTAGTCGAGAGAAATACCTTCTAGCATCTTAGGGAAAACTTTCACAATGACTGCGTCCCATGGGAGTAACTCTCGAATGACCATTACATAATCCTTGATGTGGGCGTTAGGATTGTCCTCCCCTTTGAATTTTGGAAGATCAGGTAAGGGTCTTGAGAGCATGTCTGTCTAAATGGAGAATTCTAGGGGTTCCTTGAGATATTTAGAATAGGTCACCATTGCGTATGTTTCCACCATTGAAGATCCTTGTTGGGGACGTGGGGGCTACATCAGTTGTTGAAATGGGACATCAAAGAATTTTTTTGGGGTGTATGGCATCCCCTGTGGTTTTCCATACGGACCCAGGTAGGTATACATATCCCCCTATAGAGATTTAGAATACATTTGTACAAAGGGGGGGTTGATTACCTTGATATGGAATCGAAGGCATAAATCAAGGGAATGATGCATTTTTGGCTGGTTTGGTGTTTGAGAGCTCACTTCCGGCTGGTTCCTATTGTAAATATCCATAGTCGCTTGGGGGGCATACCCAAGGTTCCCGTCCCCGTAAGCAGGTCTCCAGGGTTTTGAGTATTCATACAAACTGGAGGATTCTATGCAGTAGGTATTTGTCTGTAATTCTTCTAGTAGGGAGGAGTTTGTTCTTGCCCTACATATGAATTCTGAGTATTTTGGGAAATCTCGAGCTCCTTGACTTTGTGTATCAAAGTTGAAATGACATCACTCATTGACGGGGTAGTGATTTTCTTATGTAAATTTTTTGAACCCTTGGAGGTTGTTGAGGGAGTATGGTATCCTGCTATGATTTTTTCACTATGTTGCCACCCCTCATTGGTAGTATTTTCAGTTGGAGGGGTAGCATTATTTTTTTGAATCAGGAAATCACCTTGTCCTTGCAATCTATCAAAAGTCTTTGTTCATGTTTTGGAAGTGTTATTCACTCCTAGCATATCGTGTTAAATATTCCTCATCTAGATGCAGGAGTTAATCATATTACATGTTAATGGGATGTCAAAATAATACCCGAGGAGACAAACTTTCTTCACTAGTGAAAGTAATGATATTTGCACTTGATTTTTCACGAGGATATGTTTAAGTGACCTGGTCAAATTCCTCAATATGTACAGAGGAACTAGTATTGGTTCCCTGAAGAAGAGGGTTTTGAGAGGATGAGCGGTTGTTTTCCCATGTTGAAAGTGAAGGTGATTGTTGTGGTATACTTGATTGGTAGTGGTACATGTCAAAACCTGGGATGGGCCGACCATACTCATCGTATCTTGACATATTTGGGGCTATAAGAATACCTGAAAAATAAAGGATGGATGAAGAAAGTGGAAATGTTTAGAGGCTATCTCTTCACGTCAGGTTCACCAATTTGTATGATAGAAAATCAAAACATGACCTTCTTTGCACCCGATCTCTCGAGTTCGTGTCGATACAACTAGTGTAGAATGAGTGTGAATGTGAGTGTGGTGATGGGGATCAATCTAATTGGGCAATCTTATATCTTCAACCAGCAATGTTGGGATCTACAAGTCCAAGGAAAATAATGCTCTCCTAGCTTGAAGTGGTGTAATGGCTCAGTCTAAAATAATAGTCACTCGTAAACTCCAATAAATTTCAAGCTCAACCGAGATCCTATTTATTTTGTTGATGAACATGCAAAAAATGACATGCGGGTGCCTCATATAGATTTCCAGACAAGGTCATGGAAGTAAGAACTTGAGGAATAATGGGAGCCACATGTATTTATGGGTGATTTTCCAGTCTGGTCCAAAAATTCTTAGCCTGATCGAATGTTATGTTCATTAAGGAATGATGTGTAATAATATATGGTGGAAGTGGTGAAGATCTGAATACTAATGTACACAAACTAGTGTCATTGTCTAAAAAACTAGTTGGCCCATTGGGTAGTGCAACTTAAGGATCACAACAAAAAACTCGTTGAGGTTGTGGCCCTTGAATGGTCATGTGCGTAATCAAACCCTATTTCCAAGAGTAGTCCAATAGTCATAATCTTTATTAGAAGTGATATTTAGCATATTGAGTTGTTCTATTTTCATGGCAAAAGTTGCAGGTGTGCATAAAATTTTCAAACGTAAACTGGTATCAATATCAGTTATCAATTCTGGCCTATTGGGTTGTGGGACCAAGGGATCACGACTGTATGTCTTTTCCTATTGTGCACCATTGATGGTCATGAAGTGAGATATAATGATTTCTGATAAGAAAAATAGTTACTGAAAGAAATCTAATCTATGTTTTTGAGGTTTTCACAATATTTCAGATCAAAGCAATAAAAGCAAACTAATGTATCAAAGGAAATATTTTTGTTCTTTTATAAATTTTAAGTAATGCATTCTAATATAATAAATAAACTAAAAACAAGTAATTTGTCAGATGTATCTGGTCACTTGTGCAAATGTATGAATCTAATCTAAATCAAATAACCTAATCTAATAAAAACCCTTTAAACCCTACATTAGAGGTGAAGAACAAATCATGACCCTGAAAGGGGCTATTGTTCCTCACAACTTCCTTGGTAATGTTAAAGAGGAAAGCTTACTAATGACTGGATCTACCTGTGATTGACTAATTCTATTGAAATGAATGTTTTTCTACTCTATTTGATATGAATAATTAAAACTAGTGATTTGAAATTGACAATTCAACAAACAAGGTAAACAAACACACAATTCCAACTTGGACAAGTAAGAGCTTTGGCTCTGGTTGTGTCTGTATCTATCCCCTCAGTATGTTCCTTTCTTTCTTTGAGTGTTAGTGTGAGACCAAGGGATTGGGGAATGCAAGAACAACAATAAGTGGATGGTGCTTAAGCAATGGCAGCTTGATGGCATTCCTGATGCAATGCAGGTAGAAGAGAGATAACACAAGAGATCAAAGCTTGGCTATGCAATTCCTAGCAAGATTGTTAGTAGCAATAAAATGCAAGATACACAAAACTTCTCAGGCCTTTTGCTCGAATACAAGCATGGAATAAATAGGAATGGAGGATGGGAGGTGCCTTCATGCACAAGGCAAGAAGGAGCAGTTCCAACCAATTAAATATATTTTAAAATAGAAGGAGGAAGGAGAACCAAACAATCAAAGCTAATTTTAGGAAATTTGTCTCACGAATGCATGCAAAAAGACAAGTTAACTGAACCATCGCATATTAAAACATGTGTGAAGTATTTTGGAAAAATTGGGAAAGACCGGCACCCTGCACAAGGCAACAGTTTTTGGACCACCACCCTATTTTAGGTGGCGGTCATGGCACCAAAGGTCAAAAACATGCGCAGAAAGAGGAAAAAAGCTATAAAAAGCACGGGAAGGCTAAGTAAAGACGTCTAGGCATCAAATATATACTATGAATGGAAATTAGAGCTTGAACACCTTCTTGAAAGGACCTGACCACATGAACCCATGAGATAATTTGTGGCTAAATTCAATAAATTGGTTAATAAGATTCTAGTGGCCACGTGGCCCATAGATTAAATTCAAAAATTCTTCTTCTTAAATGCATAATTACCTAAAGTAAGCTATGCATTAAGAAGGGATAATCTGAAAACTCTAGATGTTGATCAATGCTTAGCCATAAGTGTTGAAGATGATTTAATAATGTTTGGGAAATTAAAAAAAGAACTGCCAAATCTAAGGCCTCTTCTTCAGGGAATAATTTAGACCAATTAGTACAAAAATTGGAAAATGATCTCATAGCTATTAAAAAGCAACTAGCACAAAATACTCCTTATAAGGATATTCCAAGAAGGAATTTTCAGCCTTGAAATCAATTGCCTCCCCTCCAGCCGAAACTAGCAATTGAAGGGACACCTCTTAAAGTTCCTATTAATGCAACATGTGAAGTCCAGGAACTTGAGGATGAGGATGAAGTTGAAGGATATGAAGAACTAGAAGAGGATGCAAATGAAATACTAGAGAAGTGCCAGTGACTCTCAAGTTAATTTCCTCATTACTGAAGGAGTTGATGATGACATGGATGATTATGATGAAGTAGTTTATGATATGAACAATGAATCATACACCATCATGACCCAAGAACAAATGAGTAAGAAAAGAGGAAGTGGTTCAGCCCGCAAGGAAATCTAAGGAAGTTCTAGTTACCATCCTAATTGTTGCAAGAAAGAGGAGCTCCTATTCCTACTACTTCTACTCAAAAGGTAAGTAATGCTAATACTACTATTTCTTCACCTTCATCTGCTAATAGGATAACCTCAAATGTCAAATTCGATAGGCCTAAGTGTTCTCCTCCTTCCAGTATTGACACCCCATCTATCTCAGGATCCTTTGACATAATTGATCACCTTAAGAAAACTAAAATCTAAATTTCAGAGGCTGAGTTCTATCAAACCCATCTCGATGCCTTTTCTCAGGTTGTTAAATTTTTCAAGTCCAAATCCAATTCCACACCTACCACTTCAAAAGGCCTTTTACCCACTCCTACTTTTGCACCTCAACAGAACCTGATGGCTATAACACCTTCTGTAACTGAGAAAATTGATCCTTTCTATATCACTTTACTCATAGTTGGTCATAGGCTCAGTAATTGTGTCATTGATTTGGGAGCCTCAAATAATGTTATGCCTGATAAATTTTCTCATGCATTAGGTTCATAAATTTTACACGTCACATTTGGTTCTTGTTATTCCATGGAAAGTAAGGAGGTGCCATTGGTAGGAAGGATTAAAGATGCACAAGTAGCTTTTCCTTCCTTCCCAAAAAAGAGGGTTAAGGCCACTATTTTGGTAGCAGATACTCCCCCATCCTATGGCATGCTATTGAGTAGGAACTTCTATAAAGAAGTGGGTGGAGAGATTCAAATGGATTGGTCTCATGCTCTTCATTCCAGTCAATGGGAAGATGAAGAAATTATTTCCTGAGAGACAGATAGAGTATATTGTGCAGAAGACTGATGATCCTAAAGCACAAATCCTTTATGAGGATATTGGTCATGGAAACTATATGATCATGTCAGAAAAATGAAATGAAAGTTTCTAAAAATGTGATGGATGACTCTAATGGGATTTGAGATCCTGGAGTTTGATGGTAGTTGTTCTTTAGCTGGTTCTAGAACAGGAGTGGTCCTGTTTTCCCCTGAACAAAAGTCTTATCCTTTTTCCTACAAGCTCCAGTTTGAAAATATGAATAATACAGACAGAGTATGAGTCTCTTCTATTGGGATTATCAATGGCCAAGGAGATGGGGGTTAATAATATTTTTGCATGAGGAGATACTGAACTCATCATTAAGCAAGTCAGGGATATTTTTCAAGTTAAAAGCAAGAGGTTAAAACACTATAGGAATCTCATGTGGGATTCTATTGAATTACTGGATGCCTTTTCCATAGAGGTTGTTCCTCAAGAAATAAATACTAGAGTAGATATGCTTTAGCTGTTTCAAGATCCTTGTTGATCCCTCATCGTAACCTTGCTCAGGAGAAGTTCACAATCGAGATGATACATCAGCCAAGTGTGCCAGATAATATCAACAATTGGCAAGTATTTAATGATGATCAACATTTTATTTCATTTTCTTGAGCTTCAAGATAATTTTAGTCAGCTGTATTTTGAAGGAAGTGAAGTTTCTCCTTGTGAGTCTATAGCATCCATTATGCATGAGTTGAAGAAGGAGTTGAGGAAGAATCTGATAAGGATGGTTGTATCAATCTAAAAGGTAATAAGATACCTAGAGGATTAGTAAGTTTGGAAGATTTTTTTGATAAGCATGACAGGTATATCAAGTCAAATATATCACAAGAGGTTCATCAATCTATTGAATATGAAAACATTAATATTGGGAGTGAAGAAGAACCTAAACTTATCAACATTGGAAAATGTTGTACAAAGGAGGAAAGGAATAAAATGATACATTTTATAAAAAGATATGTTGATGTGCTTTCCTACTCATATGATGATTTGAAATATTTCAAACCTAGAGAGATGCAACATTATATTCCTTTGAAGCCAGGAATCAAGCCTTTTTGGAAAAAGAAAAGGCAATACAATCCCAAGATTTTAGATACTATTTACCAAGAAATCCAAAAGCTTTTGAAGGAAAAAATAATTTTTCCCATTCATCATTCAGTTTGGGTAGCTAACATTGTGCCAGTAAGGAAAACGAATGGTGAGATCCAGATTTGTGTGGATTTTCAAAACATGAACCAAGCCTCCCTCAAAGATAATTATCCACTTCCCATGATGGATCAGATTCTACAAGCTGTCACTAGATCTGAGATGTTATCTATGTTGGATGGATTTTCAGGGTACAATCAAATTGAGGTTGATGTTCCTGATCAACACAAAACAACATTCACAACTCCATGGGGAACTTTTTCCTATAAGAGAATGCCATTTGGTCTGATTAACGTTGGTGCCACTTTTCAGCGGGAAATGGATTTGGATTTTGGGTCCTTGAAAGGAAAATGCATTGTTGTGTATCTGGATGACTTAACTGTCTTTTCTAAGAAAAGGGAAGATCACTTTTAGCATCTTGAAACTATTCTCCAAAAGTGCAGAGAACATGGGGTGTCCCTCAACCCAAAGAAATCTATTTTTGGTGTCACTGAAGGTAAGCTACTTGGACACATTGTTTCCAAGGAGGGGACCAAGATAGATCCGGAAAGAGTTCAGGCTATCCAGCGGATCCCTCTTCCTATAAGTAAAAAGGGTGTGCATTCTTTCTTTGGAAAGATAATTTTTTAAGAAGATTTATTCCAGATTTTGCAGAACTAACTATGAGTATAGCTCATATGATGAAGGGAAAGAAATCCTTTGGTTGGACTCTAGAGGGGAAGGAAGATTTTGAGAATATCAAAAGGGAAATCGCTCAGACTCCCATTCTTGCTTGCCCTGACTTTGGGAAGGATTTCTTGATCTATTGTTATGCTACTGAGAACACTCTGGCCACCATCTTAACCCAAAATAATCCTGAGGGTTGTGAGCTACCCATTGCTTTCATGAGTTATGTTCTTAAAACTCATGAATTGAAATACACCCATATTGAGAAACATGCTTTTGTTGTGGTTAAGGCAGTGAAACAGTTTCATTTCTATATCCTCAGTTCCCACTCTATTGTTTTTGTCCTGGATACAACTGTTAAGTCTATTCTCACATAACAAGAGTTTGGGACCAAAAGAGGAAATTGGGTGGTGAAGGTGCAAGAGTATGACTTGGACATTAGGCCAACTAAGCTAGTCCAAGGAAAAGGTCTGTGTGAGTTGATTGTAGGTGCTGAAGATGAAAATCTTCCAAAAGAAAATACACATACTCCCACTGTTCTCTTCATTAGTTCAATAGATGAATGGTATGCTGACATTGCACATTTTCTTACTTATGGAGAATTATGCCTCACCTAAATGCTAAAGAGAAAAGAGATATTAAGCTAATATCTTCACAATATGTGCTTTGGGATAATTCCTTTTTTAAAAGAGGGATTGATGGAAGATTTCTCAGGTGTGTGGATAGAGAACAAAAAAAGAGATTGTTTAAAGAATTTCATGATCAAGTCCTATGGAGGAAATTTCTCATCCTCTGTGACTACTCATAAAATCCTTCATGTAGGCTACTACTGGCCAACCTTGTTTCGAGATGCAACTAAATGGGTAAGTAAGTGTGAGGCTTGCCAAAATTTTGTGGGAAGGCCTAAGCTAGCCACTCTGCCACTCAAACCAGTGGTGATAGAAGAACCTTTTCAACAATGGGGGTTAGACTTTGTGGGTACCCTTAATCCTCATTCCAGTGCCTAGACACACCCATGTTTTAATTGCCACTGATTATTTCACTAAATGGGTGGAGGCTATTCCAGTAAAAAGTACAACCTCTGAAGTGATATGTAATTTCATCAAGGAAAATATTCTAATTAGATTTGGAGTGCCAAGTAAAATTGTTACTGATAATGCCTCCAACTTCTCTTCTTATGAAATGATGGATTTCTGCTATGGGTATGGAATCTCTCTTGCACATTCTTCTGACTACTACCCCCAAGGAAATGGGTAGGAAGAATCAACAAATAAGAATTTGGTGACCATTATTCAGAATCTTGTCAATGAGTCACAGAGGAATTGGCATAAAAATCTATATGATGCTCTCTGGGTAGATAGAATTACTCCTAAGAGGGAAATTGGAATGTCCCCTTTTCAAGTGGTATATAGAACTAAAGCTCAATTACCAGTGACTGTGGAGTTGCCAACTTTGCAACTGATGAAGGCCATTGAGGACTCAAATTTCACTAATGCTTTGGAGAAGAGAATTATGTACCTACAGAAGTTGGATGAGGATAGATTGCAGGTGGTGGATAGGATTGTTGTACATCAGGAAAAGTAAAGCAGTTGTTTGATAAGAAGGCCAAACCAAGATACTTCTAGGTTGGAGACATTGTTCTACTCTGGGACAAGAGGTGGGAGCCTCAAGGAAGTCATGGAAAATTTGATTCTCTGTGGTTGGGCCCTTTCAAAATCAGGCACTTTGCTGGAGAGAATTATTTCTATTTAGACTATATGGATGGAACCTCTCTTCCATTTCCATATAGTGGGTAGTACTTGAAGTTGTTTCAGTCCTAGGTTGCTAGGTGGTCCCTTTGTACAGTCTTGTATAGTTTTGGTTTTTTTGGTTTTTGGTCTTGTGTGGTGGTATCTCTGTGTTGTTCTTTTCTTGCCTCTATTTTTCCCAATGGATAAGGCACTAGTCTATTTGTGAAACCCTGAGATTCTAAAGTTCATGCTATGTCTTGTTATCATGTTACTCAATCAAGTCATGTCCCTAGAAAGAGCCAGTTGTTTTCACCTCTTCAGAAGTTGTGCATTTCCCTTTCTATTTTTTAATTTTTTTGGGTTTGGTGACTACTAAATACCTTTGTAAAGGTCCCATAAGGAAAATATAGTTCTAAATAGTTAGTCATTTTTTGAAATTTTGAGTTTTGATGTTTTTTGGCCTTTTGCGGGTATTTTGGCTTTTTCTGTCCCTCATGTCCCAAGTTCATCTAGACCGTCTGTTCCCTGATTTTCCACTTTTTCCATGATTGGTCCTCCTTTCCCTTCATTGTGGGTATTTAGCATTTTGCGCATCCTAACTGTCCTGATGTCCCAAGTGTGATCTGTGTCAAATTCTTCCAACTTGTTTGATTTTAGTGTATTGCGGCTATTTTGGATTTTTGTGTCCCAGTTGTCCTGAGTGTTGTTTGACTACTTGTTCTCACAAACCCACCTTTACCAATTTCCATTCCTTGTGGGTATTTTGGCTTTGTGTGTCCCAACTGTCCTGATGTCCCTTGGGACAATTGTGTAGGTTTTTTCTACTTTTTCCACAAATCGGCTTTTTCAGCTTTTCGTGTCCCAACTGTCCCAATGTCCCATGGGACATTTGGGATCTTTTGATCCACCTTACCAAATTTTCACTATTTCAAGGTCATTATAAGTATTAAATACCTCATTTATTTCACCGCCAACCTATTGGGTTTAAAATACTTATAAATACTTGGGTAATCGATCATTTTCACTACCTCACTTGTAAAATTACTCTTGACCATTCGAGTTCCTTCTCTTCCACCATTTCTAGCCGTGGTCGAGTCATGTTCCATTATTTTCAAATCTGCAGGTACATAGAAGAAGTTGTGAAATGTCAAGGTGCTAATCAAGGAACTGAGGATTCTTTTCTCACCAATATTCTTCTGCCCGAGTTACATGATGAAGATCAGTTTTAAAGGTCATGAGCATTTGTCTTCCTTGGAGATGGTTGTACCAAACATTGGTGATAATGAAGCAAAACACCTGGATTTGGAAGAATTATGGGCACAAATCAATTGTCAAAACCCTACTCCTATGGCTCAGTTGATTAAAGATAGTGGGATAGCAGAGGTAGGGGGTTTTCCAGTCTCAGTCCAGTGTGCTGACACAATTCTTACCTGTAGCTCTTGTTTTGATCCTGACAAAAAGAAATTGTTGATCCTCAAGGTCAAGTAGTGGCACGGCTTGATGAAGATTGCATTCATACTACCCTCAGGATTCCCATGGTCAAAAATTTAAATACTCTCACCAAGGATCAGGCCCAAGTTCTTTTTGATCAAGACAGTGAGAAATACAAAAGCAGAATTGCTAAGTCTTGGTTCAAAAACCCTAGGAAAGGAGCCTCAAGGCTTCCTAAGACAATGTTCAAAGTTGATTTCCATGAGGAATTGTTAGATGTCATCACTCTATTGGCTAGAATTGCAGGAATTCCCACCACTAATGAATTTCACTATTGGATGTGTCCCTACATCAATATCATCTGTGAGGGTAAGAAGAATTTGAACTGGGTAGGAATTATCTGTGATAATCTGACTGAGTAATTATCAAACATTCAAATAACCCAAACCTTCTACATGACCTCCTATCTAATGTACTCCATTACAGCCTATAGGGAGTGGTTGGGTTTCTCCCCCATGGATGACAAGAAGGATGCTCCCATTTATACATATCACCCACAGTTGACCCTGAAGATCAGTAATCATCACTTTAGGAGGGTGAATGATGCTTTCACTATGTATATTGTCAAGTTATTGGAAGGGGACACTGCTAAAAGATTTTTGGATGAGGCAAAACAATTAATCAATACTTATGGTAGTTTCTTCACCCAATTTAGGAAATTTTCATACATAAGATTGGATGGATTTGAGGGACAGCCCCTGAAACTTCCCATGTATTATAGTGATAATATGACCCTAATGGAAATTTGTAGACAATTAGACAAGTTGCATAGGACTTGTAGGGACAAGAAGATTGCAGGTATTCAATTTCCAATCATATTGGGTAATTACACCTGTAGAACTGCCCTAGATGCTCAGAATGTGGATAGAAAAATTGCTCCTCTCACTCTCCATTACTATAAACCCATAACTTTCTTTGAAATTAAGCAGTTCATTTCCTCCAATTTCAGAATGGGTTATCAACATCTTTTATATTGAAGATTATTAGGCAGATTGTTCCTGATGATTATGAAGCCAGGAGGAGATACTATGGAAGGTTATCTCTACAACAGGTTATTGATTTTAGTATTTATGATGTCCCTGAAGGAATGGAAGATGATGATGAGGAGACTACAATCTCTTGAATATGAAATATCAATCAAACATACTCCTATTGAAACCATTGATTGGTTTGTTAAGGAGAGGGATGATTTAAAGGAGTTGAATAATCCTTGTCCTAGTAAGAACTAGAATTTGGTTTGATAGGAAGATAAAGGGATTCAGGGAAAGGAAATCTAGGTCCACTTCACATGATACCCCTACCCCTCAGAAGGAAATACATGTGTCTGCTCCTGAGATAGTTGAGAAATCTTGTTTCCTCTCCTCTAGAGTCCTCAACTCTAGTGTATACTAAGAAAGGGAAAATCAAGAAAGAAGATAAGGGCAGATGATGTCATCCAAGAAAGTGAATCCTCTCTGGGAAAGCTCAAGAAAAGGAAACAATTAAGGATTTGGATGACAATGATGACAACCAAGATAAGGAACAAGAACAACCTGAAGTGAACACCCTGAAATAGGTAATGTGATGGAAGATCAACTAGAGGAAATAGTTTCAGGATCTATGGAAATATCTGCCAAGGAAACTCCTGATTCCACTCAAATTGATGCCTTTGTATTAGAAGTGGTTGTTGTTCAAACACTAAGTGTTATGAGTGCCTCTACACTTGGGCCCATTGTCTCCTTCCACTTCTAGTTCCTCATTCTCCTGGGTACAACCATTTTGGAAAGTAAGAAAAGAAAGGCCACTCCAAGTATAGCTCCTCCAAAGTTTGATGCAATAGAAAGCCCTTCTAGGCACTACTCCTCCTCCCCCAGCTAAGAAGGCTAAGGTCACCTCAAGGTTAATTTCATATTCTCAAGGTCAATAGTTCATAGAGATTGCAAAACCCAAGTCTGATAAAGATGAAAAGGACTTATCACTGGGTGATCTAGAATTGACAAGAATTCCCCTTGGAGAATCAACTCCAGAAAGTGAAGTACATAATCTAGAAGGAGACTGTGTCTAGGGTAATTGAAAGAGTTGAGAAGGGGAAGCAAACACAAGAGCAGTTGGAGGAGTAGAATAAAATTTTTCTAGTTTCATCAAGTCCTTATTGGAAAAAGATAAGGTTCTTAATCCCACTCCCTTAGCTTCCATCCACCTCCTGTTATCATGTCCAATGATGAAATTTAAGTCATTAAAGACATCCATAAGCACGCTACTTATGGAAAATAAATGGAAGCTATGGTTGATGATTTAATTATCACAGGCTTGAATTTTATTGAGGAGGCATTAAAGGCATATGAGAAAATTACCAAGATTCAACTAAATTTTTCTACTACACTCAATGGGATGGATAGGGAATTGAAGTTATGGAGTGAATGCATTCAAGACCTCATATTGATGAGTGAGACCGATGTGTAGATTCTCTTGGCTAACAAGGTTTTTGATGATGTTAAATAGAATTTGTCCAAATAGTGGGTTTTCAACATTGACTGGAAAATAAAGGTTCTGGAAGAAGCCATTGGTGAACTCAGAAATATGTTACAAAAAGGAGAAGCTTTTAAAGCTTGTGTCTCTTCTACCTTCTTAGATATACACTTCCAAATCTTTAAGGAAAGTTGAAATGATAAATTCACTGTTCAAGAAATCAAATCTCAATTCAAGGATTTTGTCAGAGAAGACTTGTTTAAACAAGATACCATGTCTAAGGAGAAAATGAAAGAGATTTACACTCTACAGGTTGCCATCATGGATGCCAACAAAGAGTTTCTCAGAAAATGCAGAATTTGAGAAGGACATGGAGAAGTGTTTGGGTAGTTGGACTCATGCCACTTCCAATACAACAATTCCTCGAGGAATGGACATAGCTAAGCTTTGAAATGATTCAGGAATCAAGTGTTAAAGACAAAAGGGATGTCAATTGCATTCTATCAGTGTTTCAACTTCCTAGTTTATTTCTTTTCTTATTTTAAAGTACCTAGTTAAAGTGACTTTATCTCCTTGGTTGTATAAAATCAAGGGATAAGTCTAGGTTTGTAATATTTAATTAGGTATTAATCTTTGAATTAAAAGAAAGGAAACTGAAAAGTATCTTTGTAACCATTTCTTGAGGTTATTTAAAGAAATTTTCTCATTATTGTAAGGGGGGAGATTTTGATATCCACATGTAAAAAGAGAATAACATTGAAATACTCAATATAGGATATTTTTTCACCCTTTCTCGTGATTCTTCTCTTTTTTTTCTTTATCTGATTCATATAAGACTATGTGTGTTTAAATCAAGAACTTTGTGTCTTTCAGTTGATGAATGTATTGGAACTTTGTGTCTAATACATGTATGTCCTATGTTTTATATGCATAGTCTAAATTATGTTCATTTTATTGGAGCATCATTAAGATATCATTCTGCAATCTATATATCTTAAAGTGTCCTTCTATTCCCAATCTCTGAATATCAGTCCTAACTTTTCCTATTCTTTTCTGTATTGGAAACCCTTTATAAATGCATCTAAAGATATCAAAATCCTCACCAAAATATCCCAGATATTTGTATGTTGTAAATAAGGTTTTTTGCTATTCAGATTCATAGTCTAGTTGCATAAAGTAATAAAAAAACATAATGACATATTTTAATAACTTCTAATATTATATCAAAATCTAACATAGTACCATAAGATCTCTTGTCATCAAAAAAACTCCAGGCATTGGGGAAAAATGTAAGGACGACATTCCCCCCCCCCCCCCCCCATTTTTATTTCTTCATCATAGGTTTAGAATATAGTTCTCTGATACCAAATATAGAATTTGGTAAGAATTTACACAATAATTGTATATATTTTTCTTTAATGGAAAACATAAAAATATATAATACTTTACTTTCCTAACTAATAGGATCACTATAAACGTTCCTATAACAAATCACCTAAATATTGATGTGTTGTTGAAACAACTCATAAACAAACAATTATATATGTGGGTTGCTATAACTCACTCAATCCTATTTACGTGGGTTATTAGAGACTCACCCACATAATTACATCACATTGATAAATTACATTGACCACCTCCATAACTATAATGTGAGCACTAGAATAATGAATTCCTAACTAGATGATTCCTTAAAAATCCAAGTACAATTGGGAGCATAAAGATAAAGGGAAACATAAAAGTCAAGTCAAGTCAAGATAAGGGTGAAACAAAAATAATTAAATTAGATCCAAAAAGTGTGGCTCACATCTTCATAGGGCGTAGTGATGAAAGGAAAACATACAAGTTTTATAATCCTAATAGTAAATCTACAATTATTTCTATCCAGAAGGTAAATGCAAAATAGTGTGTACCACTTTGTGGAACAATTACACGACCCATGAAATTTCACATCAACAATTCGAGGGGTGTTTGAGTGAACACCCCCTTCGCACGGACCCCCTTTTATCAATGTGTTATATCATAAAAAAGGGGGTTCACTAGAACCACCCTTCACCTGAAGGGGTTTAGGAAAACCCCCTTTGGCATATTTTACCTTCCAAAATTTTTGGAGAGCGAATCGATGGAATTATGATTAAGGGGGTTTGGGAAAACCCCCCTTCAGGAAAACCTCTTATGTGGAGCCTCGATGACACCTATCTGACTTATTTTTCCCTTAATCCATTTGGAGGGAAATTATAGAACAAAAGATGCCACTTCATATGCCATGTGTTTAGGTCTGACATAGTGAATTAAATTATTAAAATTTACACATAGATTAATTTTTTATGATCTTTCCATTAAAATAATTTTTAAACTTTTTTAAATGGTTTTTTTTATTTTTTAAAAATTATTTCTAAAATATGGTATCTTAGGAAATTTGGTATGTCCTATTTGAGACACTATGAAAAATAGTAAATCATTTCCTAAAACAATGAAGAAATATATATAACTAAATTTAAATTTTATCATTATGCTCATGAAAAAAAATCAATTTTGAAATAAATAAAGAGATATATCACCATAAACATCTATACATATCTAAATCGAATAATGTATTCACTAAAAAATTAAATATATCTAAAAATCCAAAAACAATATTCATTTACTAGATAATTAAGTCTGGAATATATATCTAAAATTTCGTAGAAAACCTATATGTTTTGACTATAGTAAAATATGTTGGCACAATGTAGCTCTACTATAAAATAAGAAATAACATTTGAAATAAATAACTATTTTTATTTTTTTTCAAAACAAAAAAATCCATATACAATATAGATTCAAAATAAAACATTCTATTAATTTATAACATTCTCCAATTCTATGTAGTTTTTTTGGAAATTTCCTCTATAATTACAGCAATGTCAAAAATTCATGTGTTTAGAGGTACACAAAATGCAAAAAAGCGGGACAAACTTATGTGCTTTTACCCATGGATTGTAATTATTTTGAGAATAAGATACATGTTGATCATGATCATATTATAAAAGGGTCATGAGTGAAGGTGGTAAGCTCTTAAATAATATTTTGAGGGATTACAAAATTTTACACAAATTTTTTAGTTCAACAAAAAACAATATTATCTCTTCTAAAGAGACTAGTCATCCATATACATCAACACCAAGTAAACACAATTTCTTTTTGAATACACATATAGAAATTCAATTTTTGGATTAGAATTATGATATCACAAGGATTTAATCACAAAATATATTTTTTTAGATATTTGTAAAGAAACTATTATGTTTGCATTGTCATTTATGAATAGTGAATTTAGAAGTTATGTAAAAGCTAGTCAAATGAAAGAGTGAGTTGATACTATAAAAAATTGAGATGAATTCAATTTAGAGGAACGATACATGGAATATTATTCATCCTCCAATTGATAAAGATGTCATTGAAAAAAAAATGGGTCTACAAGAACAAAGTGAAAACTTATGGTACAATTGACAAGCTAAAAACTAGATTAGTTGCAAAAGGGTATGTACAAACATATGAGGTTGTTTACGAGGAAAATTATACACTCGTGGATCATCAAGATACAATAAGATTATTATTTTTTTGTTACTACTCATAAAGGATGGAAAATCCTTCAAATGGATTTCAAAAGTGCATTCCTCAATGGAGTGATATAATATAAGTATATGTTGGGCAACCACAAGGTTTTGAGATAAAGGGTAAATAATTACAAGTATACAAGTTGAAGAAGGTTTTTTATGGGTTGAAGCAAGATCCAAGAGCTTTCTGCTCAAGAATGAACACCTGGTTATCAGATCAAGGCTTTGTTAGAAGTCAAAATAAACCAACTCTTTACATATAATAATTTAGTACTAATGTATTATATGTTTGTTTCCATATAGATGACTTGTTATTTACAAAAAACTTTATGGAGATGTTGCAAAGCTTAACATGGAAAACTATGAAATTATAATTATGAGATGACTGATATTGGTCTTATGAAGTAATTTATTGGCATGGAATTCCATCATAAGAAATAATAAGTATTCATTTTTCAAGTATGTTAAGGACATGTTATAAAAGTAAAATATACAAGATCGTAAGATCGTAAAGACTCCAATTGCGCTTGGAGAAAATACTATGAGTGAGGATGAAAGTAATTTCAGTTGATGAAGATAATTTTAGATGTATGGTGAGAGGTTTGATGTATCTCTTTAAAAAGACATGATAACTGTAATGGGGTTTCACTAGTTTATAGATTTATAGGAAATCCATTACTCAAGCATTTATAAATAGTTTTTCAGATATGTCAGATGTAATTTTAATCATGAAATTTATTTGAAAAAAAAATTTAATTATGTCTAATTGGACACACATATTCAAATGTGGGAGTTTCTCTTGATGAAAATAAATATACTTTTGTCCAATTCTTCATATGGGGAAGTGGTTTGGTTTCATGGTCATCAAAGACACAAGCTATACTTTATTCGCTACTGAAGATGAATATATGGCTCTTATATATTCTTGCAGACAAGATACATGGTTGAGAAGAATCTTAGATGGTTTTAGAGAGGCTCAACAGGAGCCTAAACATAATTTTTTTGATAATAATGGGGTGATAAAATTGTCCAAGAATCCAATTTTCCATGCTAGAACCAAACATATAGAATTCTCACTCATCATTTTATAAGAGACTTAGTCAGTGATAAGTAGTTTATCATTGAGTATGTGAGAAGTGAAGATCATATTGCTCCATATATTTACCAAGGGTTTGTTACAACACATTTATGAAAAACTCAAGGAGATGATAGGAATTTCTTCTCTCTACATCGAAGAGAAGAAGGTTAAGTATAATGTAAATATGGGAACTGATTAGTTATTAACAAGATTGTTTTTATGTTTTTGGTGTTTAATATTTTTTTGGATATGTGCAAAATTATATTTTTAGAATGGAAGTGCTAGTTAGAGTGTAGTTCATTAGATGTACACTTAACTGAGTTTGAATCATTATTCATTCATTCCCAAGAGGTGGGGAAAAATTATTGTGTTTAGATGACTAAATTTAGTCTTATCTTTATCTATTTGTATTATTATAAGAGATTGAGGCACCTCAGTTCACTAGAATGCGTGATAGGTGTGCATACACCAATTAAAGTAATTATGGATTCTTGCATGTTAAATCTATATTAGCAATTAATGATATTTATCATTTTAAGTCTATTTTAATATTGGAACCACCTTTATATTATATTAACAAAATAATACAAAGTGTTACATAGTAAAGGTGACTGACAATGAACATGGCCCAAAGTCCATAGAAATGCCCACAAGGCTACACAAAAAAGGTCATGATGGCTAAAAAAGTGGCCATGAGGGTGAAAAAAAACCCAATTAAAAAGAAACTACATTATGAAATAGTTAGGCACACACAACATCAACACTTGGAGGTGGTGGTGGATCATCTCTCAATGGAATGAGGCCAAGTGTATTAGGCTCATCAGTAGGGTGTCAACCATCTAGTTATCCTGATTTGGCATCTGAATATTGAGTGAAATAATAATCCCCCAACCAGGTAGAGGAAACCCTCCAAATCTAGGCACTCTGCAAGGCAAAGAACCCCTGTTTGAAGAGATGGCAATAAATTTTCCTTGTGCATGAGGAATTTAGCCAAGCTTGGAAGAGGAGGAGACAGGGTGAGCCCAAAAAGGATAAGACCAAGCAATCTGAGAGTGGTTGTGAATGTGGCTGTGATTTCTGGGAGGTGGAGTAGGGGAGGAGGAAATAGATCTTCATCTAGAGGGACCTAACTTATGGTGTAAGGCGTATTACCCCAATGATCGAGAAACTGTTAGAGGTGAGAAAATTCTAGAGCCACTTTTTAAACCTGGACCTAGATTTTCATACACACAGAGGAATTAATCACAACCTTTTTGTTAACAAAAATATCCAAAGTGGGCTCACATTGTTGAAAAAAGCATTATTCCTAGCCTTCCAAAGTTGAAAGAGAATAACAAAATGGAAAAAATTCCAAATTGAAGAAATGTAAGTAGGCTAGTTAGCATAATCTCCAAAGAAGGTAGTCTTCCAATCAAAATACTCAGGATGATAAGGATAGAAAAGGGAGTGAATCTAGTGCCAAACACTTTGAGCATGGGGACAAAACTAGAAAAAATGCTTAAAATAATATGGATGACCACAATAGAAGCATTTGGTTTTTGGGATGCCAATGTGGCTTTATCACTCCCCCAAGGGAGGCCTTGGTAGATTAGGCATCAGCAGAAAGAAATTCAACTTAGGGTTGAAGCAAATGATTCCAAACATGGTAGAGGTGGTGAAGTCAAGTGGTAGTGGAAGAGTGCAAGTTCTATATGGTAATAAGCTTGTCAATGACAGACAAAAGTAGGAGAAAAAAGGGAATTGATGACCCTTGAGTTATATTTAAGAAAAGGTATATCAAAATTCCATTTCCAATCCTTCCACGAAGAAGTAGCTAGTTGTAGCCTAATTTTTTACAGTATCACATCTAGCATAAGATACTGATATTTTGACAATTGAAGGAAATTCCATATTGGCCAGCTTAAATTTATGTTTAAGCTTTGGCTAAGGGATCCAATCTCTTATGGAGTAGATCTTTGATAGTGGAGATGCCTTTACTAGCAATCCTCAATGCCTTAACATCAGGAAAACTCCGCAAGGGGAAATTTGTCTTATGAGAAAACAAGTGACCACCAGATGCTATGATAATTGAAGGATAGGCCGGAATGGAAGCCATCTCTAACCCACCGCATCAAGTCAGGGATAATTTTAGTGGCGAATATTCGTAATATGGCTAAAAAATCATTTTAGGAAAATTTGAAAAGGGAATTTTTTTTTGGAGCGGGTCGATGTCCTGTTCACCTAAAATTTACAATATATATATATATATATATATATATATATTCTTGGGGTCTTCTTCACCTACATTTGAAAACATATCCTTCACAAAACCTAGGTGATTCACCAAGTAGTATACTATGGTACTACCACTAGTAGCTTACCAATACTGTGAACTCACATACTCTAAGCACCAAAGATTGTTGTTAGCCTGTTAGTAGTTTAGAGTCTGGGTGACAGATGATATTTGTTGACACGTGACAAGGAGGTATTGCAAACATGGGACAAGGGGGTTAGTTGTTGACACACCGACAAAGAGGTATTGCAGATGTGCGACAAGGGGGTTTTTTATTGACGCGTGATAAGGAGGTATTGCAAACACGTGAAAATGGGGTTAGTTGTTGATGTGCAACAGGTAAATAGTTGACGCATTGTTGATGTGTGACAGGGATGGTTGACGTGTGACAAGGGGGTTAGCTGTTGATGTGCAACATGGATATAATTGACACGTGACAAGGATATAGTTGACACATGACAAGGAGGTATTAAAGACGATGCATGACAGGGGGTTAGTTGTTGATGTGTGGAAAGGAGGTATTGTAGATGCATGACAAGAATTTTTTATTTGATACGCAACTTGGATTCTTTTGTTGATTAAGGACTCTGTTCAAAATAATGGAAGGTACTAGTCCTCAGAATTTGAAGACCCTAAAAGTAACTAAGAAATCTCATAAGTTCCTGTTCAAGTATTTTGGAAACTCTACTGATAGAGATATTGAAACTACCAACAATCATATAGCTGCCACCAGAAAAAATCAAAATACTGACTATCTGGAAGGTAATATTGAGGTGGACATGCATTCTGCACAATATCAAACAAATGACACCTACGATAATATGCCAGATCTTGAAGATATAATTGTTGAGATGTTATATCCTCAAGATATTCTTCCTGTTGGGGTGCAACCAGGAGTGCATCAAGATATCACACATACAAATACTCAGCAAAATGGAACACATAAATCAAATTCAAATTTTTGTTCATGAAAGAGGAAACCAGGTGATTGTGATATTGCTCAAAATTCTACTCAAAAAGTAAAACATTGAAAATGAACAAGAATATGTGGACCATTGGCACAAAATACAAGTTTGATTAGGCTACCAAATTTCCATTTATTGAACCTGTACAATCATCTAATTTAGAAGAGATCCCATCTGAATGTACATGTACAATATGTACGTGGAAATTGGGGAAAGCAACAAAAAATGCAAATGAAGTTGGAGACTATTTGACTGTAACGGGGGTGGTATGGCCAGAAAATCAAAACACACAAGTGGAAAACTGAAAAAGAATGCATGCATGTTAAATACATAGCAGATTATGAAGCAGAGCAGAAAAAATGCAGACATCTTGTGGAAAAGGGAGGAACGATCACATCGTAAATTGGTAAGATGAATCAAACAAATCTACATGCAAAAAATCATAGAGTTCTCTTCTTTATTTCACATACTAAAGAAGGGAAAACTGATTTTAGATTTCCTTGATTTCAAAGTTTTGTATCAATATAATGGAATGCTGAATGTACCTCAGTCTCATTGGTCTGAAAGTAGTGGATGGGAAATGGAAAAATGTCTTTCGATGATAGAGAAGGAAGATTTGAAAGAGAATGTAAAAAAATCAGAGTTTATCTCTCTTTCAATTGATGAAGTGATAGTAGTCGACAACACTGCATGGGTATGTATCCACATCTATACTTAAGAAAATAATATAAGGACACCTCATCTACTGGGTGTTATAAAAATGGTTGAAAACTGTAATGCCAAAAACCTACATAAAATAGTTGTTTCTCATTTGAAAGATATTGCTAGAATGACTAATCATGAAATTGCTACAAAGTTGGTATGCATCGGAGCAGATGGTGCATCTAGCATGCAGGGTCACCAAATAAGGTTGTGTGTTAGATTACAAACAATAGTGGCCCCATATATGCTACCAATTCACTGTATGGCTCACAGAATGAATTTAGCGTATAAAATGGTAAGAAACTACGAAAATGTTGCTAAATTAGAAGACCTTATAAGAGAACTTCATGCCTATATGACAAACAACCCAAAGTGATTTCTTGAGTTCCAAAAAATTTGCAATTGGAATTACAGATGACAAAAAAAATTCTGAAAGATGTTGAGATGAGATGGATCTCTTTGTATGAACCTACATGCAGAGTTCGTGAGGAGTATCCTTCGTTGGTTGGTTTCATGCACAAATATTGTCATGAAATTAATAGGGTGAGGGAATTCTTGTTCCGTTTAATTGATTTGGAGACATTTCTTACATTAGTTGGTATTATTCCAATGTTTCAGGAGATCAATACATTGATGAAGCATGCACAGGGGAGATTAATCTATATTGTGGATTTTATATGGATGAGAAAAATGGTATGTCAAAGTATTGATATCTTGTACTATTTCCAAGATAGTTTTGATACACCTATTTTCGAGAATTAGAAATCTTTATTAGATCTTAAAAATCCTAGTAACTATTTGAGATTTAATATCCACAATCACCTCTGCATCACTATTAATGGGAGGGGCATACCACTGCATGTTTTGCAAAAACATCAAGATATTATAGGATCAGAATGAGAAGATGTTCCCATGACACGTAATCTCTTTGAGTTTGTTATAGTTGAAACAAGAATAAAGCTTAAATTTTTTTCAGAATCCTTATCAGTTTCTCTAAATATAAAATTCTTGAAGCAATGGGTGTGATGAATCCTAATTTTTGGAATACTGAAGGTGGTCATGCAGACTTTGTAAGAAAGCATTTCCATAAATCCATGGGTACAATAATGGAACATTTCAAAAATAGTTCAGAGGTTCAAGGGTATGGAAATCAAAGGTATACTAAATGTTGATTTATTAAAGTTTCAATCAACAAATTTTGCAACAAAAATGAGGAGCCAATATAAAAATTTAGACGAACCTTTTGAAAGTGGTGATATTACAAGGTTGTGGCGAGGAATCTATCAAAGTTATATCTTATAAAAAGACATAAGTGAATATTTTAGATTATATGAGTTAATGTCAAACAATGATTTTGGGGTCTTTGGAGGATGAAAGGGTTTTCAGTGTTTTATCATTTATAAAATCAAAACTGAGAAACAGGTTGGATAAAAATTTGGAAAGTTGCATGAGAGTGTTATGTATCTCGCTACTCCATGGAAACCTTTCCTTTCAACAGAGAAATTACACATTAGAATTCCCTTTATGAAAGAAGATGTATGAATAATACAAATACAAGTACAACTGTTCCCAATGATGAGAGTGGAATTGGTGCATCATCACACTTTACAGAAGAGAACATCAAGTTTAAAGAAGCTATTGATAATGGATTGTTTCAACTTTAAATAGGTATCTCTTTCACCTTACTTTTATTGTTTGTCACCTTAAATTTTGTTTCATCTCTTGTTATCATTAAAGTTGTTACAGGTATATATATTTACATTTATTTAAATACAATTATTTCATCTTTTTTTTTGAAAAATGTGGGTTGACATCCATCTAAGGAAGATGGTACTTCTCAGGAATGACAATGTCAAGAAACTCACCCATCTATCTACTAATCCATTTCTCGTGTTGATTTTTCTTAAAACAAAGATATAGCACACTACGAAGGATGATTTCACAGCCATCTAAAACACTACAAGTAACTTAAACCCTATCATATGACATTTCTTAATTTTTTACAATTATGCTTAATTTATTTTTATATTTGCAAAATTCTTTGATATATTTTTAAAACTTTGTGGGATAAAATCACACAATCAAATTTTACAAAGAGGAATATTTTTCCATATTATACAATTCATCATCCACAATTGTGCTTGAAGCTAAATCTATGTCCACATAAAATTCATCATCATCCATATATATCATATCATTAGCATATCATAATCTTGACACTCCAATTATTATTAAATTCATCATATCATTATCATAATCCTGACACTCCAATTATTATTAAAACAATTATTTATCTATTTTAAATATGCAGAAACGTCTCTTTCGTAACACATTCCATTTTTTTAAAACAATTATCCATTATCATCAGTCATCATCATCTATATCCATTCTAATGTCATCATATCATTACAAGTATAGAGAAGAATATTTTGAGAACGTTTAAATGTCTCTGTCGTACTACATTCCAAATTTTCTTAAAACAGTTATCCATTATCATAATCCAGATTCCATGATCGTGCTTAAACCTAAATCTACGTCCACATACAATTCATGATAATCCATATCTATGAGACTAATTCTATTGTAATGTCATCATCCACATCTAATCCAATCATCATTACAAGTAGAGAAGAAACATAAACACCATATACAATCTAGAAATTCTATACATAATATATAATAAAGATTATATAGTATTTCAAATTTTCAAAGGCTATCAAATTCAAGTTTCAACTTTCAAATCTAGATAATAAAATTCAAATGCCATGACCATCACATTCAATGTTTCAAATTTTCAAATATAGATTCTATTTTTCAAGTTTCCACACTCAATAATGAAATTTTTTGTACCCTCAATTTGTTGTACCCTTTCCACTCCTGTACTCCTTTCCCTAATGGGTTCTCTTCCTATACCCCTTTCCCCAATGGTAGAAAATAATCCCAGAACTTATGAGATGCTCTGCAACATTGTCTAGATTTTTAAAAATTCTTTCTTCTTGCTTTGTCGCATCTCCATGGGATAGCAAATTTGGATCAATAATTTCCTTGGTTTTGAATAAAATTTTAGGGTCGAAGCCATGCTCTTTAATTATCCGCTTTAGTGTATTGTTTTGTTTTTTTAACCAAAAAAATATTTTCCTTCAAATTCTTCGCTGCAGATAAAATATTCTTTACGGTTTCCAAGTGAAATTGGAAAGCATTTACTTGACTCTTCAAATTTTTATATTTCAACTGCAAAAAAAAGTGATGTCAATTTAACATATTACTAAAATAAGAAAACTTCAAATTAACAAAAAATATTATTTGAAAGTGATAATACTTATGACCACTCTATCTCTCTCGGCATTTACAACTGCTACCAGATCCTTGTCCTTAGACCATTTGTTAAAATATGCATGAGCCTCAACATTAATATTTTCCTATTTGTTTAATGTCTTATCCAAAATGTCGTATTTATAGTTGTTGTTATACATGACAATCCCACTTCTTACTTGGGTAAGCAAGGAATCCATCTTCGCAGGTTGATTCTGGATTGCAACATATAAACTATCCCTTTGCCAATAATTTTCATTACGACTTATTATCTCATTGATAATTACTTTATCCCTTCTCTCCCATTCTATGAGCTGAATGATATGAGGTAGAATAAACTCATCAACATGGGATTGACAATCATAACCAATTAAGTTCTCTAAAGGAAAATGTAGCAACTATTCACCATCTGTATCTGAAGAAGATGATCTCGCTTAAGAGGTATGGGGGCTTTCGGGTTGATCGAATGCTACTTATTTCTACCTTTGGGTGGCCTGATCCTATTTTTTATAAAATAAATCAATATTCAAAAAAATAAATCTAAAGTGAAATGTAATTCAATATGGTAAATTATGTTGAAATAGAAGTATACCTGATGGCCTTGAATCATCTCACATGTATTGAAAAATCCAGTTGGGTCATTGTTATCAATGCCCAAGTAATCTTCATCTAAATTTATATTATTTAAAACCAATATGCCCATTGCGTTGGGCAAGCCACCAAGTGAGAGGGTTGGAATTCGAAATGAGGAGGCAATGTTTAGTGTCCCACTAGGGGCTGGAGGAATTGGCATGCATTTACCAATGTTATTTTTTCTTGATCCTATGGTTGGCATTTTGAATATTATTGGTCAAGGAGGGGGCGGTTCCAATGTTTGTACAGAAGGAGGACTACAATGTGTTAAAAAGTTCAAGAAAAATCATATGAAAAACTGAAAACTATGCAAAAACTACGAAATTAAACGAAGTACTATTCAAAACTTGTACCTTGTTATTAAGGGGTAGCTTGTCATACGTGCTTGAGGCGGCCGTGTTGGAGAAGTAATTGGTGGTTTTTGAGCTGTCTGTTGCTAGGATTGCTGAGGTGGTTGTTGAGAAGACACAAATGCATGCAACTGAACTGAGTGAGTTGGGGAAGATAGTTAACTTTGAGAAGCACACGGTATGGTCTAAAGTCCATATAATGTCATCAACATATGATTGTATGTCAGTTCAATATGGTAAAATTTAAATGGGAAAATGAAAAATACAAATTTGGAATTTTTAAATAATACATGTAAGGGTATTACTTCTCTGGCATTTAATGAATTCAAATGGTTGGTGGTTCGGAGATGAGTGGGCTTCCATTTCAGATTGTGAATCTCCTGACGCCTTAGCGTATTATTGGCCTCTTCCTCTTGATGCCACATTTTTTTGGGGAAGGGCCTCCATAAATCTTCTCTGCAAACAATAACTAGTTAATACCTGTTGTAAGTCTAATGTTGAAATACAAACTTTATAGTTTATACCTGTTTTTCTTCAAATGGAATTGACAAATTCATCAACGCCTTGTCCGTGCAAGTGGGAATTGGTTTGTCTTCTAAATTTAAAATATCCTCGATATAAAGGCTAAGAAGATAGTTTTTGGAGTAAATGACTAGTTTTTCTAAAAGCTTTGCATTTGTAATGTCAGTTCTTGTTATGTTTGTGGAGCCTATTTCATGTTAGAGTGTGGTACACCTTCCATGTGTTACACTCGGGTATTTTTTATGGGTGGTTTATTAACCCATGGGTAATGGGTAACCGTTATGGGCTGTTTTTGGGCCCATGGTTTTTCGGTACCCATTGTTTTGTAAAGCTGCCTCTTCAGCTACCCATAGGTTTATGGGACGGTTTTATTTTTACCCATTATTTGATACCCATGGTTTTATAAAACTGCTTAAGCAGTTGTCTATTTATATGGTCTTATGCATATGATAGAAGAACAAGCAAATGTATTACAGATGTGTTTTGAATTCGGGTGTGAATTCTGTAGAGTTTGTTGAGCATAGCTCCAAACAGATCTAGATATTGTATTGAGAGAGTGGAGGCTTGTAATAAAATATGAGCAAGTGATTCTTGGTGGACGTAGCCCAAATTGGGTGAACCATGTTAAATCTTATCTCTCTGTGTTGTGTTATTTATTCTGCACTTTTATTTGAGATCTGTAATATTTTTTGCATATTAGTTTCTACTTTTGCGATTCTGTAAGGGATTATTCCGCATATTTTATCTCTTATTTCCTAACTATTGGTATCAGAGCCTGGTTTGGTTTGCTGAAGTGTTGAATCGCAGGGAAATTTTTATCTTGAGTGGGAGCTATGGCAGATGATGGAAGATCTAGGGTTGATACATTCAACGGATAGAATTTCAGTCTTTAGAAGATGCAGATGGAAGATTACCTTTATCAAAAGGATCTTTATACTCCGTTATCTAAGATGGTGAACAAACCCTCGAGTATGACAGATGCGGAATGGGATTTGTTGGATAGGAAGGCACTTGGAATGATCTAGCTATGTCTTGCATCTTCGGTATTATTTAATGTTTCAAAGGAAAACACTACAAAAGATCTAATGGATGCATTAGGGAAGTTGTATGAAAAATCCTGTGCCTCTAACAAGATATTTTTAATGAAAAAGTTGTTTAATATGAAGATGTCTGAGAATAGTTTAGTAGCAAATCATTTATATGATTTCAATATGGTTGTGAATATGCTAGCTTCGATTACAATAGAATTTGATGAAGAAGTTAGGGCTTTATTAATTCTGTGCTCTTTACCTGAAAGTTGGAATAGCCTAGTAATGGCGGTAAGCAACTCGGTTCCAACTAACTCTAAGTTGAAGTTTGAGGATGTTATAGGGGTGATTCTAAGCGAGGAAATGCAAAGAAAAAGCTCTGGGGAATCTTCTACTTCAGGGAATGCTTTGACAGTGGAAACTAGAGGGAGACAAAAGAATAGAGGAAACCATGGGAAATCAAAAGATCGAGTAAGGTCAAAATCTAAGAGCAAGATTGTATGTTGGAACTGTGGAAAGTCTGGGCATACAAAGAAGGATTGTTAGGAGCTTCGGGACAAGAAGAAACAACAGGAAGAAAACAAGGAGGCAAATGTGGCATCAGGTAATGTATGTCAGGATGCTTTGATTCTTTCTTTGCATAATATTACTGAATCTTGGGTTTTAGATTTAGGGGCTTCTTTTCATGCTACTCCACATAGGCATTATTTTGTTGATTATGTTCAAGGGGATTTTGGGCATGTTTTTCTTGGTGATGATGAGCCTTGAAGTATAGTTGGAAAAGGTTCTATTCAGGTTAAGATGCAGAATGGGAATACATGGCTATTAAAGGATGTCAGACATGTGCCTACATTAAGGAGAAATTTGATATCGGCGGGGCAATTGGGAAGTGATGGTTGTACTGTGATATTTACAACTAACTCTTGGAAGGTTACCAAAGGTGCTCTTGTGGTGGTAAGAGGTAAGAAGGTTGGAACCTTGTATTTAACCACTGATAGTACTAATGATTGTAATCTTGTGGCTTCAGATGCAGATACAACATTATGGCACTATAGGCTAGGTCATATGAGCCATAAGGGCATGAACATCATAAAGAAGAATTTTCCTAGATATACAGAAACAGGTTTGGATTTCTGTGAGAACTACATATATGGGAAACAGAAGCGAGTAAGGTTTCTCAAGGTTAGACCTACGAAGAAAGAGAGTAAGTTAGAGCTGGTACATTCTGATGTGTGGGGGCCGGCTTAGGTATCATCTCTTAAGGGTTAAAGTTATTATGTTACTTTTATTGATGATGTAACAAGGAAATTTTGGGTTTATTGTATTAGAAACAAATCTGATGTATTTGACACTTTTGTTAAATGGAAAGCCTTGGTAGAGAATGAAACAGGTCTTAAGCTAAAATGTCTCAGGTCAGATAATGGAGGGGAGTATTGCAGTAATGAATTTAATGATTACCGTTCTAAGAATGGAATCTATAGGTAAAAGATGGTTCCAGGAACTCCACAACAGAATGGGGTATCAGAAAGGATGAACAGAACAATAATGGAATGTCATAGGAGCATGAGGTTACATACAGGACTGCCTCTTTCTTTTTGGGTAGAAGCGGTGAGCACAGCTGTGTACTTGATAAACGGAGGCCCCTCAAGTGCCTTGGATGGAGGCATACCTGAGGAGGCACGGTATGGTAAAGTTGATTATTCATTTCTTAGAGTCTTTGGATGTGAGGTGTTTGTTCATATAGACAAGGATGATAGGACCAAGTTAGAGGCTAAATCAGAAAAATGTACTTTCATTGGTTATGGTGGTGATGAATTTGGGTTTAAATGTTGGAGTATTAAGGACAAGAAAATCTTTTGGTCTAGGGATGTGGTCTTTAATGAGAAAGTCATGTATAAGCAACAGTTGCAGGAAAATAGGGAAGAATCCAAGAAAGAATATGCAGTGGTAGAGGATCTTCCAGATGGGAAAGTGACCCATGAATCAGTTCAGGAACCTACTCAACAGGAACCCCAAACTCCTACAGTGAGGAGGTCTTCTAGGGTAAGAAAAGAACCTGAACATTTTTCTCTTTCTCTTTATTATTTATTACTCACTGATAGTGGAGAGCCAGAGAGCTTTGATGAAGCAATGTAGGTAGATGGCAGTAAGAAGTGGGAGAAAGCCATGGATGAGGAGCATAAGTCTCTCATGGAGAACCAGACTTTGGATTTGGTGAAGCTATCAGAAGGCAAAAGAGCATTGCATAACAAGTGGGTGTACAGAGTTAAAGATGAAGAAGGAGGAAAGAAAAGATATAAGGCCTGGTTGGTGGTCAAGGGGTTTGCATAGAAACAAGGTATAGATTTTGATGAGATATTTTCTCCTGTAGTAAAAATGACTTCTATTAGAACTATTCTTGGAATAGTGGCAGTAGAAGACTTGCACTTAGAACAGTTAGATGTAAAGACTGCATTTCTCCATGGTGATTTGGAGGAGGAAATATGTATGCAGCAACCTGAGGGCTACGAGGTCAAAGGTAAAGAGGAGATGGTGTGTAAACTAAAGAAGAGCTTGTATGGCTTGAAACAAGCTCCACGTCAATGGTATAAGAATTTTGATAGCTTCATGATGTAGCAAGGTTATATTAGATGTCATTCTAACCATTGCGTGTATACAAAGAAATTTGAGGATGGAAGTTATATTATCCTATGTTTGTATGTTGATTGTAGGTAAAAATATGCAGGAAATAAAAGTACTCAAGAAACAGGTAAGTGAATCCTTTGATATGAAGGATTTTGGGGCAGCCAAACAAATCCTTGGTATGAGGATAACTCGGGATAGGAAGGAATGGAAGTTGATTTTATCTCAGGAAGAGTACATTAAGAAGGTATTGGACAAGTTTAACATGCAAGATGCTAAACCGATTGGGACTCTTTTGGCAGGCCATTTTAAGTTATCAAAGGAGCAGTGTCCCAAAATAGAGCAGGAAAGAAACCAGATGTCCAAGGTACCTTACTCATTAGTAGTTGGCAGTTTGATGTATGCTATGGTGTGCACTAGGCCTGATATTGCCCATGTAGTGGGAGCTGTGAGTAGATTTATGAGTGATCCAGGTAAAGAGCATTGGTAAGCAGTAAAGTGGATCCTTCGATATTTGAGAGGGACCATGAGGACAGTTTTGTGCTACAATGGATCAAACACCACTTTACATGGTTATGTAGATTCAAACATGGCTGGAGATGTAGACAGCAGGAGGTGCACGACAAGTTATATTTACACTGTAGGTGGGACAATAGTGAGCTGGATTTCACGACTACAGAAGCTAGTGGCTTTGTCAACCACAAAGGCTGAGTATGTTGCTGCCATAGAGGAAAGCAAAGAGATGATTTGGTTACAAAAATTGCTTGAGGAGTTGGGGCATAAGTAGGAGGAATGTAAACTGCATAGTGATAGTCAGAGTGCTATACACCTAGCTAAGAATTATGCTTTACACTCTAGGATGAAGCATATACAGTTGAGATATCACTTCATCAGAACATCTTTGGAGGAAGATAAGTTGACGTTGGAGAAGATTCATACTAGTCAGAATCCTGAAGACATGATGACCAAGGTGGTCATAAGGGACAAACTAAAGCTATGTTCAGCTTTGGTTGGCCTTCGCGGATGACAGTGAAGGGTTGAGAAACTTGCTCAGTGGAAATTAGTCTCCAAGTGGGAGATTGTTATGTTTTTGGAGCCCATTTTCATGTTAGAGTGTGGTACACCTTCCATGTGTTACACTCGGGTATTTTTACGGTGGTCCCGCTCACCGGTGAGCGGGTTAGGGGGGTTCGGGGGTGAAGCCCCTGAAGCAAATTTTCATGGGTGGTTTATTAACCCATGGGTAATGGGTAACCGTTATGGGCTGTTTTTGGGCCCATGGTTTTTCGGTAGCCATTGTTTTGTAAAACCACCTCTTCGGCTACCCATAGGTTTATGGGACAGTTTTGTTTTTTCCCATTATTTGATACCCATGGTTTTGTAAAACTACTTAAGCAGTTGTCTATTTATATGGTCTTATGCATATGATATAAGAACAAGCAAATGTATTACAGATGTGTTTTGAATTCGGGTGTGAATTTTGTAGAGTTTGTTGAGCATAGCTCCAAACAGATTTGGGTATTGTATTGAGAGAGTGGAGGCTTGTAATAAAATATGAGCAAGTGATTCTTGGTGGACGTAGCCCAAATTGGGTGAACCACGTTAAATCTTGTCTCTCTGTGTTGTGTTATTTATTCTGCACTTTTATTTGAGATCTGTAATATTTTCTGCATATTAGTTTCTACTTTTGTGATTCTGTAAGGGATTATTTTGCATATTTTATCTCTTATTTCCTAATAGTTCTTATTTTCTTTATAAAAAGGTACACCAATCAAATTTTTGCTTTGCGATAGTTGCAAGAATGTATGCACCGGCCCAGTTTGGTACATCTGTTTGCCGGCCCTGCAAAACTATTCTAGATTGAAAGAAGGAAAGTAGAGCAGTAAGAAAGTGGTGTACAATTCCTTGCGTATCCACACCATGTCTGGATTTATTGACATGAGATGAAAATTCCAAAAAACCGTTGGAATTAATATAAATTTGAATTGTATCAAAATCAAAAACTGAATACAAAATGAAAAATGAAAACAATTTACACTTACAATCAACATGGAAACCAAAAGTCAATTCGAGATATTTATTATCGTTTTCGATGATTGTTGCCTTCATTATAACAATGGGTAAATGTTTGAATGGGAGGCATGTAAACCGATGAATATCAGTTGGGTCAATACTAAATTGAAACAGTCGGTCATCCTCTACAATAACATTAAACATGTCATCCTTTGTATTGTATGAGAAGAGAAGGTAGTTCAAAATATCTTGGTCTATTTCGAACTGGGGCATCTTAACAAGCCCACCAAACTCACATGCATCAATCAAATCCTTGTATTCCAAATTCATTTGTAAAATAGTCTGTATGTGGGGGCACAAAGGGTTCCTATAGAGTATCTTGGTAGTGGATAGGGCTTGTGGGTTGATTGGATTTTCCTCTTGATTTTTGTCTCAAACTTGGGTTGCACTTGTAGTTTCTAGTGTAGTTTTCCTTGAGCTTGATTGTACCTAACTTGGATAATGGATTCCTGTATATAAGAAAATTCGAGAGCCGGAAAGTGTAAACATGAAAATGACCAACGGGAGGGTATTTATAGGAAAAAACCGAGGTTTCTAATCCTTGTTGACATGCATTAACGAGCCTTGTTGACGCATGTCAATAAGCCTTGTTGACGCTTGTCAACCATGGATTAGTGTCTGCAACTCTGTAAATTCTCTGACTCAAAAAATAAGCGGGTCAAAATTTAGTTCTAAAAAAATTGGTAAATTCACCTTTCAGTGAAACTGGTTCCGGGGATATTCACTAGATATTTTCCACCTCCAATTTCCAAGAGTTCTCTTGAAATGAATCTTGCATCAGGTATTTCACTTCCTCAAAAATTTTCCAGATTCTCTTCACCACGAAGGTACCAGGTATTTAAACTATCACTCTAGTGATTAATAAAGTATGAAAACCAATATTCTTCTAGCAATTCTTACCATAAGGAGATCCATGAGAGATACAATGTCATAATAAAATTTGCCTAGCTTTATTGTCATGGACGCTAAAAATTACCCACTTGGCACAAAGAGAGATGCGTTGTATGTACACATCAATAATACCCATACCACCCTGGTCCCATGGAAGTGTTCAAATCTCCCATGCCACCCAGTGGAAACCTCCCTATTTGTAACTCTACCATAATTAGTCCCTTAATAACTTAGAAAAATTTGTAAAGGAAGTCTAAGAAGGGCACCAGCAAGTCGCATCGTAAACTTGAATAGTAGCCAAAATCTTAGTGCACACCTAGAATTTTCCTACCAAGGACAAGGATCGAGAAACCCATTTTTGCACCTTTTGTTCAACCTGATCAATAACAAACTACCATATAGTAGTAGAAGAATTGTCAAAGGAAAATGGGATGCCAAAAACCTAAAATATTTCTCCTTGTTGTATCCATTTGCAGATGTAAGCCGCCAACACATCAGGAATAGGCCAAGAGTTTTGGCAAAACCCTAAAGACTTAGCAAGTTGAACATTAGAACCCAAGGCTTTACAAACAATATCTAAGCAACAGAAGGTTTCTTGAATGTTCTACTCGGATTCAAATAGAGTGAGAAAGGATTTATCAGTGAAGTGGCCATTGATGAGATGAGTCTTGTGATCTAGGAGAAATATACCATGAATTCACCCACGCTTAGCTCTATTTGCAATGAGATACCTGTTAGTGCAAATTCATAGCACCCCCATATGAGCTAAAGATCTGCTTTTCTAAGGAAAACTCATCTGGTGTGAATGCAAAACATAGAGTTTTCTCCAAGGTGTGGGACCTTGCAAGGTGAGAAAACTCTCCAGATTGAAGTTGGTTCTTACTCCTCTGTTTAGGTGTATACATGCAAGCTTTACAAAGGTTTTGATTCAAAATTCTTACTCTAAAACTACCAAGGAGACAGGGTTGAGAGAAAATAAGGAAATGAAAAAAAAACTAAGAAAAACAGAGAGGTGATACACCAAAGGAGTGCTAAACTCCTTGCTTTGCAAAAATAGACACATATCATGAAGATACAACAACAAAACATGCACAAATTTTCCAAAATACAAAGAAAGATCAGAAGGAAACAAACCAATGTAAGAGAGGATTGGAAAATCAATCACAGAGCATGTATTGTCAGTTCCAGAATTGATACAATACATTGCAGACAACAAAGAAGGAAAAAACGTGTTACAATCTCTATGGGAGGTCTAAAACTCCTTCAAATCCACCTACTAAGGAGAAATGAAGATCTTGCAAAAGCAAGAACATCCAACCCTTTACAAAATGAGCCAAAACTGGCTTTTAACCATCGAGCCAAAAATGAAAGAAAGAAAAAACATGGGCAAATCAATTTTTTAACTTCAACCAACAACAAGTTTGATCTAAATAGCCTACAAAATGATGGGTTTCCATAAAAAATCCCATACGCCATAGTACATTGCTTTACAGAGCAAAACAGAAACCCATAATTAATTTGGTGGTTGGAATCATTTTCTGTGTTTTTTGCATGCCAGAGACGTTTTCCTATTTTTCTCCCACAAATCTCCATCAAAATAAAAAATTGAACCCTCCATCATGTAGACAATTTACCAACTTTCCAATGACACCAAGAACGCAAAAATATGAGCTCTGGATCAAAAGTTATGCCCCTCTAAAGATTTAGGGAAAAAATGGATTGACGGGCCAAAACTTTAAAATTTTCCCTTTTTTGAATTTGGGAAAATTTCCCAACTTTTCCCCACGCTCTGTTGTCCTCGTGACACGTGTCACCCTCTGATTGGCCATGGGCATGTCCTTGAATTTTACTTTTGACGCTGTTGACCACTTGGCAAAAAAATGCCCCGATTGGACACGTGGCGGCCTCCTATTGGTCCGTGGGCCTTTGGGAAAAATTTTCTCCTTTGCACCCCCACCGAGCCTTTTGGCAAATTTTTCAACTTGCCTCTGCCGGCCCGACCTCCACCGCTACATGGTGCTTCCTCATTAGTTGGCACGGGCCTTAAACCATTTCTTTTCCTCCACGGGCCCATGGGAAAAAATTTTCCTTTTTACTGGTGATTTTTCCAACTTACCCCTGCTCACCCGCCATTCTGCCTTGCCACGTGGTGCATTTCTATTGGTTACGAGCCTTCCAGGGAAAATTTCCCTCAAAAACTCCACCGAGCCATAACTTGAGAAATACAAGGAGTTAGGAGGGAAATTTTACCTTTCTGGAAAGGTGAGGAAAAATCCTATCTGATGGGATCATTTCTAGAATATTTGAGTACCTAAAGCATGCCAAAAATTCATTTAAGTGCCATCAAAGGAGAAGAAGGAGGAGTTAGCCAAAAATAAGCATGGGGCTTATTTTGGATAACAATTTGGTGACTCATAGGGGTCATCTACCTGCTAGATGAATGATCAGTAGCCTTTGAAGCATCCATTGGGCATGGAGTCATGAGATGTAGCCTGCAAACTGATCTGAACTTTGAAAACTTCCTCTCTGAGCTACTTGGAAACCCACTGAAGTGGAGTTGTTTTTACCAAAATGCCACTAAAATGGACTATACAAGAGCAAAACCAGCAGCACCAAAAACTATGTACAAAATTGAAAATTATACATGATCTAAATGGAACATGTAGAGTGTGCAAAAGCACTTCTTCTGCTGAAAGAAAACCTACCTAATCTACTCTAACTGGAAGCAAAGGTGAGCTAAACAAACCCTGTAACTGGTTGTGTAAAAAAGCTTCCTTTCTTCAAAATTGGCAGCCATGCAAATGATTTGGAGCTGAGTATGGCTGTTAGGATGAGTGGAAAATCAACAAGAAGTTGGTCTTCTACCCAAATTAGCAAGGTGTCAACTAAAAAAAAATCTAGTACCTCTTTTAGTTGCTTTACATTTGGATTGAAGAGGTATGGCAGTTGATCCTTGGAACTTTGCATATCATCTTCATGTTTAAAGGTAAGCATGACTGGTTGTGGCTTCTCCTTTGACTCCAATGAAGCCAAATACCTAATTAGGAAAGATCTGATTTGTTTGATATGCCCATAATTCTAATTTTCCATTCCAAAAATGGAATCTTCTTGCAGACCTTCTTGAATGGATGGTGTGGAAGCAATGGTAGAAATTTTTTGCCCTTTCTCTTCCTCCAATGAAGAACATGGAAGATTTAAATATTCTAATTTTTATTCTGAAGAGCTGCTATAAGATGCAGGCTAATGCAAATGAATGCTCTCCTCCATGATAGCAGGTTCTTGTGTTTGGAATGTGGATGATGAAAGAGAGAATGGTGCAAACTCAACCGGTTCTTCTTCATCAAAACAATCCTCCAAATCTGAAAGATAAACTGCCTCATTGTTGTCCTACTGCAAATGCTCAACTTCCTCAATGGTGTCCTCTTGATCAGCAACTTGTTCACCATGGTTCTCCTCATATTCAATCATTGAGTTTGAAAGATCAAACTCTTCTTCAACAATAGAACTCGAGAGATATGAAGTAGAAAGAAGAACTGAAAGTTCTTCTATAGCCTGCTTTGTGCTCAAAGCCTTTGGATCTACACTTTTCTCCTCCACAGCTAGAATGTGCTCTTCTTTTGGATTTGGAGCAGCTTCTCCTTCCTCCACTGCTTGAAGACAATCTCACTCTTTATTGAACTCTTCCTCTAGCATGAAGTTTTTCAAGTCAAACTCTTCAATCTGCTGCTCTAGAGGACAAGTTGGGACTGCAAGATCTTCTTTAAATCTTTTTTCCTCCATGGCTGATTGTGCAACTTGAATTGGATCAGCATTCTCTTTGGGAAAAGTGCCAACATGGAAACTCAACTCTTCACAAACAAACTGTTGTTTTACTTGCTTCACTACTACAGTAAAATCAGCCTTGTTTGCCACTTGTTCTCCAACTCCAACCTCTTCTGAAGGCTTAACCATCAAGGGAATCTTTGTTATCCCAAATTTGAGAGCCAAGCTTACCAAAATTTTGATTTTTTCTTCTTTGTTTGGCTCTTCTTCTTGTTGTCCTTAATGACTTATTTTTTGATTTTCATTCTCCCAACATGGATTTGGGAATGTAAGAGGAGGGGTGAGTTGTAACTCAATTGATTTTGCAATTTTTTATGGTGGTGGAAGAGGTGAAACCTCTTGTTTCTTTGGAGGAGAGGGTGTTTCATTTAGCTCTTGTGGAGGGGATGACTATTTGGAAGGAAAAAGGACAGAAGAATTGAGATGAGGTGGAAGACTAGGCAATGGAGAAATGGATTCAACACTTGGGGCAGCATTCAATGGGAAACTTGAAAATTGAATCCAAAATTGAGATGGTGCTACTTGAGGAATGGAAAGAGAAGAACCAGATGATGGTGTAGAACTTACCCATTGACAAGGTTGTTCAACACCAAGTTTATAGGCCTCTATCTCTATTGTCCATTGTGCAAGTTGGGGCAGCATCTCCATCATGAAGTCAAGCTTCTCCTCAGGGTTGAAGTGTCTTGGAAAAGGGCCTCCCCATGGACAAGGAGTCATGCAACCAATTCTGAAAGCCTTCATTTGAGCTGTTGTTCTTGATTGCACCATTTTTGCCTCCATCTTTTGGATTTTCTCCACAAAATCAGCATCTTCCATTTGATTGTCTTCATTGCATGCATACCCTTGCTCTTGATATGCTTCAAAACCAAACTGATTTTGGTATTGCTCATATGGGTAAGCATACTGATCTTGAATTTGATCAAAATGCTGATTTGAAGGAGTTGTAAAACATGTTGGAGGTGAAATATATTGCTGCTGTTGTAAATGTGAATTCCATGATGGAAATGAAGTCATGATTGCACAACTTCATGGAATGAAAGGAGATGGAAGAGATGGAAGGAAGAATGGATGAAAATGGATGGAAAACAGGTCTGCAACTCAGAGAATGAGTTATTTACCAGATGGAGTCGCCAGATGTGCTTTTGAATATGCCTCCAAAGGCTGAATCCTTAATAGGAACACACCAACCTGTTAAAAATAAAGTGGAAGACCTCTAAGGTCCCACTGAGCATGCCAAAATTGTTAGTGCAAATTCACAGCACCCCCAGATGAGTTATGGATCTGCTTTTCTAAGGAAAACTCATTTGGTGTGAATGCACAACATTGAGTTTTCTCTAAGGTGTGGGACCTTGCAAGGTGAGAAAACTCTCCAGATTGAAGCTGGTTCTTACTCCTCTATTTAGGTGTATACATGCAATCTTTTTAGAGGTTCTGATTCAAAATTCCTACTCTAAAACTACCAAGGAGATAGGGTTGAGAGAAAACAAGGAAATGAAAACAAAACTAAGAAAAACAGAGAGGTGATACACCAAAGGAGTGCTAAACTCCTTGCTTTGCAAAAATAGATGCAGATCATGAAGATACAACAACAAAACATGCACAAATTTTCCAAAATACAAAGAAATATCAGAAGGAAAAAACCAATGCAAGAGAGTATTGGAAAATCAATCACAGAGCATGTATTGTCAGTTCCAGAATTGATACAATACATTGCAGATAACAAAGAAGGAAAAAGCATGTGTTACAATCTCCATGGGAGGTCTGAAACTCCTTTAAAATCCACCTACTAAGGAGAAATGAAGATCTTGCAGAAGCAAGAACATCCAACCCTTTACAAAATGAGCCAAAACTAGCTTTTAACCATCGAGCCAAAAATGAAAGAAAGAAAAAACATGGGAAAATCAATTTTTTAACTTCAACCACCGACAAGATTGATCTAAATGGCTTGACAAAATGATGGGTTTCCATAAAAAATCCCATACGCCATAGTACATTGCTTTACAGAGCAAAACAGAGGCCCATACTTCATTAATTTGGTGGTTGGAGTCATTTTTCTGTGTTTTTTACATGCCAGAGATGTTTTCCTATTTTTCTCCCACAAATCTCCATCAAAATACAAAATTGAACCCTTCATTATGTAGATAATTTCACCATCTTTCCAATAACACCAAGAACGTAAAAATATCCAAGCTCTGGATCAAAAGTTATGCCCCTCTAAATATTTAGGGCAAAAATGGATTGGCAGGCCGAAACTTTAAAATTTTCCTTTTTTTTGAATTTGGGAAAGTTTCCCAACTTTTCCCCACGCTCCGCTGTCCCGGTGACACATGTCACCCTCTGATTGGCTGCAGGCATGCGCCTTGAATTTTTATTTTGACGCCACTAACCACTTTGGAAAAAATTCCCAATTATCCCCGTGCACCCCCGACCTCCGTTGCCGACTAGACACGTGGCGGCCTCCTATTGGTCCACGGGCCTTCGGGAAAAATTTTCTCCTTTGCGCTCCCACCGAGCCTTTTGGAAAATTTTCCAACTCACCTCCACCATCCTCGACGTCCACCACTACATGGCACTTCCTCAATTGTTTGGCGCGGGCCTCAAGCCATTTCTTTTCCTCCGTGGGCCCGTGGGACAAAAAAATTCCTTTTGCCCCCCGACCACTATTTGGCGATTTTTCCAACTTACCCCTATTCACCCCACCATTCCACCCTGCCACATGGCTGCATTCCTATTTGTTATGGGCCTTCCCAGGGAAATTTTAGTATTATTTATTTGAATTTTAATTAATTAAGAGGTTTCAGAGTTATTATTAGTCTTTTAGTTTTCATGCAAGTTAACACAAGTCTTATTGTAAAGGTTATATTAGCCTTGTTTATTTCTTATTTGTTTTAAGTAATAGTACGACGAATATTTCCAAGTATAAACACATTTTTGCATCGATTTTATCTATGATATTACTATTAGAACTGCCCTTATATTAATATTAATAAAAAAATAGTTACATTAGTAGGGGTGATCTGACAAAATACCCATGGTCCCACAAAACACCATGTAGGAAACAACAAAACGTCCAAAGGGTGACTAGAGAGCACCATAATTACATCAGATCAAAAAAACACTAGGCACAAGATGCCTCTCCAGGAGGAGGATGAGGTTCCACCTAGGGAGGGATAAAACACTACACTAGCTGGCTCAGCCGAGGTAGGATCCACATGCCACTCATCATGGTCAGGAATACGGATCTATAATGGAACAATAATGTCCAAACCAAGGGGCGAAGAACCAACCATAGTCTACATGCCAAGTGGCAGATATCCCCACCGTAGAGAACTATCAACACCCTTCCCCCCCTTTGGAAGTGGGATATGACCTGGTCTAGATGAGGATGAAGTTAAAGGTAAATATCGAGGAGAGGTAGAGGGATGGTTGTGAGAGAGGATTCTGTGATGTGGTCTTATAAGTGTTGCCTGCCAAGGGAATCCATGGGGACCCCAATAATCGTGCAAGGTGAACTCCCCCAATGTGAAAGTAAATCTTGTAAATGAGAAAACTCCATGGAAACCTTTTTAGCCTGAGCTTGAATTTGTATGTGCACAGTAGACAATATAACTACTTTTTCATTAGTGGAAAATAAAGAAACAGATTGACCATTCTGAAATATCAAACCATTTTGAGCTTTCCAATTATGAAATAGAATAAAATATCTAAATAATTTCCATAGAGTATCAATATAATGTGGCCATGGACTGAAATCACCATACAAAGCTAGTTACCAGTGAAATAATTCCGAATGGTAAGGTTGGAAAAAAGAATGTATGTAAGTCTAGATAGTCTGAGTATCAGGACAAGTCCAAAATAAATGTTTAAAATATACAGGTCTAGAACAAAAGGCGCATTTAGGATTAGGGATGTCAATGTGACCAAGATCTTCTCCAATAGAAAGACCCTGATAAATAAGGTACCACGGGAAATGATTAACTTGAGGCTCAAGAAGAGAATTCTAAAAACGTGAAAGTTGACGAAGCCAAGTGGAATGTGCAAAATGCATACCCCAACTGGAATTGAGTTTGGAAATGGCTAGTGAGATTGAGATCAAAAGCTGATATCTAGGTCCAACGTTGTAGTGGAGGAAGGAAATTTCATGATTACACCACCAACCATGCCACCAATCATCTGGGGGTTTAAGCCCTAATTTTTTTAGCATAACATTAGGCATTAATTCTTGAATTTTACAACTCGGCGAGAGATATGAATTCACAAGATTAAATTTCTTCATGAACTTGGGCCAAGGGATCCAGTCTCTATGGGTGACCAAATCCTATATGGTATGAATTCCTTTGTGAGAAAGTCAAAATTCTTTGATACCTGGAGTTTCCACAAGTGGAATATGATAATCAATAATGATGGGAGACCACCAAAGATTCTAATAATTGAAAGAGAGTCTAGTAAGAAAGCCATCGCCATTCCAACGCAACAATGGTTTTACTGTCTAAAAGGCTTTCCATATACTTTTGGCAACAAAGGTACTTACGATTTTGATAGGAGCCATAGTGATAATAATGGTGTGTAAGCCAATATTTTTCTAACATTTTTTTCCATATGGCACACAAGAAGCAATGTAATGCCAAAGCTAATTTTTTCAAACTCGATTTCCCGTCAAACAATGCACAACCCATTTCGAACATAAGGCCACACTTTGTCGGTAAACATCAATGATTCTCATACCACCTTGATTGCGAGGAAGACAACAGACATCCCAGGCCACCCTATTAAAACTAGCTGAACCATAACTTTTACACCAAAGATAGTCTTGTATAAGCTTAGCAATTTTAAAAAACAAACACTGGAAGGGTACCAACATGCAAAATAATACACATGGGTGGCAACAAGAATCTTAGTACATCCTTGGAATTGGCTATCAATAGAGCCATGTTTGGAAGACCACTAAGAGACCTTATGCTCAACTATGTAACTAACATATTGTCATAATGAGATGGAGTCAGTATCAAAAGAAAAAGGAATGCCCAATAATTTGAATTGATCGCCTCTTCTAATCCACTTCAAGGGGTAAGCTTTCAACCAGTCCTGGATAAGTAAGCAACTTTGTCGATATCCCAACATCTTAGCCATTTGAATACTTGATCTAGAAGTAAGGAAAATCATATCAAGGAAGTCAAAAACCATAGCCACATTCTTTTTAGATTAGCAACAGTAAGAAAGTAATCATAGAAAAAATGACCATTAATAAGTTGTGTCACATGATTAGGAAGAAAAATGACCAAAATGTGACCTTGAGTAACATGATGGGAAATAAGATAGCCTAAAGCATTTGCAGCTAGAAAAAATAAGGTTGGTGCAAGAGGACACCCCTGGATGATAGAGTGGAAGAGGACGATCACAACATATTGATGGCCATCGATGATTAGGCGAGCTCACACATTTGAAAACAAAGTTATGACTTTTGACCTGAAAATTTTACTAAAGCCAAGGGCTTTGAGCATAGCCAAAATAAATGGTCGTTCCATATGGTCTTAAACCTTTTGAAGTCAATTTTGAGAAATAATGATATTTATTACATGTATTTAATTATATAAACCAAAAATTATGGGATTCATTATTGAAAGTGTTAGTGTAGGATATTTATTTTCCTTGTATTTGTTTATTTACTTGGAGACTTTCCTACACTCATGGGATATGCTTGCTTAGTTGTAGTAGTTGTGTTGAGTTAGCTTACCAGTTAGGTTGAGTTAGCTTACCAGTTTGTGTTCAGTTAGCTCACTAGTTGTGTGGAGTCAACTCTACTTCTAGTATCAGTTAGTGAGAGTTATTCCCCACTGATCTAGGAGGAGGTTGAACATTCACCACCTATATGTACTTGACTTGCATCAGTCTATCTCATGGTGAATATGGAGTAATATGGAGCATTGAGTTGATTTGGAGCCATTATTTCCTTGTGAGTTTTGATCATATTGCATCTTATTGTTAGTTATTTCAATTTCTGTAATTTCTCGTGCATTCATTTTTCATCAGAGATCCATAAACTCTAATATGGTATCAGAGCAGTTCTAGTGATACATTTTCCATTTTTGAGTTATTTGTAGTTTTTGAATACTTCGTTTGTGAAACTAACTATTCATGTACAAAAAGATTTGACTCTATCTTGGTTCTTTAGTATGGTTGTGAGATTAGGTGTTTATTGATTGATAAGTTGAGGGTTTACAAATTTTAGGGTTTGAGAAATTTTTTCTCAGACATTTTTGTCTTAGTTTCCTTCCTCAAGTTTCATCAACTTGTTCAGGCCTGTATGAGGTGTTTTTCACATGCTCTAAGGAATTTTTTTCTTAGTTGAGGCATTTTTTGACATCTTCTTCAATGGGTTTCCTTTTACATGTTTGAGGCATTTTGTCTGACATGTAAGGTTGAGGTTCTATTTTTTGGCTTGTTTTTGAGGGGCATTTTCACCTATGATGGGTGTTTTTACACTCTGTGAGGGGTCTTTTAGACCTTTAAAATGGTTGTAAATGTCCTAATACTGACCTGGGAATGGTGTTTCAAACAACTTGTGGGTCTGTTGACACTTATGGGCATGCAATCTCCATTCACGGCTTCCCTTGGGCATTTTTTTCTATGCATTGGTGAATTTTTTAATTACAACCCTACAATAATCTAGATTGGTGATACCATGAAATTGTAGTGTCCTCTCCAAATCCCATTTTTTTACTTTAAACATACACACTCCAAAAAATCACATTAGAGTTATCCTCATGGCGACGCAGAGCAATAACAACAAGACAATAAAAAACAACCGCAAAAGAAAAAAATTTCTTAGGTTTTCTTAAACCTAAATTCATTCCAATGCATTCCTCCTTCTTTATGGGACCCTACATTCAAGGAGTAAAGTGGTGGTACTTATCAAACTTTAAATGATTCTTTATTCCAAAAGTAGAATTATTTATGCTCTTTGGCAAATGCAATTCAATTTGGCTTTATTTGCTTTAAAGAAGAAATTAAATGGTTTTTTAAACTTGTATCTTCGCATGATGAAGATGAAGGGTAAGGCCTGGGTTTAGTAAGAGAATCCAATTCCCCCTCACAAAATTAAACCATTATGTTCTTCATTCTTTCCTAGTTCCAAAAAGTATAAACACAACCCCCTTTCCTCTCATTTCTAGCATTTTTAAAATCACTTTGTAAAGTTTTAATTAAATAAGCCATTATTTACGAGAAATTGTATTTACTATAACTTTTGATCGGTTAGCTCAAATTTGAGAATTGTAATAGTCATAAGTCCATGTTTTCTCATGCTCTACATATGATGGAATCATTTTATTTTTGTAAACACACTACTTTATAGAGTGCCACATTTTGGGGGGGGTCTTACAAAACTCACTTGAGACTTATAACTTTTCATACTAAGTTATAAAGTGTCATCTGGGAATACTTTTTGGGGTTTATCTGCATTATGGATTTTTTAATGTAGTTTCACCATTATGTTGATATGATTGATTCTGGGAAATTTATCTCTTGAAAGGTAGGAATTATCAATCATTGTGCTATGTACGATTTGTTGCCCTACCTCCATGGTCTTGTTTCATCAGCCTGATGAGCCTCTACAGAAGTATGAGTGGTTTAACCATAATGATGAGGTCTATGGCCTTATCAGTATTAACTATTTCTAGGGATAAATTGTGTTTTGTTTGAGCACACATTGAGTGCCCTTTCACTTCCTGGACCATTATCCGACATAGTTGTATGATGACCTTGTTTCACCATCTGAGAGTGATGCTTCCCTGGACCACTCTAGTGCCTCCATAGATTCTTCCCCTTCTCACATCCCTTTCATTAATTGAGTGTTCCTCTGCACCTATTGCTACTCATGAGTCCCATGTTGAACCATTCACCATAGGATCTTTCTATTGAGCACACTCTCCCTATTGTTTGCCTCCACAGAGCTCATTTTCATTCATGTTCATGCTTCCATTCACTCTCCACAGCAATGTTCTATTGGAGAAAATTCCTCTGAGACATATGTGACTATACCTCTCATGATCCATTGCATCTTGATTTCTCAATTGATGACATCCACTACATACACAGGTTGCTACTACTTTGAGTGCAAAATTACTTCATCTTGGACTTCCAATAGCTCTTCACAACAATCTTCTCCTCCTACTTCATGTTGTGATGTTTATACATTCTTTCAGACATTGCTCTCATTGAGAAACCCCATTAGGACGAGTATCTGCCCAACCTGAGTTGTCTATTTACAGAATTCCACTTTTGTTTGCATTATAGGAATATGCTCTGATTGAGTCCATCACACATTCTTGAGGACCCATTCATCTCTCTCACTAGGGAGTTCCCACTTTGGGAAATTTATCACTTCCACTATTTTAGAGATGTTTCAATGATCCACCTCTTCTTGTGGATCCCTTTGTGAGGGTTATTAGGCCCATACCATCTTCTCTCTCAGACATGCATACTGCAGTGGCATTACCATTTTCATTTCGTGCACATGTTTCCAGACCTACGTGCCACCTTTCAGTTACAGAATAGATGCAAAGATCAGAGTACTGTAGGATTCTTCTTCCTTTATGGAGTGGGATTAATTTTAGTGCTCCTTTTTCTGTCCTTCCCAAGGGTAGGAACATTGTTTGGTGCAGGTGGATTCTCTTCATTCTTTACATGGAGGAACACATCATCTAATTCTCTTCTTAGGGGACCTTCTTGTCCTCATTTATTTCTCTCTCTACTCTAGAGGATGATCATTGTATGTGGGTACCTCATCAGGCTGAGTTACCGGGACCCACTACTTCTTCTTCTTCTATTTTCTTGAGTGAGTTTCATGTATCTCTTTTGGGGGGGAGTTTTTTTCCCATTGGATTTTTCTCAGTTTCTCCACTTTATGAGATATTTTCATTAGTATGTGGGTACCTCATCATGCCATTTTTCCAGAGACCACTTTCTTTTATCACTACCTACCTAAGTTGTGCTTATGGGGGGAGGTGTTAGTGTAGGATATTTATTTTCCTTGTATTTTTTTATTTACTTAGAGCTTTTCTACACTCATGGGATATGTTTGCTTAGTTGTAGTAGTTGTGTTGAGTTAGCTTACCAGTTAGGTTGAGTTATCTTACCATTTGTGTTCAGTCATCTCACTAGTTGTGTGGAGTAAACTCTACTTATAGTATCAGTTGGTGAGATTTATTTCCCATTGATCTAGGAGGAGGTTGCACTTTTCACCACTTATATGTACTTGACTTGCATTAATTTATCTCATGGTGAATATGAAGCATTTAGATTATTGATTTGATTTGGATTCATTCTTACCTTGTGATTTTTTATCATATTGCATTTTATTGTTAGTTATTTTAATTTTTACAATTGCTCGTGCATTCATTTTTCATCATAGATCCAAAACCTCTAATATAAAGTTGTTCAATGCATATTTTAGCATCAATATCACTTACACGTATACTAGTTTAATAGCTAGTTATTTTAAGCAAGATTGGATAATCAAAAACTTCAATTAAGAAGGTATTTCATATCTGATTTACACTCTTCCCTCCATTTAAAAAACCCTCACTCCAAATATTTCAGGTTATGTAGATATGATTCATATACTACTCGATCCAATCGAATTTGAATGTTTAGTGTTAGGAAATAAGGGATAACATAAATGGAACAATCCCTCACAGAATCGCAAAAGTAGAAACTAATATGTAGAAAATATTACAGATCTCAAATAAAAGTGAAAAATAAAAATAACACAACACAAAGAGATAGTATTTAACATGGTTTACCCAATTTGGGCTACATCCACCAAGAATCATTTTCTCATATTTTATTACAAGCCACCACTCTCTTAATACAATACCCAGATCTATTTGGAGCTGTCATCAACAAACTCTATAGAATTCACACATGAATTCAGACACATCTACAATGTTACATGATACCTACCATATGCACGAAACTAGATAAGTAGACAAATGCTTAATCAATTTTACAAAATAGTTGGTATCAAAACCATGGGCCAAAACCCTCCCATAAACCTATGGGTCAAAATCTCGCCCATAAGAGAAAAGCACGTTTCCCAGTATATTTGGCACATTATTTTGAGGCCAAAAAAATGTTTTCTCAGGGGTTGTGCCCCCAAAACCTGATGAGACAACTGTGGAAAGTGTACAATACTCTTAGTGTATAGTTTTCAACACTTTCACACATGAAAACAAGCTCCACAACCTAAGAATCTCCCACTTGGAGACTAATTTTCTTCTAAGAAAGCTTCTCAACCCTTCACTAGTTTCCATGAAGACCAACAAAGCTGAAAACAAATTCAATTTTTCCCTTGTGACCACCTTGGTCATCATCTCTATAGGATCCTGACTAGTATGAATCTTCTCTAGCTTCAGCTTCTCTTTCTCTAAAGTTGTCTTAATGAAATGCTACCTAAGTTGCATATGCTTCGTACTAAAGTGGAAAACAAAGTTCTTAGCTAGGTGTATAACACTCCGACTATCACTATGTAACTTCTCTTCCTCATGTTTATGTCCCAAATCCTCAAGCAATTGTTGTATCCAAATCATCTCTTTACTTGCCTCTGTGGCAGAAACATACTTAGCCTTTGTGGTTGACAATGCCACCAGCTTCTGTAGTCGTGAAATCCAACTCACCACTATCCCACCTACAATGTAAATATAACCTATCATGCTCCTCCCGATGTCTACATCTCCAGCCATATCTGAATCTACATAACCACACAATGTGGTATCTGATCCACTGTAGATAAAAAAATTCCTCATGGTCCCTCTCAAATACTGAAGGATCCAATTTATTGCCTGTCAGTGATCTCTACCTGGATCACTCATAAATTTACTCACTGCTCCCACTGCATGGGCAATATTAGGCTTGGTGCACACCATGACATACATCAAACTACCAACCGTTGATGAGTAAGGTACCTTAGACATCTGGTTTCTCTCCTAATCTGTCTTGGGACACTGTTCATTTGATAACCTGAAATGCCATGCCAAAGGAGTCCCAACTAGTTTAACATCGTGCATATTAAACCTTTCCAAGACCTTCTTAATGTACTCTTCCTGAGATAAATTCAGGTTTCGTTCCTTTCTATCCCAAGATATCCTTATACCAAGGATTTGTTTTTCTGCCCCCAAATCCTTCACAACAAAGGATTCACTTAGCTGCTTCTTAAGTACTTTTATTTCCTGCATGTTTTTACCTGCAACTAACATGTCATTCACATACACACCCATGATAATATAGCTTCCATCCTCAAATTTATTTTTATACACGCAATGGTTAGAATGACATCTAATATAACCTTGCTCCATCATGAAGCTATCAAATTTATTATACCATTGATGTGGATCTTGTTTCAAGCCATACAATCTCTTCTTCAGTTTGCACACCATCTCCTCTTTACCTTTAACCTCATAGCCCTCTGGCTACTGCATATGTAGATCCTCCTCCAAATCACCATGGAGAAATGTAGTATTTACATCAAGTTTATCTAAGTGAAATTATTTTTCTACAACTATTCCAAGAATAATTCTAATAGAATTCATTTTTACTACAGGAGAAAAACTCTCATCAAAATCTATACCTTTTTTCTATGTAAACCCTTTGACCACTAACCAGACCTTGTATATTTTCTTGCCTCCTTCCTCTTTGAATCTGTACACCCATTTTTTATGTAATTATCATTTGCCTTCGGGTAGCTTCACTAAATCTCATGTCTGGTTCTCCATGAGAGCCTGATGCTCCTCATCCATGAATTTCTCTCACTTCTTCCCGGAATCTACCTGCATTGCTTCATCAAATCTCTCTAGCTCTCCAATATCAATGAGTAATAAATAATAAAGAGAAGGATAAAAATGTTCAGGTTCTATTTTTACCCTAGAAGACCTCTTTAATATAGGAGTTTGGGGTTCCTATTGAGGAGGTTCCTGAACTGATTCATGTGTCACTTTCCCATCCGGAAGATCCTCTACCATTGCATATTCTTTCTTGGATTCTTCCTTGTTTTCCTGCAATTACTACTTATACATGACTTCCTCATTAAAGACCACATCCTTAGATTGAATGATTTTCTTTTCCTTAATACTCCAACATTTATATCCAAAGTCATCACCACTATAACCAATGAAAGTAATTTTTTTTATTTAGCATCTAGCTTGGTCTTTTCATCCTTGTCTATATGGAAAAAATCTCACATCCAAAGAATCTAAGAAATGAATAATCAATTTCTTACCATACTAAGCCTCTTCAATTATGCCTCCATCCAAGGGACTTGAGGGTCCTCTATTTATCAAGTACATAGCTGTGCTCACTGCTTCTATCTAAAAAGAAAGAGGCAATCTTGCATGTAACTTCATGCTCCTAGCATGTTCCATTATTGTTTTGTTCATCCTTTCTGACACTCCATTCTGATGCAGAGTTCCTGGAACTGTCTTTTTCCTATGGATTCCATTCTTAGAACAATAATCATCAAATTCATTACTACAACACTCCCCTCCATTATTTGACCTAAGAAATTTTAGCTTAAGACCTATTTCATTCTCTACCAAGGCTTTCCATGTAATAAAAGTGTCAAATACATCAGATTTGTTTCTAATACAATAAACCCAAACTTTCATTATTGCATCATCTATAAAATTAACATAGTAACTTGAACCACCAAGAGATGATACCTGAGCTGGCCCCCACACATCAAAATACACAAACTCTAACTTACTCTCCTTCTTTATAGGTACAACCTTGAGAAACCTTACTCACTTTTGTTTCCCATATATGTAGTCCTCACAAAAATCCAAACCTATTTTTGTATATCCAGGAAAATCCTTCTTTATGATCTCCATGCCCTTATGGCTCATATGATTGAGCCTATAGTGCCACATATTACAAACATTAGTTCTATAAGTGGTTAAATACAAGGTTCCAACCTTCTTATCTCTTGCCATCAAATTTTAAATTTAATTTTAAAGTACGCACATGTCTGACATCCTTAAATAGCCATGTATTCCCATTCTTCATCTTAACTCGAACGTAACATTTTCCAACTATACTGCAATGCTAACCATCACCAAGAAAAACATTCCCAAAATCCCCTTGAACATAATCAACAAAATAATGCTTATGTGGAGTAGCATGGAAAGAAGCCACATGAATCTAAAACCCAAGATTCAGTAATATTGTGCATTGAAAGAATCAAAGCATCTTGACATACATTACCCGTTGCCACATTTTCCTCCTTATTTTCTTCCCGTTGTTTCTTCTTGTCCCGAAGCTCCCAACAGTTCTTCTTTCAATGCCCAGAATTTCCACAATGCCCACATACTATCTTGCTTTTGGATTTTTACCTTGCCCGATCCTTCGATTTTCCATGGCTTCCTCTATTCTTATGTCTCCCTCTAGTTTCCATTTTCAAAGCATTCCCTGAAGTAGAATATTATCTAGAGATTTTTCTTTGCATTTCCTCACTTAGAATCACCCCTACAACATCCTAAAACTTCACTTTGAGTTAGTTGGAACCGAGTTACTTACCCCCCTTACCAGGCTATTCCAACTCCCAGGTAAAGAGAAAAAAATTAATAAAGCCCTAACTTATTCATCAAATTCTATTGTAACTGAATCTAGCATAGTTACAACCGTATTAAAATAATTTAAATGATCTGCTACTAAACCATTCTCAGACATATTAATATTAAACAACTTTTTCATTAAAAATATCTTATTAAAGGGAGAGGGTTTTTCATACAAATTCCCTAATGCATCCATCTATTCTTTTGTAGTATTTTCTTTTGAAACATTAAATAATACCGAAGATGCAAGACATCCGAATTGTTCCAAGTGCCTTCCTATCTAGTAAATCTTATTCCACATCCATCATGCTCGACGGTTTTTTCACCTTCTCAGACAACAGATTATAAATATATTTCTGATAAAGGTAATATTCCATCTGCATCTTCCAAAGATTGAAATTATACTTTTTAAATTTATCAACCCTTGATCTTCCATCATTTGTCAAGCTCCCACTCAAGCTAAAACTTTCCATGCGATTCAACACTTCAGTAAACCAAACTAGGATCTGATACCAATTGTTAGGGAATAAGGGATAAAATATAAAGAATAATACCTCACAGAATCACAACAGTAGAAACTAATATGTAGAAAATATTACAAATCTCAAATAAAATTGCATAATACAAATAACACAACACAAAGAGTCAGTATTTAATGTGGTTCAGCTAATTTGGGCTACGTCCACCAAGAATCACTTGCTCAGATTTTATTACAATCCACGACCCTCTCAATACAATACCTAGATCTTTTTGGAGCTATCCTCAACAAACTCTAAAGAATTCACACACGAATTAAGACACATCTACAATGTTACATGATACTTACCATATGCACAAAACCACATAAGTAGACAACTACTTAAGCAGTTTTACAAAACTGTGGGTATCAAAACCATGGGCCAAAACCGTCCCATAAACCTATGGTTCAAAATCCCACCCATATGAGAAAAGAACGTTTCCCAGTATATTGGGCACGTTTTTTCAAGGCCAATTTTTGTTCTCAGGGGTTACAGCCCCAAACCCCGGCGAGACAACTAAAGAAAGTGTAGACTAATCTTACTGTATAGTATTCAACAATTTCACACATGAAAACAGGCTCCACAACCTAATATTTAGTTCTTCCTACGTTTTCTACAAATTGATAAGATTTTACAATAACGATGCAGGTTCCCACTCGATTGCTATACGGGATTCAACACCTTAAAAATTAATCCACATAGGAAATATATCGGTTTCCACATTGAATGCTCTAGTAAGAAAGAAAGTGTCATTTATCATTTCTTTAATTCAATGCACTTTAGATATACCAAAAAAGATCTCACGTGAATAATAAACTTACAAGATTCCAAAGAATGAAACAAAATCTATAGGTAAGCGAGTCAAAATCAATTGGACGACGTGCAAATGACATATGAAAGTTGCGCGTAGCTAGGGTGAAGTGATTAGGTAATTACTTTGTTAAAGAATGAAACTGTATGATAGATCAGAATGTTGAACCAGTTATTTGGTAGCTAAATATTCTCCTCTTAAATGGGTGCCTTTAAAAAGCTTGACTCTACTATTCCTCTCTATTTTCTCCACTTTTGCACTTAATTATTGAATTTGCTTCTTATTTGAATGCCTTGTATTCACACACCTTGAAGCACTCGCCCATTTTTTCACTATTCTACCTTAAAGACACTATTTAAATTACACAAAAAGATGAAATCTAAATTTAATTTTATCATAATTAATAATCATCTATGGGGGCAAGATCAAATAGGAACCACCCTTTACATCCATCAACGAATTGTTTTGGATTTAATTGTATTTGGTTCAAATTCAAGAGAAAATTTACACACTAAAATTCATTTATGCATTCGATCAATTTCTCCAATGGTAGATGATTACATACAAATAGGAGGGAAATATCATAAGATTAAGAAGTCCTATAAGTGTATTGATCCAAAAATCTGAATAGCTATTATCACAACAATATGTCTGAAAATAAATATATTTAATAGTAGGTCCCAAAAAAGACAAATAATTCCTCTAGAAACAAAACCAAAAAATTGTGCTAATAATTTTCATAGAGATGTGAAAATATTTGTGGAGATCATAATATTAAAAAATGGTAGGATCTCTACAAAAATGATTCTACTTAGTTTAAGGTGAATGTGAGCCATAAATGGAGTCTTCGTGCCTTAATTTGCACGATCTTGTCTTAGTTTTCCTAGTTCTCCTACAAACCAATAGGGATTTGATTTCATTTGTTGAAACTCTAATCTGACCTCTAGATTTACAAAATATTTAAGGAAAATAAATATGTTTTTAGGCATGTGCTAAACCAAAGAAACGATGAGTTTCCTTGATATTTATCAGACCCCTAAAGTAGAGAAAATTATGAGAAAATGCCAAGTATAATGCATTCAACAAGTAGTCATGTATAGTGCAATTGGTACAAGGATGTTACAAATATAACAAGTTCCTTCCTCATAACTTTAATATGAACATATTCCTCTTGTGTGTGTGTGTGTGTGTGTGTGTGTGTGTGTGTGTGTGTGTGTGTGTGTGTGTGTGTGTTATAAAACATACTAGTGCACGTTTATATGTATATGCCTCTTAAATTCAAATTAATACCTTGTTCATGCTCAATATGACACACAATGTATGGGAAAACGAACAAATTGTGATGCCACTCCATTTCAATCCTTAAGCCGCCCTTGTTAGGGTACATGTAAGTTGATAGAGCATGTAAGAGACACATCCTCACATCCTTTTTTAGACATGCCATTTCCTTGCAGAATAATACATGCAATTTATTTTGAGATCCCGAGGCCTTAACCACTAAGAAATCTAAGTTAACGTTGTAAATTTAGCAGTCATTGGATTGTGGCAGCAGGTGCTTAAGTCAAAGCTCTGCGTAAGGTAGGGTTTTGTCTTCTCATAATTAAATAAAACAAATATTTCAGGGAATGAAGCTCTCACAATTAGCTGTCATAAAATCAGTCTATTATGGGTTAGGCCAGCCCTACACACTGTAAATTTGTAATCATATTACCTCCTCATACTACTATATACAAATTTATTTATTAGATAAGTATTTGTATTGCAGCTTGTTCAATTGTCTCTGAGCGGAAACACCTTTATGCTAAAAGATCCCAAATCCTGTTGCCTAATTTTGTTTATATAACACTCTGGATTGGATCTATGCTGATAATGTCAATAAAGAATAATAGGAATACCATTCACACACTGCATACAAATTAAATAAAAACATACCCTGCAATACTGGATAGATGAAAGCAAATGCGCCTAGGGTTTTAATGAGAAACCCTTCACAAATATTTCATAAATAAATACCCTCCATCCAGTTGTGAATTAAAATATGATTTTTAATGAAAAATAATTACGGAAAAATAATCGTATGTTTGTAAATGAAAAGATAATGAAATACTACCAAAATCCTTCTAGAAATTTATTCAAACGAAGTTGGTTTGCTTTATAATTGCAGTTGAAAATGAGAATATAAAATTGATAGGAAAATACCTCTAACACAACATAAAATATTCATAGAATAAGTTTCCCCACTCTAGAAGTTGTCTGGAAACCCACTGTTGCAATTTATTTCTTTTTCTAACACTGCTGAAATGATAAATAACTAGTGAATACAATAAAGTTCCCTGAAAAGAAACTCCTCTCAATTCTCTTGGGGTTTTCGTCCATAAGAGGAATAATCCACAAGGTTTTTCATCCTTGGATTTTGTCTGCAAAGCTTCAGAGCTCCAACTTCCGGGAAGAACAATAATGTAAGTCGAATTTCTCTTTTAAAGAGAAAAAGGGCCTAAAAGACCAAGTCGCACTTCCCAAAGCACCCGAGAATTAATTTTTTTTAATTCATGTACAATTCATACTTTTCCCAAGGAAGTACATTAAGTGCTTTTAATTATTATTTTTGTGCACTTTCCTTGGTCAAAATTTATATTAAGTCTATTAATTTAGTATATGTGCTTTATTAATGTATTATTTTAATTTTAGTACAATATAAAAAAATTAATAAAACCTAAGTCACCCTTGAGCTCCCCCTTTGGCCATCAGGTAGAAAAAATAGCCCAAAGGTCTTGAATAAGATTATTTGAGAAAGAGGTACATTACATCTTGGTGTCCCCAGATTTCACCCTGAAATCTGAGACTACCCCATGTTAAAAAAAATCGTTCTTTTAAAATAATGGGTCTTTTTGTGTTTTAATTTCCAGAAAGTTTTTGTATTGTGTCAAGATATTCCCAAAGAGCTATATTAGCCATTTTCACCAAATACCTAGATGCCCAAAATTGTTATATTATGTCACTAGGGTTTGCCTGCGGGAAATTTGTATTTAATTATTTTGAGCCCCGTTTGAGGCAATTTGTGCTTCGGTTTAACCCTGTTGTGATCGTACATGTCATTATTCCCATATACCAGTAGGGTTTTAACCATGAATGAATTCTGGGCTTTATTTGTGACTTCTGGCAATGTTTTGTGTTTTTTTGTGTTTTCCCATTTCGTTTTCTGTGAAATTTCTCTGGATTAATTCCTTTGCTGATTTGTCCTGATTCTTGGCTTGGAGTATCTAGAGATCACCTATGCATGTTGTGCCAGAAGGAATTCACCATCGGAGGTCTGGTTCTCTCAGAAAAGATAAAGTCATGCACCAAAAAGCTTCTTTTGGGCTAGCTACATTTTAAGAGGGTGTGAAGTGAATCATGGGATTTTTGGAAGTAGCAGGCAGGTGGGAATTTTGTATCTGCCTAGCAGGGTACTTTTTCCCATGGAGGCAAAGTCACTTAAGTTATGATGGGAAAATTAGAGGCTGCAGGCAAGCAGGAATTTCTTACCTGCCTTGCAGGGTAAAAATTCCCATTGTGGAATAAAAGAAAAACAACTTAAGTGAATCATTGGATTTTATTGCCTTCCTAGCAGGGTAAATAATCCCAATATAAAATTCAAACGACTTAAGTGAATCATGGGATTTTCAGGGCTGCCTTGCAGGGTAAATAATCCCATTGTCATGTGACTTTTAAAAATAGAAATTCTTTATGCCAGAAAGTGCGACCCACCTTGGGTGAATAATAAATGCATTAAATAAATATTTGTTAATATTTATTCACCCAATTTTGGCGCCCAGGCTTGTGGAAAAGTCAACAGAGGTAAATGGACAAAAGGAGGTTGAAAATAGACTGTTCCAAAATTAAATAAATAATATTTATTTAATGCAGCCCCTTTATGTCAAAAAGTGTGCCCCTTTTGGGAGAGAAATAATACTTTTTAAAGTATTAAATGATTAAATTAATTCCTATTTTTAGTAGCTAAGGTCAAAGCATACTGTGAGGCTTGAGTTAACTGGAAGCAGAAGTCTAAAATTAAATAAATTTAATTTATTTAATGGCAGCCATGAGCATACATAAAATAGGTGCCCCATTTGAAGAGTGAAGCTTATTAATTAATTAATTAATTGCCAGGAATAGGAAAGGCATTAATTAATTATAAAATGGTGAAGATTATATAAGCAAGGCTGACATATCGATGAATTAATTAATTCACAGGCAGCGAAGTGCAGCCCAGAGGAAAAGTGCGCCCCATTTGGAGAGGATTTTTGCTCAGAAGAAGGTGAAATTAATGCTGAAAGCTTCCAATTTTGGTGCACAGATTGAAGGAGGTTGATTTGTGTCTAGATAATTGTTTGCATAAGTGATACAGGTGCTCAAGTGAAGTTGGTAAAATCCATGCTTGCTTTGCATGTAAATAAAACATCAAATTTCGGGGCAGGAGGCTTGAATTATGCAGATTTTTATGATTAAACTCCATTATTCATGTTCCCGTTGCCATATTTGTTTGAATTAATTACAGGAATTCATTACAGGTGCTTTTATAAAAGAAAGGGAGCTTAAATCAATGTCCAATACATTGAATATATCCTTCGAATATGAAGAATTATCCAGATCTGCACTAGTTTTGAATAATTCTGGCTGAATAAGAGAAGAAGAATTGCTCAGAAAAAGATAGATACGGCCATGGTAAAGCAGGATGAAAAAGAAAACACAACGACATCATGCATTACTTCCAGATTTGTTGACACTGGAGACACAGATTCAGATCCAGATCTCATAATTGCAAAAGCTTCTAGCAAAAATTCATCCTCTTGTTTCAAATGTAGCCCGTGAAGAACCCAGTGAGTGGAAAATTTCTTCCAGGATCTTGTGCATGTGCTTCCAATCTTTCAGTTGAAGCCTTCATTGAATTTTCATTCACCCGGAGTGCTTTTTAGAATTTTTAATTGCTCATATGCAATTAAAAATAAAAATGATGAGTTATTTACGGCGACCATTGCACTGATGCATGTACTGGATAAGAACTGCAAAAGCTTCAAGGATAAGAAGGAAGACATGTCAAAGGAAATACCCGCAAGATACTTCCAGTCACTTCTAGATCTAGCCGCTTCCAGATCTAGTTTGAATCAACTGTATGCAGAATATGAAAAAGGAAAAGATTGCAGCTTTCCTCTTTCTTCTTCTTTCTCTTATTTCCTCTGACAAAATAATTGAGTGATCAATTAAATTATACAACTTAAGTGATTGGTTTAAAATCCATTACTTGAAGAAGTCAACTACTTGGAGATAGGTGGCAAACGTGCAAAATAGAAGGTTCTATTTTTAGTTGCAAATCATGCATGTCATGTAAAGAGGAATTCCAGGAGGGAGATTATCAGTTGTTTCCTTTCCCACTTCCACATGTGCCAGTTCAACTAAAAGTTTCCGACTTGTAATTGCCCCTCTACATTCTATAAGTAGAGGAAGAACATACGGGTTAAAGAATCTGAATTTGTAAGCAGCATTCTTGCATTCCAGACTTTGTGTTGAAGCTCTTGATAGCCACTTGAAGCAAAGGAATATACAAGAGCAGATTTCCAGAGAACTTTGTGTCACGGTGTATTGTGTTTCTAGATTTTATATCTTAGATCTTTTAATAAAATTTGTGTTATTTCAGATCTAGATCTAGAGCTACCTTTGCTTATAATTTTGTGTTGATATTTATTGGTTTCTTCTATGTGCATGCAATCAACTATGTTATCTATTTATTGGGATGCACATCTTCCCCATTTCTTCTCTGTGTTTTTATAATTCCCTTCTTTTATAAATATTTCCTTTCTTAAATAGCTGCTTACTTGCGCTAGAACTGTACAGCTATGGTTCATGAGCTGAATAGTTAAAGTAAAACCCCATATAGATACTAGCATACTTTAATTGACAAATATGACACAGGAGCCTCACCGGTAAATGAGGAAAATTTATCTCAAGACTACCTAGGTTTTATGCTTTGCAGAAAATCTAGCCAACACATCTGATGTTGGTTTGTTTGTTGTATGCAGAGGAAGAAGAAGATTAAGAATTAAGAGTTGCTTCATTCAGGTTTTTTGTCGAGCTTTATTGATTTTTCTTTCTTTGCTTCTAAGAGCCTATGCTACCTGTGTTGTAACTATTGCAACATCATTCTTATTTTTTTCCATGCCCTTCACATTTTATTTCAAGGAGATGTTATATTGATTTAAGGCATTGACATTTCCTCTCCAGCTATCCCACTTATATCTCTGTAATTTTTGTCTTATTCATCCTTCCCTACACCAAAGGGAGCTGTGAGGGCACCCAAGAAATTTCCAAAAAACTTAAAATAAATGTGGGGTGCACATAGTTTGGATTTTTTGAAAAATCCTTAAAAAGGTGAAAATAAATGCTTTTGACAACTATAAAAATAAAATTCCTCACACTTGCGTCAAAAGGAAGCTGGTCTTTGTGGCTTGGTGATGGGGGCTAAAATATCTATCAAATCATAATGGATTACACTTTTTTTTAGATGTTGTAGTTGGGATTACGTCTGTATATGCAGGAAATGTGAAATGCTTAGTCAGGGAACTCAAGTTGTTTGAGAAAATGGAATGCAGCCTTTTTAGATAGAAATGGTTTCATCTTATGGAATGTCATGGGTGCAGGTATAATCCAAGTAGATTCATTGAATATCCTTGGAAATTTCAAGAGAAATGGTTTTTTTTTCAGGCTTGATGCCAAACACCTAGCAAAATGCAGTCTGAAGGAGTGTGTTAGTCTTTAGATCGAAAAAAAATGGTTGTGTTTTTTAGGCTTAACAAAATTCCAAGTAAAGGCTATGGCAGATGCCCAAAAAAATCAGTTTCATTTTCCTAGTGCTTCCTTGGTGGTGTTTGAATAAAGCATTGGAGGAACTGAAAGGACCATTTGTATGCATTGGTGTCGGGTTTGGTTGTTTGGAGGAAATGCTAAGTTTGTATTATATTTCATCTTGTGACTTCAGTGACATTATGACTAGCTATTATTTTTTTGGATCTCATCATGCTTATTCTTATGGTTTGCGCTTGGTGAATGTCGAAAGCTGATGCGGTCTCGTTGAATGTGGGAATCACGAGTTTCGTGAAAAAAGGTATGGTTTTCCCCTTTTTTCTTGCACTAAATTTCACTTCATCATTTCTAGTTTTTTTTTTTAAAATTAAATGTTGAATGATAGAGAAGGTAATTCCAACAATTGACAAAAATCTTACCTTGTCGCAAACTATTAAAAAAATAAAAAAATGATCTCAAAATTCATCTGCATGGAGCGCCACATTCAAACGTATTGCAAAACTGAAACTCTTTGCATGACACCTTGTAACATGGAACACGTTAGGGAACCTTAACCGAGTTGTTTGAAATTTTTTAACATTCTTGAAAGTTGTAATTCTTAGACCCTCTTATCTTATATGTAACTTATGGTAACATGGTCGTTTTACTAAAACGCAATTGGTTTCGGCTTACGGTTGTCACTTAGCTTGAGTAAAACTAAAAAACCCCTACCTCCTACCTCTAGAATGTCAACTAGAGGATAAAAAACCACATTCAATTCAATGAAAATTCCTTTAGAAACTAATTTTTCAAGTGGGGTTTTGGGGCCACTGGTCTCTGTGCGATAAGAGTGGCTAGCGCAATTATGATAACTGACCCCGAAATTGTCCTTGTAACTTGAACTATGCTCGTCGTAATCAACCTCCATTAGACACAATGAATTCTCTATAAATGGGGGAATAATTAGGAATCATAAAAATTATGATTGAACTTGAAATGAGTGTGTTTGAGACCCAGTTGTAGGCACTTTTGTTGTTTTGGAAAATTTTCTCAACCTTAGCTATAATCTCCTTTTTGAGTCTCGTTTAACTTCTAGCCATGCGTGTGACCTCGTAATAACATTGCAATGATATGTAGAATTTTATTTGATCTTTTATATTGTATAAATTAATTTTGAAATGTATGGTGATTTTATCTCTCCGCCGTCTTCTCTCTCTAAAAATGACTATGATACTTTGGTTGATTTGAAAACGTAAATGAATTGGGAAATGTAAATTGGTTTAAAATGAAATGAAAATGAACATGAAACACAAATGGTTGTGACATTGTGAATGGAAAATAAAATGTCTCATAACTTTCTTTCTCATCCTTTCTCTCTCTTATACCCAAACGCAAAGTGCAAAATGAATGTGAAAGCGTGAATGCATGAGAAATGAAATCTAACTTCTTCCTCCTCTCTCTCTCTCTCTATCTCTCTCTTCTATTTAATTGAAAATGTTAGAAATTATGAATGTGTGGATTTATGCTTCAGTGTATGGGATTTCCATACTCAGTCCTAGGACTGATGCAACATTAGTTACAGGTACTTTGAACAAGAAGGATTAGAGTGTGATATATTGTAATTAGTGAGATGGCATTAAGATATTGTATAATGATATAAATTATGAATGTTAAATGAAAGTGAATGAAAGAGAATTGCATTATAAAAAGTAGTGTGTTGAATACTATTGTTCCTCTTGGAATCTTATATTTCAAGTATTGTATATAGAAAACTATGGTGTTTGTATCTACTTTGTGTTAAAGATAACCTTACATCACTAGTAGAAGTGACACATAATTAATTTGTAGGAATAACTATGCTGGATAGATATACAAGGAAGATAGTTGAATTTTGTAAATGGGTAAAAATCATACCGTTCAATTCATAGGTGTTAAGACCATTTCAATTTAAATATGGATATCATGGTTTAGATGATTCACTTGCTTAATAGTTATTGTAGTTCTTAGTTAAAATCAAAATGTTTGGAAGTAACTTATCATTTTTTAAAACCATATAAATGTAACAAGTATTTAACCTTTATTATACCCTCCCTCTCAATCATGTCACATCTAGGTTACAAGACTCTAATGTCTTAAGAAATACTTTAATCCTCACAATTAGACTTCTTTTCCTAAAGAAAATTCTTCAAATATAATTTCTATAACTCAAGTGTCCTTACGTGAAGCAACTGTAGAAAACCCAATTTCACATCTGCCTTAAATCCATTAATTCCCCTACCTCATTTCCCAAAAAAATACACTTCGAATTAATCAAATATAATTTGATTAATTATTCCTCTCAAATCTAAAAATGACCTAATCCTTACCACATGTCATGATTCTCCGTGTTTTTCCATTATTGAATTCAAAATTCAAAATCAAATCCTTTCCCACTCTTCGTGGTCTCCACTCACCGAAAATCATCCACTTATGAATTAAAAATCTAATTCAAATCCTCACCCATTCTTCGTGGTCCCCACTCACCTAATCATCCCCATATTTTCAAACCATGATTACTTAAATTACTCAAAGTTAATCACTTCCCCAGGATATAAATACAGCATTACCCCTCCCCTCTAATACATAGAGAATAAGCTTGAATGCCATATCTGAGTTCTTGCATCCTTTGAGAAAAGAACATCCCTCCACCTTGTCATAATGCCCAAATAACCTCATCTTGAAGCACCCCAAATCCATAATCCTTTTCTCCATTTGGTTCAAAGTAAGTAGATCTTGTTGCAGGAAGGCCTTTCTCCACTTCGAGAAAAGCACCTACATATCACGCAATTAGGGCTCATCCATGTTTCCTTGCCCATTCTGAGGTTTTCTACGTAATCGTGAAGGAGAAGGTATTATTGCCAGTGTTTTACTTTCTTGTTTATCATTGTATTTTTCACAACTTACATTCTGGCACGCCTGATTGATATGTTACCTTTGATTTCCTAATTAGTGGTTTTATCCATTCTTTGTTTATTATCATTTACTATTATTATTTCCTTGTATGTGCCTTATGGCCTTATTTGGTTAACCTTCACACTATGGGAAGTGATTTTGTTGTGCGGTATCTTGTGGTGCATATGCAGGTTATAGTAATAATGAAACTACAACACTTGTCATTCCTTTGATCTCCTCGACACTCAATTTTTATAAGAATGAAATACATCACCAGATCGGAATAATCATCAATCATCATGGCACAATTCATTCAGTCTTACAGTGTCTGATGAGGTTACATTAAGTTTGGTCTCCATTTTTTGGTTTTAAAACAAATAGCAAATTCATCGTCATTTTTTTCAAAAAATTGTACTTCGAATTCTACTGGCATGGGAAACCAATCTGGAAAATAACCTTATTGTTGGCTTTTGTTTTCACCCTTAGTTTCACAATTGACATATATCTTAATTTTCACCACAACATCCTTTACGATCTTTTTTTAAACAAAAAAAATCTATTTATTTCTTTCGACCTTCATTTCCAACTCTATATAGATCTTAATTTTAAAACTCTAAAAGTTTATATTTATTTCGTTTAATCTCATTTTAAAGATAAATATAAATCATGTTTTCAAATATATATATATATATATATATATATATATATTGAAAACATGATTATATATCATAGTTTATTTAATGTTTTATTAATGTTGTCTTTAAAATTTAGCTCTTACATATATCGATCTTAGTTTATATAGGTATATTCATTTAGAAAAATAAACACTAAAATAAAATATATATCCTCAACTAAAACCTAAATACCCAGCTCATCTTGATCACACCTCCCTGACACCTCTCGCACCTCCCTTCCTCATCTCGAATTTGATTGAATCCCCTTGCCCGAGCCACCTATCACATCTCGCCTTCCTCTAATCCACCTGACTCACACATACCCCTACTACCCATTTCCCCATCCCATCTCCTCTCTGACCACGATTCCAACCATCTTTTCCCCTCATCAAGCTACTCCCTAAGCACCAAGCCCCCCAATCCACGTAAATCGCACCCATCCCACAACCTATCTTCTCTGGCCACTCAGCTGAAACCCATCCCCAAGCCCTCTCCCTTGACCCACATGTTGGATCCTTTCCTCTAACTCCTTTCTGACCACTCCCTCCCTGTTTATCTCTCCTCAGCTCCCCATTTAGTATCCAACCATCCCAACTACCCAACTCTTCCGCTCACCCTCCATATTCGTTATCCTTTCCTGTTATTTATCAACCTGACTAGATCCTCTCCATTCCTCCACACCCCCTATTCCTTTTCTCCCAGCTCGGCCATCTCATCCGAGCTGTTTTCCCTTTCCCTCTAGATCCTTGTCCTAAATACCATCCTAATCCCGAATTCGATCCCACCCGACCCCCCCCTAACTACCATCCTCTTCTCGTATAAAATCTCACTTACCCGAATACTCAATCGTGCTCTTCACCATCTCCGCAGCAAATAACTGACGCTAACACAAACCCCCTACTGCGTTTCATCGCAACCCTATCTCATTTTTCTTCTCCCCAACTCCTCTCAACGCCGAGAATTATCTGACATCAACTGTTTGATAAAGTAGTGGTCTGATCTAAATCTCCGCCCACTTCCCGAATATTATTCTTATTGATCTCTTGCACATGACAACTATCGCTAACCCATAGAAATTATACAACTTTTTACTATTATATCATGCTGACACCAAGCTCCCTAGTGATTCTTCATTTCTAGATTGTGAATCAATCTTTGCTGTGGAGTAATTGTGTTCTGCAGAATCCTATCTTTATTCACATAACTATATGACCTCTTCATTTTTCTACGGTGACAAATGAGGCAGAACTTTCAATTCAATAAAATACTCTGAATTTTGGCAAATTGATAGTGTTTCATTTAGTATACACATTATATTCGTTGCATCTCCAGGATTTCTCATCTCCAATAGCTCTGTTGCTTGATCTATCTATTCTTTCCCTTTTTGTGCCTTGCTCAGCCACACATGTATGTTTTATACCAGTTTCTAAGACCGATTTTCTGAGTTGTGCTACCACGGTTGCTTCGTTCAGGAAAAAGCTTTGAGTTATGCTTCTAAATTGTTATTTATCATACACAATGTGGACGAATCAATTTCTTCATCCATTTTCCTCCTGTATTTTTGTATTTCCTCACAATTTCGTTGTGTATTCTCATTCACTGATCTATCTAATTCAATATCCAATTCATATCTATATTATTCACAGTGAGGCATTCACGACCCAACCTTCTATAATAATTGACTTCGAAGATTTTTCTTTTGGAACTTCTGAACATATCCCAGTCATCAATGAATTCTTATAATGGCACATGCTCAACGAATTTGCACTCCAATGGTAACCTCAAGCCAACGCAATATGAAGATTCGAAACAATGGAAAGAAGATTGCAAGTAAGAAGACTGGGTCTAATCATACTCATAGATCGAAAAATAGGAAGTACAAATAGGGGTGCTGTGTAACCCCCATGCCTAAACATGGAAAGAAATCAATGACGCCACTGACGCATATGACGTTGACTGACGCATATGACGCCACTAGAAGAGGAGTTACAATTCCAAATAAGGAATGTAACTCCTATGACGCATTGACGCAAATGACAATGTCAGATTCTATGACAGAATCTGACACTTGTCATTTGACTTCCTAAGACCTATGACTCTCGCAAGGCGAGATGACTCACCTAGGTGATGTGGACGATGACTGGACAGTCACACACACCATGCTTGGTGGTATTGACAGAACATTGGCATTGAGATCTGGACTTGGGTTTCTCCATGCCGAAATATTTAATTACTTCATTACCATGTGGATCGATTTTCAAAAAATCTTTGTTTCTTTCCTACTTGGTCCACCATCGCTATGATATTTTGACGATGATTTCGAAATTCTAGTGGAACTTATGAAACTTTACCACGAGGGAGATCAATTTAATTGACATGGATTTTGAAGAAAGATTACAATGAGGAAGGCATGATGGCTTCCCAATAGTAGACGAAGTTATAATCCAGTTGTGGATTGCAAGATTGTTTGGTTCAAACGGATACAGACCTCCCAAATTGGACTAGATAACAAGCTATGTACATGATGTGAGGGTAGATAAATTTTTTTCATTTATTTCTTTATTTTTCTTTTGATGATAATGTCATAAACAAATTGCAAGTCATCAACACATTTCTTTATACCTGAATAATGTCTCAACCATGTGCTTGATTGTAGCTCCCAACAACCCATATATATATTGATTATCATAATACTAACTCATGCATCTGTTCCAAATCCCATTCATCTTTCAGTGTTTCCTTTTCCTTAAATTCCTTGAAAGTGCTTTGTCTCATACCTACTTTTACATTTCTTATTCCACTTAACTTTTACATTCAGTTATTACTTTCCATTCCAATCACATTTGTCTTCCTCCCTGTCCACCTTTTCATCATGTCAATCCACATTATTGCCATATAAGTCCATATTTCCATCTTCAAAGTTGTATCAGAACAATCAAATCAAATGAGGTCGCACTTCCATTGCTTTATTAATTCAAGTTATTTTTCACAATCCTTTTCTCTTTACTAAGATGTTAATTACCTTCCTCTTTAGTTAAGTCTTTTAACCATTTTCTTTTAGCAAATTTGTGTGTAAAAGTTCACGATTTTCGCCCTTAATTTTTTGCAATCAATTTTGTAACTTCTTGTGTGGTTATTCAAAATCGTAAATAAACACTATTAATTACCTTTTCATGATCCATTTCACAACTTATAGTGCGGTATTTATCAATTTGCACACTTCTTTTTCAAGACCATTCTTATCATATTTTATGACTTTTAGGTACTAATCTCCACATTTTATCTTATCAGCTTAGTTTTGTGGTTTTTAACACTTCACGATTTTAATTACTTATTTTTAGTGATCATTCTACTAACATTGTGTGCAAGTATGATGTCACCCTCAAATTTTCCCTAATTTTGAAGTTAGGTTTTGAAAATTTTGAGTCAGTACCTTGGAGTAATGGATCGCGTCGAGCCTGGTATTGTTTGTAGTTTTTCATTCCATGGAGAACAATTTGAAAATTCAGGCATAAAAGTGGGGTTTTCCCTTTCTTTTACTTTTCCACAGTCATGAATGACGAGCATTTCTTCCCTGTCAATTTTTGTCCCAAAATCCACGGGTAGTACGCGGACATATCTGATAGGATCCTGTGTGGCCATGTAATAAGCAGGTTGAAGGAAGCCTCCATGCGTCCCAATGGTGCAACTCTAAGGGTAGGGCCCAAAGGGGTGGTCCTTAAATAAGCACAGGCTTTCCACGTGTCCTAGGTAAAAAATGAAGATAGAAAAATCTTGAATTAGCTAAGTATGAAAGTTTCAGCGGACGATGCCACGTGCCTCATTGGTGCAACTTCAAGGGTCGAAGCCAAGGGTAGTTCTCCAAACTTGTGCCAGCCCTCCATGTGTCCTAGGTCCAAAAAAAGAAACAGATCTGATCATTTAATTGACTAAGTATGTGAGGGTCGGCGGAAGCCTCCACATGTCAGCTTGGCGCAACTTCAAAGGTAAAATCTGGAGGTAGGTCCCAAATGTGCGCTGAGCCTCCACGTGTCTAGGATCAGACATATGACCCCACCAAACAAAAGGGACTTAGTCAAAAAAAGAAAAAATATTGAACTGGCCCACAAATGACATGTGGCCATGTTTCAAGTGTTAGCAGGGAGGTGGGCCCTTTTTGTGTTTTGATGTCGTTGAAAGGTCAAAGTGAGAAAGTGGGTCGTTAGAGTGATTTGGGAATTTTGGCTTTGTTTCCATAAGGGATAAAGTCAAATATTAAACCCGCATCAAAAGTCAAAGCAGGTCGTCGGAGCGATTTGGGAATTTGGGCTTTATTTCTATAAGGAGCTTAAAGTTAAAAAGTGACCCGCAACCCCGCCCATGCCAAGGGATAAAGTCAAATGTCGAACCCGCATCAAAAGTCAAAGCGGGGAGTCACTTCAGTGGAGAAATTTGAGTTTTTGAGCCAACGTTTAAAAAAAGTAAAATTGCATAAAAGTGAGCTGCAAGACTCTATTTCTACTTACATAAAGCCTACGTGTCAAGCCCCATATCAAAAGTGGGTGGGTGGGCCAAAATTTTCCGAAGTTCCATTTCTTCCAGAAGGCACAAAATGCAAAAGGCATCCTCAGGCCCACTTTAGTTTTAATCTCTCCCATGTGGACGGCTCAAATTCAAAGTTTGTAAAGGTAGATTGAACGGTTGTGATTCAATGCTATTTTGTTTTTCTGCCAAGCATGGAAATGGATCCAAGGCATTGGAGAAGCTCAGATGTCAGTTTCTTGAATCAGTTTCATCATTTTTGTAACCAAATGTAACTGTTCTTGGGAGCTAGTTAATGGATTCTCCACGTCGTTGTTAGGGTTGGATCTTGGTACTCTGTAAAGGTAATATATTCAAAGTAATCAATACATAAGTTTTTCCCTTTCTTCCTCTGCTATTTCTTATTTCCTTGTCTGAAATTTGGGAATCATCTGTCTTTTATGATAAGAAACTTTGTGTTCTTGTTTAAATGATTTCTGGAACTTTGTCTTTGGAATTATATTGGTTATGGATGTGAATTATTCTTTTCTGCATCTCCCTTGTTCAATGTGTATAAGGTTATACTTTGCCATCTATATTTCCTGAAAGTATTGTTATGTTCTTCCTCTCCCATCTCCTTAATTCTTCCATTCTTTCGTATTGATGATCTCTGGGTATAAAACTTTTCAAAGTATCAGGAATCCACACTTTGAAAGTTGTACATTTGTATATAAGTGTTTCTAATTTCTTTCAATAAGGGAACGTCTCCCATTAAAGAGGAGGGACTTGTTCCCTGACTATGGTTTGTTAAGAGTATCATTTTAAAACCAAACAGTTTTTGGCGACTCCGCTTGGGATTTTGTTTCAAACGGATCCCTTTCTAAAAGAACAACTTCAAGATCATTGTTGGTTAGGTGACTCTACGGTATACATGTGGGAAGAAAGCTCTCGAGTTTGAGGATTCCCATTTTTAACTTTTGGAGAAAAAAAACTTCTCTCTTCCAACAAGAAGGAATAGAGGAACTCGTTCTACAAGCACACCTCCTGTTAAAGATAGAAATTCCTAGGATAACATTCCTCACGAACATCTCAGTCCTAATCTCCGTGTTTTGATACTTTCTAGTGTTTCAGTTCCCCTCTAATAAATTTTCCAAAGATGGCAACCCCTTTTCCTTAGGGACAACATGGTGGGCCTCTTGCTCTTCCTCAGCCATTGCATGAGTTACCTAGAGGGTAACAAGAAAAGTTTTCCCAAGTTCCAAGGTGATGGAAAATTTCATCTAGATGAACACATTGCAGCCTTCATTATTGCATGTGGGATTCTTGGGGTTGAACATGAAGATGTCTCTGTCAGGATTTTGTGGAGACTTTGTAGGACAATGCTGCTGATTGGTTTTATCATCTCCCTGTTGGGACGATCACTAATTGGAATACCATGACAACTCAGTTTGAGAAGCGTTTCAAACCTACTGAAGATGTGCATGCTCTGTTAGAAAAATTTTATCATATCAAGAAGGAACCATTTGAGCCCATGAGGGATTTTGTGGCTAAATTCAACAAGCTCATTAATAAAATTCCACAGAACACTTGTCTAGTGGATCAAATCCAAAAGTGCTTCTTCCTCAATGCCTAGTTTCCTAAAGTGAGTTATGTACTAAGGCGAGCTAACCTTGTAACTTTAGATGCTGATCAAAGTTTAGCTATCAGTGTTGAAGATGATTTAATCATGTTTGGTAAAATGAAAAGAGAATCCTCCAAATCTAAAGCTTCTTCCTCTTTCTATTCCCCTAGAGCCAATTCTAATTAGTTAGTACAGAAGCTTGTAAATGATCTCATTGCTCTCAAGAAATAATTGGCTCAACATACTCCTTACCAAGATGTTCCAAGAAAGAATTTTGAGCCCAAGAACCGTCTGCCTTCTTCTCAAACCAGATTGGCTATTGAAGGCCCACCCATCAAGGTTCTAGTTAATGCAACGTGTGAAGTTGAAGAACCTGATGATGAGGAGTGTAATGAACTATATGAAGAACTAGAAGAAGAGGTTGATGAAGAATTGGAGGATCTTAGTGGATCTCAAGTTCATTTCCTCACCACTGAAGTTATGGATGATGAAGATGAATATGATGAAATAGTGTCAGATATGAATGGTGAGTCATATGTTATTATGACTTGGGAGAAAACAAACAGAAAATAAAAAGTGGTGCAGCCTGCTAAGAAGTCTAAGGAGTTTCCTATAACTATTCTAGTGGTTGCAAGAAGAGGAGCTCCTATTCCCACTGCCTCCAACAAAAGGTGAGTAATGCTAATATTTCTTCTTCTACTTCTATTTCCAAAACTTTTTGTCCTTAAAATCCTAAACCTGATAGATCAAAAGTCCCTCAAGATCCTAGCAATGATGCCCCATCCACCTCTGGATCTTTTGATATCATTGATCACCTCAAAAAGACAGAAATCCAAATCTCAGAGGCAAATTTTTACTAGACTCATCCAAAATATTTTTCTAAAATGGTAAACTTTGTCAATTCCAAATCCAAAAAATCATCCAGTACTTCTAAATGTCTTTTTCCAACCCCCTCTTCCTTACCTCAATCAAGCCTTGTGGCTGCAGTCACTTCCCCTAATGAGAAAATTGAACCATTCTATGTGACTCTTCTCATAGTCAGCCATAAACACAGTATTTGTGTTATAGACTCAAGAGCATCAAACAATGTAATGCCTGCAAAAGTAGCTCATGCTTTGGGCCTGACCCTAACACATTCCTTTGGTTCTTTTTATTCCATGGAAAGTAGGAAAGTGCCTTTGGTTAGAAGAATTAAAGATGCATAAGTGGCTTTTGCTAATTTTCTAGAGAAGAGGGTCTTAGCCACCATTTTGGTAGCTGATATTCTTCCCTCAAATGGGATGTTAGTGAGTAGAAATTTCTGTAAGGAGGTAGGAGGTGAAATTCAAATGGACTAGTTACATGCTTTGATCCAGTCAATAGAAACATAAAAAAGTAGCTACCTGAGAAATAGACTGAATACATTGTGTAAAAGACAGATGACCGAAAAGCACAAATACTTTATGAGGATACAGGGCATGGTAACTACATGATCATGTCACAAGATGAGGCAAGGCTTCCTAATGGAGTGATTTATGATCCCAACGGCATTTGGAATCTGGAGTTTGATGGAAGCTACTCTTCAGCTGGGTCTGGAGCTGGAGTGGTGTTGACCTCTCCAGAAGGAAACATTCATCCTTTTTCTTTCAAATTTTGTTTTGAAAATACAAAAAATAAAGTTGAATATGAGGCACTCATGTATGGATTGAACATGACAAAACAAATGGGAGTGAAGAATCTTTGTGCTCTTGGTGATGCAGAGTTGATTGTGAAACAATTCAGAGATCTTTCATAAGTGAAGAATAGGAGATTGAAGCATTATATGAATCTTGTCTGGGATTCCATTTAGTTTCTTGATCCTTTCTCCATTGAAGTTGTGCCAAGAGAAAGGAACACTAAATCTGATTCTTTAGTTATCTCAAGATATTTGTTGATTCCTCAACCAGATTTCTCTTAGGAGAAATTTACCATTGAAATGATTCATAGGCCCAGTGTACTAGATAATGCAAATAACTGGCAGGTTTCAATGACGATCAAAACTTGCTCTCATTCTTGGAGCTTAAGGATAATTTTGACCAATTGTATTTTGAAGGAAGTGAGACCTTTCCTAGAGAGTGTGTATCCTCTAATGAAGGAGATATCAAGCAAGAGACGAATCAAGATGGCTGCATCAAATTGAAAGATAAGAAAATCCCTAAAGGTATGGTGAGTTTGGAAGATCTCTTTGATAAGCATGATAGGTACATTAAGTCTAAAGCTTCCCAAGGAGCTTGACAATTTATTGAATGTGAAAATATTATTGGGAGTCTTCATGAACCCAATATGGTGAACATTGGAAAATGCTACACTCAAGAGGAGAAGAAGGCAATAAATATTCTAAAAAGGTATGCTGATGTTATCACCTATTCGTATGATGATCTCAAAGCTTTCTAGCCAAAGGAGATGCAACACTTTATCCCTCTAAAACCTGGGATCAAACCATTCAAGAAGAAACAAAGGCAATACTATCCCAAGGTTGCTGGCACTATTTTTCAATAGATCCAAAAGTTTCTAAAGGAAAAAATCATCTTCCCTATATACTATTCAACATGGATTGCCAACATTGTGCCTGTTAGGAAGAAGAATGGTGAGATTCGCATCTGTGTGGATTTCATGAATTTGAATCAGGCCTCTCTAAAAGAAAAATATCCTCTCCCCATGATGGATCAAGTTTTGCAAGATGTCACAGGTTCTGAGATGTTTTCTATACTTGATGGATTCTCTGGATACAATCAAGTGGAATTCAGTACCCTAGATCAACACAAAACTAAATTCACTACTCCTTGGGACACCTTTTCCTAGAAAAGAATGTCTTTTGGTCTTATCAATGATGGTGCCACCTTTCAAAGGGAAATGGACTTGGATTTTGGCATTCTAAAGGGAAAGTTTGTTGTAATGTATCTTAATGATTTGACTATTTTATCCAAAACAAGGGCAGATCACTTTTGGCATCTTGAAGTAGTCCTCTAGAAGTGCAGAGAACATGGAGTTTCTCTCAATCCAAAGAAGTTTTTCTTTTGTGTCACTGAAGCCAATTTTCTAGGGAATATTGTATCCAAAGAGGGAATCAAGATAGATCTGGAAAGAGTTCAAGAAATCTGGTAAATTCCTCTTCCAACAAGTAAAAAGGGTGTCCACTCTTTCTTTGGTAAGATAAAATTCCTGAGGAGATTCATTCCTGATTTTGCAGAACTGACTATGAGCATTGTTCACATGATGAAAGGAAAGAAAAAGTTTGGTTGGAATTCTGAGGGTAAGGAAGCATTTAAATGTATTAAGAAATCCATTGCTAAAACTCCCATCTTAGCATGTTATGATTTCAATAAGGATTTTATCATTTATTGCTATGTTATAGAGAATACCTTGGCTGTTGTACTAACTCAGAAGGATCCTGAGGGTCATGAACTTCCAATTTCCTTCATGAGCTATATTTTGAAATCTCATGAGTTGAAATATACTATGATGGAGAAACATGCTTTTGCAGTGGTCAAAGCTATTAAGCAGTTTAATTTTTATATTCTTAATTCTCACTCTATTGTGCTTGTACCTGATACAACCATTAAGTCTATTCTTAAACAACAGGAGTTTGGAACTAAGAGAGGAAATTGGGTAGAAAAATTCCAAGAATATGACCTTAACATAAAGCCAACTAAGCTAGTCTAGGGTAAAGTCTTGTGTGAGCTTATTGCTGAAGGAGCTGATGTAACATTGTCCAAAGAAGTAGTTGATGTTCTAGTTGTCCTCTTCCTCAGTTCAATAGATGAGTGGTATGCTGATATTACACATTTTCTTACTTATGGACAGTGTTCATCTCACTTGAGTGCTAGAGAAAAGAGGGCTATTAAACTAAGGTCTTAACAGTATGTACTATGGAAGAATGCTTTGTTCAAGCGAGGCATAGATGGAAGATTCTTGAAGTGTGTAGAAAAAAAAGAAACAAAAGAAGTTGTTCTCAGATTTTCATGATCGGGCTTGTGGAGACCATTTCTCTTCTCCTGTCACTACCCATAAAATCCTTTGTGTTGGGTACTACTAGCCTACATTTTTTAGAGATGCATTAAAATGGGTAGGTAAGTTTGAATCCTATCAAACTTTTGTTGGGAGACCTAATTTGGCTGCTTTGACACTAAAGCCAATAGTGATTGATGAGCCTTTTCAATAGTGGGGATTGGATTTCATTGGAACTCTTAACCCACCTTATAGTGCTAGAAATACTCACGTGCTAACTACTATAGACTACTTCACTAAGTAGGTAGAGGCCATTCCAGTCAAAAGCACTACTTCTGAGGTGGTGTGTAATTTCATTAAGGAGAACATATTGATAAGATTTGGGGTACCAAACAAGATTGTGACTGATAATGGTTCAAATTTTTATTCTTCTGAGATGATGAATTTCTGTTGTGGTTATGGAATTTCCCTTACTCGACTTTTCAGACTACTACCCTAAAGGGAATGGACAAGTAGAATCAACAAATAAGAATCTGGTAATCATCATTCGGAAGCTTGTCAATGACTCTCAGAGGAATTGGCACAAGAAACTTTATGATGCTCTCTGGGAAGATAGGCTTACACCCAAAAGATAAATTGGGATGTCTCCATTTCAAGTGGTGTATGGTGTTGAAGCTCAGTTTCCAGTAACAGTGGAATTACCAGCCTTGTACTTAATAAAGGCTATTAAAGATTCAAGTTTTACCAGTTCCTTGGACAAGAGGATCATGTATCTCCAGAAGCTGGATGAATACAGGTTGCAAGTTTTTGATAGAATATTAGCTCATCAAATGAGGGTGAAAGCTTTGTTTGACAAGAAAGCTAGACCCAGATATTTTCAAGTAGGAGACATTGTTCTACTGTGGGACAGAAGGCATGAACCTCGAGGAATCCATGGTAAGTTTTGATTCTCTTTGGCTAGGTCCTTTTAAAATCACACACTTTGCTAGAGAAAATTCTTTCTATTTGGATTATATGGATGGATCTCCTCTCCCACTTCTTTATAGTGGGTAGTATTTGAAGTTGTTCAAGTCCTAGGTGACTAGGCAATCCTTCTATATATTGTGTATAGTGTTTTGATTTTTTGGTTGTTACTTTTTGTTTTGTTTCTATCTTTCTTTTTTGGTTTGTTTTCATTTCGTGTGTTTTGTATTCTGTGTTGGTTTTTCCTTTAACTCTATTTTCCCAATGGATAAGGCATTGGTCTACTTTCTTGTGTTTTTTCTATGGTTCTTGATCTTTCCTCGCTCCTCCATCAAGTCATCCCCAGAAAGAGCCAGCTATTATCGCCCTCAAAATTTCCCTCTTTTTGAAATCAGGTTTTGAAAATTTTGAGTTAGTACCTTGGAGTAATGGATTGTGTCGAGCTTGGTATTATTTGCAGTTTTTCATTCCATGGAAAACAATTTGAAAATTTGGGCATAAAGGTGGGGTTTTCCATTTCTTTTATTTTTCCACAGTCGTGAATGACGGGTGTATCTTCCCCGTAAATTTTTACCCCAACATCCACAAGTAGTACATGGACATCTTCTGATAGGATCCTACGTGGCCATGTAATAAGTGGGTCGGCAGAAGCCTCCATGCATCCAAACGATGCAAATCCAAGGGCAGGGCCCAAAGGGGTAGTCCTCAAATAAGCGCAGGCTTTCCATGTGTCCCAGGTCCAAAATGAAGATAGAATAAGCTTGAGTATCGGCTAAGTATGAAAGTTTCAGTGGACGACGCCATGTGCCTCTTCGACGTAACTTCAAGGTTCAAAGCTAAGGGTGGTTCCCCAAACTTTCACCAACCCTTCATGTGTCCCAGGTCTAAAAAAAGAAACAAAGCCAATTGTTTAATTGAATAAGTATGAGAGGGTCGGTGGAATCCTCCATGTGCAAGCTTGGCATATCTTCAAAGGCAAAATTTGAAGGCCATTCGCAAATGTGTGTTGAGCATCCACGTGTCAAGGGTCAAACATATGACCCATCCAATAAAAGGGACTTAGTAAAAAAATGCAAAAATACTAAACTGGCGCATAAAGGACACTTGGCCATGTTTCAAGCGTTAGCGGGTGAGGCGGGCCCTTTTTTTGTTTTGATGTCATTGAAAATTCAAAGCAGGAAAAGTGTGCCCTCGGAGAAATTTTGGAATTTTGGCTTTGCTTCCATAAGGGATAAAGTCAAATATTAAGCCTGCATTGAAATTTAAAATAGGAAAGTGGGCCATCGGAGTAATTTGGGAATTTGGGCTTTATTTCTATAAGGAGCTTAAAGTTAAAAAGTGATCCCACAGCCCTGCACCCATGCCAAGGGATAAAGTCAAATATTAAGACCACATCAAAAGTCAAAGCAGGAAAGTGGGTCATCGGAGTGATTTAGGCAATTTGGGATTTCTTTCTATAAGGAGCTTAAAGTTAAAAAGTGACCCACAAGCCCTGCCCATGCCAAGGGATAAAATCAAATGTTGAGCCTATATCAAAAGTCAAAGCGGGGAGTCAGGTCGGCGAAGCAATTTGAGTTTTTGAGCCCGCGTTGAAAAGAGGTAAAATTGTAAAAAGTGAGCTGAGAATTCGTTGCCACTCACGTAGAGCCATGTGTTAAGCTCGTATCAAAAGCGGGTGAGCGGGACAAAATGTTCTGAAGTTCCATTTATCTAAAAGGCACAAAATACAAAAGGCATCCCCAGGCCCACTTTAGTTTAAATCTCTCCCATGTGGACAACTCAAATTCAAATTTTGCAAGGACATATTGAATGGATGTGATTCAATGCATATATTTTTTCTGCTAGGAATAGAAATAGTCGAGGCATTGGAGAAGCTTAGACGTCGTTTTCTTGAATAAGTTTCATCATTTTTGTAACCGAATGTAACTATTCTTGGGAGCTATTTAATGGCTTCTCCACGCCATTATTAGGGTTGGATCTTGATACTCTGTAAAGGTAATAGATTTGAAGTAATCAATACTTAAGTTTTTTCCTTTCTTCCTCTGCTATTTCTTCTTTCCTTCTCTGAAATTTGGGAAACATCCGTCTTTTATGATAAGAAACTTTGTGTTCTTGTTTATATGATTTCTGGAAATTTTTGTCTTTGGAATTATATTGGTTATGAAAGTGAATGATTATTTTCTGCATCTCCCTGGTTCAATAGGTATAAGGTTATACTCTGTCATCTATATTTCCTAAAAGTATTGTTATGTTCTTCCTCTCCCATCTCCTTAATTCTTCCATTTTTTCGTATTGATGATCTCTGGGCATAAAACGTTTCAAAGTATCAGGAATCCACACTTTGAAATTTATACATTTGTATATAAGTTTTTCTCCTTGCTTTCAATAAGGGAACCTCTCCCATTAAAGAGGAGGGATTGTTGTCCCCTGATTGTGGTTTGTTAAAAGTATCATTGTAAAACCCAACAAGGTACAAACTACTAATCATTTTCTTGTAGGACCTTTTTTGACAATACAGAACCTATTCGCACCTATCTAGCCAAAATTATTAAGTTCACATTCTCAGTCATCTTTTGCAAACTGGAGGCCCCCTCAGGCTCCACAAAACAAATTTTTTTTCCTTACATTCCAACTTTCCACAATGACACTTCTGGTAATGTTTTAAAAATCTTCTTTCGTTGTTTTTTATTTTTGTGAAGATAATCATTATCGTTATTTCGTAATCACGATTAAGTGCAATAATTATTAACATTTTTACCAAAATCTATCCCAATTGTATCTTCTTATGCTCTTTTCCTATGCCTTTGTGCGATCTAGAAAATTAGAAATGGTCACAATTGTTTATTTTCTTGATCTAACATTACATAATCCTCTAGCTTTATTTTCTAGCTATAATTGTCAATCATTATTTTACTTCATCGTATTATTAATATTTGTTTGATCATTGGTTGTGTATTCTCTTTTCTTGTGCCTTCGAGCGACCTGGAAAATAAAAAACAACCACGATCAATTTTCTAACACATCATCTGCAGGATAACTACTAATCTATTCTTTGCAAGACCACATCGCTAGAATAATATAAAAAACACAACAAAAAAAATCCTGTAAAAGTACCACCATTAAAAGAAAATTGTTGAAACCAATTTTTTTTAGCATGCTTAAGTGCATCGTCATTTTACACTAGTAATTTATTTCAATTTGGAAAGAACCTTGTGTTTAATCATTTCATCATTTTGTTTTTACACTTAGTCAAGGTGGATTTCATCACCACCGACGCTACACCACTGACGTAGATTTGACTACCATGCACCAACAACATTTACATCTACATTGCACTTTGAGACATCATCTCATCACAACATTCGGTATCTACCTTACCTCTTCTCTTCACTTACATGTAATGCTATCGTGTGAAGAATGCAAGTCACACCTAAATAGATGTAACAACGAATCCTAGACATCTTCCCTGTAAATATTTGGGGAGTTATAATGATGTGATACGCATTCATCCCCCCATCACCTTCGACCTTTTCACAAAACATTCCTTGGATGTGGTGATTCACTCCAAAGTAGGTAAGTAAGAAGTGACAAGTTTCCTCCAGTGCTCTAAGGGTTCCTCGTACCAATTTTATCCCTATACAAAATTAGGTATATCAAGACTAGGGTATATCAGAGGATGCATCTTTTTGGAGTGATAAGAGCCTACACCCATCATTCCACAACATTGTATGATTGCATGAAATAATTATCATTTGCAAATAATCTACCTATTGATCTAAGGGAATTTGATACATATGATTGCTTTTTTTTGTCACCAAATATTTTAACATTATTCTTATCATTAAACTTGGTTAATATCAATGTGTTCATTGTAAAAGTTGAAATCCTAGTCGTGTTCCACAAAACCATTTCTGGATCAATTCAATACCAAGTAAAATGTTGAAGCAATACAACAACGAAGACCAAAACATCACACTGATTTCATTAGCTTGCTTCAACCAATCCTCCATAATGTGTTGTCAAGCTATGTCAAACTGACATTGGGTGACTTATGTAAGTTCACTCATTATTTCATCAATCGTCAAGTTTATCAAAATTACATCCAACACAAATCCCTTCACATCTCATTCTGAGTTCAAAACTGTGTTGATTCATTTGTTTGAGTTACTCTTCGTATCAACAATCCAGAGCTTGTTTAAGCCAAACTAATAAACATATTCATCATAGCTTGTTTGAGCTATATCCCACTTGTATCGAGTACCTGGTTTGAGTTTACTCCTTACATTATCACCTGTTAAGCATGTTTAATAAAAATCTAAACCATTTTCATTATAGCTTGTTTGAGCTATCACATACTTATCCCGAGTACCTTGTTTGAGCTTACTCCTCATAGCCTTACTTGTTCAAACTCGCTGGACCCAAAACAAAGATTGCAATCAATAGGTTGAGTTCTTCATTGCACCTTTCTTCGTTCTCCCTCTGTTTCAAACATGATGAATTCACGAAAAACATCATGTAATGAGATATTATAACAAATTAATAAGATGAAAACACAACTCTCTCTTATGGCTACCAAAATTACTGAACGATCACCCAAAAATCCAATCATACAACCTAACAATGACATCACTTTGCATAAATTCCAACGTCAATTTACCCCCCTAGGAGAAATTATCTCTAGTGTTTTTCATCAACTAAAAGAGGCTAAAATGATAAGACATCCAATTAAAAAAGCCTTTTTTAAAGGGGAATCTAAGCCATTTCGGTACAAACCTAACACATATTGTGACTTTCATCGCATTGATGGTCATCACACAGATAAATGTGTGTGATTTAAGAATTACATCCAAGACTTAATTTATGACGATATCAAATTTATAGAGCTTTATGATAATGCTCTTGCAACCAATGACACATCCAATACCACAGCTTTCAATGAAGAGTTTAATACTGACGAAACTCCTATACATACTTAAATTCTGTGAGATCACAATGACAAACGTCAAGAATCTCTAATTCCAAACCAATCCATATATTCTTCAAATTTTCTTCCATTAGTTTAAACATACATTGAACCTATTTTGGACAACAAAATTCTTCCAGCATCTACTAAGACCTTGACCTCACTTCAAGACTCCCTTTCAACCCTTGATATAATTGTAGACACTACAAAAGGGATTCCATCATCAAACACTGTTGAGCTTGATTCTATTATTCCTATGCCTAACATCTCTAGTATTGTTGTCGAAATACAATCACAAAAAATTTGGACACTTGTGACAATACAACCTGTCATGACCATTATGCTTTCAACAATTGATCTTGCAAGCATCTCATCATTTATGATTTCCACCTGTCAAGACTTCTACGTGTATACATTCTATGAGGTATGTATATGTAGGAATATCCTTACGCAAAATTTTCCATCTTTAATTGTGAATCTATCATCAAATCAATTATGAAATGGCCAAACATAAACAACAAATCAAAAAATACAAACCATCATGGAAAATATTCTCAACATACATGTAAGCTATTGGCTAAACCAAATCTATCACACTCTTTGTGCTTACCATACATTTTACCGCACTCCTACTAGAGCCACTCCCTTCTCCCTTGTTTATTATTGGGAAGATATTTTACATGTCAAGGTTGAATTCCTATCCTTTAGAATATCCCTCAAATACATAATCAATTAAGATTATTATCGACACTCACGACTTAATGAACTCAAGCTTCTTGATGAAAAATGACTTAGTGCCTTAGATCATCTTCAAGTCCATAAAAAATTCAAACCTAGTAAATTTAAGGTCAATGATCTCATTCTCAAAGATGATCGAAAGAACAAACCCAAAGAACAAGACAAATAATAAAAATTTGAGCCCAACAGAATCATAGATAATTTTGGGTTTGGAGCTTATAAATTGGCCATTAACAAAAGTCAAGTCCTTGATGAACCTATGAATGCAATCCATCTAAAGAAGTTTTATTCTTGAGGTCCTTCCTATTCCAGGAGACAATGACTTGTACATTGTTCCTTTTGTCTTAATTATCTCTAAATAATTTAATGTTATTCATTCCATTGGTAGATGTATTCATTATAAAAATCACATCTTCATATTTATAATCATGAGATAGGTGCTAGTATAGATCCTATTAAGTTTGTGAGCATCATACTTCTTATAATATCTCCTGTTTTCAGTCGCTTTCACCTATGGTCATACCTAGAAGCTTACTTATGGTAATATATTCCCTTCAAAGAAATTATCTCTTTCATAAAAAATCTTTAAACTTCGGTACCCGGTTCATTTGATCATCCATCTCAGTCTTCTGTGTTGAACCCTCATGTCCTACTAGTCATGTGGGGCTAAGATTGGGGGCAAATGTTCCTTCCCAAATACAAAGCACTATTGTAAAATTCAATTAATTAAATACATTATGAATAATTCATCATCACACCTGTCTTCCTTCACAATATTTGGTGTTGAGCCCACACTTCTTACTGGTAGTATGAGACTGGGAATTGAGGAAGGTGATATTACTCGTCTATGTCTTGTCTTCGGTGATAAACCCTTGCCTCTTACTGGTGGCATGGAGCAAAAGTGTAGAGGGTAAATCAAAAACCATAAAAAATGTCACAAACACATTCAAAAATTCAAAAACAAATTTTATAAAATTTACTCACCTATATTTTGCCTTTGGTGATGAGCCCTTGCTTCTTACTAGTAGCATGGGGTAAGGCACAGGGAGTCATTACAATGAATACAACATCTTATCAATATGAAATTTCTCACAATTATAAAATCCCCAAAGAAGTAATTTAGATGCCTAAGTAAAGAGAGAACTATCCCTTCACCTCATATCTTACCAATCAACAGGATACATAATTGTCTAAGTCTAGCACATGACCCATAAAGTGAAATTCATTTTTGAAACTGGTTCAGTGACGTTAAGAAGAATTGAGCCACAATTTCCTAAAGGTATTGTTATTAGCACTTGTCTTTATATTCATTATCTGCATCTTGCATCCTTCTTGATTCTCAGTGATGAGCCCTCGCATCTTACTAGTTACATGGAGTCGAGAATGGATCTGGACTTCTTTCCATCATATCATCACCAACATATCTTACCAATGGAATAATAATTTTTTATTATTTGAAGCATGAGTTACCACGAGGAATGCATTACATACGAATGATATCCTGGTGTATCACCTCTCAAAATAATTTTTCATTCTAGTACATAAATTTCCAAAACAAAATCCCCAAAAACATTAGAAAAATAAAAAATCCCCAAAAACATTAAAAATTTAAAAAATCCCCAATAACATTAGAAAAATAAAAAATCCCCGAAAACATTAAAAAAATAAAAAAATCCCCAAAAACATTAGAAAAACCAAAAATCTCCAAAAACATTAGAAAATCAAAAATCCCAAAAAGAAATTGAAAATCCAAAAATCTAAAAAATATTAGAAAATCTCAAAATCTTTGAAAATAGTATAAAAGTATCCAAAATCCCCCCAAAAAATTGAAAATCTCTAAAAAACAAAAACATTAGAAAATATCCAAAATACAAACACATTTGAAAACTTTTCAAAATTCCAAAACCATCCACAAAATTGAAAAAAAATTCTAAAAAAATTGTAAACTCCACAAAATTGACAAGAACTCTAAAATAATCAACACAATTCATCCTTTGAACTATTGTCCCCAATGAATGATCCAATTATCATATGACTATCAAATTCAAACCACTTCTCCTCACTTGAATCCTCTCTTGGGGCCTATCCAAACCTCATTGTTTCCTTGTTTGAGGAAAATGACCCAATCCTTTTTTTCTGTCCTTATACCCCTATTTGGGGGCACAACTAATCAATCCTCACTATGGAACACGTTAGGGACATGTTTATTAGTTCTTGTGTTACATTATTAGTTACAAGTTATTAATTTATTTCTTGTATCTTGATATATTACAGGGGGCATCTTGATTTTATGTATCCCAGTTTTCTCTCTAATATACTTATGTCATTTGATTGCATATCGTACTGGGGCATCATACTTTCTTGATGGCCTCTGTATATGCTCTCTTCCACTTGAATATCATACTAGGGCATCAAACCTTTTTGATGGCCCATGTATATGCTATCACACATATTACAGTCTAATCATCCTGATATTTTATATCATGATGCATCATGTTATGTGCTATATTAAAATTAAGATGCTTTCGTCGCATGATTTTCTTCCTGCACAATCAAAATCTTACTTTACAGCCCATCCATTCACCCGTACTAATACATTCCCTAGTTTGGGAATCCTACTTGATCACTGTTGCAGTTTGTAAATCCTACTTGAAGATCTTTCTCAAGTAGCATTCACTATCCAGAAGCTCCTCCTCCCCCACCTTGGTCACCATGTATTTGATCCATTCATCTTTGCTCCCCATTTCTACTCATCTGCCACTCATCCCCACATTACCCTTCTCACCATTCTTTTCCCCTCTCACCCATTTGTATTCTTTCCTTTCACTCTTCTGCTTCCTGCTTGACAATATTACTTAATAATGCCTTCTATGTGGGGCCCTTGATGGAGGTATACCCTCTCCCTAATATCTTCCCACTGTAGAAGCTTCTCCACCATCTCCTCTCTCATCAAACAACAATCACCACCACACACATCTTTCCACTGCACCTCTTCTAATTCTCATTATCACAACATTACACTCACCATGTGGGCATCTCAATTAAGGATTCCCCTCATACTCTCCGTCGTCTGCCACATATATTGCTCTGTCCATTCATGTTACATTCCTTTGTTTCCTTTTCTTCCTTGTTATCACCTCATCTCCCCTCCTCTTTCACTCTGGCATACATCACTCACTCTTTCCTCATCCTTCCCCAAATCTATCTTCTACCTGGTCATCCTACTTACATGCTCTCATAGTATGGGAAATTCACTTGAGGGTTCCGAAATTCAGTCCATTTTTTCATACCCTATTCCTGCCAACTATATCATCATTCTTTTTCTTCTTTAGTTTAGCGATCTTACTTAACCACTCTGACAGCATGAAGATCATACTTAAGAGTCTCTCTTAAGGATGACCAATCATCTTGCACTCGCCCATCACTCCACATTCTCATCATCCACATTTTATCTTCATTCCCCATCACCACATCTTCTTACCGCCACTATCACCATCTTCTGCTTAGAAATCTTACTTAACCACTCATGTGGCATGGCGATCTCAATTAAGAGTCCCTCTTAAGGACGATCTCTCTTATTTCCTTTCCCCATCACTACAAACCCTCACCCTTCACTTTTTCTCAAAATTCCCGATTATCACATCCTATTCCATTCTCGCAAATACCACATCTTACTTTCCCATTTTTCATCTCCATCATACCTCACTTGGTAATAGTACTTAGCCACTTCCATCGCATAACAGTCTTACGTCAAGGTCCTCCCTATGCTAAACTCGTCATTATGAACTTCTCCCTTGCCTCATTCTTCGTTCACTCTATTTATTTCTTCTTCCACTTGGTCTCTCCTACCAACCACATTTTACTCCTATCACTATCCTTTCTCCACGTATCATCTCACAACATATGTCTACTATCTTCTACCTATAACCATGTTCCTTTCTCCCATTGTTTCCTTCTTGATCCATCATCCTTCATACCGTTTCTTCCCATTCTTTTCATGTCTTGTTTCTTTATCCTCACCTCATTCGTCCTCATCCTTTGCATCCTCTCCTCACTTTCACCTTGTCACAACTCATCCCTAACCTTTTCTTTACTCTTTTCACTTCATCTTCTCGAATTCTCCCACATATCTAACCCTGCGCTTACTCACCATTATTGTTAATATTTCTCTAACATTATTTCATCTTCTATTCCCGCACTAATAATTGTTAGTGGAATTTCCCTAAAAATCATCAATCCTCATTTCACGCAGTCTCATTCACTCCCTTAGACCTTCTCCATTTTCCCTTCATTCCTTCCTTCCTCTGGGCCCACCACTCATTATTAGTGGGCTTTCCCTAATGTCCCTTCATTGGCGTTACCCTTTCCATTCCTCGTTTACTTTCTCATTTTCTTCAGTTTTCTCTCATCCTTCCCCACAACTCATTGTTAGTGGACTTTCCCTAACATCCCCTCACTGGAATTGCCTCTTCTATCCCCCATTATCTTTTCTCTCCCATCCTTTTCCTCCACTCCCACCCTTTCTTCTCACTTCTTCCCGACTTCTCCATTTTCCCTTTTCCCTCTTTAATATCTTTATTGTCTTCATCATACATCCTTTTTCTATGTCTCGTAATCCTCGTATCCTCATTTCATGCATCTTTGCATATTTTCCATTTTTTTTCATTCCTCCCATCTTTCTTCTCTTTACGTTCCTTATACTACTCACTCTACACTTATTATCTCCATTCTTTATTTCCTTCCTTCTACATCATTTTATTTGTTATCCTCTTCTCTCTCCCACCTCTCATCTTATTTCACTTCCTCTGTATCATCTCCTTCCCCCTTTTTACCTCGCATTTCCTTCTTAATTCCCCATTGATAACCTAGCTCTTCAACGTTGTCCCATTTTTTTATCATCCCACCCTCCACATGCATCTCCGTGTGGTTTGTTCCATATTTTTTTCCTTGGTCTTCCTCACAAGGACCCGATTCCTTCAATATTTTCCCTATATTCGATATGTCCTCCTTTCCTCCCCCATAATTTTCAGGTTTCTTCTGACCACCCCTACCTTTTCATTTATTATGTACCCGTGTATCTTATTTTCTCTAATTATTTTCACACTTTCCTGGCCCCTCATAGTTTCTTGTTTTTCTCTATTCTACCTCTTCTTTCATCTTCTTTCAATTTTTCATTGATTTTACCCCCTACTCCCACTGTGTGTTCTCCTTATTATTTATATTTCCCCATTCCTCATACCCTTGTCTTCTCCATCTTCTACTTTTATTGTTTCTTGATTTTCTCATCTCTACCATCTCTTTCGTTTTTTCTCATTCCTCTCTATTATCTCTGTTGTTTCCTTCATATGGCACATTTATCTCCATTTCATAATTTCACCCTTTTCTCTTTCATTTCCTTGTCTTATTCTTGTTTGTACTTCATCATTTCCTTCTTCCCCTATCATCCCTCTCTTTTATTCTCTTATACCTCTTTTATTTCCTTTTTTCCCTCCTTTGTCTCCATACCCTTGAAGTTTCTTTCTCTTCTCATAATCAACCACTACTCCCGTCCATTCCCTTTCCTCTTTCCCATTTGCATCCTTCCACACATCCTCGCATCTAACATTCTAGGATAATTGAATCCTTTCTCCATTTGTGTCGTGTATTCATTCCATTCTCATCCCATTCTTGTCCTTCTCTCTGCAAACTTGAATTCTCCTCTTTTCGAGAGCTTTGTCGTATATTTCATCCTTGTCATCCCTCTCGAGGGGGCATCATCACATCTATCCATAATCACATTTTTTTCTTCAAGGATATCATGACATCCTGCTAGCTGGGGCATTTTCATCCATCTCGTCTACTTTCTTTTAAAGGACACTACTTTTATAGTACCCTTCCAAAGAGGGGAAAATGTAGACACCCTAATTTCACACCCGTCTTAAATCAATTAATTTACCTACCACATTTCCCACAAAAATACACCTTGAATTAATCAAATATAATTTGATTAATTATTCCTCTCAAATCTAAAAATGACCTAATCCTTACCACATGTCATGATTCTCCATGTTTTTCCATTATTGAATTAAAAATTCAAAATCAAATCCTTGCCCACTTTTCGTGGTCCCCACTCACCTAAAATCCTCCACTTTTGAATTAAAAATCCAATGCAAATCCTCACCCATTCTTCATGGTCCCCACTCACCTAATCATCCCCACATTTTCAAACCTTGATTACTTAAATTACTCTAAGTTAATCACTTCTCCAAGCTATAAATATAACCTTACCCCTCCCCTCTAACACATGGATAATATGCTTGAATGCCCTATTTAAGTTTTTACATCCTTTGAGAAAAGAACATCCCTCCACCTCGTCGTAATGCCCAAATAACCTCATCTTAAAGCACCCTAAATCCATAATCCTTTTCTCCATTTGGTTCAAAGTAAGTAGATCTTGTTGCAGGAAGACATTTCTCCACTTCAAGAAAAGCACCTACATATCACGTAATCGTGGATCATCCATGTTTCCTTTCACATTCTGAGGTTTTCTACAGAATCGCGAAGGAGGAGGTATTATTGTTAGTGTTTTACTTTCTTGTTTATCAACATATTTTTCATAGCTTATAATAACAGATCATTTTAGTAATCTTGTCATTCATAGGGTAAAGAGGAAAAACACTTCGTGGTGTCATAGGTATACTCATCTTCATGGATGAGTTAGATTTCAATGTTCGTGTTGGACCTTAGTGCCTTAGTGGTCAACCATATTCTTAAGAAGATAGTTTAGGATACCTTTATCTTTGAATAAACCCTTCGTAAGATCTTGATGACACAAGTGGAGTTAGTGCACTAGTGTATTATGCATTAAACTCTTGTTAATGATCTCTTTAGTTCCTCATAGATATATATGTCACCTTGGCTAGTAAAAAATTTACACCTTTGTCCCTTACGAAGGTTTAATGGGATAAATATGTTTTCACACCTTAAAATGACCTATAGTCAAGAGTAAAGCCCTAAGTGAAATCATAATTTAAGTAAACCTAACCGAACCCCTTTATATGTAAAGTGTTAAATGAAAGTGAGAAATTATAGTCCTAGAATACCTCAAGTGGCACGAAGGCTTTCCAGGATAGGGAAATTTGATTACTCTAATTTTGACATGTGGTGGGGTGTAGAAACCCTCGAGTAGAAATGAATGTAATACATCGAGTGACCTCTTATGATGCTAATGAGAAAAGGAGCTATGATGTATTATTACCAATGATTGTAAATATTACCTTAGAAGGATTTTGAAATGCATGAAATTATATGACATTTACATTTGAACTCCCTTTGTCCCTCTTAGATAATCATGACCTTTAGTAGCAGATTACCATGTGCTTTCTCATAGGTTGTAGTTTTCCCCATCCATGAATGCTTTTGAAGTTAATAGCTTGTGGGACCTCCCTTAAGGTTATCGTTTAAATAAGTTATTATGAATTTTGATTAAATGATTTAAATAGTTCATTGGAAGAAATTTGAAATGCATATACTTGTTGGGTTGTCTTGTTATATTCTTTAATACTTGGGTTTTTAAGAGTGATGAAATGAGTTGTTAGGTATAGGGTCACCACTCCTTGTAGTCATGAATCTCTAAGTGTAAACTATGTGTCATTTGAATTACATTTGTTCTAAAAAGAATGCCAATAAGAGTCCAAATTAACCATATAAGAGTAATGGGAAACAAGAGTAAATAAGATATTTGTTTAGGAATAAAATTATTCTTGAACTCTTCATAATTGATTTATGCATTCTCTTCTTGTTAAGGAAAAAATATATAATAGTAATAATACAAATTGTTCTTGGAGAAATCAAGCATTTGAGTTAACAAAATTTCTTGTATGACATAAAAAATAAATTTATGACGTGTAAATGTTAAATCGACTTAAACTAACTATTGAATTATAGGAAACTATAACAGGAAAAGTATGGTACTATGATGGAAGGATGTTTATGGGAAGAGGTATTTAGAATCTAAATCACCCTTAAATCCATATAATTCCGTCCTTGGTCTCACGATAGTTCCCCTTGTCTAGAAAAGGTAAAATTTAAACATCTAATATACGTCTCGAAAAGCAGAACCTTAACATCTTTTTAGTTCCTTTTTATAATGAGGATAAAATTTAACGTCAATTAAACATATTTTGAGAAACAAACATTTAACATAAGAATGAATTTTCGGAGGCTCATAGGTGTTTTAAATGAATTTAATTAACAAATTAGTTGTGGATAATTAATGGAAACTGAGAAAGGAACCAATAGTGCATTCTCTTTTAAAGGCTAATGCTATACAAAAATAAAGTATTTGAAGTTTTAGAGAAAGGAAATTTTACACCCTTACCAGTTTAATTCATTGGAAACTGTTATCAGCCAATTTTGACTGCGCAAAATTGTCAAAAAAAAACAATTAAATAATTAAAAATTAGAAATTTTTGAAAAGTATTACTTTGCGTGGTTCATTGGACTCCTTGCGATCATCTTATTTTTGTGATCGTTTCGGTCTTTGTTTCGTGATTTTCGGGCAAGAACTCTTCCCGCCAGGCTATAAAATGCATTAAAATACATTAAAATAATTAATTAATATTTAATTAATTAATTGCTCCTTGTTTGATTAAATTAATTTTAAAAAAATCACTTAAGAAGTATTTAATTAAATAAATATAAATTAAAGTTCATCCGACAAGTTTTAGTGCCGGGGAAGTAAGCTTTTGTTTCCAACTGCCGGGTTGGCTTCCCGAACCCGGATTTCCACTTTCCTGGCAATTTCTTTCAAATTTCCCGCACGTGGGTTTTCCTCTGCCAATTGCCAAATCATGGATTGGCAAACGGGCATAAAATTCCCCAATTTCCCACATGGGGAAATTGGACGGGGATTGCCAACCCATTTTTCCATTCCCGTTGGCAATTGCCCGTTACTTTTCCCATTTCCCCCCTGGCACTTAAGCCACTACCCGGGATGAGAGGAAGTTGAATTAATCCACGTAACTTCCTCCATCAAACCCGGTGGAAAAATTCAGAAGCTTCTTTTTCTTCAGGAAGACATAATATTTTGTTAACATTATGCAAGAGAAACCCACGCCATTGTGAGCAAAAGAAATTAATCACAGCAAAAAGACTAAAGGCAAATACATGCGCATTGGTTGAAGGAAAAGAAAGGAAGAGATAAAGAACAGTTTTAAAAGGCCACGCCTGGTAATGAGAAAGGAACAGTTTTTAAAACACAGGAAAAAGATACAGTCCAAAAGAAGACAAGAAAGAATTCATTCCCACGCTGGTCCAAAGTTTTAGTTCCACACAACCAGAGAATAAATTTGTTTTATTTGCCTAAAGCCAGAAGAAACGCCGAAGAAAGGAAACTCCATTCACGTAAATATTAAGATCGGGGGATTTTAATTGTTATTGTCGGAGTTAGAATTCGAGCTTGGTCTCGATTTGTTTTTATTAACATACTAAAAGTTGTAATTCGAGACAATTATTATTATCATTTTTAAAATAATAATAATAATAATAATAATATATAACGGGAATATTTTTCTTACATCAACAGGGTGTTGGAGACTGAGACCCAGCCCCGTTTGCATTGTTTGGCATGCCTGAGTCACCTTTTGATTAAATTCATAATGGCCGAAAGATCCAAATCTACAGGGAGATCGAGGAAGCCAGTGGAAAAATCTAATAAATCTACCCTGAAATATGAATTCCAAGGAATTATTCCTCCCAGCTCCATTAAGTCGGCGTATGACAACATCACCGATACAAATCTAGGTCACATCAACATGCAACAGTTTTGCGAGCGAGTCAAAACTGAAGGCAAAACCATTTTCTCTGATAGGCTTTACCACAGTGGCCTACCTCAAGCAGCAGCATTCCCTGTCTCGGTGCAGTGTCCGGAATTGGTGATTGCTTGTACAGAGCATTACGATCCTGAGAGATGAGGAATTTATAAAGACAACTGCGAGCCTTTCCTCTTAATCACACATGAACACATTGAGGATTTTCTCGGGATACCTGACTTTCCTGAGAATGTAGATATCACTCGCCAGTCTGTGCAAGATTTTTGGGACGAAGAACCCCTAAGATGGAGCAAAATGGTTAACAACAATTGGCTGGTAACCAAGAGACCTTGGATTGACAGGCTCCCCAAAGAACTGTACCGCATTGAGTTCGTGGAAGAGATTGGAGACATGATCACTCTCCTAAGTCGAGTTTTTGGTTTACCTTCTGTAAGGGTCTTCCACCCATGGATGTACCAGTTTATCTGTATCATCCTAGCCAAGAAGGAGTTTGTGGACTAGGCCACCATCATCAGCAACACCATTCACAAGCAATTGATAGAAGTCAAAATGACTGGATGCTTCTACATGACCTCATATCTGACCTATGCAGTAGCATGAAGAAAGCTATTTTCGGGACTTGAAACGAGAGGAGTCCTGGGGTCATCAAACAACATTTTTCACTATTACCCTCAGCTCAGCTTCAAAAATAGTTCTCACCATTTTAGAAGAGTCAACGATGCATTCACCTTCCGCGTGATCCGGAACTTGAATCGAAATACCGAGGAAAGTTTTTCCAAAGAAGCCATGAGTGTCATTTCCCAATGGGGAACCTGGTTTATACAATTTTCATATTTTTCCTACATTCACATGAGTGGCTTTGCTGGGACCCTGTGGAAACTTCCCAAGTACGTCAGTGATAAGTGGGCGTTAATGGAGCTGGCGCGACAATTATTCCAAGTTCACTGCTTACTTAGTGACAAGCACTGTCCAGGAATTCATTTCCCGATCCAAATCGAGGAATACCAATGCCCAAACTTATTCAGTGCACAACTAATGGAAAAGGAGTTTGCCCTCATAACCATCCATCCATATGTGAAGAGAGCCCAGTTCGATATCAATGGTTATATGCAAACGATTATGGGAGCGAAGTATCAACATAATCCTACCATGGAGGATTTCTGGGCCGCTTGCTCGGATGAACATGAGGTAAGGAGACAGGAGTACTCTCACCTAACACTTGCTCAGATCAAGGCCTTCCACATCCAGAGTCCTCCCGATTCATTCATAACTGATGATGAGGATGTCATCGATCCCTCGTATGATGCCATTGCCTTCACACCGTTGCCTCGAATCGACTAGACCAAAAGAGATGAATTTTCTCTCGATGGCAAGAACCAACCAATTATCGAAAGAATCATATCTTGGTATGATAGGGAGCTTGCCAAATTTCAATCAATTCCGGATCACGTTTCAAAATCACAAAAATTGCCTATATCAGGACACCTCCATTCGACCAAGGTTTCTTCTCGATCAACTTCGTTACCATCCAATCATACACGACATACAAGAAAAGAATGGTTGCCAAAATCCACTTCACCGAGCAACGTGTCATGAGGAGAGAGATCCAAAGATCCAAACCCTGAAGAAGGAAAGGAGTGTGTGTCTGGATTTTCTACCTCGAGTAGAGATTCTTCCACTCACATCATTAATAGCACTCATACGCTGGTAGCAAATGATCCTCAGCCATGCTTCGAACAAACACCCACTTAAGTGCCAGTAATTCAAGAGTAATGGGAATACTTCAGAGCACGTAGTTCATGAAGGGATTTCCCAAAATCTCCCGAATGTTTAGGAAGTGGACATTGAGTTTATTCTTGAACTCTTCATAATTCGATTTATGCATTCTCTTGTTGTTGATAGGATTCAAGAAGGATATCATGATAGTCAGGGATAATGATGATATTGATTCTTGGCTCCAGGATTCTATATGCCGAGATTAATTGAGCTAACATGAAATTTCCTTGGGTATGATTCTGATAGTGAAGAGAAATTTAGAGACGTTGTAAATGTTAAATCGACATTAAACTAACTATTGAATTATAGGAAACTATAACAGGAAAAGTAGGGTACGATGATGGACGCCATTCCTATGGGAAGCCCAAGGTACTTTAGAATTATGACAACATGTGCTAAGTCACCCTTAAATCCGATATAATTCCTTACTTGGATAATGATGGAAACAAGTTTGCAGACCTTGCCATTCTACGAAAAGGTAAAATTTAAACATCGTAATATACTATCTCGCCAGCCGACTATGAACCTTCCAGACTAGGACTTTTTAGATCCACTTTTTGTAGACAAGTGATAACAATTTATTGTATATTTTAAAAGATGGCTCGAGATTCAATTGATATCGTGCTAAAAAGATTGGAGAAACAAACCTTTAACGTAAGTCCCAATGAATTCTCAGAGGCTCATAGGCTGTTTTAAATGAATTTAATTAACAAATTAATTGTGGATAATTAATGGAAAGTTGTTCTAGTTCAAAGTGATCAAGCTCTGACTATCTACTTGCTCATGTGTGTTCCCTTTTGCATGTTCTTGTTTGGCTAACTCAAACTCCGTTTTATTTGTGTTGGTTATTCATCTTTCCTCTTCATGCAATATTAGGCTCTGTTTTTACCTAACTCTTGCATGTTCTTTCAGTCCATTCCATTCCACTCCTTTCCTTCTTTCTATTCCATTTCCTTCATTCACTTTTCTTCCATTGATGTTCCAAAACACCCCCCCACATACAATTTTGAATGTACAGATGTAAATACAGTTTTGGTTTTCAAGAAAGGAAGCCTCACCTTCATTGAGGAGGGACTTCGTTCCCACACTGTTGCATGTCATTTGCATGCGTGCAAATTCATATGCTAACAGAAACCTATAAGGTTATATAATGGAAAACTAAATGTAATAAATATGTAAACTATAAAAAATCCATGTTGTGGAGTATGCCTATCTTGTGTGACTTACTGTAGTTTCGTCACTATCTTGGTTTACATCATTTCAGTAAGACATTTATGTGAACCCTATGTTATCATGTTGTCTATGTGGGTCCATGATTATGTAAGTGTCTTATGTGATGTTAACTTTTTCTATTTGAGCCCATGTGGTGTCGTGTTATGAGCAATGAAAAATAAAAAAAATATTACGCAAAATTATTTTCCGTTGTAATTTGGTGTTGAAATTGAAGGCATTACACAAATAAAAATAAAAAAACCCCGGGAAATCAAATCAGGGTCAAAAGGATCCATAAAAAGTAACCATTTTTGTAGAGATGTGACCAAATTCATATGTACAAAAATAGTCACAATCCTTTTAAATTGAAAAATGATTAAAAACATGTCAAAAACTAGAGGAATATATATAAAGTCATGAGCAGGAAGGAAACATAAGAAATGGAATAAAATGGGACAACATGGGGCCCATAGAGAGAAGAATGAGAAGTTGATAAGAGAAAATGAGGTAAAGGGTATTGATGACACAAGAAAATAATTCAAAATTTTATAATCAAAATAAAAATACACTGATAATATCATAACTTGGATTAATTATCTATTAAAAAAATGTACACCAATTCCATAATAATCAACTAGTTTGATGATAAAATCGGGTTATCTCATAATGCCCAATTTTGACTTGTATACATGTATACATGTATCAAAGTGAAACAAACAATCATGTGGATATAAATGGATGTATTAAAATCCATACATCCATGTTTATGTGTTTAGATATCCACTCCCCTCAAGTAAACATGACTAAGTCAAGAGTTTTATAATCCAATAAGTGTGGAACTATACTAGAAAGCATGCTAATGAAATAGGAACAATACACGTAAATGTGATCAAACTATATGTATGTCAAATTTTTATATGGTGTGTTTGATTATGATATTTTATTTGAATCTTGTATAAAGTGTATACATAATGCATCATCTTGATGTGGAAGTGAAATTCACGTGCAATAGAGTAAAACTAACAACTAGAGATAAAATAATTTGAATGTTTTCTCCTTTCTGGCTTGTGAGATGAATATGTGAATCACATATCCTAAAAGAAAGGGATTATAAGAAAATACATATGATAAATAAATAAATATCAAACATAAATATAGAAACATATCTTCATGCAAAGCATGTAGTTAAATAAAATGCCCTATGTGGGCATGAGTTAAAGCAACATAAGAAAAATAATGTAAAGTAATGCCCCAAGATGGACAAGATGTAATTAAAATAAAATTTGAAAGTGTTTTTCCCCAAAGTGCGAATGGTACATAAAAATGTATGTTTGAAACTATACTAATGTATAGATGTTGTAGACACCTAAATTTGGTAATTTACTCCTTAATAGTGCTAGTTTTGACAATGTGTTGGCATGTAATTTTGCATGTATGCAAAATATGAGAATAATGTAAAGGGGCTAGAATCCATCCATAATGACGGGTGAGGTTTCCCTTATTGAAAACCCAAAATGTTTTTATAGATACACAATCCAAATTGTATTTAAAGGGGGTTTTTGGTTTTTGGGAAGAAAGGAAATAAATAAGAAAAGGAGGAGAAGTGAGAGGAAGTGGATGAACAAGTGAAAAATGCAAGATTAAGAAAACATAAATCATAAACTTGAATGCACTTAAGAAAATAACATAATAAGTGATAGTTGAATCAAATATGTGGAATGTATAGAGAGTAAAAGCCTTCACATTTATTAAACATAAGAGTAATAAATTATAAATAAATAAATAAACATAAGACACAAAGCTCTCCATAAATGTTCCTTTATTTCTCTTTACACAAGAACAAAAATTTTCTCATTAGCTCTCTACAAACAATATTTTCTCCTTTATCTAAAATTCTGTTACAAATGATCTCTAACTTCCTTTTATAACCCCAAATTTGGCTACAATGTAGTTAGGGTTTTTTTTAATGGCATCACATTAGCATTTGATTAAGTTACTTTAATTATTTAGGTTTATTTTAATAAAGTAAAGCCACTGTATTAAAATAACTTTATGACCTAAATGACTTAATCAAATTATTACAAAATATTTCAAATAGTGAGTACATGTGGACCTCACAAAAAAGTGACATGCAAAACACATAAACTATATAGTTGACACATAAATTCTAACATGACACCTAAGATTAGTTCCTTCTCTATTAGGCCAAGAGTTTTCCTATCGCGATCGTACTGGAAATGAAATTATTGATCACAAAGGAAAACCTCATCATAACATTGAAAATTAATTTTGAAAATCATGGGTATAAGCATCTCACCATTTTGAAATTCCTAAATTTCTCCAGTGATTCCATCAATCTCGACTCATCAAGGAAGTAATGAGGAGAAAGGAAAGTCTCACAGATGATTTTCATTTACAAAATCCTATATGAACTGCATGAAACTCCACCATTTTATCTTCTATGTTGGTGAGTAGACTTCATATTTTTATGAGTTTATCAAGAGAATCGAGATCAAAATTTGTTGAGGACGAATATTTATTCTTCACTGGGTTGGTCAATTTCTCTTTGAGATATTGCATGGATCTCTTTTGATTATGCTCATCAATGACATTACATGGAATATTCTCAATGAATTCTTGGATTTTGCACAAGATTGATTTTTCTTTTTATTTTACATCATCGAATTATAATTTGGCATCATCAAGAACCATTTTCCTGAATTTGGAAAAATTCAACCATTCAATGTGAAGCCCACATTATTTTAAATCAAGGATTCCTTTGCCGACAAGAGACGAGAAGTCCATTTTTGAAAGTTTTAAGATCTCGTGAGAATTTTTTTAAGTGTGGTCATCATAATTCTGAGAGAAAATTGGATCTAGGTATGAATTTTATGACTCTTATAGCTTCACCAATGATCTACAAACCCTGTATTAGAACATTATTAATCCATTATTTGGTTACATGACCCATATTGTTTATATCTCTAAATAACACAAGGGTGTCTTGATCTAGTACTGCTATTGCAGTAAGAACTTGAATGGAAGAAGAAATTAGGTTGATGAAATTTTATACATATACTATTAACAACTAATTATCTTCTTTGAGTTGAATTATCCGAGTTTTGTACATTTCCATGCATTGTATAATTATGTCAATGGATTCTCAAGCCTGAACAACACCACTTTCCACGGTTGACTTGATAATAATGACTCTAGAAACTTCATAATCAACAACAATCATTTCCCTCTTGTCTTTATCAATAATTGATTCTCTTATATTGGCATACCAAATTCCATGCTTGCTGATTGTAATTTTTGAGATGACCTTGAGCTTCTTGTGGGAGAAATAATATTTCATGGATGCAATAGATTCAAGGTAAATAATGATGGGTTTGATAATCCTTTTCATCTTCTTGATTTCTCCATTTTTCTAATAGGGTACTTCTTTAATCATCTCATGACATAGAATTCTTGCATTGGGTGGGATTTGTTCCTATTTTGGTGGTGGATACTCAAATTTAGGTGGAGCCTGAATAGTGTCTTTATGTTAAGGATGAGGAGATGACACAATTTCTTCATGATGTATAGGAAAAGGTTGTGAAATATCTCAAGGATGTGAAGGATAATGTGAATTGGAGATTTTTATCACTAGGGCTTGCACATGATCCGATACCTTGAATTGCAAAGTAGTGTTTTTAATCACCCATTGAGAATTTGAATTATTAAGAGATGTTGAATGTTGGATTGATTGCAAGATTTCATAAACATGTTCCTTCCACTCATTTGCATCCTTCCTCTATTTAGTTTCACTAGTCATCGTAGGAATATCATGAGTTGACTTCGGTTTCCATTTCCTTTTAATTTCTTAAGTATGAGATGGAGCTTGTGTGATGAGGTGAGAGGATGATTGAGTGAATTTTGAAATTATCTTATCACTCTAGTTGGTTGGCATATGATATTCATGTGTATCTCGTTCATTTATAGTACATTTGGCCAATTCTCTCTCATACTAAGCCCAAGACTTCTCTTGATCACTTGTCAAATTTTGTCTTTAAGTGATGTATCATCTCTCCTAGACCAATTGTTTTTTAGAAGAGGTAATGAAGCAATCAAATCATATGTAGGATCAATCATGTTTAAGCCAATATTAATAACTCCTTTTGGGACATAGTTTAGTTTGAATATGATTATTTGACTTAGATTCATTTGGGAGTAGTCATTATGCATCATTGCATAAGCTCAAATTCATCTGCACAACCAATCCAATAGTCTTCCACCTCTAGAAGGTGTCTATATCTAGGTATAAGAACTCTCTCCACAAATCAAAAAATTTAAAATTCCCAAATTACAACAAAAGGATGTTGTGTTATAATTATCATCTCCCCATCCATCATCTCTACACTACAAAATGATGAAAATTTGTACACACAAATAGAGATAAGGAAACATACACTAGATTTGTATTTTTCACCCAAGAAGTGTTTTATTAATTCAAGTTGTCAAGAAATATCCATGAGGGACCACCTGTCACTTACATGCTTTAGAAACTTGTACGACACTCCATTATATCCACAAACAAAGATGTATGAAAATTTGGAAAATTGAAAGAACCATATGCCTCATTTTTAAATCACCTCTTTGGCATGACATGGCTTATTCCTGAGAATTCTAATGTTGTAGAAGAGGAAAACATTGTTGACCCATTGAAAGTAATGAACTCTCACTTTGAATTCAAGTTACTAGTAGTAGTAAAAAATGTTATTTTGAATGGGTGGAATTGTGTCTCTAGTCCCCAGAACAACGAAGATTATTCTTTTTTCCATACCATACATGAGGTTAGAAGACAAGTATAGATGAACCAACATCTTTACTTCAATCAAATTCTTATGCAATTTGTCACTTATGATCATAGCCCAATCAATGTGAAGTTTTTGATCTAGGATGACACAAATGAAATTATACATCCATGGTTGGAAATAGTGTGTAGAAGGGATGTCAAATACTCTACTTAGTAAGGTGATCATGTCTCCAATTTTAGCTTGGAACTCAATGTGGAGCAGTTCTTTGGGAAGTCGAGTCCTCTTGGTTACCAACCAGTTCCTGTTCATGATTTTGGAGTATCACAATGGGTCTTCATCCCAATAATGTTGTGTAACTTCTTTTGTGATCTCAGTAGTCTCTTCAATGTGTTTAGGGGTGACTAGGAGGATGGGATAATTATTTCTATTTAGATTTCCTCTCTTTATAGGGTTCTAGTGATCTGCACACATGTAATGATAAGATCGGGGAATTGAATTGAAACTAGGATGGATGCTTCCTGAGGTAGACCACTACAATACAAGTGTTAAAAAACAATGTGTGACCCTCACATCAAGTTTATCACAAAATTGACCCATAGTAACATGACCTAGGTTCATGTTAGTTATGTGGTTATAGTTTGAAATGAGTATAGATGTGTGTGTTACACCTTCGAAACTCATATTTTTATGTTGATTTGTTGGATATTGACATTTTGAAGTAAAAGTGGGAGAAAAATAAATATTGAAAATGAGATTCATGGTGCTAGGTCAACTTCTCAAGATCCACCATAGAGAAAAACAATATTTTAATTAAATTTAGTTCAGTATAATGGTAATAGAATTTTTCCATTTGTATTTTATGGAAAAAAAATAACCAAATATTTAAACCAAAGTTTTGAATAGCTGAGAATATTATATCATTCATGGTTCACTACCACTCAACAGGGTTCTAGTACTAGAAATCGCATGTGTATAATGAAATATGAACGTCAAATGGTACATGTTATTTGTTTTAGAGGGATATTTTTTACTTTTGTAGTTGATGTTGATAATGGGTGTGATTAATTTTGTAAGTGTAGATATATAGACGAACCACTTCATTTAAAGGTTCCATCTCTACATTTCAAACTTGTTACAAATTCGTACATATACATTTGCAAATCTCATATCATGAGTGGTAGCTTTTTGCTGACTATTTTATTTGAACTAAACACGTTACATAAAAATAGACTTTCATACATGTGCAAATTTTATATTATGAGTGATAGCTTTTTGTGGCCAATTTTTTTTCTCACTAAACATAAATACATTTGATACTGATTTGGATAGTTAATTACTTCTGTAGTTGATGTGGTTTGTAATTATTTCCTACACAGAGGATTCAAATTTCGTACAAATGTTTCTAGTATTATCTCTGCCATTGCGGATACCTATTCCCCTGCCTAATATTTTCTTGCATTTTCTCCTTCACGATCTTGAGTCCGTATTTTGACGTGGGTCTGAAATTTTTCTTCTTTCTACATGTTTGGTGTCTTAATACATTCAAAAACTAATTTCACAACCGTCTTGGGTGGTTTCTTTTTGCCCATGTTTTGTATACACGTCTATCAGGGAATTGACAACTAAAACATTTTTATAGACGTCCTTACCTTGTTTTGAAGTTCCCTTTTTGGGAAGTGGGTGGGAAAATATTGAAGAAGGTTGTGTACTATGGCTTTATATCTGCCAACTGTGTCTCTTTAGAAGTTTTGAAGGACTTTTCTCGCAAACCCATTACGTGCATATCCTACAGTCGTTGCATTTGATGAGACCACATCTCTTTGAGGTATTTTATAAAAAATACCATGTGTATCCTCCAAAATTATGTGCTTCTATGCCTCACATTTTTTTTCCAAATAGGTTTGCGTGATCTTCATGAGTATGGGTTCCCACGTATGGATGCCTATGTTGTTTTTATGCATTTTGACCATCTCTTATTACGCCGAAAGGCATGTTCTCTATGGGAAAAGGCTCCCCCTCTCTGACATTGATAGCGATAGTGATGGCTGCGATGATTTGGTCGATGATGCACGACAATTTTCCAGCCTTACACTTGGTAGCTTTCCAGCATGCAACAGTGAGCCGGTTAGAAATGGCAAGTCTGGGGTCTTATAAGAAGCCACTGTTATTAAATCATCAATATACTTACAGAGATGAATCTGCAGCTCGAACATCTAGATGCGGGTAACAATATAACCAATGAATCCCAACATAAAAACATGCTATATGCAACACAGCCTCAGTTCAAAACATTCTACACTAAACCCCCATTGAATCTTTTTCCTTCACAAGGCCGATCTTCTCTGCAAATTTACGCAAATCTTTCCTAGCAGCCTCAGCAGTGATCCCGCCCAAATATTTAAGTTCCTCTGTCATTTGTTTCACTTTTTCAGGCACGTCTTTCACCATTTCCTTGGCCGTTTTTATCTCCTTCTCCAAATGCTTCTTGGCACCTTCCAACACTGAAGACCCCTCTTCTTTTTGCTTTGCATTCTTATTATTTTCAGGCTTGGCCACCTGCTTGATATCGCTTATTCCTCGCTGCTGCACAAACCCTAATTATATATATATATATATATATATATATATATGTACATAACATATTACAATTAAAAACCCTAATTAGATATATATACATAACATATATGAAAATTACAAACAAATGCAGGAAATTGATACTTGTGCAATGTAGTTTCTTGTTAATGAAAGATGAGCAGGTGGATGAGTTCCTCTACAGAGTAGTGTTTTTAATGATAGAGTAGCTGGATTCATGCTTCTTCGCTATGAATAATAATGGTGCATATTTGGAAGGATTTAAAGGTGATGGATGTGTGGCACTATTAGGACTACGTGAAAAGCCCAGGACATGCCAAGTGGACACTACAATAAAACTGCCACGTACACGGCACATAAAATTTCAAATTGATGGAACACGTTATCCCCATAAATGGTGTTTTATCCAAGTATTATTGTTGTCACACAAAACAAATAATTTTATAAATCATTTATTTTCTCGATGTGAAGATATTTACGATTGAATGAATAAAACCAAAATGGATCATGAAACATTGGAACATCACAAATGTGGATACTTTAGGATGATGTGGCACCGCTCTAATATACAAATTTAACACGACGTACTTTGGATGGTTGACTTTGATTTTAAAAAAAAGTTTTAATGTGGAAGCTAAGAATTGGATATACCTCACTACAATTTTTACGCCGAAAGATGCGTTCTCTATGGGAAAAGGCTCCCCCTCTCTAAAAGTGACAGTGACAGCGATGGCTACGATGATTTGGTTGACGACGCACAACAATTTCCCAGCCTTATACTTGGCAACAACATATTACTACTCCTGCACATTCTTCTGTTTCTTCATGGGGCGCCCGTTCTCATGACACTAGATGAACCTTTCAATTCCGTATCTGTTCCTTTTCATGACGGCCACAGGGGCATACACCCATCTACAGATTTGTCATTTGAAGACCCCCGCCTCAAGAGACGGGTCACCGGAATCTTCCCCGAACAGATTTCTCTATCCCTCTCCACTCCCCATTCCATTTGGATCTCCTAGATCACAGGTAATAATCAATTTTACATAATGTTAATTTATCTTGTGTGTCCAAAATAGTTCCTTGCCTAAATTTGGCGGCATGTATTAATACGGCCAGGAGAGTTCCAAATTGGTGTTGATGTGAAGCTGCTGATGTGAAGCCACTGAATGCTTCAAAAGACAATTTGAGAAACGCAGTGAGTGGATATTCATTGGTTTACTTCCAACTTTATCCCTTCGCTGGCTGGTAGAACTACACCTCTGGCATAATCCATCATGTCCATCTTACTAGTAATTTTGCTCTATTATTTTCTACATTACTATATTCTTATTTTGACCAACTTGTATACTATCAATTGTGTTCTAAATTTGAATCCACCGGCAGCCCAAGTTTTTAAGTGCAAATTTTGTAAACAAAATACATGGTTTTTATGATTGCACCTGGTTTTTACCTATTGCTATTTGTGGGACTCATACCTATGTTTTTATCCTTATACCTAACAATACCTATTGCAACTATGTAACTGAGTTACACAGCTCATTCTGGCAATCACTTTCTGTATATGTGTTAAGTTGTATACATAGACTTCTAATTAACATAGGTTTATTTGGTCTGTATTCGAGCTCGTGTGTTCTAATTTCATGTCTTGCATAGCCATGAGCTTAGTTTTGCATACCCACATACAGAATTTTTGAATTTTTTACGTTTTTTTCAGGGCTGAGGGAGAGTACAAGGTACTATTACAAATGTCGATGATAGATCTGGTAACGCCATTGACAAGACCTATATCCACCCATAAGTTACCAGAAAGCATGACTTTCTGGTTCTTGCAGAGAAAAAAATTGTGTTGCAATTTATCGTCATCAGGCACTCATCAGTCAGTATGCGTGGTGTTTTGAGAAATTGATCTGATAATGGGCGAGTAAAGGGACTTCAACATTTGAAGTTTTTGGTTGTTGACCATTTCAGTTTTAGCCAAAATATGGGGGACATCTTTAAACTCAATGATTTCTTGTTTAGAAAGTCAAGTATTTGTTCTTGACATGAGGAGCTCACAATCTTGCAATAGAGGGACAAAATTATGAATGTTGAGAAGAAAGTTCCGAAATGATACCTTTACAGGAGTGGAACCATTTTCCCTGAAGATAGAATTTAAGGAGATGGCAATGGTGAATTCTTTCCAGAGATTAACCTCATAGGAGTTACTGACATATAGAGGAATGTCCATGACAAGAGGAAGTTGACCAAGGTCCCCAACAAGGATGATAGATCTGTTTCCAAATTCAGATGTATTAGAGTATGGGAAAGTTTCACGAAGGTGGTAGTCAATATTGTTGAGCAACTTTGGGCCGATGAAACTCATTTAATCAATTAGAATATATTGGATATATTTAAGGAAGTCTTGAAAAGATGAAAAATCTTGACCCTTAAATAGATTGAGTTCTTTGGTACGAATGCATAGGTTGGCATGTATATTAGAAGCAAAAATGTTGAAAGCTACAACTCCATTTGGGGTGAGTAAAGGGAGAGGTGAAAGGCCTAGAGGCGACGCAGAGGAAAATGAGTATTTGATATTGTTAGTGAGGTATGATTTTCTAGTACCAACAGTGCCTTTAAGAAGCATCAGTAAAGGAAGGCTAGATTTGTATGCGAAGTGGTGGAGAATAGTATCCAAAGCCAATTGTTGTTCTAGAGATAAAGAAGAAGAGGCAAGGCCACACTTCCTTGCATGTAAAATGAAACATGTGCGCCATTATTTTCCTTAATAAAATTTGGTGCAAGAGGTTGTAAAGAAGGCAAAAAAAGATGGGCATTGCAATTGTGCAAGGTGTCAAATGCATGGAGTCCCAACATATGCAGGATGTCTAGCCTTGTTGTGTTGCCGAGCCGAAGGAAAAGACAATAGATGTCATTCATTTAACATGAATCTGCCATGTAGAAAGGAAAATGCTCCTCCAAATGGGCCCACGTGCATTGTGGGAAAGCAGCAGATATTTACCAGCTCTCCTCTCTTGCCCTGACCTCGACCCCCCTTCAACTATAGACCCGGCTAGTAACGCACCATCCAATTTAACCCATTCCAACCGCACCACACACAATTTCCCTCGATTTACCGCGTTGTGGCCTGGTCGAGCCATGTAAGACCATAGCCATCACGTATTTGCATCTCTTATGGACTGAAGGCACAACACAGGCTTCAATCTCTTGGCACATTTCCAACGTAAGATATCAGTGCCAATCCAAAGTAATCCAAGGTATTTCCTTTACCACCACTTCCACTGGTATGTTGATGCATGACCTCAGCCTTAAATTGAAAAGTCTATCATGTGACGTGACTGAGTATTCCTGCTCAAGCTATAATGAAAATATCTATTAAGTTGGGGGACTTAAGTCGTCAGTCCATCTCTGTTAAAATAAATATCTTCTTCGCTCACAAAGTTATGAAGAATGTCAACTTCTTTTTTCGTATCGATTGCCCACCTCGTCGTTATGGTTCTACTAGACAAAAAATTATCAAGTTTATCTTGTTAGAACTAGGTTTCCAAGCTCTTCAATGCCGTACTACATTTTCTAAAAGGTGGCTCTTGGAATACAAACTAACAATACAAATTGTTTGTATGCCATACATTTAGTGCAGCTTCTGTGCATAGATTTAATCCTCCTAGGTCATTGACTTCAGTAAAACAACATATGGTTTTTCCTGCTATTACCGTGACAACATAGAGGCCTGTAAGATGAACCAAAACATAATGAACTGACCTGTCCTATTTCATTCATCCATCTTTCATAAAATACCATCGTGTTTCCTTATATTTAGCTACAAAAGATTCTTAATACTGATTCATTATTATTTCTTACTCCAGATGTAGGATTCCTTTGTGAATCCCCTATTTTTACACCTCGAATGGTTTGGACAACCATGGTATATGTAATTTATCAACCCATAAGATATCTATTAATTCACAATATATTATTGATTTAACCTCAAACCATTATTCTACGTACATGTTATAGGGTAATATACCATAATTTAAATGCATATTTTTGTTATTGTAGTTCACATTAAATTGGAGTAAGTACATCTTGGTTTACGATATTATTTGAAAGTAAAAAATATATATCTCCATGAATACCATCCATTATATGTGACAACTCTATACTTAATACTTGAATGGAAATATTATTTTTCTTGCTCTCTAATCTTAGCCTTATCTTGATGATTACATTATTTTATTAATGAGAAATATATATAATATCCAACTCTCTCCTCCTTTAGATTCTTATTAATATTTTTCAAAAGGTAAAATTAAATTCCATGTTAGTGTTTATGATGACCCATTAAATGAAAGGTTTCAAGGATACTATGAACAAGGAATGCAAATATATTAAATCCACAAATATCATTATATGTAGTTTATTCTATTTTACGTGTTAAAGAAGAATGTTTTTTTTATGTATACGAACTTTCCAAATACGACTAGTACAAATTAAAGCATCTACAAACATAGCATACATCAGAAGACAATCTTGTAGGAGCTTGTTGCAATGAAATTGTATTATGTGATAACTTACCCCAAGTATTTTGGTCATTTCCTGTAAACTTACTGCAAAAGTTAGAATACATGCAAGCTTTTGAATGGTAATAAAATATGTAATGGACATACTGAAATCTTGTAGCTCCCCACATTAATGTTTTCTCTATGCATTTCTTTCACATCTTGAAAATGATGTTTTCAAATTATTTTCACTGTTATATTTAAGATCCTATTTATTCGTTTCCTTCCTAGTTATTGCTTTGACAATTATGTGTCGGATGTAATTTTCCTTTTTTGTGTCTGGCATCTCCAATAGTGAAGCATAAAACATAGAGAAAACTTTCTTCTGCTTTCCAAAATGCACTGGGCCCGTTTGGGCATGTTTCTTCTACGATGACAGGATTCAATGTTAAATGAATGACATCTATTGTCTTTCCTTTGGCTCAGCAACACAACAAGGCTAGACATCCTGCATATGTTGGGACTCCATGCATTTGACACCCTACACAATTGCAATGCCCATCCTTTTTTTCCTTCTTTACAACCTCTTGCACCAAATTTTATTGAGGACAGAAATGGCGCACATGTTTCATTTTACATGCAAGGAAGTGTGTCCTTTCCTCTTCTTCTTTATCTCTAGAACAACGATTGGCTTTGGATATTATTCTCCACCACTTCGCATACAAATCTAGCCTTCCTCTACTGATGCTTCTTATTCAAGGCACTGTTGGTACTAGAAAATCATACCTCACTAACAATTTCAAGTACTCATTTTCCTCTGCATCACCCCTAGGCCTTTCACCTCTCCCTTTACTCACCCCAAATGGAGTTGTAGCTTTCAACATTTTTGCTTCTAATATACATGCCAACCTACGCATGCCTACCAAAGAACTCAATCTCTTTGAGGGTCAATATTTTTCATCTTTTCAAGACTTCCTTAAACATATCCAGTATATTCTAACTGATTAAATGAGTTTCATCAGCCCAAATTTGCTCAACAATATTGACTACCACCTTCGTGAAACTTTCCCATACTCCAATACATCTGAATTTGAAAACAGATCTATCATCCTTGTTGGGGACCTTGGTCAACTTCCTCCTGTCATGGACATTCCTTTGTATGTCAGTAACTCCTATGAGGTTAACCTTTGGAAAGAATTCACCATTGCCATCTCCTTAAATTTTATCTTTAGGGAACATGGTTCCACTCCTGTAGAGGTATCATTTCGGAACTTTCTTCTTGACATTCATAATTCTGTCCTTATATTGTAAGATTGTGAGCTCCTCATGTCAATAACAAATAATTGAATTTCTAAACAAGAAATCTTTGAGTTTAAAGATGTCCCCCATATTTTTGCTAAAAACGACCTGGTCAACAACCACAACCTTCAAATGTTGAATTCCATTTACTCATCCATTATCAGATCAATTTCTCAAAACACCACACATGCTGACTCAAGAGTGCCTGATGACGATAAATTGCAACACAATTTTTTTCTCTGCAAGAACCAGAAAGTCATGATTTCTGCTAACTTAGGGGTGGATATAGGTCTTGTCAATGGCGTTACTAGATCTATCGTCAACTTTTTTTACGAGTACTCTTCGGCTCCACCTTCTCTGACACTCTACTTTGTCGTCAAGTTTGATTGATACACGGGCCCTCATTGGGATGCAATAATTCCCTCCATGTTCCTATTCCACCAATTTCTAGAGGAAACCGAAGAAAAATTACGCTCAAAATGGCTTGGGTATTTCCAATCCACAAATCTTAAGGGCTAACTCTGTAATGGGAAACTATTGACATTGCAGGCACATAAAAACAGTGACTGTCCTTTACAGATAAATCTAGAGATCCCTCACTCTCTCCCCTTAGAATGTCTGCTCCATTTTCATTCTGCCGCTACTCTGTTGCTTTTCATCTCGTAATTTGTTTTTCCTTAATGTTTTCAAAAAATCCCTCCCACAGTTTTTTTACCACCTACATTTACATTTCTACTCTATTATATGTTTCAGTTTCCTTCTCCATACTCACTTATTTTAGTTTTGGTGTTTTCATCGCACACTTCACGTGTGATTGCTAGTTCTACATGTTTAGCGTGTTTCCTAACTTCCTTATTTGATAGTTTGTTTGATTTCTCCGCTTGCGTAGGATCTAAAATGGTTTACATGTAATTTATTGCCTGTTTTCCATGTATCTTGTCTCCTTGCCTTGGCTACATGGGTATTTCCTCATTGCCATTGTATTTTATTTCATGTGATTTAATAGTATGCATTTTGATCTACACTAGTAATTGTTCGTGAAATGTACAATAAAGACGCTACAGGGGATCATTTGAAGGATTCAAATTTGAGGGAGAGAAATAGTAGCAGAGGAAAAGGAGTGAAAAAGAATGGGTTATAGGGTGGAGAAGTGAGAGGGTGGAAAAAATCTAAAGATGAAAGAATTTAAAACTTTACCATCCAACAATGATACGATAAATATGTCAATGTAAAAATGACAAGTAAATTATATCTTGTAATGAAGCTATGTTATATTTTTGTTCAATGGTATCAAGGTTTTCAAATAGCAGAAGATATATTTTATTCATTAATCAAGTTTGTTATTATTTTGTTTCATAGCAGGAAGGGCTCCTATGCGATGAATTTTGCCTTGAATTTTTTATCATTTTTTTTACTCTATAATTATCCATGAAAAAAACTGTCATGTTCATGCTTGCTTCCAAATTAGATCCCTTCAACACAACCAGGGGCAGTCACAACCTTAACTCCATGGAAGAATTGAGTCCTTATTTATAGTCGAACTCTCAGAATGCACTATATCCATTTCGTTGCTAGCAGATGTCTTTACAAGTGAAAAAGGTGTTGGGATTGTATATGGTGTCCTTTTGTTGCTTGGACCTGATTGAATCGATGGAGATGTCATAGCTGATTTTGAAGGGGTTCCCAATAGGTACATAAAGCATCACTGATGGCCCCATAAAAATGGAAGGCATTTTGAAGACAATACTTTAACAACCTTAAATCACCTTTTAGGACATGTTAAAAAGTCTTTTTTTCCATATTTTCCCCCGCTATAAAGTTCGGTAATCTGGATAATATGTGATGATTTTGTGATGGTACAATGTGCCATAAACAAGGCCTCCATTCCCCCTTATATAATTTAAAGTAAGGAAACTTTTTAGAATAACTTTATGAAAATAAAAAATTATACAAATAACAATATATAAAGAATTGACTACATCATTCTATATAATCAAATTTTTAAATCTATTTATAATTAATAATATTTTTGTGATACAAATAACAATCTAACCAATATTTTTATTTTTGAAGGATCTCATAAAGAGGGGGCAAATATAAATCTCAAAAAACAATATATACATTACAATTTAAAATATTAATTTCAATAAATTAAATCCAAATACACAAATATGAATATAAAATGAGAGAATTCTACCTTCAATAACCAAATAGACCAATTTTCCCCATACACCCATGTTTGACCAAGGCAACCCTAAACCCATACAATTGTAAATACCATAAATATGAAAATGGGGAGTTTTACCTTCAAAAACTGAAGATACATTAATCCTAATTCAAAAAATTGGAAAACCTGTTTACGCAAAATTGGAAATGGAATCACAAGGGGAGTGCAATATGCTGAAAATATAAATACTAAGATCTGTGACCCTAACTCGTTATTTATTTAAGAAGGTTTTTTCCTTCTATTGATTGGTTTGTTCTTGTCTCTTCAATAGATAAAACCTCAACATCCATTTAGAGTGCATGTCCCTACTAATGAAAACCAAAACAAAAAACTTGCTCCAATGTGATGAATTTAACACAACCAATTTTTGAAGAGGCATAACCGAGCACACATAGTGCTAAAAACCCCAATTATAGCCTCAAGAACCAATTTCACCACTTGTCCTCATGCAATCAATTGGACATGAAATAAAAACCGAATCACTCAATGTTGATAATCCAAATATGGAAATGGACAATTCTGCTATAAATAAAATAGTCCAATACAAACAAATTTCAAACATGATTTTCCCCCAAAAATTTTAGATTACCCAGTGTTTGCATTAAGTTTTATACACCCAAATTTGGCATAGGCAAGCCCAATGACATACAATGTTGAAAAAACCATATGAAAAAAGTTGTAGAAATATCTGGCCAATAATATTTTCAATCATAATTATAGGTATTAGAGAATTATTAACCTTGACATGAGGGAGCCTATGTAGAAATCTCTCACTCCCTTGTGCTTCAAATTTAAAGCAGATCTAATGGCTACCATTGAGGTCCTTCTCAATACGTACATTTGCACAACATGTTGTAGATCTACATAAGATGTATAATTACTACTTTCTCAGAACATATGGTAACTATAACTGCACATCAATGATCAACCATTTGACAAAAAATGCATAAAACCAATTGTAATTAGTTTAGCTATTGCTCAAAGTCTACACATGATCTAGAGCTTGTTGTAAGAAAGACCTATTAAAAAACATGGTATGTTTGAAGAGTTGATTTACCCAATCCTATATTTATTTTTTTCACAGTTTGCAACCCCAAAATAATATGTCCCAATGACTTCGTAACCTGCAGTTTTAAATATATATTTTAGAAAACTATCAATCTACTGTATTATGGTCCTTCAGTAACTCAACTAATTACCACTCTTGTACAATAAAAATAAAATTGGAAATGAACAACATTATACCATTATGATTCTCCAACACCAACTACCAGAATGAATAAAAATGCATATCAAACATCCCCTACATCGTAAAGGGTTTACTATGGAAAATAATACACATAAAATGCAGGGCCAATTTTTTTTTTAAAACTTACCAAAATAGCCATATGCAGAGAATCAAGGCCCAAATTATTTTCTTTGCGTATTTCTATATCAGGTGAGGGCATAACAAAAGAAACCCCTTTGGAATGCTTGTACATACGATTCTACCCATCTTTTATAGAACAAAAAGAGGAATTTCCATTCACCTCCCTAGACATTTCAGTAAGAACTGTAATTCTTTTCCTGCACATTGCGTTAGGGACATTAACCACCATATTTTCCCCTAAATTTGCAAATTCTCAACCACAAAACAGAGTCAATTATGAGCCAAAAAAAAACCTATAGGCTAGACCCAACAATCAGAGCTTAAAAACCTATAGGTTTTTTGGGGGGAGCTATAAAAAATTCTGCAAAAAATATGTGAATTTGCCAATGAAGAAAAATTCCCAAAGCCATAGGTTTCTCCCATCAAAATCTCCCGCTCCTTCAAAAATATCTGCTAGCCTTCGTTGGCATACTTGAGAATGTTTGTGATGTGCAGGGTGGAGAATCTATCCAGGCCAAAGGTGGGCTCTTCCAGGACTAAAACCACCAGAACAGCTGTGAACACTGCATGTGCTAGACAATGAATACTGCATGCGAGGACAGTCAGGAGGCATGAGACCTGAGAGTGGTGGTAGAAACTTGGAGAAGAAGCCACATGTAACCAGCCATTTTTCTCTACCATGCAGTGGCAAAAATAGAAAATACCAAAAACAAATACAATTAAAATGCTTGAAATATGGTTATCGTTGGATTTCAACGCATCCGGGAAGAAGAATGCAGTCCATCAGATTTTTGACAATTGTTAGAATCAATAGTTCTATGTTCACTACAAGAACACCTTTGGCGTAATATCCTTGGAACATTGATTTGTTTCCCAATAAGATCTTGATAGCCCCCACAAACATCTCTATCATCAAAATGAATTTGTTTGGTCATCTCTCAGTATTTTACCTTATTTATATTTATTGATGCTACACATCATCCTGGCCTTGGCTATGTGGCTATTGTATTATCTTTGTCTCAGAATTTTTGAATCATAATTCCTTTGTAGTTGTGAGAGTGTTGGTGAACACACATCTAAAAAAATATACAAGTATACATGGATGTCAACCGTCTGAAAAAATGCCTTAGTGGTATAGATGTCATTATGAAAATGCAAGGTAATTTTGTAGACATTGGGAGGATGTTGGTGAAGGTTGTGGAGTCTAAGTTTATACTTATCAATTGATTGCACTTTTTGGAAATTTTTCATGTTGCCTCTTCCTGTGAGTGAAATGAATTTCGATCTACATATTCTTGGTTTAGAATATTTGACTCAAACTTCTTCTCTCACCACTGTCCAAGACACACAGTTACATTTTCTCTCATTAACAACCACTTTATACTTTGTATCCTTCCCTATTCTTATGGTATTTTAAATGTGATTCTCCACCATGAGTTGAAATCCATAAGTTATGTTGTTTAGTTTTGTTGTAAACAAGTTCTTCTCGAACATGTGATGAACGGAAGAAGAAATCAATTAATCCCATGCCTCTTTAAACCATTTCCATCAATTATGGGAAGCGGGAGGGAGGGAGGGACGGAGGGAGGAGGAGAGAGAGAGAGAGAGAGAGAGAGAGAGAGAGAGAGAGAGAGAGAGAGAGAGAGAGAGAGAGAGAGAGAGAGAGCGAGAGAGAGAGAGAGAGAGAGAGAGAGAAGTGGGAAGTGGGAAGTGAGAAACTGGGTTGATTTTTTTTGTTTTCCAAATTTGGCTTTTGGAAAACTTTCTTGTTGAGAGTTAGGAGAATTTTCTCGCATGTGTTTTATGAGTGGAAGTTTTAGAATTTATACATATGATCAATGACAAATGGTAAAGTGGGAGTGAACTTTCACTTCAATATCTGTCATTTATAAATTTAATTAATTAAAACAATTAATTAACATCATTAATTTTAATAATCAAATGATGGATTTAATTAATAAAATTAATAATGTTAATTAATAGTTTAATTACTTATGTGATATTAATCAATAATGTTAAATTTTTATTCATTAAAGTTAATTAATTAATAGCATAAATTTGTTGGCATGTGTGTGCTGGTGTTGTCATTGATGTAAAAGGTGCAAGGACATTAATGAAAAAGGTTGATGAAAATAATTGCAAGAGGAAGTTTGTATTGATGATGATATGGGTAGACAAGTGGTGACATGATTGCAAGAGTGGAAATGGTAAGAATTTCTTGGTCAAGTAGGCCTAATTAGGAGGTCTAGTCGGCATGAGTGTTAGAACCTGAAGGAAAGAGATGCATGAAGGCTTGTGAATCATGGTCAAGGCATGAAGAGCATGTTGATAGAGTGATGAGACACTCATACAAGTATCAGAAGGTGGAGGTAGGATTTGAGAATGGTTTTTAGGTCTATATCTAGACCTAGTCTAGGTGCTTGGTGGCCTAATGGAGCATGAAGGTCAGTTACATAGGTATGTGGGCCCATAAGGGCATGTATAGGAGTGATAAATGTTGTCTTAAAGATGTTAGGTCCTTTTGAAGGGATTTGGAGCACATGTAAAGTGATAACCTACTCTAACTAGGTATGAATTAGACCTAATTCCATGACTTAGCTAGGAAAGTGAGATTGGTTTAGATAGTGTAGAGCCAAGCATAATCATATGATCATAGGGGGAGTTGAAAGTTGTCATAAAGCTGTGGGAAAATTTTCAGGTTTGTAGGTTGAGAATTTTGCATGATATGATGTTTTTTTCTCTACCAAGATCTTAGAAAGGCAAAAATAAGCTCGATAGGAAATATTGAATTCTCATTCACACATGTGAGATGTACATGGGGACCTGAGCCTTTTGTGGATGATATTTCATGCTAAGAAGATTTAGCAAGTGGAATGAGGAAAAATGAACATCAAATCTTTATGAACCATTACTAAGAAACTAAGCAGGTCAAAACCCTTGCTAAAACCCTAGGGTAGTCTTGTAGCAATGGAGAAGAAATTTTTGGTTTTGGAATAAAATGGATTGAGAAATCTAGTTTGATGGTTCAGGCATGTAGAGGACTCATCTATGCTCATTTTACTATTGGGGGCATGCTTTAGGTGTGACTGTAAGGTACAAAATATCTTTGTTTTGTAATAACTTTCTGGTACAATCATAAATATCAGGTGGCATGGTGAAATACCTAGTGTATAATAAAGTATGGTAAGTGTGATTAATGTACATGAAAATTTTCATACATATTCAGTGTAAGAAATGGGAGAAACATGTCCTCTAACTTACCCTACCACTAAAGGGTTAGAAGGTGAAAAAGTAGTCATGATGATTTACGATGAGCTTGATGGATTTACATGATGTAGCATTGTTCCATGAGTTTATGCATCATGTAGAGGCCTAATATTATGTGTTTGAATGGTTGTTTTGATATGGAATGATGCATTTTGGTTTTGAGCTATAATAGCTTAGATTGCCCTATTAGGCATATTAAGAAGCTTGTTGAATCAGGTTTGCAAGTGAGATATTCTTCAAGTAACATATGTATGTTAGCTCTTAGAGCTTTTATTAGGTCATTGATAAAGTGTTGCATTCATAGGTGGATCCTAGAAGTGATGATTGAGGTGTTGGGGGTCAATTATCTCAAGACTTGTTCTTGATACCTAAGAACTAGGTTGAACAATTTCAGAGATGCATGATTTATGGATCCTCATGCCTTGATTTTGTGATTGGTGTGAGTTTTATGAGCTAGTATAAATTGATATATTTCCATTTATGTTTCATTTGTGTCATGTGTGAAGTGTTTTTATATACGAATTTTCTCGGTCTTGTGGAGTGAAAATTGGGTGCATAAGGCCTAGTTGGTTAAGTGTGCAAATTGGTGTGATTCATAATGGAGTTAGCAGGTTCAGAAGTTATTATGCATGGAAAAGGTGTCTTGAATATTTATCAGGTGTGTCCAAATATAGAGGATCCATGATGATGATGTATTATGGCCTTGGATTTCATAATGCGACCATTAGAGGAGAAAGAGCTTGTTGTAGGTATTGTGAGCTAGTTTGAGTTATGTAGGCTAATGTCAACCTATATGATCCTTTCATATAATTTATATGATGTTATAGGTGTGTTTTCATGTTGGTATGACCGAAATTTATTTTATTGGCCTACCTAGATGTATTTATGAGTTGTGTCATGTATATAGGGACTATTATGTTTGCTCATTATGACTAGTGAAGTGGATAGAGTCGTGAGCAAGCTAGAGAAAAGTATGAAGGGTGTTGTAAGGGATCAAGGGAAGGTCAAAGAAGAGGATGAGAAGATAATGAGATAAGAGAATAATTACAAAAATTTCATTAGACATAATCATTATATAAATGTTAAAGATTGAGCGAAGAAGGAGAGAGAGTTTTTAAAGAATGTTTTAAGGTGTATGAGCTAATATTGTGATCACTAAAGAAATATTGTGTGATGTGTAATATTTGCACAAGTATTATTGAATTGAGTAATATATTCAAAAGTTTTAGTGTATTTTATTCTCCTTGAGGGTTTCCCACTTTAAATCTAGTGTTCTTGTGTACTTCCTTATTCATGGGTATGGTTGTTTATGCTTAATATGTTCTAATTGATCAATGTATACTGATGTGATGGTTTGAATGGTGTATGTAACTTAAGATAACTAAGTAATGGTGTTAAATAAATGATTCACCCCCTCTCAGTCATTATTCTTTCAACAATTGGTATCAGAGTAAGGTCCTTATGAATAAAGTTTAACCACTTGAAGGAGGTTATTTGAAGCACTAAAATGATAAGTCAATAGGTTGGCACTTCTACTAGCAAAGATCTTATGTTTCATGGGTAAAACTATGCATTTTGGAGTATCAAGATGAGGAATCACATCATGTCCTTGAGATGTGACATTTGTCAGTCAATGATAGATGGGTACATTTTTCCTTAGAATCCTCTAACCAATGCTACAAATAAGAATAATAGTATTGATAACTCTAAAGGAATGAATGTTATTTTGCGTGGATTGCAAGAATATGAAATTTTCAAATTAATGCATTTTACATCTGCTAAGGCCATGTGGCATAATCTTAAGGTCATGTATAAAGGATATTATAAATTAAATATAACAAAGCTCTATGAAGGCAGAGATAAAGAAAACTATGAAATGCCTCAAATTAATATTCATAATCATGCACATACATACATACATACATACATACATACATACATACATACATACATACATACATACATACATACATACATACATATATATATATATATATATATATATATATACAACATATATGGGGAACGGTTTAAGGGGAACCGTCAAGTAGTTTAGGATGCCATGAAGGCAAGCAACCACCTAGGTGGTTTAAACATGTATTAATTTTTCTAACATTCCCACCTTAATACATTGTTTTTAAACATCATATTTCTAGATAATGGACCCCCCTTATTCCAAACACAGTAAAAATTTTATTACATACTCTGTGTAGTCTGCTCAGCTTTGAGGTGGAATGCCATCTTTCTTACTTCTTGGTATTGGTGAAACCTTGGTTTTTCCCTACAGGATTACCATAAACCTAGAAGTGACCTGAGTACATCCATATCTGAGAACACATTGATGTTTTCCAGTTTCCCTGGATTACCACAAACCCATATGGTTTTCTGACTATAGGTTCACCACGAACCTGGAGGTGACCTGATGTCTCGACTGTACACTTCAGTGGTTTCTTGTATTTCCGCAAACCCTTTACACAAGAACCAAACTCTACTTTACTCATTTTATCCTCATAATTTCCATCATTCGAGAGGTACCAAACTGGAAAATGCTCAACATATTTTATTGAAAAAAACACACCAAAAAAACACTTGGCACAACAACAAACAAAAATGTCACCAAATGCATGTTGTGACCCCATCATAGATGAATGACGAGAGGACGTAAATTTTCCTTTGACCTTCATGTATCTTGCAGCCTCTAATATTTTTCTACTTAATTAGTGGATATAACTTTGAGGATCATTATGATTCTCTAATCTCCTATACATTTTACAAAATCATAGACAACCTGACATCATATCCTATAATTAGCAGAGATAGTGTTGACAGCCAAAACACATACTAATACAACTTGTACTTAGGTTTGATCAGGTATCTAATTCATACCCTGGAGTATGTTTCTTATGATTGATCCATCGAATATAAGATCGGATCAGAAATAAAAATACAAGAAGGAACCCAAACATAAATCTTCCAGGATGTACAAAATTATCTACATGTGGTAGTAATCCAATAGCCAAGTTAATGACAATGATGACAATAAGAGTCACTAGTGCTATGCAATATTATTGGCATAGATTGTCCAGTTTTTAATAAGTTCTGAGAGAATAACACCTAGTAACCCAAAAAATATCACCCAATGCCATTAAAATATATTAGTCTCGATAAATAGTGCTGGAAACAAGATGTCACCAAATATAGAAAGTAGGTATAGCATGTCGATCTTAAAGAATACAAATTCTTGTTCAAGGTGAATTCTAATGAAAAAAAAGACTCAACATATAAGAAAACAAATGAACAACTCCTAGATGTAGCCAAATACATGTGATAAGTATCTCCCCTTCATGTTCATGTACAATCGTACTCCACTTGAGGGTAAGTACAACAAGTTAGTGGACAAAAAAATGGTCATAAGTGGATGTCTTATTGCAAAAAATAATGAAATCTCGACAATGAAACCTCTCTGTCTCTAAGTTCCCTGACTTCCCACCCTCTCCCAGTGATCCACACATCCCTATCATCACTACTCCAACTTCCATCCTGAACATCTCTTCCAAACCCAAGACTAAGAACCCAAAAAATCCCAAAATTGACATCCCTCACTCTGCTTGGGTTCTTACAAGCACTAAAGAGCTAGAAGTTGCGCATAATCTGCTGCATATTAGTAATGTTGGACAGGATATGACCTTAAAATAGGAGGGGAATAATATTCCTCATAGGTTGGATTCTTTGGAAAATGATATGATGAAGTTAAAGAAGGACATGCAACACATTGCCAAATAGAAGGGAAAAAGAAAGGTTGATGATGAAACTGATCATGGGAATGATTAGATTGTAGACATCTACAAGAAATTGAACTCTTTGGAAAATAGATTTGGGAGAGCCAAAGATAGAGCGTGATCATAACATGTCTATCTTCAATGCCATTAGTGACTTTTTGGAACAACATGTTCACAACATTTCCATGCTTAGCAGGGGTCCTTGAAACTATCTGGGGGACTGACAAGGAGAGAATTCAAACCATATCAAAGTTGAAATGCAAGTGACCCCACACACATCACCACTTTGGCGTTGTTCACTTCACTACAAAAAATCAAATCTAGGATCAACATAGCTTCCAAGAAATAATCTCCCTCAGGGTGGAGGGCTTCGTTCTAGACACTGCTACATTTCAGTCTTTTCACTATTTTTCTATTGTTGTTTTGTTGTCTTGTTGCAGTTTTTGTTCTGTTTCACTTTCTATTAGTAACTATCTTTTGGTTACTGCTGGGCATAATGCTTTATCTGGATTTTGATCCTCTTTTTTTGTCCATCTATAGCTTTATTTGGTTTTTAAACCCTTATTGTAACAGAGCATATTCCCTTCAAAACTATTTACGAATAATAATTTTTTTTGTAAGGATTACTAGCAATACGCGCACTTAAAATTAGAAAAATTTATATAAATATGAATTGTAGAATCCAGAATCTAGTTTCTAAACTACGAATTTTTTTTAAAAACATACAAATTTAGCTATATTAAACAATCAAAATTATATGACTTGTTTTTTTGAAAAAACCTATAAGATTGTAGTCCATTTGCATGTAATTTGGATGACCAAATCTTGTTATTTTTTTCCTTTAGTGAAAAGTTATATGTCGTTGTCTATCTTGGGATGGATTTTATTTTATATTTTTTCAAGCAATATTTTTTTAATGATTTTTTCCATGAAAGTGGTCTGATTTTTTTTAGAAAAATGAGAACTTTCCATTTACCCACCATAACTATATCAAAAATATTGAAATCAAATATATATATAGCGTGTATAGAATTTTGTCATGCTTGGGATGCTATAAGTTTTATCACATTTTGATATACGAAAAAAATTTTGCAGTCTTAAACGTAGACATGAACAATCGTGGGAAAAATGTCTTAAAGACCTACTATTAGTAAAAAATTATAAAATGATATTTATCTTATTCTATTCACTTTAAAATAAATATTTCTATGAAGATAACAGTCTCCCCTACACAATGACACTATTTTTGTGAGATGTTTTTAAATTTTTAACATGGTTCAAGTCTACGTGGAAGAGAAAATTTGAATTTTTTGACCTTTTTACACACCATAATGACCTCCCATAGCTTTGGTTGGGAAAAAAAATATTTCCCAAGCCTTGAGGGTCGAATTTGATGATATAGATAAAATTGATAATTGCGATTTATAAATCGTGATCATGGTCCTTAATACAAGATCCGTGATCATGATTTATAAACCACAATCATGGTTTATAAATCATATTTACATGCATCCCAACATTTGAATTACCATGTGATTGTTACTGTTTGACCTTACTATACGAATTACTGTGAAATTCTATTGCTTTCTACACATTTTTCTTATCACCGGAAGCAAAACATCATGGGAGATAAGAAATGAAGTAAAAAAAGTAAGTCAATAAGTAAAAAACCACTAGATGAATTAGAGGCAACAAAATTTCAAAATTATGAGTGAATGCGGAACCTTTGTGAATTAAGAAGAGGTTCATCTTCAATCTCTACTATTGTAAAAAATGAGGAACTAGGTAATGTTTCTACTATCAATGTTGAAGATGAATTAAATACTCATGATGAAGATGTTTTTACCATCAATATTGAAGAAGAATTAAATACTTGTGATGTAGTTGATGTTGAAATTGAAGGAGACAATGAAAATGTGAATCAGGAAATTTAGGTTGAAACTGTAGACAAGCAAAATTTGACAAAAACACCTCCTAGGATTTTACATAAGAAACCTAATTATTTTATTGAAATTGATGAGAACACTTTAAAACCAATGTCTGAAAAACTTTCTGAACGGAAAATCAAAAGAAAAGCCACTAAAATTTGGGATAATCATTTTGAAATTTTAAATGATTCCCAAAGATGTCAGTTGTTGGTTAGTTTTATGAAATTGATTAAAATGAGACCTACATTAAAAACCTTAGGATTGACAACATCTAATAGACGTGGTCAAAACTATACAATTGTTGAAAACCTTCATGATGCATATCATATTGTTGGTGTCAAGAGACACACAATGGATACTAATATTGTGCGTCATGTACCTAATACTAGTGTTGTAAGTGAATTAACAAAAAAATAACATTTTATTACGCAAATGAGTCAAATTTTGAAAGTTAATCGAAAAACTCTAATGAAAGTAATTGAAAGACGTAATATCCTTCAATCACTCAATAACACTGATTTTTGGGTATTTTCTGCTAGAGCACTGCATAAGGACAAAGATATATCTGATGCTATAAGAGAAATTTTAATTCAATTTTGGCATGATAACACTATATTTTCACCTAATACAAGAGATGTTGTAAAATAGAGAGTTTGTTCTACGAATCACGAACCACATCCAAAGTATTTCTTAGATATGACTCAAACTCAATTTTTTTTATAATTTTGAACATGAATATCTAGAAATTAAAATTATTCAATGTTTTTTTGAAATGTTGAAACCATTATATGTGAAAATTAACCACGTTTAAACCACTTGTTGTAGGCAACATGCTGAATTTGTGATGCATTATGCTAAATTTTTACATATTCATTCTGATTTTCATTCTAAAACTATGTTATTAGAATGTGGTGTTCAAGCTCCACCAATATCTTCTAGAGATTTCATTCCTATGATATTTTGTGAAAGATAAGTTGGACAATGTTTTTATAGTCAGGATTGTCTAGATGGAAGTTGTGGTATGTGTGACGGATTACCTAAATTGGAAAGTTACATCCATGAGAAAATTGGAGGTGCAATAGGACATAATTTAGTTAAGTTTTATAAATATAAATCAGTACCATACCAGTTGAAAGATGTAAAGGAGTCTAAATGGTGTGAACTAGTTACAGAACATATGTTTGTTTTTCAATTTATGAGAAAATTTAAGGATGAAATTTTTTATGAGTATGTTAGGCATATACACAGAGCTTGATGGTTGAATGAACAGTTCAAGATATGCAAGGACACATTTCCTATTGGTAATATTGTTTCAGTGATCGATTTTGCAGAGAATTACACATTACAACCACAAATGGAGGTTCAATCACAATATTAAAACTCAGTACAGGTTGTCATTTTTGTGCATATAGCATTTATACATTCTCTTGACGGTATAAAGAATGATTGAATTTTTTTAAGAGAGTACCACTTTTATATCAATGATGATCATACTCATTCTACTAAATTTTTGCAAGGGTGTTTCTGGTTATTTTATGGAAACTTGTCTGATAGGGACATCCACTTCAATCAACATTATATATGGTCAGATAATTGCATGTCTCAGTTTAAGAATGCATGAATGTTTTATTGGATGAATAGGTTGCATGTCAAGATGGGTGTTCAACATATTTAGAGTTTCACTGAGGTTGGACAAGAAAAAGGAGAGCATGATGGTGCAGGTGCATGTGTGAAAATAGATCTTGCAAGAGAAGAGTCAAAGTACACAGATGGTGCTAAGTTGAAATATGCAAAGAGCATAGTGGAATGGTGTATTGACAACATGGCAAGAGGTTCTCAAGAAAATTCCATAGTTCACAGATATTTTTGGTTGATAGAGGAACAATAAATTACTAACTACAAGGATTGTATGACACTCATAGGGTCTAGTGATATGCACTCATTTTGTAGCTCAGGTGCTACTTTGTGGGCCACATGGACAAGAAATTTGGCATGTTTTTGATCATCTTGTATCAAATTTGTCACTTTTGTTGTTTCTCTATATGAAGTTACAACATCTAAGGAATTTGACGAAATTTTAATTTTGGTGTGACAAGGTAAATGGTTATTTACAATTTTTGTATTGAGTTATGTCCATTGAAATTATTATGTAATTTAAATTTGAGTTTAAACCTTTGTTTTTTGTAGGACTTGTGTTTGTAGTTATTGTGACAGAAGACAATGAAGAAGGAACAAACTATTTCTTATTTCATTGCATCAAAGAAAGAAAGAAGTTAAATTCTCCTATTATAGATGGCGAAGATATTGAGGACCCTACAGGGTCAGTGGTAGTTACTGGAACTTGGCTTTGACAATATCCATTAAAATATTCCTCTGTTTGGGTGTTTGAAGACTTTGAGACACACAAGAAAATACTCTTATATTCACATCTAGTTCTAGTGACAATTATTTAGCTGTATAGATATCGAGGAAGGCCTAATAACAAGATTCTTTGGAAGGTTCGAGAGTTAGATCATGAAGCAATCATGTTTGCTATTCAGAGTAGATCCGATCTTGATGGTTCATTGGAATGAATTTACATGCTCATGACTTGTATATATTATTTCTTTGAAATGTTTATATTTTACAACTAGATCATTCAAGTTCGCATATTTTATTAAATTTGTGTATTTTATATATATATCTATTATATGGTTTTGATTCAACTTAAATATCTTTGACTAACACTTTTATGCAGGTTAGTGGTACCATAAAAGCTTCCATTTTCACATCGTGATGGTAAAGATTGGAATGAATTTACATGAGCTCATCTAGTATATATAACTTCTTTGAATTGTTTAAATTTTTCAGTTCTATATTCAAGTTAATATATTTTATAAAATTTGTGTATTTTGTATATATCTAGTATGGTTTTGATTCAACTTAAATTTCTTTAACTAACAATTTTATGTAGGTTAGTGGTGCCAAAAAATCTTCCACCTTCACATGGTTGGCACTGTTAGTAGAGAATTTTATATTCTCAAAGCTAAGAAAAGTTTTCATTGTTTTACAAGAAAAGAGAATCAACTAACAATGGTTTATGTACCTGTGGAGGGGGTTCTTGGCTCTAGAAGAAGTAACCCAGAAGCATCAGGAGAATAAGGAACCAAAATGAAACCTCCCCGAGTGTTTATAAGGCCATCCCTATGCATGTGCACAGTCGGTTTGGTGCCACGACCAACTATTTGCAAAGTATAGCGTTTGAAAGCCTTACACTGGCTTAAACAACACTATTTTTTACGTTTGCAAATAATAGGGCAGTGAGAGCACCAATTAGAGATGGAAAAAACTGAGACAGGATATTATAGAGGGTCCCTACATGAAGGTGTATGATCCAATGAGACATCTCTAGGTGCCACATAGTCTGAATAATTACCGTCGAAGTTGAATGGTTTTTTGGTCTCAAGGCTCTTAAGGGACTATGCCCAAACAAAGTATCCCTGACGCAACAACCTTTTCGTGCACCAAAAGGATGTCTCCTCTAGTGTTTACCTACCCACTAGATATGTTGGCATAGTCGGTTCAGATCTATAACACACCGTTTGTAAAATATAGTGTTTGACATTTTTACATTGGCTCAAAATGCACTATTTTATGTAATTACAAACAATAGGGAAGAAAGAGCACTGATTGGAGATGGAAAAAACTGAGACAAGATATTATAAAAGGTCCCTATGTTGAGGTGTAGGATCTGACAATTCCTCTGCAGGTGCCACAGAGTCCAAGTAATCACCTATTAAAGTTGAACGGATTTTTGGTCTCGGCGCTCTTAAGGGACTACGCGCAAACAAAATAGTCTGAAAGCAATGACCTTGTCACGCACTAAAACAATGCCTCCTCTAGTTTTTACCTAGCCACCCAGACATGTTGGCACAGTCGGTTTGCTACCACGACCCACCGTTTGCAAAGTATAGTGTTCAACAGCCTTATACTGGCTCAAACTACACTATTTTGAGTGTTTGTAAACAACATAGGCAGCAAGAGCACCGATCAGAGATGAAAAATACTGATATAGGATATTGTAGAGGATCCCTACACTGAGGTGTAGGATCCAACGTGACATTTATAGGTATCATATAGTTTGAGTAATCACCTGTCAAAGTAGAATAATTTTTTGGTCTCAGGGCTCTTAAGGGACTACGCATGAACAAAGTAGCCCGGAAGCAATGACCTTGTTGTGCACCAAAATGACACCTCATCTATCATTTAACTGACCACCTGGACATGTTGGCATATTCATTTTAGTACCATGACCCACCGTTTGTAAAGTATAGTGTTTAACAACCTTACACTGGCTCAAACAACACTATTTCACGTGTTTGCAAACAATGGGACAGTGAGAGCACCGATCAGAGGTGGAAAAAACCAAGATAGAATATTGTAAGGGTCCCTAGGCTAAGGTGTAGGATCTAACGAGATGTCTTTAGGTGCCATGGAGTTTGAGTAATCACTTGTTGAAGTTGAACAATTTTTTGGTCTCAGGGATCTTAAGGGACTACGCCCGAATTAAGTATCCCAGAAGTAACGACCTTTTCGTACACTAAAATGATGCCTCCTCTATCATTTAACTAGCCACCCTAATGTACAAACATAGTCCATTTAGTGCCATGACCCACCATTTGCAAAATATAGTGTTTGAAAGCCATACATTGGCTCAAACTACACTATTTCACGTGTTTGCAAACAACAGGGTAGCGAAAGCACCGTTCAAAGATGGAAAAAAATAAGATAGGATATTTTAGAGGGTCACTACGCTGAGGTTTAGGATCTAAGGAGACATCTATAGGTGCCACGAAATCTGAGTAATCACCTATCAAAGTTGAATGGTTTTTTGGTCTCAAGGCTCTTAAGGGACTACGCCCGAACAAAGTAGCCCGAAAGCAACAAACTTGTCGTGCACTAACACAATGCCTCTTATAACATTTAACTAGCCACCCAGATGTGTTGGCATAGTATATTTAGTGCTATGAGCCACCATTTGGAAAGTATAGTGTTTGACAACCTTACATTGTCTCAAACTACACTATTTCACACATTTCCAAACAACAGGGTAGTGACAATACCGATCTGAGAAGGAAAAATATGAGACAAAATATTGTAGAGGGTCCCTACGCTAAGGTGTAGGATCTAATGAGACATCTTTAGGTGTAACAGAGTTTGAGTAATCACCTGTCAAAGTTGAACAATTTTTTTGATCTCAGGGATCTTAAGGGGCTACACCAGAATGAAGTAGCCTAGAAGCAACGACCTTATCGTGCACCAAAATGATGCCTCCTCTAGAATTTACTTTCCCACCCAGACATGTTGGGGCATTCGGTTCATTGCCATGATCCACTTTTTGCAAAGTATAGTGTTTAATAACCTTACATTAGCTCAAACTACATTATTTCAAGCATTTGTAAATAACAGGGCAGCGAGAGCACCAATCGGAGATGGAAAAAACTAAGACAAGATATTTTAGAGGGTCTCTACACTAAGGTGTAGGATCTAACAAGACATATGTAGGTGCCACGAAGTTTGAGTAATCACCCGTTGAAGCTGTATGGTTTTTTGGTCTCAAGGCTCTTAAGGGACTACACCCAGACGAAGTAGCCCAGACGCAAAGACCTTGTCACACACCAAAATGATGCCTCCTTTAGCATTTAACTAGCCACTTAGACATATTAGTGTAGTTAGTTTGGTGCCACGACCCATCGTTTACAAAGTATAGTGTTTAACAGCCTTATAATGGCTCAAACTGCACTATTTTACACGTTTGCAAACAACAGTGCAACAAGAGCACCAATCAGAGATGGAAAAAACCAATACACACTATTGTAGAGGGTTCCTACACTGAGGTGTAGGATCTAATGAGACATATGTAGGTATTACGGAGTCCGAGTAATCATCCGTTGAAGTTGAACAATTTTTTGGTCTCAAGGCTCTTAAGGGACTATGACCGAACAAAGTATCTCGGAAGAAACAACCTTGTCGCATGGTAAAATAACACATCCTCTAGAATTTACCTAGCTACCCAGAAATTTTTACGTATTTGGTTCGCTGCCACAACCCACCATTTGTAAAATATAGTGTTTGACAACCTTACATTGGCTCAAACTGCACTATTTTGTGTGTTTGTAAACAACAAAGCAGCGAGAGCAATGATCAGTGATGGAAAAAACTGAGATAGGATATTGTATAGGGTCCTTATGCTGAGGTGTAGGATCCAACGAGATGTCTCTAGGTGCCACTGAGTCTGAATAATCACTCGTCGAAGATGAACAGTTTTTTGGTCTCAGGGCTCTTAAGGGACTACACCCGAACAAAGTAGCCCGAAAGCAACCACCTTATCACACACTGAAACGAAGCCTCCTTTAGTGTTTACCTAGCCACCCAAACATGTTGACATAGTTAGTTTGGTGCCACAACCCACTGTTTGTAAAATATAGTGTTTGATAGTTTTACTCTAGCTCAAACTGCACTATTTCGCGTGTTTACAAACAACAAGGAGCACTTATTGGAGATAGAAAAAATTGAGACATGGTATTATAGAGGGTACCTATATAGAGGTGTAGGATCAAACAAGATGTCTATAGGTGCCATGGAGTCCAAGTAATGACCCTTTGAAGTTGAATGGTTTTTTGTTCTCAGGGATCTTAAGGGACCATGCTCAAACAAAGTAGCCCAAAAGCAATGATCTTATCGTTCACCAAAAAGACACCTCCTCTAGTGTTTACCTAGGCACCCAAATGTGTTGGTGGATTTGGTTTGGTGCCATGATCCCCTGTTTGTAAAATATAGCATTTGACAGACTTATACTAGCTCAAACTGCACTATTTCGCATGTTTGCAAACAACAGGGCAACAAGAGCACCGATCGAAAATGGAAAAACCTGAGACACTCTATTTTATAGAATCCCTACACCAAAGTGTATGATCTAATGATATTTTTGTTGGTGCCATGGAATCCAAGTAATCAACCATCGAAGTTGAACGGTTTTTTGGTCTCAGGGCTCTTAAGGGACTATGCCCGAACGAAGTAACCCATAAGCAATGACCTTGTCACAAACCAAAACGAATCCTCCTATAATATTTACATGGCCACCCAGATGTGTTGGAATAGTCGGTTTGATGCCATGATGTCCCGAGGCATGACCTCTCACTCCTCGCCTCCGTTCATTTCCTAGGACTGCCTAGAAAAGGTAGTTTATAAACAATTATGCCACAAAGTCTTAAGGAATGCCACGACCCTAAATTCTTGGGTGCAACTAGAGAACTCCTTCACTCAATGTTTTAGATGGTTCTTGGTTTTGATGACCAAGTGCCAAGTTGTGATCTTCATAAGTTTTCTGCTGAAAACTTGATTTGGGATTAATAAGGAAGGGGTTCTTGGCTCCGGATCAGGTGGGCTGACTCCAAATAGGGCCTCCCTATAGCCCGCTATAGCATTTGAAGGCATATACCCCCACTAATCAGATGTGTTGGCAATCACAGTTTTCTCCCATGACATCTCGGGGCATGACTTCTCACTACTTGGCTCACATCAATGAGATTGCAACAAGGTTAATACATTACCATGTAATTACTTTAATGATTTTTTGATCTCTTTTTAAAGCATGTTAATACACAATAGAGTGTTAAGAATATGTTTTGCATATCTTGTGCCAACTAAACTTTACAATGTTTCTATATTTTTTTAAACAAGTGGATTCAAATTAGGACCTTATTGTTACACACAGATCAATAACACTTAATTTGGACTAATACTTAGCAAATAAATTGTAAGTACACTAAAAACATATAAAATGACTTTTTATTTAAATCCTTCAAGACTATTTTTAATTTTGTACATTTTTTCCAACTTTGGAGTGTGTTAACCACGTGCTTAAAACAAGAAAATTGATATAAGTCCACACTTGAATCTCTTGAAAAAAAATGATCTTGCACCCAAGAACCTTCAAAACCATTATATAAGATAACATCATATGTCATTTAACAATAACATAACATAATATATCATATGGATAATGGTCACATAATTGAGTCCATCAAATCAAATCAAACATAGAACTAATATGGTTATGAAAGCATACATGTAGAAGGATATCATGTGCAATAAAATCAAATTAAACATAGAAGTAATATCATTATGAAAACCAACATGGATATACTATATCAAAATAAGTGTGCCACGTGTCTCTAAAAATATAAATTCATAATGTATTGAACTAAGTGTGTCATACATATAGGTCCACATGCAGTCGCATAATGATATATACATGGACTATATGAAGAATCATGAACTATGACCATATGGCATATATATCTATACATCTAGGTCGTATGAATCTAATCATGACACATCTTTCCTCTGTTCACCCTACTAGAAGAAGCATTTCCACAACCTGTGGATGTAGTGGAGGGAGATGCCACTACGGATTTCATTTGTGTGGTCGTAGGCATCTCTAAGCAGGCCTGCAATCTAGCCTACACATTCATAAAAAAAGTTTTTAACACCCAAATTTTTAAAATACATTCAAAATTTAGAAACTTAGAATTTATAATACATCTGAAATCTTACCGCAATCTCACGATCCTTATCAATTTGTTGTCGACGCGTTGCAGGGTCTACGGTAGACTCATGAGGGGCAGGCTACATACAAATAAATAGTTCAAATTAAATATTTCATGTACAAAATTTGATATTGTAGATAAGTAATAAAAAAAATTCCTCCAAAATTTAACAAACTTGAAAAATTATACCTGAGTTAGTGGATCTACAGATGTTATGGCAACATCTACAATAGCCTCCATAGTCTGCATATAGGGAGGAGTATCTCTGGCAGTCATAAGCTATATAAAAAACATGTACATATTAATATTAATCTACATGAAGTTGCCACATAACAAACCCAAAGCATAATCGACACATAACAGAACAATGTATTAATTTGCTAATAGAAACCAACCAAGGCTCTTAATAATACTTCTTATTGTCATATGACCTCCTCAAAGAGTAGGAATCTAGGTTTAATGATCCTAGGGAAGCTTCGATGTTACTCGAGTCTCAAAAATTCCTACAAGAGTAGATACACAATTGAACTCCCACAATTAGAAACAAAGTTTAAAGAGAAACTAACCTACATAAAAGTCACGTGAGGCGTGCCAGTATCCTTAGTGTCCAGGGAAAATGATGACCCGCCATGCTCTTGCATATTAAAGATAAACATATTAATATGTACATGTACACTTGAAACATTATACATATACATTAAAAATGTGTATTTAATAATAAAATTTTAATCAAATATAATTTGAAATATAAGTAGCTTGAAACTTACGTCTGTAACATACCCAGCTACAGTAGCTAGCATGTCGATGCCAGATCTGTCCTTCACTGGATCTTACTATTTAAAATAAAAATAATTATTATTTTTTACATGTATGTACATGACATAATCAAATACATATATATTAAAATCTCAAATGAATCAAACTATTGTGTATATATGTTAAATTTTTATTTGACATTTACCTATGAAAAGCCAAGATCATTTGCAACAGTTCTAAAAACATCCACCATTATCTCATCTAGAGAAAAGAAATCATGTGATCCAACAAATGATGTCTTGCCTGTAGTGCATACAACATCACATGATCCACAGTGGTGTGGTGTGCTAGAATTGGTACCTCCACCAACATCACCAGATGCAATCTGGTCACTATGTTGAGTCAGAGTATTAGTGAGCTCCCTTAATGCATGTAGTGTGTCAATTTCCACAACCTCCTTCATTGTAGGAGGGATAACTTAAGGCAATGGGAGTTTTTGGGCATGGGGGATCCTTGGTTTACCAATGCATGCATCAGGTCTACTCTATGTAGAGCTACCTCCTCGCCCATAGAAATCTGAAAAGTTAAAATAATTTGGGACCTCATTAACCACAAACTCACAATATAATTTCTTTAAAAAAAAGAGATCAACCTCATTATTGTTGCATGGTATATAATCAAAAACCATCCACCATTGGTCCTAAAAAAAAATTCTTGATTCGTTCAACGTGGCACCAATGGATTAGGAACCGTTTACAAGTAGTTGTAGGGGGAGGGGGCATTGGTTCCCAGGTCAGTAAATAATGTACAAATGTGGTCTTTTAAAAATTTTGTCTTTTACAGCCGCATGGGATAATTTATCTGCATATCACTGCATACAATCACCTCTAAAGGTATTCCATTTGTTTATTGGGTTGGTTTTGGAGTAGACTTTTCCAATCAATGTTTGCAATGTGTTGGTGAAATTCATGTGGGACAAATTTGTGGCAAGATTTTGTCTTATTGTTTGAATAAGGTTGTCAATGGTAATTTTATTTTGTTAGATTCTTCCAACGATATCATCTTGTGTTCTTGTTAGTTTCGTGGGGACAGAAGGAGCCACAGGAGGCAGATTTATTTTTGGAGGAGGGTTTTCAAGAATTTTTAGAGGGTTTTGAGGAATATTTGGATGGTTTATAGGATTACAAGCTTGCCAAACAACTGATAAAACAAATAATTGTATACATAAACAAAAAACTAAAAAACCCATGAAAATCACAAAAATTAATCTAAAATGTAAGAAATTTGATAAAAAAATTGTGGGCTTACCTCTTCGTCTTGGCGACATCATTGAAAATGTCATGATCCAGAAGTTTGAAGATCAATTTGTAGGGGGTTTTCAAAGCTTGAGTGCCAATAGTTGAGGATAAATCATGGTTTGCAGTGGAAAATAGGGAAAATGAGGGGTCTGGGTCTATTTTTTTGTCTCAGAGAACCACGATCATGTTTTTAGGTTCGAAAATTTCTAAACCTGTAAAAAACAATCCTACGATCACAGTACATGAATTTTAGGTTTTTATGTCCAATTTTTTGTCCAAAAACTTGTTGCATTTACCCTTGAGGCCTCCCATTTTTCTTAATGTGGATGATAAAGGCCCAAAGAGGGTATTTTCCTTAAGAGGCTAAAAATAAATTCTCCCCAAAAACCTGAGAATGCATTTGTGAGGCACCTCTAAATTCTTAGGGTAGTCATTCACTGCCATTACACCCAATAGACGTCAAAACAAAATGGATCTCCAAAATTCCATGCCTAATCTGGAATGATGAAGATCTCCACGTAGGGTTGAGGCATTCTAGACAGGAAATGCTATAGGTCACCACCAAGGAGAAAATCAATGCCAAAGAATGGAGTGTTGGACATGTCCTCCCCTTTACTGATGCCACGTGCAAGCAGGTTTGTACAACCAAATGAAAAAGAGAAAACATTTTGCCACATGATAACTTACAGGTCTACAAAACTGGTCACTCCAAGGATCTATGCAAGCCAAGGGAGATAGCTTTGATACCAATGAAGGAAAAGATAAAACATAAATTATGAAATGCCTTGAATTAATATTCATAATCATGCATACACACACACACACACACACACACACACACACACACACACACACACACACACACACACACACACACACAATAGATAAGATAGTTGAAAGGAATCCATCAAGTAGTTTAGGATGCCATAAAGGAAAGCAACCGCCTAGGTGGTTTAAACATGTATTAATTTTTCTAACACTCCAGACATACAAAAATTAGTTTGAAATCCTAAGAAATGAAGGAAAAAGAATATATTGTTTCTTATTTACTCAGAATTGATAAAGTTTTGAACATCATCAAAGGTTTGGGTAAAGAGGTAAAATAAGAAGTAGTTGTGAAAAAGGTGTTGAGATATCTCACTCCCAAGTTTTATCCTAATGTGTCTATCATTAAAGATGTCAAGGACTTGAATTTCATGTTGATGGATGAGCTCAATGGAATTTTGAAATCCTATCATATGAGGACCATTGAATCAAAACATATCAATAAGGAGGTTATTTTTAAAGATGAGAAGAAGTTAAAAGAAAAGAAGACTACTAATTTTGATGATGTTGATATTGATGATGATGATCTAATTGCAATGTTTGTAATAAATTTCAAGACTGGTTCAAATAAGTACAAGGGTAAATTCCCTTTTAAATGTTTAAACTGTGGTGAAATATGTCATTTTGCCAAAAAAATCCCTCATAAACACACGGATGAAGATGATGAAGAGCATGATGAAGATCATGAAAAGAGGACTCACAGGTTTTACAAGGGAAATAATAATTTTAAGAGGTTTGAGAACAAGAATAAGTCCAAGAAAATCTTATACTCCAAAGAAGATTGTTTCTCATCTGAAGAAATGATGGTTTTTCTGACTCTGATTCAGAATCTGAGCATGATGATCTAGGTGATGAATTCTTATATATGGCCAAGGATGCTAAGATCCATAAAAGTGAATACTCCATATTGTTTGAAGAATCATGCATAAATTTTGAGGAGGAATAAGAAGAAGATGACCTAGAAGCTCAGTTAATGTTTGTTCAGAAAGAGTTAAAGCATGTTGATAAGAATACCATGAAGTTGATAGAACAAGTCAAAGAATATGAAGGAAAGATTCATGATCTTGAGGAGAAGCATTAGTCTAAAACCAATAATCTTGATGGGATAATCAAACAATTAGAGATACAGATGAATTATATGACTATAAAACTACAATCCAAAGAGGAATAATGCATTAATTTTGGAGAAGAAATGATATTTCTAAGGGAAGAGATGTCTGAAGCAACTAACAAGGATAATAATTTTAGAAATTTGAGAAGAGCTCCAAGGATCTTGATGATCTCTTCGAAAATCAAAGATCTGTAGGAGATAAGATAGGTTTAGAGTTCAAAGAATACCTTGAGGGAAAATAAGTGATGCAAGAAGACATTGCTCCAAACAAGGATATTGAAGGTCAAAGTATCAAAGAAGATAAAAAAGAGAGTAACTTCAAAGGAAATGTGAAGATAAGGTCTGTAAGGCAACCCAATGTATCAAGGTATAAGAAATATTTTAATGGCTATTGTTATACTTGTAATGGTTTTGGGCATAGAGTAAAGGAGTGTAGAAATATATTCAAAAATTATCATCCATGGAGAGATAGTAGAGATGAATAGTCGAGGAACATTTATTTTTATAACTACCATGAGAAAGGTAACAATGCTAGATATTATCTTTATGAATTATCTAGTCACAATTAGAGAGAATGAAATTCCTAGATGTAAAAGTGAAATTGTTCGTTTTAAGTGTAATAATATTGGACATATTTCTAGAGACTATTTTTATGGTCCTTCAAGGAAGACCAAGAGGTATCATACTCCTAAAATGTAGGGGAAGAGGCAAGGCACGCTATGGAAACCAATAGTTAATCATGTCAGAGTAGTTGTTAAAGCAAAATAAGAAGTCTCACATGTTATTAATCAAGAGGAAGAAGGAAAAGGTGAGTCACAAATGCCAAAGAGGTTATGGAACCTCTATAGGTTGTTTTTCTAGACTCCTCATGTTTTAATATGTCTCTACTAGGCTTCTTAGAGACATTTATCATCTATATGAAGTATGGTGTTAAGGGGGAGTTTGAATGGTTAAAGTGTGACATTGTAGGCGTACATTCATGATGTCAAGATGCTCTCATTGCATTATTAAAGGTCTCCAATATACTTAGGATTTGGTTTAGATACTATCATATAACAAGGTTACTGGATTCATGAAGATTTTTTTTTTTCATTTTGTATGATGACTTGATCAAACCATAAAATGCAAGGTGTAATGTTGCTTTCTAGGTATGTTTGTGACTTGACTGGTTCTATATGTTGTTTCTCAATCCTTGAGTCATTTTTTCAGATGTATCAAGTATGATCATGCATTATGGAGACAATATGAAGAGTCTTAAGCACTGATATGTCTTTCAAAAACACAAGTGATTTATTTAGTTGTAGAACATTGTTTCAAATCTGTATGTGGATGCTTGTGTCAGTTGTGGTTCTCAAACAAGAGTATGGTATGCCAATATTTTTGGTTGGTGTATGCTGAGTTATCATTGATGTCAAAGGAATATTAATGAAAAATTAGGATGTAAGAGAAGCTATAGATAACTTTTAATGACTCAGTTAAGGTAGAACAAGTCAGAGAGGTTAATAACACCTAATGAAGCATACACTTCTTGAGCAGCTAGAGATATGCACAAGTTAAGTGATGATATGAGAACACACCAGGATGATGTTAGGTATTATATATCATGCATATGATGTGGAAACAAGGCCAGGATGATGAACACATGGTCACATGAGGTGAATTTGTCAAACTAGCTCATCTCATAATGCCTAATCCTAAGACCTATGTAGCAAAGTGACATGGAAATGTGAAGTGAAGACTTAAGGCCATTTGTGAAGCATGGTAAACGCATAAATCACATAATTGGACATGTTCAAGGGAATATATGATGAATAATAGTTTAGAAGTTGTGCATTGCAGTGTAAACCAACCCAAATTAGCTTATTTCAGGCACCTAACATGAAGTTATAAAGCTAACAAATCTGAATAAATAAAGTTCAGGTATGCGAAGTTTGTTAGGAAATTTTCAATAGTCCAAATATAAATATTTAGGTCATAATTCAACGGTTAAATGCACTTTAAGGGTCATTAGTATAACTGCTCTTCAGGAAAAACAAGTTTAACATGCCTAAATGAGATTGGATTGGAAGTTTCAGAGTGTACCAGAATAAAATTATCATTTAAATTCATTGAGGAGGTTATTATTAAGGTGTGGTCCAAATTTGAGGACCTAAGGAGGTTATTTGCTCAAGATATTACATTTCCTGTAAAATCAGGGTAAGTAAAGTTACTATAATAACACCCCGCCTTCTTAACTATCAAGAAAAATTGTGGAGCTTTATTAAGATAAATAATAAGAGAAAAATGTGAATATAACTGGGATAAAAAAATGGTGCAAAAATTATGAGGTAAAATAGAGGTGAAACAAGAAATTTCCATCTATTTTTGTACTTATTCTAAGCCTTTGTCAAACTTAGTGAAATTGGTAAGGAGAAAATTGATTTTTTATGCCCCCAAATTAAATTTTTTGTCTTGAAAATTATTTAATAGTATATATAACTCATCAGAGGTCATATTCATGGTGATTTGAGTTTATGACACCTATTTGACCCTACAAGAAATCAACTTTTTTGTGAAGTTTTCAGTGCATAGATAAATTTTGTAAAGGAACCTATGCTCAAATTTTTTCTAAAGGATAATGGTGATATTTAATTTTTTTTCACGAAGTTATCTTGGTAACTTATTTTGAGAAATGTGAAGATACAAGCATGGTTTCAGTCCTAGCATTGAGGATGTTAAACATGTAAAAACTAGTCTTTTTGGTTGAAAGGTAAAGGAGTTCTTCTCCTCAAAATATATACAAATAATGGTTTGAAGGTGAAGTAAAGGTAATTTGGTAAGTTTTTCATGTTTTATTTAATCATGAAAGTGCATTTTAGGTGTTTGAAGGCATACAATTCAAAACTAGTTTTAGGTGTTTTGAACCAGTCAGAGATGTATCTAAAAACCATGCATATCCATGATGAAATATTTGAACTGATTTTTTTTTGGTAATCTTAAAAGAAGAAAAATATAAATACATTTGCAAAAAGGTATGGTAGGCTCTATGAAATGATGGTTAATTGAAGATATACCTCATTCTTTAAAGGCTATTTTTCTGAGTTTGAAGGTCTATGAATTGCATGTTTAAATTTGAATGTTCTTATTTGAAAAAGAGTGTTGAAGCATCTCCTTGATGTTTAAGTTTGTCTATACTTCATAATACATTATCTCCTTGATTTATAATATGTTTAAGATGCATGAATCATTGTGCGAAGATAATTCTCTTAACTGCAAATATTTTTTCCTCCATGATTGAGTTTTGAAGCTCCTACACCAAGGTGAGTACTTTAATGGATTATCAAGCTAAAATGGTGAGCAATGAAGGATATAAATATTTTATACAACATTATTTCATGTATATGACACTTGGTTTTAGTTCCTCATGAGGTATATGACAAGTTTACACACCAAAAGGATATCAAATATGTTCTTGACAACTACATGTCAATTTGTGTGTGGAGGTTAGGAGTTACTTGTCCTTCATGTCAGAAATGTCATAAATGTAAGAGATGTTATAAATTTGATGTTTTATCCTCCTTTTGTACTTAGTTTCTCATGAAAAGTTAGAAAAATTTAGTTTATATAAGAGACAAAAATGCTGGTTTTTTGTTTTTAAGTGAAGCCTCTTTACTTTATATGCACGAGTTACCAAGAAAAAAATGAAAGGTGAAAAGACTTTGGAGTTGTATAGTCAAGGAAGGGAAGTGTGAAAGATATTTTTGGATTTATTCCTCCTTTATGAAAAATTATCCCTTATGCATATGTGGGTGTGGATGGATATGCAAGTGTGTGTGTGAAAAGGTGATGAAGATTAGAGTATGATAAAATGCGTTAAAGACTGAATTTTTTTTTGCAGGAGTTATAGTGATGAAGGAACATATGTTTGAAAGAAAAATATGATGTTGAAAATTCATCTTTCAAGTGATTACCTACAACAGATGAAAGAGGGTGAAAATAGAAGGATCATAAGATAATATAGTGGTCACAATTTGGTGTTTGAGACATCCTATTCTGAGTGATCAAAACATTGCAGGAAACTAAGTTGTTTCTTAGCATTAAGGGAGTTAAAGCTTCCTTGTAAGTTGAATATTACAAGAGGTTAGTTGACAGAATTTGGGAGTTGAATCTTCCATAGAAGTTGAAGCTTGATAAACATCAGGTTGTAGCTTGATTTAATTTTAGAGTTACAGCTCCATGTTGAGTTGAAGATCAACTGTGAAACCAATGTAACATCTATAGGAAAATCTTGTTCTGAGTTAGTTTTTGGTTTCAGTGGGTTTTCTCCCAATTTGGGTTTCCCACTTTAAATCATGTCTCTATGTGCTTTCTTTCATTTTAGTTGCTTGTGGATGTTGTTTTTATTTTGATTCTACAAATTAAGTAAATTAAATTATGAGTTAAAATTTAAACAAACACTAGTTCACCCCCTCTTACTTTCCTAATTTCTAGCACTTGGTATTAGAACCCACTCCCCTTGAATTAATCCTAACAATTTGGAGGTGATCCTGAAGGCACAAACATGGGTACATTAGCAGAATCAATCTTAAAGAGGGAGTATGGGATTTCTCAATCCCTTGTTGATGGTCTGAATAATGAAATCAAACACATGGAAGATGACCATGGCTAAACAATCAAGGAGATGGAATTATTTGTTGAAAATGTGTCAAAATATCTTAAATACAAGGAGGATGCCTACTTAAAACATGAAGAAGAGTTGATAATATTGAAGGGTGGACTATAAGAGGCAAATGATAGGTTGAAAATGTATAGCAAATTGGAAAAGAGTTATGAATATCTCGGTGGAATTTTGGAAAATCAAAGGCTAGAAATTTATAAAACAGGTCAAGGATTTAGAGGATAACCTATAGAAAAGAAATAAGATGATAAGGATGGTATTAACATGTGAATAGGCATGAAGCTGATCAAGAAGAAAAACACAGGAAGTCCTAAGTCAATTAGGCAACCAAATACATCAAGGAATGAAAGAACTTTCAATGGATATTATTTTTCCTTTCATAGCTACAAATATAAGGCTAAAGAATTCAGAAAATGAATCATTGATGAGAACCCATGGAGAGACAGTAAAGGTGAGAAGGAAAATAACTTAGTTTGTTTCAATTATCAATAAAAAGGGCATATTTCTAAGTACTATTTAGAAGACCCTTCAACTCAATTTCGGGAAAAGGAATGCCCAAGAGGCATAAACATGATAGTGTGCTACAACTATAACAAATTTGGAAACTATGCTAAAATATTTCATGAGTTCAAGGTAACAAAACATAGTAGGAATGTCATATGCAATACTTTTCATAATTTTTGGCATTTTGCAAAGCATTGCTATCACAATGAACAATCTAAGTACAAAAATATGCATAATACTTTCAGAGGACAAGTTAAAAAGGTTTGAAACATGAAGATTAATCCTAGAAATGAGACAAAGTTAACCATTCCTAAAACAACTCCTATAAATAAGAAATTAAAATGTATATATAAGGTCAAGGAAGCAAATAATGACAAGAAGAAAACATGGATAGATTTTGAAGAGACCTAGCTATCAATGAAATTCATGGGAGAATTTAGCACAAGAAATACCACAAGTAGTGATGATAAAGGTGAGAAAAAGGAAGACAAGTTTGGTGCAAATCATGAAGAATCGCTACCTCAATCTGTGTTAGATTAGGTGTATGATTTGTAACATGTATGTCTATCAGATACTCAATCATAAAATGATATCTTAGGTGATGTGATAGTCACATAAAATAATGCATCCAAGAATACTAACAACGTCATATGGACTAGAAGGGAATGAATTGAGTCATCAAATTGTTTTGATGACTTTCTGCTATTCTGAGGTGATCACACAAAATGATGTGCCTTCTCTAGGTTTCTAGAAGGAATATTCTACTTGAGTATGAAGGCACATCAATATCTAGTGGAGTCAAAGGTATGTTTTAATTTTTGTCTCCTTTTAGATCCTTGAGTATAGTTTGTTTACATGAGGTGTTTGAAATCTTCTCTTAATGAGAAAAAAAAAAAATGTATATGATTCCAAGTCAAAAGATGTCTTTGAGGTTTTGTGTAAGTATAGTGTTAGATACATTTAATACCAAACCTCTAAGTCTTGGCCAAGTGATTAAAAAAATGTATTAATTTTTTCAAAGGTATAAGATAGAGTCTTTCTCTTATAACTTGCCTTGTCAATCCAAGTCAGGAAGAAGGCCAGTACTGAATATTTATAAGTCCTTTGTAAAAGAAACAACAAGTAAGATGTAAGTAGCCTTCAAAAAAATGGAAGGGAGTAGATATCTGGTTTATGTCACTGTAAACATGCAAAACCTGTACTCAATCATGTCTTTAGGCCTTTATCAAGTACATTTATCATTCAAATGATAAGTCATAAATAGAATGCACCTCAACAAGAAATGACAATTCTCTGATATATTAGTTCAAGCCAAAAAAAGGGGATAAACAGTGTAAATTCTTGCAAGCTCTAGATGCTCTTAGTCAAGCCTTAAGCTCAAAATCACAAGTCTGAGTCTAAAAATTTCCAATACAAGTTAATTCATATCTTAAACAAGGTGGTTAGTTCTTAATGTTAATTGTAGTTGTTTCAAACATATGTACTTGTTAATGTTTCTCTCAATGTTTCCTGTAATAATAAGAAAAGTATGTCAAACCCTATCAGATTATGTTACAACCATGTTTGAATGTTAGTTGTATACTCTAAGTCTATAAAGAAATATTGAGTATTTAGACATAAGCCATTGAAATTATTCAAGGTAGAGGTAGCACTCATAGAGAAAGATATGCAGTCCAAATTAGTCAGTTACCCCTAATCATTAGAGTTTGTGAATGGAATGATATAATTCTGAGTCAGGGTTGTAGAAACAAATGTGGAAGCCTTTATGACAAAGAGAGGTCAAATAGGGTATAGGGTTACAAGTAATGTGCAAATGTGTAAAGTGCAAATGTGTAGAAGTCTTGCTATCAACATGTGTGTTCAAAAGGTGTAAAATTTGTCAAATGAGTAAAAATAAAAAATCTTTGTCACGTTTCAATGAAATTTGTTTTCTATTTCATAAAAGTGCAAAAGGTGAAGATATCTTCAAGTTCATTGTATGTTAATGACACAAAGGAGAGATGGATTAGATCCTAGTTTGATTGAGAATAAAACCTAACCACATAGTTTTGCTACATCAAGTACATATTGATCAATTATAAACAAGGCTCATTCATGATCTTAGGAGATTAGTAACTTATCAAACCCATCAGACATGAAGGTATACGTCAGGTCTTAGAGTTTCTTCACATTAAATGAACCTAAAAAGATCCATTGTCAAATAATGATGATCAATAATCAAGTATTAATTTATTATGCCAATCAAATGAAGTAAGAGATAGGAGTAATAGTATGGAAAATGTCAAATCATAGGTAATGAAAATGATCTCAAAAGAAATAGTACAAAGTGATGGAACAAGTGCATTTTTACTTGGGACATAAGAACTACATATGGTGTTAAGGCTAGAAAAAGTAATTTAGTGCATTAAGAATCAAATGGGTTGAATGCAAGAAGAAAGGAAATCTTCCTAGTATGATTTCAAGATTTCAAATGACACAAGTAATGTCAAACACTTAACATCCTAAAATTAGATGCATCAAGATTGGTCATGACATATGGGATCCCTGGGAAAGTATCGTTTAGTTGTTGAGGTCATTTAGTCAGTCAGTATTTTCACAATCAGCTTCAAAAAGAGAGGAATTTCATCGATGGGAAGTCATGGTCCTATAATAAAGTCTGCAGAGGAACTTTAGACATTCAAATACCTTAGAGGAAGATCAGTATATTTTTTTTGGTATTTGATATACCTCAAAATGGATTATAATTTGTTACTTGAAGAAAAATATAGTACAGAAAGTGTTCTCATTACATGATTCAAAGGATTTTTAAGTCCATTTTCAAAATCATGCATTCTCTCAGGTAAGAACTGATATCTTGGTGAATTTGAAAGCCTTTAAACTGAGTTTCAATTACTCTATAATGATCTTTTGCTTCACTAGACACTGTGTAAAATCCTCCTAGGGTTTTATGGATAAATGATGGTTGAAGGGATTAGATTTATTTCCAAAGGCTAAAACTCTTAAATCACAATCTACATAGGTTCTCCAATACGACTCAAGAGGAATCATAACAATAAATGTCTTCAACCAGTTAAAAAGTGTGGCAGTCTTCATTCTAACATGTAGTAAGGGTTTAAAAGTTCATGATTTGGTATAAGAAATAAAATTGACGGGTCTATTCTCAACCTTAGGATCCACAAACGTCAAGAAATAATTTCAATGTGATCTTCAAAAATAATAAAAAATATTTTTGTGCTAATATGGTCTCAATCTTTTAAAAACTATGACAGTCATCTCAAAATCTTATATGTTACATTGAAGGACCTAGGTTGAAGTATGAAATTGTAGAATTGAAACAATTATCCCAAAATGCATTTCAAATGAAATATTTTACGTTGATAAAGGACTAAATTGAGTATCCCACATGATCATTTGCTTGCGTCTTGAGTCACTATATCAAACGTTGGAGTGAAAATTTTCCTGAGCAGAGTAAATAGAGTTCATTAGTAATTGAGGATGATACAAATTGATCATAAAAGAGTGGAAGAAGGGAATTCAGGCCTAATAATGAATAAAAAAAACCTAATGAAGACCCAAAAATTGAGAAAACAAACTAGTCTCCAAGGTAGTATTTCTCAATTTCTCGTTATAGATATCCTTTGAGAAGGGAAGTGCCAAATTGAAGTCATACTAGCACTTGTTAGCTAGAACAGACCTACTATGATAGATGGTTGTGGAAGGAGAATAAGATAGATTAAGAGGATATTAAAAAATAAAGAGAAATTGTGGTAAAGAAAAGTTCCATAGCTATTTTAAAAAAAGATTCAATTAGTCTTCCGGAGCCTAGTTCCTTAAAATCCAATGTAAGGTAGTCTGGTAGCAAGTGGTAGACTTTGTGTAGAGGTGAGATAAATCCAAGAGCTATCAATAAAAGTAAGAAAAATATTTGAACTAAGATATTTATAACAGAAGAATGTTCTCAAGGGTTAAGGTTGATAAGAAGGGTATATTTTTGTAAGTAATCCAAATAAGCTACAAAACTAAGTTCTTTGCACATGACTCTGCTAAGTGTGTTGTTTTGTGAATTTTGAATGAGTACTTGCCTGAACATGAGTAAGATTTTCCTATGAATTGAAAATAGAGTGTGTGAATTTTTTTTTGTAATGCATGTAATTCCTTGGAAATGATTAACTAAAATGTGAAGTATGTAATAGTTAATCTAATGTGGAAGCATAACTTGTGGAGACCATAATTTTTGATTCGACTGTTGGATCATCTTCAAATTTTAAAGGGTGGTAGATATACATTAGTAATATGTTGGGTTCAACTGTACGTGAAAGGTTGTGGCCATTTTGGCACATTTTTGGGTCTAGATTCCTTCATCTAGTGGCCTAAAATTAGCTCCGAACCTTTTTTTTGGCTTTTGACTAGGTCTTGGAACTTTAATAACTTTTGTTGTTCTTGTTATAATAAGTCAAAATTTCATGTGAGCCTTAATTTATGAAGGTATATTTGGCATGAAATTTTTTGGGCCCATCCAATTTGTTTTTCTAGTAGGTAATTTTTGGCATTTTAGTGGTTTTTGGTAATTTAGGGGGTTTTGGCATTTTAGGGTTTTTAGAGTAGACATGAAATAAAAGGTGGATTGTAATGATGTAAAATATTAGTTTGGGTTCTAGAATGAGAGTAATGCTATTTTTAAACTCTTGTTTTTTATTTGTAAGGTTGTTTATGTGTGTTTTGGTGGTATTTCAACCTCTTGCAGTTGGATTCACATCAATTGGTATGAGAGCCAGATTAAGATCTTGCGGAAATAGTTAAGGTAACATATTACAATTTTATATGTAATTTTTACCTCTATTTTTTATAATCATTACTAGATACAGGAGGGGAGGTTATATCAGATGAATAGGCATATACATAAGCTACAGAGACAAGTTGTTGAGATCATAAGAGAAGTCACCGCCTTAAAAGGAGACATGAAAATGGGGATGCAAACCCAGATAATGATATTGAAGAAGTACCTCCATTAATGAGTGAAGGAAGAGATGAAGAATAAAATTAGAAAGATGAAGAAATTGGGAATCAGAGAACATTTAAGGAGATATTGATCTAGGATTTAGAGGGAAAGAATGATGACATTAAGATTAATGTTTCTGATTATGGTGGAGGATTAAGACCACAGGAGTTGATTGATTGGTTGAATCACATGGAAAACTTATTTGAGTGGAAAACCCTTTCAAAGGAGAAGAAGGTTAAATTTTAATGCACTAACTTGATCGGACATGCATTGATATGATGTGATCACCTACAAAATGAAAGATAAAGGAATGGTAAGGGAAATATCCAAAACTTGAATAAAATGGTAAAGAATATCAAAGTAAATTTTATTCCTATAGATTATGCTCAGACACTCTTTTAAAGGTTCCAAAACCTAAGACAGAAGGATCTAAGCATTGAGGAGTATACGAATGAATTTTACAAGTTGTCCATCAGGATGGAATAGGGAGAGTCTGAAGAATAGAAGGCTACATGGTATATGAAAGGAACGATAACCAGATCGTACCAAGCCAAGAACACAGATGCTAATCAAACACCATGATCAATAAGATGAAAGCAATTTGCCAAAATAAATTTACATAAAACCTTTGCAAACAAATGAGTAACAATATAATATATTATTATGGAACTCAATGCAATACATTGAGAATGGGCCTTTCTTAAATAGTCAAGGAATAAAAATCTAAGAACCAGTCAAGGTCATAGATCAAGCCATAAATCAAGGAAATAACTAGTCATCAAAGAACTAGTCAAGACCATAGATTTAGGAGAGAACTAGACATCAAGGATCTAGTCAATACCATAGATCAAGGAAAGAACTATACCTAATAACTAGATAATATCTCCTAATATCTAAATAAGATAAAAGAAATATCCACACACATAAGTGGGTGAGGATAAAAACAATAAAGGTAAATAAAGTTCCTAGGTGAACATGAGCTAAGGTAAATACCTACTCTAACAGTATATAATGGGTTGAGTTACACCATATAAGATGGGCTAAGTATGCGCCAAATCCATATCCTGGATGATGCTTATCAACTCGCATTAAAGGAAGAAGATAAGAACAAGAGGAATAATTTTAGAAGAGGTGTGAAGAGAGGGCCATCATCATCTCCAATGCGAGGAAGGGGTAGATTTGAATCTACAAAAGGTGGATTTGAATCTACAGAAGGGCATGAAGATTATGGTCAAAGCCATGGTAACTACCAAAGAGGTAGGCGGTTTCAAGGGGGAAGAGGTTATAATGGATGATGGGGATGGAATAGTCCTCAAAGGTAATATACATATTATAGATGTGGTGAAGAGGGGCATAGAGATTTTGAGTGTCCTCACTATCCTACACAATATAGACGGCAAGGAGAACAACCACAAGTAAATTTGGTTGAAGCTGAAGAGGAAGAAGAAATTGAGGTTTCTACAAACTTGGGTGAAACCCTCGTGATAAGGAGGACGATGATTGACCCAAGGAAGGAAAAAGAAAAGGATGTTGTTGGTGTTGATTCATGGCTACAAACAAATACATTTTGAACAAGATGCACCTCTAGAGGAAAGGTATGTAAAATTATTATTGATGGTGGTATTTTTGAAAATATGGTTTCAACTATGATGGTTGATAAAGTCAATATGAAATGTGAGAAGAACCCATATCCCTATCGTATATCATGGTTTAAGAAAGGGAATGAGGTAACCATAGATAAAAGATGCCTCATAATTTTTTTGATTGGGAATACCTACAAGGATGAGGTGTGGTGTGATGTTATTCCAATGGATGCATGCCATATATTACTTGAGATGCCTTGGCAATATGATAGAAAGGTTACACATGATGGAGGGAAGAATACATATAATTTTTGGAAGGATGGTGTAAATGTGGTCTTGTTACCCTTCAAGGAAGAAGAAAAGAGTGAGGTATTTTTGGCTACAAAATAGTTTATTACAGAAATGGAAGAAGTTGGCTGGTGTTATACACTGATGTCAAAAAAGGTGGAAATAAAGGATTTTAATATATCTATTGCTACGATAAAGGAACTAAATGAATACAAAGATGTCATACCAGATGAAGTACCAAATGGGTTACCTCTGAAGCAAGATATTCAACACTGTTGGACCCCAAAATATTGATTAATTACAAGAAGGTACATGGGCGTGATGGACCTATTTGATGAAGGGAACACGGGTTGAAGGCACACATGGAATGATTCTAGTAGATTTTAGCATAACATATGGCACATGCGTAAGAAAATAAGGGTTTTAGGACTTAACTGCATTCAAAGTTCCTAACAACACACAAGGAAAGCATGATCTGTCTAGCATGCTTCGACTCAAGAGCCACCAAACCTCTAGGAATCGTGTTTGTCTTCAACTCGATGTTGTATTTGCCAAATAATTTTTCCTTTCCTTCAGCAACACACACCATTGGTTCCCAATCTATATTCTGGTTAGAAAACTCACCTTAGCTCTGTAAAAATTGTTTCACTTGGGCATCATCATCAAACACTTGCCAATTTTTAACGTTATCAGGGATAGATGGCCTTGTTAGTACTTCAACATCATACTCACAAAATGGAGACTTTGTAAAATTCCCAAATATGGATCCTAGCACCGCTAACTTATCTACAACAGCATTAAAATTTCTATCATGGTGCACAATATTAAAGGAGTCAAACATTTGAATCAGATCCCAAACTGTATGCTTGTATTTTTTCATTCTCTAATTTTTAGTAGCATACAATTTCCTAATTTGCTTGACAATCAATTTTGAATCCCATTTGACAATGACATCCTTTATAGAATATTTCCATGTAATTCTTAGGCCTAATAATAATGCTTTATATTCAACAATGTTGTTAGTACATTCAAAGTTAAGTTTGAAAGAAAAGACAAACTCTTCTTGGCTTGGGGAGATCAGAACAATGCCAGCACCATTTCCAAACTTGGAATAGGCTCCATAAAATAACAAGATCCAAGGTAAACCCACTTGTTCAAGACATTTTTAATGATCAATCTTGTGCTCCTTTCCATCAGCAAACCCCACAAATATATCTGCATCTACATCAACATATAACACTTTATAAGAAGCATTATTTGGATCTTCAATGAGGTGCAACATTTTCTTCTCTCCATACAGCTTTAAAAGGTTGCCTTCAATTGGAATGGTGGCAAAAGACATATCCATCTGAACACTTCCACCAACACTTGCAGCCCACTTTCTTGATAAGAGTATGCCCCATTTTGCAGGGCAATCAACAATGACAACATCAAGTTTCAGGTTCCTACCCGGATAAGCTACGAGTTGTACCACCAAACCCTTCACACACCCTACAACTGGGACCTCTCTAGAATCCATTGTAGTACACTTTCCATTAGATGTTGTCACTTTAATGTTAAATTCATTCATGAATTCTAGAGGTATAACATTGCATGATGCTCCAGAGTCAAACATACAATTGTGCAACACTCTGTCTTTAATAATCAATGTTGTAAAAAATGGATCAAAATTTAATTGAGACTCAACTAAAGATGTCCCCAAGTAGACTTCATGTGGTTCACCTATCTCCTCTAATGCTGGTGGTTTTTCTAGATCTGCAATGGTTAAAGGAGGAGTGTTTACATTATTTATATTTCTGCCTTGGGCACTCCTACCTTCCCCCAATCCCAAATACTCAAAATCCCTCTTCTTATGCTGTTGAATCCTAAGCAGTTCCACAATTGGGATACAAATATTGATTTGAATCAAGACTTGGGTAATATCATAGGGAATGTACTTGGGAAAAAAAGCATTTGGAGAAAGGTTGGTAGACTCATCAAATGGCACAAGGTTTTTAACATTTTGGGCATGGGTGGGAACACCAATTATGTTTGAGATGACAGGGATTTTTCTAGGTACATCTTTCTTTGGAGTCTATTTTGGGACACTGGTGAGAACTGGGGTCTTTGGTTTATCTTGAGGCCCCACCCCTTTGACAACTTTACTTCTTTTGTTATACTTCTTTTCTTGGGCCACAACAACATTCATTAGTAGCTACCTATCCTCTTTTGATGGGATCCCTCCATCGTACTTCTTAATCATTAGAGATTTTAGGTACTCAAAATAATTATTAGGAATTTCAAATGCTTGTACCATATCTATTTCTAAATCTTGAGAGGGAGGAAGAAGAGGTACCCAATGAATGCAGTCCCAAAAATCTACAGAAGTTCTTGCACTTATTACCTCAGTTGAAGTCACTCCTTACTGTGAGCTTGTAGAGAAGTCCACCATGCATGTATCATCATCAGTGTTGTCATCATCATCAGCTTCTTCAACTTTCTAATCTTATTCACATGGCAGGTGGGGTAAGAAGCATTTTTCACACCAATCCATTTGATTTATCTCTTCAATAACAACAACTCTGGAATTTAGAGGATCAGGCACAACTCTATTCTCCCTAGCTTGGGGTTGTCTAGCTCCCATGGGTCCTTTACCTATGTCATCAGACCTCTGATCATTTCTAGGATGATTTGTAAGTCTTTCTTGTCCTTGTTGCCTATGTTGACCCTGAGAACCTTGTCCAATTCCTTTTCTTTCCCTTGCCAGCTTATAAGATATTTCTTTGACATCCCTGACCAAATTCCTTACAACTTCCTCAAGATCCACGAACTTACTTGATTGAGGTTTCTCAGGGTTGATCAGTTTAACACCCTCCCTCTTAGGAGATTTTCCAACTGCTATGATGTTGTTCTCAATTTGTAGAGCCATGGTAAAGGCCTGCCTTAAAGTCCCAGGGTTCTTATCCCTCAAATAGTAAGAAAATTTATTATCAAATGCATCTAAATACTTTATCATACATGATTCATCACATGGCCTCAAATTAACAAGCATTCTTCTCAATGTTTTGTTAAATCTAGTGTTGAAATCATGCACTGATTCATTAGGATTATTTTTTATATTTTCAAACTCTGATAAAAGAAACCTAGGGTCTATTTTATCACCGTAATGCATTCTAAAGGCATTCTTCATCTCTGTCCAGGAGTCGATGGAATTATCTGGCAGAGATTTATACCAGTCGCTTACATCCTCTTCTAGAGTATGAATAAATAATTTAATGTATACATCTTCAAAATCTATTTCAAAATCCTCCATCATAGTGATAAAGAGTTTCAAGTGATGATCACTAGTTATTGCATTATTTCCTTGAAACTTAGGCAATATGTTTCTTACATCATGTGGCACAACATCTGGATAGCCAGCCATACCTCTAAAACTAATGGGACCAAAATTATTAATGAAAAATGGAGGTTTGGGTGGAGGTTGAGCCATATTATTCTAAGGAGGCGATCTTACAAGAGAAACATAATGATGAGGAGTGAGGGGTCTGTGTGGCACAGGGATACAATTTTCAGAATGACTACCCTCTAAAGGATCTGTCTCTTAGAAAACTCTATTATATTTTGAAAATATAGGAGCACATTGAGAAGTAAATATTTCAAATACAGATGATGGACCCTCTCCAGATGGATAATTTAATTCAACAAAAAGGTCATCTGATTCAGAAGTACTTAAGGAAGTACTCCAATCTTCAATCACAGGTTGGTCAGTTTTACCAATGGAGATCTCTTTTCTTGATGCTTGATCTCCAAAAACCTTCCAAATTCTTATGCCTTTTGAATTAGACTTTCCTCAGCTCCTAAAACAACCTTCTACTAGGGTCCTTGGCAAAGAAATATATTCTTCCTTCTAGCTTTTTAGATATTAGTAACAAATCTTTCTTGATATATGTCCAAGACACTGGTATTTATAAAGAATTTAAACAGTACGGAGTCACCACTAAGGATTTTCACCTTAGTTTGTGCAAATGCACTATGAAATACCTATCGAATGTCTATCAATACCAGATTCATGCAAATCTTACAAGATCTACTCTTCTTTTACCCAAATTTATCAATGATGATATAAATCCTAGTACAATAACTGTATAAGCTGGAAATATTACACTTAGAACTCACAACTTTGAACAATTCTTACAGATTTGAGCAAATAATGATGTTTTAGCAATGTATTTTTACTTTAAAATTTTTAAAAAGCATTACCAGGGTCTGTACGTGTACACCTTTGTTCAAATACTTCAAAGAGTCCCTGACAATAGTGCCATGAGTGTTGGTATCCAAATTTGTTCTCCTTTTCAGGCCTAACAGTAACACAGATTCAAAAGGGAGCTTAGAGACAAACAAATCATAATGTGTGTCGTTTTGTAGTTGGGGATGAGATCTAACTGACCCTTTGTTACTCGGATTTGTGGAGAGATGGATAACACCTTTAAGAGGATTTGACCTGTCCTCACTACTTTAGGTCGTGCCTCTTTGACCAGGGTGAGAGGACCCTTAGTGCAACCTCTGTTTGATGAAGGAGATGGAGATATCCTTCCTTAGCACAAATTATATGAAGAGAACCTTGGGAAAATACGGTCAATACTCCATGATTTAACTCTTAAGAGTTGTCACTTCTAAACAATGGAGATATTTTCAACACAAGGCTAAAGTTACTAAAGACATTAAGAAATCCTGATTGTTCTGAATATTTTTGCAAGTAGTTTTTGTTCCTTTGTTGATACACATGTAAAATAGGGGTAGTTCAGGGTGGATCAATGGTTTTTAAATTATTTTGGTGGGAGATGAAGCAGGATAAAGTTCATTATACTATATCTTTCGGAGGGACTTCACAACAATGAACAAATTCAACAATAGAAAGCTTCAGAATAGTTTAGATGTTCCTTCAACAAGAAGGTGTGCTTTAATGGAGGCCCATATCAACACATTTTCATATAATATTTGAGACTCCAACATGAAGGCTCAAATTGAAAGACTCAATTAAACACTAAAATTTTTGATTAATCACTTCTAAGGTACACCCGAAGACTTACAGATAATCTTTATCAACAAATGACAGTAAATTGATTTTAAATTTGTTTATCTCATCCAAGATGAAGGCTCTTCTTGAAATGAAATTGTAAATACCATTAGACTATCATAGGGATGAGATCCTGTGTGATTTCACAAAAAATTCAATGTAAGATTGTAATAGGAATGAAAAAGACTATTTGCAGACATTCTAAAATAAAGCAAACACAAATTTCTAGAGATTTGACACAAATTAATTCCAAAATTGCTTAGATTCATCAGCAGGGGAAAGCTTCCAGAGCAATCTCAGTGCTCACAAATGGCTATACATGTGCAACCAACTTGACACGATAGAAAATCTAACACAGAAGAAAACAACTAGTTATCTCGGCTTTGGTCTCTCGGGAAGATGACTTTCTCAAATTTTTCTCAAGATTTCAAACTCTGACCATTTGCAAGAGTATTCTCATTGCATTTATACACTTTTCTCACTCAAGTTTCCCCCAAAAAGAGAATATTCGAGTGACCTTTTCTTGTTACCAATTTGTCTCAGACAACAACGTTTAACAAATTCAAATCCAAAATCTACCAAGTGGACCAATGGTGAATTGATCACGTTTCTTGGGCTCTTGACTAATGACTAGGATGTCATGCCACAACGTTTCAGCAATCCTTTTAATCATTTTGACTCTGTCATGTGAGAAATCCCTTTTTTAATCATTTTTCAGAGCATCTGCATTGTTGGACTTGATAGGACATCCCTTTTTACTTTCAAGGCAACACGTTTTTCACCTTTTGTGCCTGCACTTTCATCATTTCATCCATTTTCCCTCTTTTTCCTCTACAATTTCCGCCCCACATCCATTTCCTCTGGTAATTCCCACTTTTTCAAGTGCATGAGTAATTCCCACTTCAAAATATCAACCTTAACAATCCTTAGACTCACAATTTAAGTTTCAAATCCATTCAATGGCACCTTATTGACATAGACGAATTTTTTTTTCATCAAAGAACAATGAAAAATAGTGCATATTCGCATCTCCAAGAGTCTTGGAGCAAAGATGGCAGAAAAATAGGTGAAATGCATAACAACCATTGATCCTTCCCCTTTTCCACTTTATATTGTAACCATCCATGTGTTTCCTTAGCGTAACTACAAATGAGAAGCACAAAGGCAAGTATCAAACAAGAGCAAGCCTTCCATGTACCCTGGGCCCAAGAAAAAATGCCTTTTGGCCTTTGAAAAGTCTTGGTGAAAAAAGGATCCAGCGGGAGCCTCCATGTGTCCCAATGGAACATTTTGAGATGGTCCCCAAAAATAGAGACTCCAAACAAGTGTGGGCTCAACATGTGTCTCAGTCCGGCAAAGTCTGTTAAAAACTTGAAGGTTCAGTGGAAGGTGTCATGTGTTTAGGGTCCAAGATAGTATCCTTTGGCTATTGAAAATTACAAGCAAAGGGCAGAGTGAGCAGAAGCCTCAAAGTGTCCTCTTAGTGCACTTCCTCAAAATAAAACTCAGGAGCCAATCCCCAAATAGGTGTGGTCGCTCCACATGTCCCATGCTTCTAGAAAGTTTCTTGAAAAGTCTAAGTATGGGAAGACCCAGCGGAAACCTCCACGTGTCTTCATGGCACAACTTCGAGATGGTGGCCAAGAGCGGAGACCTTGAACAAGCACAGGCTCACCACATGTCCCAGGCCTTAGAAAATTTCTTTGAAAAGTCTAAGTACAAAGCAGAGCCGGAGGAAGCCTCCACATGTCTCCCTGTCGTAATTGTTAAGGTGGGACCTTGAGGCGGATCCTCAAATGAGCGCCAGCCCACAACATGTCCATGGCCTGCCAAAACTATATCAGCTGCATGAAAAAATTGTCTAAGTCCAGGCAAGGCAACAGAATCCTCCACGTGCCCCCCTGATGCAACTCCAAGGCAAAACCAAAAGGTGAATTTTCAAACGAGCGTCATTCCTCCACATGGAAAAGTTTTGGGTTCAAGTGAGCCATAAAGTTTTTAGAGTTCCACACTGAGCCGCATCTAACCAAAAACATCCATGTTCCTGCTGATGTAAAGATGTAAATTTGATGGGGAAAACTCACCTGTCAAACTATAAAAATGCAAGAAAACCACCATTTGATCCTGGAAATGAATTTTTCTTCGAGGACAAAGAAATTGGAAATGTTATAAGGTTCAAATATGATCTTCCTAAGCTACATCCGATCACATTTCCATAGGTACTTGGGACAAAAATAACAAGGGACAAAAAAATGTGACTATGGAAAATGGAAAAAAGGAACAACCTGAGTTTTATGCCCAATTTACAAACTCCTTCAGATGGACGGAGAAATGAAAAACAAATTCTAGACCTTTAAGTGATCCTCGACCAAGGAAGGGACTGATCATGGAAACCAAATGGAGAACATAGTCTTCATGCACCAACACGGGGAGATAGAAAACATGACATAGGCTGCAAACTGAGGAATTTTAATGAGCAAATGGGGTGAGACTAATTTGAGCACCAATAGGATGTATGCAAAAAGTGAAGTTAAGTGAAATATTTTAGGTTAAAAAATGTGTGAAGAATTATGGAAAAATAGGTAGGACCGCCACCCTACGCAAGGTGGTGGTAGGGTGGCAGTTTCAAAACCACCACCTTGTCTCGGGTGGTGGTTTCAAAACCGCCACCCAGGAAGGGCGGTGGTCCTGGCACTAAAGGCCAAAACTTGAACAGAAAGAGGCAGGAAGCTAGAAAAAGTGTAGGCAGGCTAAGTAAAGGCATCTAGGCAAAAAATATGCACTACAAATGGGTTTTGGAGCTCGAACACCTTCTTTAAAGGACATGAATCATCATTGGGGACTTTTGTAACCTTTTTATGACAATGTAGCACATGAAATTTTGGTTTCATAGATATTTCCCCCTCAGAGAAGCCTCTTAGCCATGAAAAGGCATAAAACATAAAGTCTGAGTATGGTGTTCCCGAAATGGGGAGTTAGAAGCTATACCTGACATGCACTCGTGTATCAAAATATCACCGCCCAAACTCCCGCTACCTGACAAGAAAAAAATAAGACTCATGTACAGATAGATCAAATATCAAAAAATAAACAATACATCAAAATGACAAGAGGGCTTACCATATGTTCAGGGATATAGAAATATACCTGGGCCAATGCTCCAGCCCTGTGAACACATACACTCAAAACGAGGTTAAAATAACATACATATATATGTGTGTGTGTGTATATACCGAAACAACTCATTTTTCAATTCATTTTTGCTTACTGGCTTGGTGATTTTTGAGCTCTGGGCCCACGGTGACCATTTTTTGTTTTTGAGTATGGTTGAATTGGAATGGATTTGGGAATTTTATTTTACGTTAGGATTGGTTGTTTTTTGTTTGAATACTTTTGAGAAGAACTCCTAAGAAATTCATAACTAGCACCTTTATTTCTTAGCCTCCATTTCATGAGGTATATATGATGTTTTGATATTTCGTGCTCTATTTTGACCACACCTAGTGTGTAATGACATCATACAAAAGTATGATAGACCATGATATGTACATATATTTCTTTTGGCTTGGTTATTCCTTGTATAGAGTTTACTTCCATTGATGATTTGATTCATGATGTGTACTTTTAGATATTTAGAATTTATTATTTTTATATGCTTTTCAAAATGTATGCAGTTGATGTGAAATTATAATAGAATGATTCATTTTTGTATTTCATAATTCTGATATATGATAATGTGAACACAATGTGATGTTTGAATTTTAGCTTCTTTAAGCAACCTTTGATAATTCATATTTTCTTGACAAAACGTGATAGTAAAATGATATGATAAGAAAATGTACTTGCCCCACTCCTGACCCCACATAACCAGTAGGATGCGAGGGCTCAACACCAAGAGTTAGGATGGGCATGAGTTATGAAAATTGTTGAATGGTAATGATGAGGGAAAGAAAATGGTTTGACATGACCAAATTGGAACACTACAACTTCACCCTACTCAAGTTACTTCATAGCTTAGAATGTGATTTAATTTCCAGTTTATCTAGAATTAGACCCGTAGATGGCTACTTGGTTGACAAAATCTAGATTCAGGGTTTTAAACTCTTTTGGAATTTTGGACATCTATATCACTTTGTTCTTGACTTATGAACTCACAATATTTGAGACAATTATTTGTAACTTTCAATTTTATCAATGAGACCCAGTACTCTTTGCCCCATGCTACCAGAAGGAAGCATGGGCTCATCACCATGGACAAGGAATATGTGAGTAAGGGAATTTATCTCCTTTCCCAACCTTACATCACCAGTAAGAGATGCAGGCTCAACACTGAAGGTTTGTAGGGTAAAGAAATATGTAAAATAAAACTTTTCTCTAGCCTTCCATGATGCAGCCTATAATTTTTAGTTAACACCTAGTCGCGCTGGCACATCACTCATCCTGGGCTGAGAGCTCACCCGAAGAGTGAAAAGGTACCGGGTCCCTCTTAATAGTTGCAGTAGCAGAATGGTGGTATGATAAAACAATAAACATATATTTTAGGAACTAATCCATCCTTTCATCATTTATATTCAACCAGATCTATAAGCACTAAAGGTAAATCATCATGAAAGTAATAACATGCATTGATAAAAAAACATCCCACACTTTGTTCAGCCAATTTCCTTTATCTATCCATTGAATCAATAATACAGTAGCTTCATACAATACGAGACATGTGTGAATGGATCTGTTACAATTATCTAGTTACACATACTCATGTTTTTCCACTCCTCCAAACGTATGGTTCCATTCGTATCTCTATGTATGTCTCTCTATTATTTAAGTAGTTCATTACATATATATATATATATATATAGGGTGGGGAACTAACCCTTCACCACTTAACTCTACCAGAAATATGTCACATGCTAATAACAGCCACCCACCTTTTTACAATTATAGCCATACATGCAAGTATGCTATTTATAGATTGCTGATAGTTAACTGAAGTGATGGATCTATTCTTAACTTATGCCCATGCAAGAGTGAGTTGACATGTCCTTTCAAAATCTCCACGAAGAGTGGCGCGCAAATCTCGGCATCACTTTGTGTACTCCGCATGTCAATATCTAAGAATAGACATGATCTCCAAAATTGGCTAAGTCCTTGAGATTCTTACTCTACACCTCCACACGTGAAGCCTTCCTATATCTTCATGCTTTTACTCTTGTGCCATTCTTTTGAGTGGAATCTAATTGCAAGTTCAACTAAGTGTTTTCTCTGATCAACATTCCATTTGACTTACTCATCTAGGAAAAATGTTTAGTATGTTCTTATTTCCAAAGATATTTTATGGGATAGATGTGAAACCATAAAGCTTCTAGAAAATACTATAGGAAAAGACACCTAATCTAGAAAGAGACTATAAGTAGAACCAAGTATGCAGGTCTTGGTATGGTTTCTGCGAAAAAAATTTCTTATCTTGTTTGGATCGAAGAAATGATTCAGAAACAATTGATGATACCATGAAGATTTGAAGAGACATGATTTGAATGTTTTTCCAATATTTTCAAAAGTTTTTAGGAGTTTCTATAAGAATAAATCCCTTGATCACAAATTTTATAAAATGAAATGGAATATGAAAATGAAATTTGGATGAAGTAATGTACATATGGGAATGCAGGTGAAATTACATGTCATGACGTCTAAGGTGAAGAAAGTTGACAAATATTGAATTCTTCACCCCTAAAAGTACACAACGGAGAACTATGATCCTCAAAATTTCCGTTCTTTTGAAAAGGGCCTAACATTCTAAGTCTAAACTTACAACCTTTCCCAGAAGTGTATATGTCCAATCATTAAAATCATTTTTCTGAAAGAGGAGTTCGTGCACCTCTTTGTCACATTCTTGAGGCATGGTGTGTGGGTGAACATGACTATGTTTCTTGGCCTTGTCTCCTATGTAGAGAATTGTGTTTACTTGTAACACTTGTTGAATGATGAGGCCTTTCTCCATGGATATGGAAAGATTAGCTTCAGACACACATGGGTTGAAACCATGGTTTAGAATAGAACAACCCTCAGAGATGGTTTTTATGGGAATCATGTCAATCTCAAATTTCCCTTCTTCATTTATTAATTATATCACGTTTACACCTAAACCTAGGTCATCGGAGGGAAGAGATGCTAAACCGAGAAGACTACCCATTCCATGTGGTTCAAACGGGAGGAAGATCAGATCGTCACTCTCTAAGAGTTTCATAATTCCTGTTGTGGTTTTAGTTGACACTATTTCCATAGATATTTATTCACCCTTATCTATTTTTTCCACCTCAAATGATTTTGGGTCAATGAATTCAACCTTTTGAACGTCCGAGGTGACCAGGACTAACTCTTTTGTTGGAGGTGGTTTGTTTAATTGATTCGTAGGAATTTCATACTCCATATGGAATCCTTTCTTCTTCTTGAGGATTTATAAGTGTATATCAAAGGGCTTAGGATCCCCTTGAGTGATGAAGACCTTCCCCAAATGGAGTAATCTAATCTCCTAGAACAAGGTAGAAGGGATAACCTTCATTCCATGAATCTAGGGTCTCCTAATGATAATGTTATAACTTGTTTATCTGTCGATAATGTAAAACTCCGTCAAGATGGTTTTGGGACCAAGTGTGACTGGACGAACTAAGGTTTCAATCAAGGTTACTTTAAGACTGTTATACCCGATTAATGTGTTTCTTGTAGAGGAGAAATTTGTCTCTCCATATCCCAACCTATGTAAGAAAGAGAAGGGAACCACATTTATAGCAGCCCCATCATCAATCATGACTATCTTAATGCAATTGTTATAAACCTAGACTTGTAAAAATATGGAAGAATCACCACTTCAGGTGATTTAAGGGTCAGATGGCATCTTTTCTATATCGAAAAAAACCTAGTATCCCTATCATTTTGTCCTAGAGGATGTATGTCAAATTTAATATGATTTATTTAAGAACTAGGAGGTGGAGTAACAGGGATTAAATTACCAATACCTAGTGCATCAAGCAAAGCAGAGCGATGCGCAGGTGAATTCTTTAGAAAATCTAGAAACGAAATGTGAGAAAAGGTATTTCTTCAAATCTGATATCAAATCATAGTCTCCTACTGGTTTTGCAATCATAGGAACATCATCCTGTGGGAAGGAAGGAGTAGGAAGGGATTGTGAAACATACTCCTTCATCTGAGATGTTGCATTAATTTCATGCTCAACCTATAGTTCAACTACTCCCAAAATGTTTTTGTAATCATTTGAACCAAGGTTAGAAACAACCCTAAGAGTTATTGGAAGTTAAGGCTTCATGGTCGTTATTTCCTATAGGAATGCCTTTGTTTGTGTTTTGTGAATTCACCTTGAAATTTTTTAGGATGTATAGGGAGCGGATCTCGAAATATCCTCACATTAACGTTCTAAGGAGCTACATGTCCTATATAGTCAGATTACGAGTTTGTTTCAGGATTTGTCTAGGAACATGTCTACAAAGAGTTGACTTTGGTTTTTGGTAAGTCTTTACAGAAACTTGTTGCAATTTTGGCAGGTCTTGTCATCATGACTGTGAACCTTACAGAAACCACAGTATAGGTTAGGGTCATAATCTCTGGCCTTTGATAAGTATCTTGTTGTTGTTTATTATAACCTTGGTTGTAGTTTTGGAATTGGTTGTTATATCCATGATTTTCTGCCCCTTGGCCAAAGTTTTAATAATGGTTCGGGCCTTGGGTTTGTTTTTTCTTGTGGCAGATGATTTACATCAATTGTGTTGACATATGACATAGTGTTAGGGCCTCTTTGATTTCACGAGTTGTTATTATTATTGTTTCTATCAGTTCGGAAAACCAATTTTCTTGACTTGATCACCATTTGTGGTAGCACCATGATTGTGATTCACACCCTTAGGTCCTTGGTTGTTGGCATCATTATTTTGATAATTTACATAATTTTGATTTGGGGATACCAGTTTCCCATTGGAACTGTAGGTCTTATGCCAACTATCAATAGTAGCTTGGTCAATCCGATGCACACCTTCCTATACTTCCTCATAACTAGAAAAAGGAAACTTCTAGACTTCCTCCCTTGTCTCTCGATTGAGCAAGTGAAGGAAAAGATCTCAAAGTTCCAGCTTGTCCATATTGGGTGGAATTGAAGAGGAGTAGAGAACTTGGTGCCATCTCTAGATGAAATGGGTGACAGATTAATTTTTCTCCTGTATAATATGTAGGAACTCCCTAATCACTGTACGTAACAACTTGTTCATGTCAAATGTTTTGATGAACTTAGAAATAAGTTATTTAAAGGAATGTATAGAAGCTTCCAGAATACAATAATACCAATCCAGTTTGATTCCTTCGATATTCTTTGGAAATATCTCATCCACTACAACATCCCAAGGAGGCAACTCACTGATAACAGTAGTGTAGGCCTTGATATGAGAATTTGGGTCTCCTTCTCCCTTAAAGTTTGGAAGATCCGGCAATGGGAGTGGAAGCATGACACCACGTTATCATGAAGTCAAGAGGATCCTTTAAGTACTCAGCGTATGTACCCATTGCGTAAGATTCCATCATTGAAGATCCTTTATGAGGAGGTGGAAAAGGAGTTGGATAAGTTGCATTATAAGCATTGACGGGAACGTATGGGGTCCCTTGATATGGCATGTAGGGAGAAGTAATGGTATATGGGTCTATCTGGGGATTTTTTGAATACATATTCATGTAAGGTAAGATAGTTCCATGATATGGACTAGTGGGCATAAAACCATAGGGAACATCGCATTTCCTGTTGTGGTGGCATCCAACAACGCACTTCTGGAAAGCCCTTATGTAGGATAAGCTTGAGAAGGATGAGGACCTATCCCAAATGTGTTTAACCCTATGAGAAGATAACCTAGATTTGAATGAGCTGGACAACCTTGTTGTACATGATATTGCATTATTGCTCATTGGAAGGGATGTGTCCTTTATAGTCAACTGGATACCCCATGTTATGCCCTACTACATGTGTTGGTTTTGAAGTCTGGACAATTTTTAGTTCTCTAATTCTCCCCACTAAAGTAGAAATGAGATCATTGGGAGTGGATTGAGTCCCTTGTTAGGGTGCTTGTGGCATAGGTTTTGATTGAGTAGGCTCGTGATACCCTATTATGAATTGTTCAGTGTTATAATTCTTGTCTTCCTCAGAAGTAAGAATCTTAGGATAGGTATTCAAAATCTCAGAGGTTGAAGCCTTCATTCTATCCAAAGACTCATATATTTGATGAAGAGGATTATTTATTTGTGTAAATAGATCATCCTCTGTTGATTGCATGGCAGTGTGAGGTCTTAAAAAGACTGTATGGTAAGAAATTGTTCCATTTGTGATAACAACATGGTTTACACTGGGTTAAATGTATTGCATGTCAGATGATTGATCAACCTCCTCTATCCTTACATAGCTAATGGGGTTTGAAGTGTAACTAGGGGAGGTTTGGACATTGCTTGTGTAATTGTCACCTCACCTCAAAAGAGAAGGGGGTTGTTGTGGTTGAATGTTGGTGTAATATCTATCAGAGCCAAATGGTCCACCAGAATCTCTCCCAGAAATATTTCAAAAAGCATAAAATACCTACTAAAATAAGGGAAGAAATGGAGGGGTGAGGTAATAACATATAAAGGAAAGAAGAAGGAATTAATCCTTCATGTCAAGTTCACTAATTTATATAGATGAAAATTGACATGCAATATTCAACTACACTCGACCCCTCGAGGTCGTTCCGGAGCATCCAATGTTGAATATGTGTGGCTAACTATAGGAGGATCAGTGACTAAGATCTGATAGTGTGATCTCCTAGTAGCTGAGTTAGAAAAGGGGAGATTTAGAGGCTATGAATAGGTAGCATAAATTCCATATGGTTTAGGTACTACGGGCCCTCTGCAATCCATTGCAGCAGAGCCATTCAATGAGTGGGTGCTAACTAAGAAAATCTAAACTCTCCATATTGTATCCCATCCAGATCTGAATCACTGGAAATACGAATTGTGATGCTCCCCAATTTGTTTGCTACGCTGTCACCCCCCAGTGGCCTGGGCCCATATATAGATAGGGCCCGCCCCTCTCTATATATAGATACTAGACCACTCTCCCATTCTAGACCAACCACTCTAGACCAATCTCATTAGATAGATTGTATAGGAACATGAAACCCTATAGTCTATATGGACCAACCACATTTCTATATATAGGGCAGACCACGACCGAGAGAACTATAGCTCCTATCCATAGCATCTTAGCTCTCGACCTCCTCTCCAGCCCAGATAGAATGTAGGTGCCCCCATCTAGATAGAGTTCACCCTATATCTGATCTAGATAGGGTAGATAGAAAAGACCCCAGATAGAACTATAGGATCTTCCTCCTCAGCCTCCCAAGAGAACTCTAGATGGGGCTAAGCTACTTTAGATAGGGATAGGCATCTATCCTTATAGTCCCTAGGCCCGTTGGCACCCTCTATATACCTATACGGGACCTCATGTATCTGGAGTTCCCTCTCGTTTCCCCCCATGAATTTAAGAATGAGGGGAGGGGGGGGACCACGGTAATCCTCCTTTGTTATACCCCCTGAGGGGGTCTAGCCCGTAAGGCTAGTGGGGGTATACAGTAATACTCTATTCTATAGGAGGTGAGTGTCTCCCTTCTATAGACTATACTATATCGACTCCGTCTCTATAGTATAGTCTAGATAACTCACTATATAGGTCTATTATAGAGAGTGATCTGTAGTTATAGTCTCCATCCATCTATCCCTCTATAGAAAATAGAGGGATAGATAGGTGAATATAGAGAGGTAGTCTATAGATCATTATATATGTAATATAATAAAGGGGGGATTATATTTGTTGGATATAATGAATCTAATCCACCTCTATTGTATTCATTATAACTATTGACTATAGCTCCCCCCTCCCCTTCCTCTCCCCTGAACCCCCTCTCCATCCCTTCCCTCACCTCACGAGTTTACCATATTTCTAGGTTGAGTGCCATATCCCCCTGGAGGGGTTCCGTAAACCCCCCGGCTAGAGCCTATCCTACAAAGATCAGCATAGAGAAAGATCCTTGACCTAGCCAAATCAAAACTAAAATACAGGAGGAGCTAGAGCCAGATCCAAAAAAAACTAGCTCCATCTCCCCTATATCTCAGTTTAGAATCTCTCTAGATAGAGGCTCTTCCTCTAGATAAATATAGAGAATGGAGTATCTTCAATCAAAAACAGCCCCCTATCTAGAAAAGGGACTTTCTCTATAGAAAATATCTATTCTATATTGAGGCTTCTCCCTATAAAATACACTCTAGCCGTGGGTCCCATCTATCTGGATACCCCTCCTCTATATTCAGATAAAGAGAAAGAGAAAGACAACTGGAAAAGCCCAGTCTTCCTCCCCTCCTCTCCCCTCCTATTTTAGATCGGGCTCGGTATACGTGAACCAAATTGCCATGCAAAAAATTGATATGCTGCATGGAGGCTGGTAGACCCTATCACCGAATCCCTTGAGGTGTGGGTTTTGTTTTATGGGCAGTCCTCCATCAGGACTAAACTAAACCTCAGCTCACACAACCAGTGAGACATGCCCCTACTGGAGGTTATACAAGCTCTAGTATGGCCTCTCTCGACCTATCCAGGTTCCCCACTCCCCCATTCTCAAGTGATATCCTTGATTTACGTTCAATTCTACCTATTCCCTAGGCTTACCAGGAGGGACTAGACGCATTTTTATGTATCAGCCGGGAGTTACACCCACCGTACCTTGTAACTAGTCCCCTAATCCATATCTATTCAATATAACCACCCTCGTCGAACACACCAATTGGAGTCCCCTAATTCTCTATCCTTTAGAATCTAGTTTCTGAATAGAGAGTTGACCCATGGAGTCTCGTTCCTTGATTTTGGTAGACTCTATTTTCCTAACTTGGATCTAGGTGTTGATCTAGTTTCAAGTGTTTGAATTAACTAAGCTAAAGTTGACAACCTATGTTACTGCTAAGAGGAAACTAATCTAAACAAATCACAAAACTGAAATATTACAATCACGAATAACAATTTTCTTCTATTCTAAATAATTAAAATATCTCTACACTAAAAATAAATAAGAAAAATAACCCAGCATGGTTATTCACATGTGATGATTGTATTGAAACTAAACTAAATTAAAAAAAGAACTTTTCCAAATGATCTATGATGTGTAGAAAACCTCCTATAGATATTCTCTCCTTCAGATCCATAGGGATGAGAAGAAGAGGATCCGTTACAGGGAGTTGCTATTAATGATTCAAACCCTCTTGGAAATTAACTAATTACATGTGAATGAAAGGAAATTGATTTATAATCTATTTTATATGGTGTAAAAATAATAAATTATAAGAATGAAGGAAATAAAATAATAAAACCAACCTAGAATTCACATGACAGAGGTAAATCTAATTGTGTAGTAATTGTCCCCTCAGTTTGTCTCTTTCTTTCTCCTAGTGTTCATGTGAGTCCAAGGGATTGGGAATGCAAGATCAACAATGGGAGGACAACGCTTGAGAAATGGCAACTTGATGGAATTCTGGATGCAATGCAGATAGAAGAGAGGTAACACAAGAGATCAGAGCTTGGCTATGCAATTCCTATCAAGATTGTAGCAGTAATACAATGCAAGATACACAAAATTCTCAGGCCCTTTTTCTTGAATACAAGCATGGAATATATAGGAATGGAGGATGGGAGGTGCCTTCATGTATAAGGCAAGAAGGAGAAGTTCTAACTAATTAAATCTATTTAAAAATAGAAGGAGGAAGGAGAACCAAGCAATAAAAGCTAATTTTAGACAATTTGGCTCACAAATGCATGCAAAAAGTGACGTTAAGCGAACCGTCACATGTTAAAACATGTGTGAAGAATTATAGACAAAGTGGACAAGACCTCTACCCTATGTAGGGTGGTGGTTTTAGGACCCTCGCCCTGTCTTGGGCGTTGGTTTCAGAACCGCTACCCAGGCAGGGCAGCGGTCCTAGCACTAAAGGGAAAAACTTGCATAGAAAGAGGAAGGAAGCTAGTAAAAGTGTGGGAAGGCTAATTAAAGGCATCTAGGAAACAAATATGCACTACGAATGGGTTTTAGAGCTCAAACACCTTCTTGAAATGTCTTGAATCATCATCGGGGACTTTTGTAACCTTTTTCTGACAATGTAGCACATGTAATTTTGGGTGCGTACAGTTACTCATCGAGAGATATTTTTCCTAATTGCCCCTAGGTTGGGTCTTAGGGAAAAGTTGCTAAAAATTGATGAAATGTCATGTAAAAATGATTTTTTAGTCATTTTTTGCCCCTGAGTTAGGTTATTGGGGGAATTGATAAATTATGGCATGTGATCATGTTTGGGGAATGTTAACCGATTATTGCCCCCCATATTAGGTCATTATGGGGGAATTGATGGTGACATATTGCATGGTATAAATTGCGAGGAGTTGAATTAATGATATCATAACATGTGGTGACATAAGGGGGGATTATAAGGGGACTCCCAATAATATTCCTCCCGTTTCGGGGAAAGAGGGAGTGATGAACAAGAACAAACTCTAAGTCGAAAGTAACAGTAAGAGGTTAAAACATACATGTATAGTGGATAGAAAGCAATCGGGGAAGGGATATAATGGATATGCAGGTATGAATACAATATGGTGGTATGTAGAATTCTAAAAAGAATGCCGCGAACTGGGTGTAAATCAGAGGAAAAATTCTTAAGATATGAGTGAAACAATGTAGTATGCATTAGTTATGGGTAGAAGCACTAAATATAGACCATATTAAAGGTGGCATTTGAAATGTGATTATAAATAGTAAATTGAAAATGTAACTCATCACTTCATTTATCTTTTACGTTATTGTGAGAGTGTATACATAGTGAGTAGAGATGCCTCAAGCAAGACCATTATATCCTAGCCGATTTGAGAGAGTGGCGACTGTTGTGGCGTTGTGTACACATTGCAGTGGAGTTGGTAAGTGTGATTATTTTTGCAAAAAAAAAGTAAGGTGTACTAGGCATTTTCATTGAATTTTTGAAAATTTAGTGTTATTTGAATTTCTCGGCATTTATTACCTAGACAAGAGTGGTGAGGGCACTAGTGACCCCTGGGACTAGGAGCGCCCAGAACTGGGTGCTAGTGTCCTACTCTAGGATGCCCCAGTCTTCCATCTAGGCGCCCTAGTCCATAAATTTTTTATTTGATGGATACTGCTAGGGAATGTGTTTCTAGTATGTTTAATTGTTGTATTTGACTATGGGAGGTGTGCTAATGTGGTGCATCTGTTGTTGTTTGGTGTTGTGCAGAGGGATATCCACTCAATGGAGTTATTTTGTGGTTGGCACTTAAGCACATTACTTGGATTTGGGTTTGTTAGATGATGAGTGGGATGTGATGGACCATTTGCCAGCCTAAGGCATATAGCACAAATGAGGGATGTGCCCCATAATATGCCCATGTTGACTACATTATGTGAGAGGTGGGTGTGCGGACACATGCACATTTCAGTTTCCCGCATGGGATATAACGGTAACATTAAAGGATGTGTATCACATATTGTGATTGCTAGTGGTTGGAGAGTAAGTACGAGTTATGGAAGTAGTAGATATGGAAAGCCAAATGTGCTCAGCTAGATGATATTTTGTAGGGGCATAGGTGTCAGCCGAGGCCCATATGATTTTGGATGTGATATTACAATCTAGGGTTTTGCAATTGCATAAGTTCATCGCAGTGGTGATAGCATTATGTATAGTAGTATAGGGAGGAGGTTTCCTCATATTGTATAAGATGCATGACATGTGCAATGGATAGAGGTGGATGGGATGAGATATGTGTGGGCGTGGTGTGTGTTGGCCCATTTATATAGGGATTTGTATCATTTTACACATGATGATCATGGTGGGGGTATAGGGGCCACCACACTGCTACATGTATGGGCGTATGAGAACATAATCGTATTAAGACTGACTTCAGGGCCACGAGGAGAGTGGGCTCAACCTGAGATATATGCTCAATGTTGGGTTGATATTCGTAGTAAGAAGATGGATACATATAGTTTTAGAGCCCCAATAGATAGGATGGGGCCGGAGTAAGTGATATAGAAGCCATATCAGGATTATGTGGGACGTCCTGAGGATGCTACAGAGTTGTGATGTATTCAGAGGACCATGTGGCTATAGGATTGATTTCTAGGTGTGGCATAGTTGTTTTAGGTGGAGATGGTATCACGACATTTTGATATGGTATAGGACGTGATCTAGATCCATACATATGGTTACGAGATATTAGAGCCCCTAGAAGGGATGGTGCTAGGCCAGGGCCCACAACAAAGCAATTGATAACACTAGGGCTAGATGTAGTAGATCTAACAATAATAACTATACATAGAGATGATGCGGGGTGCACGGAGGATTATCAAGCATGGTGGGTAGTGCATAGGAAGGTATTATTATATCTAGTTTTCATAGGTGATATGGAGCTACCGCCAGGAGGAGTGGGTGAGGGAGATATCCCTGACCCTATAGTGGCAATTGTGGTATATTGTAACTACTTGTGTATGTTTAAATTTTTTGTTAATGAATTGTTTATGTTCTTTTTGTATGCGATGGACTAATATAGGTTTATGTGTTGTGTTTGTAGGAGATGATTATTATTCATTGATAGTAAACACATCGATCCATGCATTGATGCAGAATGTTTCAAGCAATGTGCTATGCAGAGGGATATTAGAGCGCATGGACAATATTGTAGGTGAGCATGCCCATTTGTTTGAGTCGGTAGCCATAACAATAATGACATGTATAGTGCTATTGGATGAGAGGGACGAGGCACGGTAGGAGACTCAATGTTCACCAATAGGTGGTAGGTGGTGGTTCCTTTCCCCATTGTGTGTTGGCATGATATGTAGATTTAAAGTGTCAATTATTAGAGCATAACATGGAGATTATGATGTTGCGCAGGTAGGTGGAGAATTTTTGGGGCTGCGAAATGCGACATCATGTCAGTGGTGAGGCATCAAGTTCTACAAATGTCGTAGTACATGAGATTGATAGTGATGATAAGGTTTGATAATGATGATTATATATAATGTAGGGGGTCATTTCCCCCAGTGATGAAACATGTTTTTGGGATGATGGTTATATGACCGATATATGTATGGACACCTATTTTTGATATATATTATATCGAGGTTGAGATGTTGTGGTATTTGTAATGTAATAGATATGGTATAGTTCTATGGTTTTTGTGTGAACATGTGTAGGATAATGTACACGATGAATATAAATGAGAATGATGATATGAGTAATGGTAGATAAAATATGCATGGTAAATGATAATGTAGATACTTAATGTAATGTAGTTGATGAGATGAAAAAAATGTACTACGTAAGAAATGTAATTAAGATGATACAAGAAACGTAAAAAAAGATAAATGTATCATAATGAATAGATGAGAACATAATGTAACAGTAAAACAAAAATATGATGAAAATAGAGGGTGAGATTAATGATGCCCCCAACATAGGGATGAGTAGGCTCATGTAATAATACCCCTCAACAGTAAAGTATGAGCCATGTAAGAAATATTGCATCATTTGGAGAATATTGAGGTGCACTAGATGAATGATGGAACACATGATGAAAGTTTCTTAGAACTATACCCTCAACAGTCATATAAGAATTGTAAGAACACAAGTTCATCATCGGGGGGTAAGGTGATAATAATCACCTACTAAAGACCAACATGATGGGTGGTGGTGGAAACATGTGTAATAGGAAAAGTGTGGGTGTATGAACCAAATGAAATATCATGTGTAGTGACTACAGGGTATACAAATACTAGTAGAAAACCATGAGATGGACTAGCATGAAGTGGTGGATAATGTGGGTGGAGCAGATGCAATGAATGTGGTGGTAGATATGATCAATGAGGTAGAGAATGAATATGTGGCGATGGAGCATGATGAACAAAAGCATCACCTAATGGATAATACTGAAATGGGGTATGCCGACACTGACAGGGTGAAGGAGATAAGGAGCATTCACGAGAGGTAAAGGAGATGATGCTAGAATCCACTAGTTTTTGTTTCCTTTCATATAAGGAAAGACAATTATCATCCCTATGGCCAAAAATGAGATGATAATTGCAATAGTGTTGGTCATGCTGATGTTGTAAGTAGTGTGCATGATGATGTTGTTTAGAGGGTAACTGAATCAATCATTCATTGAGTAATATGCAAAGCACATCATGTGGTTGAGCATGCAGAGAGAAGTAAAAAGGCTTTCATGAAGGAAATGGATTAGTGGAAGTAGGAGCACACTGTGGGGATAGATGAGAATGTAATGGAGGGGAAGAAGAGGATTGAGTTTTCTTAGAAGGCACCTTTGACAATTGTGGAGGTATTGGTGGATGCTCAACAAATGGTGAGGGGAGAGGAGCAACATGTGGAACTAGTGGAGAAACTAATATGGGTGCAATGTCATGTGAGGATGAAATATATTGTTCTAGATCAATAACCTTATAGCACAAGAGGATAAATGACTCACAAGTGTCGTATTAGAGCCTTTTTTGAAGTGGAGGAATAAGGCCATGACAAAAGATAAATTACTTTTCTAGGTCACTAGGCTGGAAAATGAGCTAGTTTATGCAAACATTAAATCATAAGATATAATCTTGAATAGGTTAGAAGGATACTTGATATAATGTAGGAATGTGGTCATATGTAACCCTAGGGCCATTATTAAGAATAAAGCGATAGAGGAAAACATTATCCATATCATGAAAAGTACTAATGGACCTAAATGGTAAGTGGGTGTACCATTAGAGAGCCTCATCAGTAAGACTATTACGGAAGGCCTTAAGAAAAAATCGATCATTAGAGTAAGCGGACATAAGTGTGTGGTAATGTAGGATATGAGTATGAGGATCACCGGTATCGTTGAAGCATGTGAAAGTAAGTATGAAAAAATCTTTGGGGAAGGTAGAATTATGAATCTTTTTAGGAACGGGGTTTCCATGTAAAGAGTTGTTGTCAATAGAGGCATAATAGGATCTACTTTCTAAAGTAAGAATATTTACTTGCGATTGGAGTTGTCCTACGATACACATGAGAGAGAGAATATCCTGTGAGGGAGCAGTAGGAGATGACAATAATGTATTAAGTGCTTGAATTTTTCCACTATAGGTGATCATGGGAATGTCAAAAGGTGATATAGTGGAATCAAATACTAAATGCATAGTGGTATATGTGGCTGTAGGAGTGGTAGTATGACTAGTATCAATAAAAAACATAGTAGGTGTGGTGAGAAAGGAAGAAACCTCAATAGGTGAAGATACAATAGAATGGGTAGAGGATGTGGGAATAGAAAGAGAAGAAACAACGGTTAGGGGGTGACTCATGTGAAATAGTAGATACAAATTTAGGAGAGGATAACGATGGAGCGGGAGAGTCACATGCAGCAGTATGGAAAGAAGGAGATCCATGACATTGATCAATAGAAGGTGGGGTTCCAAAAATAATGCTATTACCATCATAAGAATCAATAAAATCATCAATGTAATAGGAATGATAATGCAAGCTCGAAGGAGATGTATGGGAAGGACTATCAAAAGTGGTAGAAGACATAGGGGTAGTTATAGGAGTAGCGGGAGGAGAAGTAGGAGGTACAATGGATTGTGAATCAATGCCTAATAAATAATCAATGATAGAGGGATCTAAAACATCAGGTGGAAGATCAGAAGAAGGATAAGAAGGATCATATGCAACTGGATGGCATGGCATACAACGAGTGAAAGTAACAGGGTCATCAATAAGGCATATTCCTATAGGATAATCAAAAGGATTAGATAGTACATGTTGTTGGCCTTCCAAAAGGGCTTGTTGAGTATCATCATGTAAGATCATAGGAGCACTATATAAATCCCTAAGCTCAACTATGGCCCACCACATCATAGATAGGGTTAACACTAAAATGAGACATGATAAGGAAAAATAAGAACTATGACTAACCACTAAGGTAGGAAAGAGGATCCAAAAGTAAAACGTTCAAAATGTGGGGTTCACCAAAATTGTTAACTAAAAATAGTGTTTTTCTAGCTATTTTAAGAGTTAATATAAATAGAAACTAAATGCTATATTGGAATGCAAGATCTAAATATTTTATTTTAATATTGGAATATATTAAAATAATGGAAATAAAAGGGGTATGGTACTAACCTTGAATTAACTTACCTCATTGTGCATTGGACTATAACAGACTGGTATGCGGACTGGGAAAGATTGTGACTGAATGGCCTCAGAAAGGGTAGAAGATCTGAATATTTTCCTATACTGAGGCACCTAGGAGGGTATTGGGGCACCTCGAGGCTCCCTGGTCTATAATCTTGGGCACTCTAGACTATAGGAAAGCTTAGAAATTGAGTTTAACAGTGTCACAACATCTTTGTAAAACCTTCACTCCTGTCGCACAGATGTCACAATAATATTACTTATGTCACTATAGATTTCACATGAATATTTACCTACAAACCCCTATCTAAAACATCAATTCGTAAATAATAAAATTTCATATGAATAGGTTCGACTAACCTCAGATGCCAAGCTAGTGGTGTTACGACTACACATTACACTACATTGTTGACCCAATGTAGTTCTATGTGCGTGTGTGTGGAATTTTTTGCCTAGGGTTCCCTAGTGTCAATGACGTGGTAATAGGGGTAATAACTAGATGTAAAATTCAAATGTTGGATGGAATGGAAAGAATATAACCCTTTCCCCCTATGTTTGTGTGATGCAGATGTAGAAGATGCCCAAATTTATTCCCTTACCTTAGTACATAGATTCCCTTGATATTAAGATGTACGCCCATAATGTAGTTAGTTTATTATGTTTATATAGGGATCTCTTGTTCAAATTTCGATACTAGTGACCCGAAACTACTGACTATGACCTAGAAAAATGCATAGGGTAACCATTAAGACCGACCTCGAATAAACAAATTAAGACCACAAATTACGACGACATGGGCATCTAAAATCACAGACCTGGGGCACCCCAGTGCAACCCTAGGCACCCCAACATAGACTTAAAGATGACAAATGACAAAATTATGACACCTGAGACACCCTAAAATATGCCCAAAACTGCAAAGACAAATAGCAAATGAAATAGACAAACAAAAATGATGTTTGACTAACTAACAAAAAGACCAAAGGATGGGTCACTAGTGAATACTTTTATTATGCAAGATCCATATATAAAATAACATACCCGAAGGTATAAATGTAATAGTAAGTGCGTGATTTTGTGACTACATAGTCATGAATCAATATACTTCTTTGTTATATTCTTCAAGTATCATGAATTCAATTTTTCAATTAGTCTTTCACTATCTTAGCTATATGGATCTTCATCCCTTTCAAATTTCTTGCAATATCTCAAGAATCTACACTATTATTTCTTTCTTGTATATTTATCCATCCAAAAATTTTCCTTATCTCTACATTCATTGTTTACAATGTTTACAACAAGAATCTCTATCTTTTTATCAATCTGATTTATTTTTGTATCTTCAAGTTTATTTCTCTGAAATTGCCTTACATTACAATACACCCCAAACCATTAGAAAAATCCCATTTTATCCATATATGATGCAACCTAAAATTTACCACGAATAACCTAGGTGCACTGTCACATCACCCAACCTGAACTAATGCACTCACCCAAAGCGCGCAAAGGTACCAAGCCCCTCTTTAGAGTTTCCTGTGCAAGATGTGAACATGATCAAGATATAATGCATTTAGATCCATAAATAGCATAAATTTTTCACAACATATATTCCAGATCTAGATCATAATGAATCATGAATTAAACGATAAACATAATGAAATCAACCATGTAAGAACCAGTTACCATCATGTTTAACACAATTATTCACCCAATATACTACATTAAATTAAACACAGTAAAATACATAAGATTCTTACAATAATTAGTATCATAATTTTATGTGCACATTAGATATGGCAGCATAACTCCACAATATCTCATACACAATATCTCTCTAACTACACAGATTAATACATATTTATAAGGGTGGGGACTTTCCATTCACCACTTACACACTTCCCAAAATAGGTCACATGCTGAAAATATTCATGCACCTTTATACTAACATGCACAGATGCAAGTTTGCTAATAATAGATATCTTACAGTTAAGTGGCATTAGTATTCCTATTATTAACTCAAAATGATGCATGGCGCTTAGTAGAATCTCTTCCCATAATAGCATTTTTGCGTCGCACAATTCTCCATCCCATTATGTGCTTCATACGTTATCTCCAAAAATAGCCTGTAACCATGAAAATGGCTAAGTCCTTAATCGATATGTCTTTTATGCACATTTCCTTCCCTATCCTTATGTGCCTTCAACTTTTCCTTGCTCCCGCATGCGAATCTTCTATGTGCCCTCTCCTTAGCGTCATATTATTTCTGCTCAAAATTACCCCACATTAAATTACATTATTGTCTCAAAAATGGGGTTCCTCTTGATGTTACCAAATAATAAAGAATAATAATGGAAATAATGTAAAGAATAACTTTACAAAGAATTGATTTTTATTCTGCAACACCCTCTGCTTCAACTGGGAGGATCAACTCCGAATATTCTTCTTTAATATTAGCCTCCAAGGCTTTCCAATCATTCTAATGTGTTTCTAGACTTCTCTGAAATGTCTACAACAATGGATTCCAACTCATCTAGGGTCATCTCTCCCTTTTCATTCCACAATACTAGGACAATGTTAGCCATAACAGACATCCTTCCCTCCAAAATATCTATCTTTTGTGGTATAAGATTTCAAAGATCATTCAGTCTCTGCTTATGCAGATGTTGTGTTGCTGCAAGGGATTCACACTTTTGATTTAATAATGTCAATATCTCCATGCGCCCTAAAGTATCATCATTCATTTCCTTCAAGTCTTCATTATCTTTTAATATAGTTCTCATCTTGATCACTACTTCTGGAGCTGCGCATATGTTCAAATCTTGGTCTTCTTTCTTCATCTCATCTTGTAAAGTTTATAGAAATGCCTCATAAGATGAAATATTTCTAACCACGGAGGTCCTTACTCTCTCTACTTCCTGTTCAAGGTCCTTTGGTGCTAGCATACAAATTGGTTCATCCTTAAGCACCAAATCAACTAACACACGCACATAATGCATAACTGAAGTAAAATTTTCAGGCTACCTTAAACTCTAAGTGTGGTCTTGCTTTCAAGACATATCCACCAATTTATTCTACCATGATGATGAAGGCTTTAGTATTTTCCTATTCTAAGTCCTCTCCTTTTAGACATGTTATTTCTGCATCTTTTACCTTGTTATCTTCTCATAGCGCTCTCATAGTGGCAGCCTTATCTATGTTCCTCTGAGCCACTTCTATACATACCTTAACCAAGGAATTGCTCATTTGTTCATCAGACATGAGAGTGGACTTTATAGCCATGTACCTGCTCTACAGCGCATTCTTCATTCTTCTTGACACACATGACTCCTCACATACATCAAAATCGGGCTCTTCCATATGAGTTTTACATGAACAAAGATAACTATTTCCTCAAATGCATAGTGGCCATATTTGGGTGAATTAACTCCCATCTATACAACCCCTTAACACCCATTGTGCTCTGGAAACAGGGAGCGAACAATTTTACTTGTGTCCTCAGCATAGCCCATACTTAGCCCAACATACTCCCCACTAGTTCTCTTCGTTCTTGGCCCCTTAGGAACTTGAGCACCAAGGTTTGGAGTTGGATCTTTGATGTTTTGAGTAATATCATGATTTGTTTCTTCTACCTCCTTCACAACTTACTCTTCATGCTTCATATCCTCATCTCTTGTTTCTTCCACTATCCTATGGTTATATAGGGGTTCCAGGAACACTCTCTATAGACTCCTTCGCCTCCTAATTTAGCTTTAGTTTTCTCCTCTTCCTCTTAGTTGTCTCTTTTCTGATAAGAGATTCATGGTGACCTTCTTATAGGCTGTGAAGGTCCCATGCCTTGGGTCCTTGTTCTTCTGGATAGCCTTTTAAAGAAACACTCTTTATATACTGATTCCACATCCAAGTATTCGTCTTCTTCTTGTTCCTGAGGTGGATTACTTGCACACTCAGTCTTTACTCTGTTTGTGGGCTGCCTTTAGCCTCTATGATCTAATTCACCACTATATTCATATTCTTCATCCTCCTCATCTACCACTATAGTTTCTGTAAGCTATGGGGTTGGCATGTTCTCCATTGTATGTTCTCCTTTAGGTGGCCTTAGGAGTGCGAAATCATTTTATACATACTTTTTATTCTCCATCTTAGGCTTAAGTTGAAGGTATTGTTGACAACAAAATTATAGCACCCCTTGAATGGCTTGATTTTGAATGGGGCATCTGGTGTAACCTGTATAACATGGGGCCATCTCTCAAGTTGTGGGACTTGCTACTTGAGATGGAGCTCCAGAGAAGGTTGGTTCCTCTACCTAATCTTAATAGCTAAACTACTTCTAAGGAAGGAAATGTAATTTTCTACTCCTAATCTAACAATTCCAAGGGACCAGGGAGAGAGAGAGAGAGCATGAAAATAAATAATTACTACACTATAGAGGTTACAACACAAAGAAAAGGGGGTGAAATATACTACTGAGAGAGAATACAAAAAGAAAATTTAGTTGAGAGAGGTCATACCAGTGTGACATAGACCCAAATATTCATTTACCACTAAATATCTATGAAACACAACATCCTACGCCTGAAAAATGGGACATACATACACAGAAAAACAACAACAAAAATAGCAGGGGCAAGGAGATACAACAAAACAATGCAAGGGTTGAAAGACCACCAAAAACACAATTTTATTGCTCTTATAATATGCACAGTCCATTAAATTTTTGAAATAGAGGCACAAATACACTTTTCAAGCCCCTGAGAGGGTTTTTCAGCTCAATGGTGTTGAGAAAACAAATTTTACAAAGTTTTCCCACATCCGAGAATATCTCCCATCTCAAATGAGAAGTGCTTATAATATATAAAAAATGTATAAGAGAAGGAGAAAGAGTGAAACTCGTATTTCTTCTCTCACCAACCAACAACTATAAGTAAATGGTCTGAAAATGGCATGGGCACCCTTACAAATCATTTTACATATTTACTTTAGCTTCTTGAAGAAGAAATGGGGTACCATAATTCATTAATTGCGTTGGTTGGGCTTGAAACTGTATATTTACGTGCTGGAGACGTTTTCCAAATATTTTTCACATCTAACTTCAATGAAATTAACAAATTAATTTTAGAAAGTAATTTTTTTGGCATAGAGGACATCATGTTCATTTCAAAAAGTCAAATTTTGTGAAAAATGGATATTTGGATCAAAAGTTATGGCCTTTTGAAGTTTGGGAGACAGACGTAAGGTGCGGAAGGGAAACAAAGAGAAGGAACGTGAGTAGGTGTGCGCACTAGAGGGAGGCATAACTAAAGAAGGCATGGAAACAGGGCACACAAGATTTTAATTGAAGGAGGACGTGCAGTGGTAGAAAAGGAAAGAGGGTGCGAGGGGATACGAAAGAAGGTGAGTGCACGGGAATAGGGAAGAAATCGGGTGTGCGGGAGGAAGGCACAAAAGGGAGATGGAAGGAAAGAAGAATGCAAAGGGAGAAGCAAGAAGGTTTGCACAGGTATTCAGAAGAAAAGAGGGTGCATGAAAAAATGGGTCATACAAGCACGTAAGTGGAATACCAGGGAATTTTTCGTTTTGGAAGGAAAGCTTGTAGAGGGGCATGAAAGTAGTGTGCAACATGATAAGGAGAAAGTGGCGCACAGAAGGAAAGCACAAATTAAAAATTAAAATGGATAACATAATACATAGGAAAGGGAGAAGGGAGGCACAAAGGAAGCAAAGCACGTGGGGCACGCGGAAGAACTGTAACCTATGTAAAATTCCAAGTGATCAAGCCTGCGGATGTGCAACCTAAAATGTGAAGCATCACAGTCAGAATGGAGATACAAGTTATCCAAACTAGGAGAGTCATTTGGATAATAGGTATATGAGTACAGCTCCACTCTCCTCAATAGCCAAGCTTACTAGCTTCATACTTATGATATCTGATATGAGCCTCTCAATCTAGGCCATCTAACCCAGATACACATATGCCTTCCTCAGAGTGTGGTAGTTACAATCTACCTTGTCTGCATTAAAGTTTAGGTGGCATGCATCAGTATATCAATGGAATGATGCCTTGAAGTAGCACATTTTGAAGGCATACAATAGTTTTCACCATGGGCTCCATGCCCCATCCCTCATAGTAAATTGTGTAACACATAAGTGTTGGTACACCACAAAATGTACTACCTTGCCCACCACCGAAGGTAGCTCCTTGGGAATGTGTCACTCCTCAAATGTCACACGAAGTTGGTCATACCACATCTCTTCCCTCTACTTAAATGGCACACTCATTGATCCTTCACATAAATATATGTCAAACCTCTCCGTGAGGGAATTATTTTCCATGGGTTACTCCCAAATCTTGTTCTTTGGCCCATCAAGAATTCCAATTTCTACAAACAAAAGGGAAAGGAGGATAGTGCCAAAACTTATCTTATCTACTGTTTGTGCTTCCTAAATCATGGAGTCTATAATGTAGCCTGCTAGGTTATAGACTACTCCCTGAGACATTTTCTTCACAAGATGCAGCCACATGGTATTCACCTACGACCATCTCTCTTAATCATTCAAATTGGTTACCAGATGCGCAACTTCCTGCACCACTAGGTACTTCTTAAATTTATCAATGTCCACTCCACTTCGACCCTTTGTATACCCAACTCCTTTCTTGTCTCTATGATTTCTTCTTTATCAATTAGATCACCAACAAGGTCTAGCCTTGTTCCCTTCAATCCTGTCAGTGTTGAAATTAGGGTTGTTGTGATTCTAACCCTTTGTCCAATGAAATAGAACAATTCCCCATGGATTCTTCTCTTTGGCCATTGGTATAATGGTTCATACTTTTCAAAATATGGGGGCTCATATAATTGATAGACTCCTACCTGCTTCAACAATTTCTCCCCAACATTGTCATATATTGGCATATCCTACACCATGCACTTTTTGGTCTTTGTATTCAATAATGCGTCTAACTCTTTCTTATTGTCAGATGTACGATGGTTTTAGTCACTTATTTTGCACCTGCAAATGTGGGAATCCCACTCTTGTTTGACTATCACACCTTCTGGATACTGCATCTCTGAAAAATTACTCTAGGGAGAAATCTCAACTTCATCTTTGACCTTCTTCTTTCCTTTCATTCTTGTTGCAAGTGCTTTCTTTGGTGCCATCGTGAAAATCCCACATTCTGTCTTCTGTAATGAGAAAGTTCAAACCTAGCTCAAATATATGTGCCCTAGCTTGAAACTACATACCCTAGCTTCTTTTTGACATCTCTACTTCACACAAATCCTTCACCAATGGGGATGCAAGCCTCTTCCATACAATAATCCACTCTCTACATATTGTTTCACACTCTCCACACCTCAACATGACTCACTTGGCTTGAACACACTTAGCTCGCTTAAATACGTGTGATCGTAAGGTAAAAAGGAACCCGCATCACGTCCTTATATAGATTTTCAAATAGTTAGTGCATTTATTACTCCTTCACCAACCATCCTCTCATTAATTGACCATTTTCACAATCTCCATGTGGTACATCTTCGTGCCCCAACTATAAACTTCTAGGGTACCTTCCTACCTTCTGGCTACAAACTTCTCTTCAACATGCTTCTAGAAACTTTATCATCCCAATATTTCCTTCCAACATCACAATTTTTTGCCAATGTCTGGCTCAAAATCTTGTTGAAGGCCTCAGCAATCCCATTTTCCAGAGGATGATAGGGTGTATTCTTATGGTGCAAAATCATAAATTCATCCAATAGTATCTTGATTGTCTCATTCAAAAATTGTGTACCCCTATCACTTGTAAATCTTAGCGGGCATCCATACCTTGTAAGAACATTTTTCCATAAGAACCTAGTTGTTATAGTTGTTATATAATCCTTGGTAGGTGTTACTTCTGCCCACCTTGTAATATAATTTGTGTAAGTGATGATGTAGCATGATCCAGTTCTAAGCATGACTGGCGAAATAGGACCCACAAAGTCTATATCCCATTTCTCAAATGGCTCAGCACTAGGAATAGGTCTTAAAGGCATTTTGTCTCTTTTCTCAGGTTTACCAATGCATTGACAGTGATCACATGCCTTATAATATGCTTTACAATATTTTTAGAGGGTCTCCCACCATAATCCATCGAGTAGAACCTTACGTGCAGTGGCATCACCTATATAGTTCCCACCTGCAATACCACCATGAACCTCCTTCATGATGTCTATGCACTCATGATCTAGTACACACTGGCACAAAAATTCATCTCGGCCTTACTTGTATAGGTCACCACTAATCAACATAAAATGTGTCGTACGAATTGCAAGTTGTGTCTTCTCTAAGGATTTCATTCCTTCTGGTGACATACATGTATGTAAAAAGATAGCAATACCCTCCAATTCTGAAGGCGTGCATTTTAACCTATATGAATGTGCATCTGAAATTGTATCTTCAATTGTTTTCATGTCCTCCCTTGATTGAATTCTTAATAGGTGGTCTGAGCTAGAATTACTTTTCCGTGGTTTTACCACAACCGTGAAATCAAATTATTGGAATAAGATCACCCATCGAACATATGCGCCCCTATAAAAATGGGCATGTTTACCAAGTATTTCAATGCCATGTGATCGGTGCAAAATACAAATGGTGTTGCTAGAAGGTATTTTTTGAATTTATGAAGTGCATAGATCATTAATAAGGCTTTGCACTCAATAGTTCTATAATTATACTCTGTAGGAGTCAACTTTCTACTAGCAAAATAGATAGGATGATCTATAATACCATCTCCAGGATGAGATAACATTGTGTCAATGGTCATGCCAGAGACATCCATAAGTACATGAAATGGTTGGTCCCATGAGGGAAAACACATAATAGGTGTTGTAGTAATTCTCTCCTTCAATGTCTCAAATGTGTGTTGTTGCGGTTCTCCCCAATAAAATGTCCCATTTCCTTTTAGTAACTCTTCCAAGGGTGTGGCAACCTTAGCATATCCTTTGATAAATTTTCTATAATACCCAGTGTGACCTAAGAATCCACGCACCTCACTCTGACAGGTAAGCTCTTCCAGGCCTATAATAATTGCAACCTTAGCTAGATCTACTAATAAAACTTCCTTGTAGATGATGTGCCCTAAGGTGTAGCAAATATGCACTTCTTAATGTTCAAAGAGATTCTTAACTCTCTACATATTTAAAACATTAAGTGTAAATTGTCACAATGATCCTTAACAAGTCCATACACCATCCAATCATCCAAGTAAACTTGTAATTTTTTTGAATAAAATCTTGGAATGCTTGAACAACTATTCATGAAAATACTACAGGCACATTTTTCAAACCAAAGGGCATCACAGTATATGCAAAAATTCTCCATTCAATGGTTAAAGTTTTTTTTTATTGATCATCCTGTGTAATCCGGACTTGATGATACCCAGAAAATCAATCTGTAAAAGAATAGATTTCATCCCCTGCAACACCTTCTAATATCTCCTTTGTGAAAGGTGTAGGAAAGGGATCAATCACACATGCAACATTTAGTTCTCTATAATCAACAAAAATCCTAATCCAACCATATTTCTTTATACTGATAATAATGGGGCTAACCCACTCTGATTCTTCTTAAGGCTTCATGATGCAATACTTCAACATCTTGTCAATTTCTTCTTTAACTTTTACATGTAGGTTAGGGTTCATCATGTAGGATCTCTTCCTGACCAAGAACACACCTTCCTTAAGCTTGATCTTTGTTTCCCCTAATGAATCATGCACTCCTTTTAATTCACGGTAGCCCCTAGGAAATAAGTCCTAAAAATCATGGAGCAAGTCCACTATCTTTTTCACTTCAAAGTTAGACCAATAATCTCCAATTATTTCTTCCTTAGGTTCAACATTCGTACCAATATTCACTTTCTTTGTCCTCATAGGTTCATGATAGGTGCATGCATTGTTATCCACACTGTGAAAAACCTCATGCATACCTCCTGAATGATCTATATCTATATTTTCTACTTCTTCATCATCCACTATGTAGACCATCTTTCCTTTTTATTTCTCAAATAAAGTGCACTTAAGTAACGTGACATCTGTCTTTGCTTCTTCATCAAAGTGCGCTCCTGAGTTGTTCTCATCAAATAAATCATGAATGCGTTCTTACACCTTTGTAATCTCTCCCATAGTTAAACACTTTATAACCCTTAATGCCTCTTCTACTGGAGGTTTAGTAGATAATGAGTTAAAATTCTAGACCATTCCTACAATCAAATCCTACCAATTTCCAGTTTCTCTATGTAGCTCCGCATATACATACAAAGCACGTGCACAACCTTATAAAGTGGAATAAAGTTTTTGCACCCATAGCGAAGGTAGAAAATCTTCCTGCCCCTCTTTCTAGAGCCTCTCACACTTTTTAACATGGTGCTGAATAGTTAATTACCATGATAAGTGTAGATTTGAGTAGGTGCATTGATCCTAGAAAACCGAGTTGTTAGAGCAATGTTGAATTAATTCCATTCTACAAGATTATCCCTATGAACCACCCACCAGTGCGTTGATGTCCCACATAGGGTATATGATAACATATTTATTCTTTGAAATTGGTCTATCCAATGTTCCTCCATGGTGCACAGGAATACCTTGGGGTCTCCTTCTCCACTTTACCGAGGTGCAGAGGTGTTACCTATCCTCCTAATGCAACGAGGTTTGATTTTCAATGCAAATGCACTCCTTACTTTGTGCCCAACCATATCATAAGTACCATGAGCCCAATTATAAAAAGAAATACTTGTAGTATCACTAATAGACTGCGCATCTTCCCACTGAAGGATTCCTTCCTTAGATGACTTGAGTACTTCTGGGTCCCAAATGACGCATACATAAATCCTATTGAAATCTTCCTCATTGAAAGGCTCAACATAGGGTGCAAATTTTTCATTTGTTAAAGGGATAATAACTCTTTCCTCATTGTTCTCAGAAATAATATATCCCTTGTTGAACCAAATATCAACATAATTCACGTAACACCAAGGGCACCCAAGCAGAGCTAGGAAACTGTCTACTTCTGCAAGCGCTAAAACCTTAAAATTCCCAGTGAACTTGGCCCCTTATATAGTAATGGATGCATCTTTTAAAACTCCAATAGGAATGGCCTTCATTTTATCAGCCATAAATAGTACATTAGAAGATGGCTGTAATGAAGGTCTCCCCATCTGTACCTATGCATCTAAAGTAAGAACATTTACCTTCATGCCTGTGTCAATCAATATATTACCCAAGAGACATTTATCGACAAAAAAATTTAGAGTGATCTCCTCGTCATAATCTAAGATATGGGAGGGAAGATTTACCTCCAAGATCTGATGCCCATTCTTTATATTCACACATGGAGTGTTTCCCTTTAGCCAACTCCGTAGTAATGGAATGATATTCTCCTGGCGCAACATTCTGCATACCTCCTTCAAATCATCAATATTATACTATATTGTCTCTGCTACCTTCTTCTATTCTATCTTCCATAATTTCTCATTTAAACATTGTATTTCCCCTTGAAGGTCTTTGAGTACTTCCATGGTCTCATGATAAACCTCCTTTTGATGCATAGGATCCAGATACCTTACATGCAAAACATCCTCCTTAGTGATGGTAAGATTCTACTGTAACACTTCTCTAGATTGCATTCAACACGTGTAGTGATCTTCACAGCTAATATCTCAGGTTCTGGTGCCAACTTTGGCATGCACTGATTTTCCACAACGCTTTGTATCCTAGCAATCCATGTGTATTTTTTCTTTTGTTTATGTTTCTTGCTAAGATGCTCATACAGATCAGGTAAATTCCTCATAGCTATGATTCTTCCCATAGAAAGAACATGTAATATTCTGAGGACATTCCTGCCTGTAGTGGTCAGGTGATCCGCATGTAAAGAATGTTCCGTGAGGGAATTCACTTCATCCACCACAATGACCTTGACCTCTGCCACGTCATCCTTCATAGTGCCCCTCATTCTGATCATAGTGTGCTTGATTATGATTTTGATCTTTGTCCTCACCTTTACCCTTAGATTTATCTAATATTCCTGTCTATTGCACACCAATATCTATAGTATCATGGATCTGATTAATCAACCTGTAGTCTTCTGTATCATGAGCCATAGACTGGAAAATCTTATAATAGCAAGATAAATTCTTCCTTATCGCACATTGTAATAATGGGTAGTGGTTGTCCTCATGGTTCAGGTGACATATCTCATAGTATAGCAATCATGAATGTATTATTATGCGGGGAAAACTATATTTGGTGTTCCCTTCCACTTCACAGTCTATACACAAAATCCCAGTGCACGTCTCATGTGCCGAATTTGCCAATAGTTTCTCCAACTTATTTTCCATAGCTACAATCTGTGCTTCCAATAATGGGTTGACTTCAGTGTCTATACTCATGACTACCTCAGCACATAAATCTGATTCAAGTGCTTCACGCAGATCAATGTACGTATTATGTGAAAAATCCCTTCTAAAAGGTGTGATCAGACCACCAACGAACCATTAGGCATACTGTCTTACATGAATATAATAAGAAAGCTTAGATAAAAGTGTTTTGAAATGGGAATCATACTCCCAGACACTCACAGTAGTGCCTTGTTTAATATCCTTGAGCGTGCTTATACTCCTCTACTCAAACTTAGGAATATAGAACTCTTTAAGGCCTCTTTGAATGCTGCATAATCTATGCAAGTTTGATCAAGGTCAAATTTCTTGTACCAACTATGTGTGCGTCCTTACAATGTAGTTTTAAATTGACTTACCTTGCGCTTAGAAACCATTATTCATTTTTCATGCCACAATATCTCACACATGTGTACATGTTCAGCAGCATCCTCTATGCCCCTATACTCTAGAAGACAAAGAGACATCTCCATGTAAATATATTGGGGTTAGTGCGGACCTTTCCCAACTAATCTAGAACCTCATGTGTTTCCTCTTCCTCTAGAACCACCATATCAATAAGAACTAGAGCCACCTATAGCCCCTGATCCTCCACCTATGGCCAGAAGTGAACCAGAAGATGTACTTGCATGTGTCCCTATAGTAGTACTGTATTGAAATCCTATAGTCTGTGTGGTGGTACTACTCCCAGAACTGAGCCTCGAATTCTGTGCACTTAAATTTTGTGTAGATGATGCATCTAAAAATTTCCCTCCAAAAAATAACGAAGATGTTTCCCTGCCATAGATATGCTTTCTATGTGACTTACTCGTGTTTTCCAACTATTCAAATTAGCTTGATGATTATTAGATGTACTAGATACTTGAAAACCAAGTGCAAGTGTTAGGTTTCTAGGTAGATTCAGATGCGCGCCTGTAGCCCAGGTCATCTCTACTGGTGTGCTCCTGTGTGAGGCCAAAAAAAGTTCCCTATAATGTTTTCCCAAATGGGGGAGTTCCTGATGCTTTGGCTCCATGCCTTCTACGTGATCTCTAAATCCTTCACGATCCATCTCTCTTCTCAATGTCATCTACTCTGCAATGTCACATTGCCTCTCTATCTCCCTCTTACACACCTCGTTGTACTTAATCCACCTTTCTTCTCTCTGCCGCTAAGTCTGCCATATTTCACAAAACCTGCTCTTGCCCCTACATGTGGTGAGTTTTAGCTAGCCATCAAATTTTCCTCTAAGTTCAGGGTTACAATCAAGATCTTGATCATCACTAGAATTCCTTACAAGTAAGTTCCCCTGGGATAACATAAAAATTGGAACTCAACTACCTCTGGGAAATAATAATTGGAAATTGAGTATTCCATAATATATTTGTTCAAAACACCATGGAAACAAGTATCCACAGCACGTGTCCAAATAAAATTAACATCATAGAGGGCCTAAAATTCTTCCTGCATCTAAACAAGTGTGCGATACCTCCAATTTCATTTAGATGCATAAGCAACCAACCAATCATACAATTCTACTGGGAAAATAGTAAAGAAACTTTGATACAAATAGTCATATAGATTCTTTTCCACCCATGTGCTTGCATCAAAATCAAATCTAGTTTTGAACCTCCATGCGTACTCTTCTTGCAGATCTTTTATCCACTCCTCAACACTTGCTAGGGTAAATTGGCACGTATTCATCGCAAACTATCCTGAAATTAACTGAAAAAGAGGTCTTGGATAACCTAGAATTTACCATGAATAACCCCAGTGCACTGACACATCACTCATCCTGAACTGAGCACTCACCCGAAGTGCACAAAGGTACCAGGCCTCTCCTTAGATTTTCTTACAAAGGATGTGAAAATGATGAAGATATAATGCATTCAGATCCATAAATAGCATAAACATTGCATAGAGCATATTTCATATCTAGATCTTAAATAAGCATGAATATAACGATAAACATAATGAAATCAACCATGTAAGAACTAGTTACAGTCATGTTTAATACCAATATTTACCCAATATACTTTGTTATATTAAACATAGTAAATACAAAAGATTCTTACAATAAATAGTATCTTAAGTTTATGTGCACATTAGCTCTGGTAGCATAACTCCACAATAGCTCATAAACAATGTCTCTCTAACAACATAAATTAATACAAATGTATAAGGGTGGGGAATTTCCCTTCACCAATTATGCACTTCCCAAAATAGGTCACATGCTGAAAATAGTCACACGCCTTTACAATAACATGCACACATGTAAGTGCACTAATAATAGATCTCTTACAGTTAACTGGTAGTAGTATTCCTATTATTAACTTGAAATCATGCATGGTGCTTAGTATACACTCTTCCCAAAATAGAATTTTCATGTCGCGTAAGTCACCATACCATTGTGTGCTTCGTACGCTATCTCAAAAGTATCCTATAAGCATGAAAATGGCTAAGTCTTGAATCAATCTGTCTTTCACATGTGTTTCCTTCCCTATCCTTCAGTTCCTTCAAATGTGCCTTACTTCCGCACATGAATCTTCCGTGTGTTCTCTCCTTAGTGTCATATTTTGTCTACTCAATAATATACAAGGATTTACGTATTCCCCATTGACCTTTCACATGAACTCACACCTTTCATTGAATTTGAACTTTTCTCTTCAACTTCTACCCATTTGCTCCTCAACAATTTTTTCTTGCTCAATAACCTTTCATCTCCTTCAAAAAATTTATTTGACTTATGACACTTCTTGATCTTTTTTAGATGTCAAGTGACCTAGACCAAGTGTAAGAATATCAACTATGACCTCCATGCCTTCCTCTTTGAGTTTAATTAGATTTAAATTTATTTTTTCTTCATCCTTCTAATGTTGACAAGTTGAATATGACTTCACTTATAGTGCCCTGAGTTTTTTTGCTAATGAAACATTGTTCTCTGCTTAGATACAAATGACCATACACTCACCGTGGAAAAGAGATATAGAAGGAACATTCTTGAATATGAGATCATGAAATTTATATTTTACATGGTCCATTGATAGCATTATTCACCAATAATTTAACTTCCAACTTTGTTAGGAATGATTGAACTATGAAACTATCCAGAAATGTTGTTATTAACATTGTGCACGAATGAGAAAGTATTTTGTAATCAAACAAGATCATTTTCGACCTTGGAAAAATATATTGAAATATCATTTGAATCTTGAAAACCTTGAATCACCTGAGAAAAGAGCTCCATTTCATGAATCATTCTTTGAACAAGCATAAACCATGTTAACACTGTAAAAAATATGACTATGTACGAATTAGGGAAATTTTGTTACAAAAATCTCCATATACTTGATCAAACTCCAAAATTATATTTGAAACCATTTTCTATCCACCCCATAAATATTATTACAAAATTTCATGAATTTTGAATGGAATACAAGAGAGATTTGATCAAAAATATCTTAGAGAACCCTGGTTCAGAGTTACCGTGACAGAGAATGGCCCAAGAACATATAAAAATGGATTTCTTCCTTTATACACGATGAAATTTGAATATTCAACATGAAGAGGATATGTAGGATCTCTTCTAACCTTATTAGACTAAAAAATTATTTGAATGAATTCAATTTTTTCTCAATGTTGCAAAGGACAATGTATAGTGTTTATTTATGGTGATTGTGCATAACCTATTTCTCTATAACCCTGATTTGGAGACTAGTTATTCATTTAGAACGAAGAAGAAAAACATCAACACGTGTTATATCTCATTTGAATGCTCCAACACTACTTTAAACCACTTGTTTACCTTCACTTGATATTTCCATCATGCCCAAAGAGGATTTACTTCACATGTTGACTGACAGTATGTGACTGCACACACATTCATTCCATGTTGTATTTGTCTCCTCATATGAATAACATCAATTTTCATCAATGCTTCATCATGGGCATAGTGAAAGAATTTAGGGTCTTGAGAAAGATAGAATCCAAAGAGGGTATGCTTCAGAACATGCTCTTGTGTACTACTTTCTTAACAAACTAACTCAGCCAAAACCACTTTTGTACATAAATCACCCTTTACCTTTTCACTTGGAGAGACGGAACATACCAATTTTCTCATGTAGAAAATAAAATCACTTTAAGAACCCTTGCAAGGTCATGGCACAATGTTTTTATAGAGAATTTTAATCTTGAAGGCTTAATAACATGATTGTCTCAAACCTAAGTGTGAAAATCCTATGCATGCCTACATGACATTGTTCACACCGACATCAATGGTGTCATCATTTTGACTTCGAAAAGGTGTATTATGCTTCTGAGAAGTGAATTTAGCTTTCCCTAGTGACTTGGAGTTAGAACATTCAAATTAGGCCACTAAACTGATCCGAAAATGGGTGAGGTAAATTTTCACTTTTTAACATTTTCAAGGATCTAGGAACTCAACATCAATTGTATGGCTCTATTAATCCAAAATTGATTAATTCTTGATTTATAAAGCACCTCAGTTTGAATTTCATTCACAATACTAAAATGTGCATTCATGGATTATGGATATTGAATTGAAATATTAAGTCCATTTCCCATTTTTAATGAATGATTGCTTAGTCAAATTATTAACTTTCAAATCTGAATTTTATCTTATCAAAAGCTTCATCCAAAAATTGAAGTAAAATCCACAACACAAGTTTGATAATGGAGTTCACCTAAAGGCTACATCTCTAGATTCTCGAAAAGAGAATCAATCTATTATTTCCCAAAGAAGTACAATTAATCATTCCATAATGAAAAAGGGACCATTATACTTGAAAATGAGCTGATCTAAGACTCATGGAACTCTCCACATAGCACGAAACCACTCCAAGATCGATCTGTGGCTCCTACAGTGCTTCCACATTGTGATCTCCTTGGAAATGTGACCGAAAAAATACTATAGCTAGATATTTATAATCACTACATGGAAAAAAATTACATTTATGGAATTCTCATAAAATTCGAAACTTTAATTTTTACACCATGATTAAATTCGGCCTCTAAGGGCCTCAAATCCAAGGTTGAATGCATGTTGCTCCTTATCTTCCCTCTGGCTACCTACTTCACATTCTACAACTTTGTGTGCTCAAATACCTACATGATCTTTTGTTTACCCATAGAACTCTTTAGACGAGTTAGTGAGTCGTATTGATTTGTAACTTCATGGTCTTGAGATTGATCCATACCCCCTCCATTTTAGCTGATGGTTTTGTTTTCCCAAGTGGGAAGATATCCCATATTGGCTGCATAGATGAGGGGATTGATGTTAAAATATAGGAATGCATGCCTAACTATGCATGACATTAACCACACTTTCCCATTTTTTCGGGGCCACATAGTCTCTACCGAGCCATTTGATTGGCTATCGAGCTATGTAGATTAAAATGCCCACTATATTGGGCTTTGCATTGATCAATCCAACCCCCCAATCCATTGGCCGACTGTTGAGTGCATTTTTTCCACTGTTTAACCCACCAAGTCGTGTGTGGTGTTTTTTTGGCCACGTTAAATGTCTATATGCTACACTATATATCAACCACTAAGCTAAAACATTGACCTGCCCACATTGATAGGGCCATGAACATTATGGTTTGAGTGTCAAATAATAAGGCTAAGTCATATGGTTGTTGCACTAAATTAAAAAGGTGTCAAGCTATGTTTGGTTTACTAGCCCACTGATATATATGTAAAATGGCCAATCCATTGTTAACCAACCAAGTTAACCACATACACCAAGATATAAGGAATTTGGTGGGAGGTAAGACCGAGGGATATAATGTTGAGCTCAAACAATATGGAATATCAACGGACAAATAGATAAGGCCTCATAATTGTGGATATTAATGTGATCAACTCGGTGGGGATTTGACCGCCCCACTGAGCTAATATGTAACTCTCCCGAGCTATAAAATGCAAAATTCAAATATCCTACAATGCAAATTGACAACTCTCCAAACAATATAGTCCCACATTTGGAGAGTTAGAAGATATATGGCATATATAATAAAAAATTTGATAATATCAATGTGAATAAAAGGTGGCAAAGGCACCCTTCCTACAAAAGAGTGTGCCAAACCTGGCTGAGGGCCCTTGGCAAGAAAATAGTAGGGCCCACAAAATTTTGTGTGTGTCAAAAATTGGATGCTCAAAAATACAAAATTTTAACCTTTTCACCTTTTTCCAAACTGCAATGTGTCAATGCATTATTCGCTAGTTGACCAACTTTGACCTTTTTCAAACCAATTCTTTGACCTGCGATAACTTCTACTCCCAAACTTTGTTTCTAGAGTTCTGCATATTGTAGGAAAGGTCATAGGATACTTTACATTGTGGTAATGGTTTAGGGAGGTTTAGGAAACTTCCTACACCCAAAAAATCCTCTAGATCACTCCTCCAAACTCGGAATGCTTTTTGTCCATAAAAAGTTGTATATCAACCCATAAAACATGCTAACTCTTCTTGTAATTACAAAAACACATACAAGAACCCAAAAAATAATTATAGGTTAATCAAATGCAAATACTTAATTAGTTAGTCACATAAATTGATCATATATTAACACACAATGAAACTAGTGTCTAACTGATACGATGCAAACCTGTCAACTCTACACACAACTATGAACTATCAAATCCCATGCAATGCCATAAAAAATAACTGACCAGATTATAACACCCATTTAAGCTAGTGTTCAACTGTCACTCTGTGATACAACCAATTACAAAAATTACAATTCCACAAAAATAACTCATTATAACAGACATCTAAACTGCCCCTAATTAGGCTAGTGCCCATTGTCTATCTGAAACTGTAAAAATGAAAATATTCACTTTCCATTATATTCATACCATCAACACAAAAATAGCTATAGTCATAGAAACTGAATCCACGTGAATCTTCCTAAAACCAATGTAATGCCATCACAAACAATTGGTTAGATAATAACACCCATTCTCTTATGGAAGCTAGTGTTCAACTGACACTTTGTGATTATGTCGATTACACCTGTAGATATTCACTATCTAGAATAATTAAACCATCAATGCCAAAATATGGCTATAGTAAAACTATGAAGTAACGTGAATCTGTAAATTCTATCCATACACACTGATATGTAAAAGGATAGATCAAATTGTAACTTTGCTTACCCAAAATGGTGAACTGCTCAATGCTACAAATTATCACCAGGAATACCTACACACTAGTTTTTTAGTGCAAATAATGTACACTTAAATTGTAACTATAGAGAGTAGTCATAAATAAACACCCTAAAAAAATGGTTATCATTAATGTGCAATTAGAATGTGAAGACACTATAGATTTGTATATTATATACAAAATCAATAAGGTGTCAATAATTTTGCATAATGACATTTAACAACAGTACTAAAAAATGCATTCCAAAATTAGACATCATTCTCCACATGCCCACTGAAATTACATTAGTGCTGATAAAAATAGAAATTGGTACATTGTCATCCTTTTAAAAGGTATGAAGTTAAATATGAGCATTTTAAACCTTTCTCTTAGATCCTCTTACAAGTGACCCGAATTTCCAATTTCAAGTTAATTAAAAACATATGTGAATTATTCCTTCATAATACACTGGAAATCCACAAAATTACCCTAAGAAGTTTACATTGTTGAAAAGCATGTGAAAAAAAACTATCCAACTCACATGAGCCAACATTCTCCATATTAAAATTGAAGGGACTCATAAGTGGTTCAATAATGGATAGAGGTTGATTTAAAAATTGTGGTTCAAAACTTCCTACCTTGACTCCAAATTGTTGTACCATACACCAGATGGTTTTTTGGACGAAGTTTCCATCAATTATCAACCCGATGCATCATCTGAAAAAATTTGCAACTACCCATACTGCACTTGTACCTGTTCAACCACTGAACTAACTTCACCAACTAAAGAAATCAATGTTAATCAGCTTAAATTGGAATCAAAATATCGAGCTGAAACCAACTCTGATACCAAACTTGATCCGAAAAAGGGTGAGGTAATTTTTCAATTTTTAACATTTTCAAGGATCTAGGAACTCAACATCAATTGTATGGCTCTATTACTCTAAAATTTATTAATTCCTTATTTATAAATCACCTAATTCTAAATTTCATTCACAACAATGAAATGTGCATTCATGGATTATGGATACTGAATTGAAATCTTAAGTCCATTTTCCCATTTTTAATAAATGATTGCTTGATAAAATTATTAAATTTCAAATCTGAATTTTATTTGATCAAAAGCTTCATCCAAAAAATGAAGCAAAATCCACAACTCAAGTTTGATAATGGATTTCACCCAAAGGCTATGTCTCCAGATTCTCGAAAAGAGAATCGATCTATTATTACCAAAAGAATTACAATTAACCCTTCCAAAATGAAAAATAGACCATATACCTACAAATGAGCAGATCTAAGACTCATGGAGCTCTGCACATAACCAGAGAGTTCTCCAAGATCGATCCATGGCTCAGACAGTGCTTCAACAGTGTGATCCCCTTACAAATTCAACTAAAAAAAACCTAAAACTTGATATTTATAAGAACTACATGGAAAAAATATACATTTCTATAATCCTCATGAAATTTCAAGCAACTTTAATTTTTACACCATGATGAAATTCGGCCTCTAAGGGCCCCAAATCAAAGGTTGAATGCATGTTGTTCTTTATCTTCCCTCTAATTACCTACTAGAGAGTCTGCAACTCTGTATGCTCAAATACTTGTGGGATTTTTTTTACCCATTGAGCTCCTTAGGTGAACTGGTGAGTCACACTGATTTGTAGCTCCATGGTCTCGGGGTCGATCCACACCCCCTCCATTTTAGCTGATGGTTTTGTTTTCCCAAGTGGGAAGATATCCCACATTGGTCACGTGGATGAGTGGTTTGATGTTTAAATATATGCATGAATGCCTAACTATGTGTGGAAATAACCATACCTTCCCCTTTTTATAGGCCACATAGTCTTTTCCGAGGTGTTTAATTAGCTATCAAGCTATGTAGATTTAACTTCACACTATGTTGGGATTTGTGTTGATCGATCCAACCTCCAAATTCGTTGGTCAACCATTGAGTGCATTGTTTCCAGCGTTTAACCCAATGAGTCATGTGGGTTGTTTTTTTGGCTAGCTGAAATTTCTATCCACTACATTGTATATCAAGAACCGAGCTAAAACATTGACCCACCCACATTGATAGGGCCACAAACATTTTCGTTTGACTACCAAGTAATAAGGTAGAGTCATATGGTTATTGTGCCAAGTTAAAAAGGTGACAAGTTATGTTTGGTTTACCATCCCACCAAGATATATGTGAAACAACCATCCACTGTTGACCCACCGAGTTAACCACATATGCCAAGATATAAGGAATTTGGTGGGAGGTAAGACTGAGGCATATAACATTGAGCCCGAATAATATGGAATAACAACGGCCAAATAACTAAGGCCTGATAATTGTGGATATTAATGTGATCAAATTGGTAGGGATTTGATCACCCCATCGAGCTACTATGTAGCTCACCCAAGATCTAAAACGTATAATTCAAATATCACATACTGAAAATATACAAATCTCTAAACAATATATTCCCACATTGGGAGAGTTAGAAAATATATGGCATATATAATTGAAAATTCAATAATAAAAATATGAATAAAAGGTAGCAAAGACACCCCTCCTACAAAAGAGTGTGTCAGACCTGGCTGAGGATCCCCAGAAAGAAAATAGTGGGGCCCAAAAACATTTTCATGTTTCAAAGACATGAGGCTCGAAAACACAAAATTTAAACCTTTTCACCTTTTGCCAAACTGCCACGTGTCAACATGTTATTATCCACTTGACCAACATTGGTCGTTTTCAAACCAATTCTTTGACATGTGATAACTTTTGCACTTGGAATTTTTTATGGATTTTTGCATACCATCAGAAAGGTATCAGAAACACTCTGTAGTGTGGTAATGTTTTAGGGATGTTTAGGAAACTTCCAAACCCTAAGAAATCATCTCGATCATTAACTCACGAAGAAGCCCTTGGGGGAGAGCAAACATCAGAAGAAAAATTCTCATAACTTTTTTAAAACAAGTCCAATTGATCTAAAAAAAATTTCATTACCTCAGGATTGTATTATACTAAAAAAAATTATTCTATGATTTTATATGAAGAATCCCTCATATTTTTCTTGAGTGCTAAGAAGTTAGGAAGTTGGAGATGAACTTGTCATGGAACCAGTCTTACCAAAACTTGAATAACTTGAAATCTCGATTACAAAATCTAATGAAATTTGACATGGAGAACTACAAGACATCCATTTATATATTATATATTTTTTCTAGACATATTTTTACTTTGAAACTCTAACCAATCTCATTTTCCTTAGAGAATATTGATAGTTTTCAAATCCACTTTCTGTGCATTCTTGAATTTTGACTCTAGGAGCTAAATTGAGCCTTTTTTTAGCTCATACATGATGTAGAAAGTATTCCTAGGATTCTCCCATGCTCACATTACCTTTCCATGACTTGTAATAATTTTTCACTTCTCATCTGCCACTGATAAAACACTACTTATAAAACCTTCATCTCGTTGTATTCTTCACTTCACCAATCAACCCTTTTTACCATCAATGCCAATTGACATCAATGAAAAAACCACTGGAAATGAATGGGGTCCAACAAAATCACCCTTTTTTATTGATGAAAAAACCTTAGGAACCTAAAAATTTTGATGGAAAAAGCATTTTCATTCCTTGTTTCTGACTGCAAACTTTGTATCCCTCCCCCTTTGACATCATTGACAAAGGGCCAACCTTATATTACCATGAGAAGTATGCAGATAAGCTTGATGATTAATTATTTTACCTTAGAAACTCTCCCTTGGATGATTTTGTGCTTTTTACCCAAATATCTCATTTGCATGACCTTATGCACACCTGTTAGCCTAAATTTGCAATGGGTCTCCTTTTCCACAAGCACTTTTGAGGCCTTATTCCATCTTGTATGTATCATAGCTCCTTTCTTATCAAAATAGTATCAACACTTTCTTTTAGTTGATGTTGCATGACTTGATGATTTAAAGTCTTTCTAGGTAATTTCACTTAGAAAACATTGATATTCTTTCTTTGTTACAAGAGTTCAACCATCATTCTTCTATGTAATGAGTCATTTTATCTTCTTCCTTCATGTAGAAGTGTGTACTTTTCTCATAATGGATTACTGCTACAAATCATTTATGATTATTTAAATCTTGAAACAATATATTATATACCTTCTTCCTTATATGTGCACAAAATCACATTTAATCATTAGTCTTATCAGACTTCAACTAACTCATGCTCAATCCAAAACACCATGCTCACTTCCCTTGCATTTACTTGTCATCTTGAATACTATGTTTTGGTTTCCTAGGAAGCTCCCCCTGTCTTTAAAGATTAAAAATAAACATGCTTAGCATCCATACCACTATCTTTAGGCACTGTAGATGTGTCTTAGTATTAATTTGAGGATAAGGAACCAACTATTACGCTAAAATTTGATCAATTTACCCATGAAATATACTTCTCCATATCCATTCATCATAAAAAAATATTTAATAACACCATTTAATCTTCATCCCAACTATTACCATGTAAAAAAATGCTTTTACATGCCTCTAAAAGCATGTAATTTTCCTCATCTAAACTTGTAGGTCTTCATCTTCCTGAGTCACCATCATTACTTATCATGAGTAAAAACTCCAATTATGTCATATATAACTAAAAATATACACTTACTTGAAGCCTCAGACCTTTTTCATCCTCTATCCCTATGAGCTTAGATGATTTGATCAAAATTTTAGCTTCAAACTCCTTCATTTGACACTTCAAAACTGAGTTTCCATCTCTACCACTTAAGAGGAATGTGTAGACACAGTCATGGACAGTGAGGTACCAAAAATGGATTGATTTTTTCCTATGTCACTTGCAAGAAATCACAAACACCTTTAAAAACATATTAAAACATGATGAACACCTATTCGAGAATTATTTATTATAAACAACCCTTGATTAACTCCTTGTGACACTATACTAACCATAAACATGGAGACATAAGATCTTTAGACTCGGACAAGATATTATGTTATGCCACTAACTTATATTTAAGATAACCATTACTTGAACACATACTCTGATAGCATTTGGACTCTTGACATGGATTATAAGACACAAGAGGATTCCATTTAGACATTAATCAGACTTATACAACAACTACTAACAAAGCCCATCAGTCTTAATGACAATAGAGATATTAGGATGCATATAATGAGACTTCTCACATCTTTTTACTTGGCTCAGACTTAGATTATTAGTCATAGAACATGTACTCACACTTTTCGATCTTAATTACCTATGTACCTAAATGTTTTACATATAAATCACCATATACTTCCTTTAAAATCTATAGGCTATCATTTGTGACACTTTTCCTCTTGATACACTTGAAATAAGCACTTGATCACTTTCACAGTTTCATATGAACACAATCAGAGTTTTTAGGTAGTTATCTACACTTGCAACCATTCTATAGTATGAACTTTAAGATATTTTAGTACATCATAGGGTTTGGATTACACAAGAAACACTAATTTTCATTGAACATCGTCTAATTTAAGAAAGGAGGACACAAAAAAATATTCATTAAGACATAATGTGCATTGGTATACCTCAACAACCCTTCTTGAACCCTTGTCTTATTTCAAGTACAAAAGCATAATGTAATAACACAAAAACATCAACTTCTTGACTTCTTCGATGTTCAAGAACACACCTTCAAACTTATATTGATTCATGCAACATCATGAACACTTTGAGAGCTCACAATGATGTCGATGGAGTTCATATGCCTTTGACCACACTCTTCAACCTTATGTGTGCTTCAAGAAACTCATTTATACTTGTACATACCTTTTGTATCCTCAAATACCTCCAAACCCTGATGTCATGCCTGGTGACTGTTCAGACCTTAAAATAAACATACCCAATGTTTCACATGCTACTCATCCTTAGAATCATGCCTCACACTCTGAAATCTTGGAGAATTACATATTTTTGGGACATTATTTTGATTTCATCATCCTTTACATGATGCTTCATAGAACCTTTACCGAGCATATACATAACCTCTTTTGAACAAGAATTTGGTAACTCTCTATACATATTTTGATGAGATCAAATCATTCTAAGCACATATTGACAGTTTAACAAAAACTAGCTCAACTTGACACATTCTCGTAGACATACTAAGATACACCATGACATTTAGGATAACAACTCATAATTTTGACAACACATTTTTCTCATACCCTTGAGACACAAATATTAAAAAAAACCCATAATAATGCATTATTTATGGATAAATGATGACAAGAAATTGTCAAAAACACCTCTTAGACTTAGAATAACAACTTTGACAGAGACCTTAAGGGACTACTCACTATTCTCCATACTCTTTTTAATTGTGATAGATTGGACCTTATATACTTATACACAATCATAATTCATAATATAGGCTCAAAGATCAACACCTTTACATAAAAACTCATTATTTAAGAAATGGTATATGTCTTAGAATGACTATATCAGAAAATATTCCTTCTCTCAAGACCTTGACACTATTCAGATCTAAAAAAGATAGGTTAGATTTATGAGAAACAACATGGCACAGATAGATCTTTGCACTTGACTATGTAGTTAGATTACAGTTATTGTCTTAAAGAATCTCTTCACACCACACCAAGACTCTTGATATGCATCAAGACATAAATTTGATCTTAGATAACTTACAAAATATATAATTTTAAGATTTGAAGAGAAACAACACAAGAATCATGGCAATCCCATCATGAGAAAAAAAAAACTTGGATGGTGGAAACAAATATTTTTTACACTTTGAAATATTATAAAACTTGAACCTTAACAATCACAACACAAGATTGCATACATTTTACATCATGGAGAAGACTCATTATGAATCCAATGCTTCATTTAAGTGAATATGCCTTAGAGAATCTTAGAGAAGGCATACTGTGATCCATAAATCATCTCGAGACAATAGGAAGTATCAAAATAAAATGATAACCCATTTTCTCTTTTCTTGTCCTCAGAACCCTATTAACCTTCTTAGCTACATTTCTAGGTAAGACAACTTTGTTACTTGATCTATTATCTTCTCTCTGGGTGCTAGATAAGCATGTATGTTAAAATTCATAAGCTTGTTCTACCAATGCTTGAGGAATAAATTGCTCATCCTTGGCACTGGAATTGTTTTCATGTTTCTTTCCTTTGTCATCATCTCATGATATATCATGTGAGGTATTTTCTCCTAACACTGTATTAGCTTGTTGTGCCTCTTCAATATCTCCCCATCTTACCTTGTTTTTCACTCTTTTCTATTTCAGCTTCTAACTTTTCTTTCTTGATCATGTATACCCACTTAATTTCCTTCTTTCTAGAATTTCTTCATGTTAGAGTCTTTTTTTTCTTACCATCTGAAGGTATATAACTTGTTGTTTTGCTTAGGTTTTCCATAGTTATAGTAATTCTTTGAGAAATGTTTAACTTCATGACATGTTTAACACATGACATGATTTATTCTTTTTCTTGAGTAATGACTATCATTGCTATTTTGACTTATAGGTTCTTCTAGGAAATGTTTTGGAGTATGACCTTTATTTCTACAATTGAAACATACTATGTTCCTTTCATATTCAATAGCACAATATATCCATGGGTACTCTTTGTCATATTTTTTCATGCACTCTTTAGCTCTGTCCAGAGTTATAACATGAGAAACAATATCCATTAAATTTCCTCTCACACCTGGATGCATTTGGTTCTCTGATTGAATTGGATCTTTGTGTCTTGGTTTGCTTTGTCTGCATCATATTTTTTTCTTGTTGGGATCAGCCTTTTCATCTTCCTTGTTTTTTGAAAACCTTTTACAATATTCATGACTTCATTTGGCCTTCTAGTCTCTTTTCCTTTCTCGTGCCATTTCTTATCTAAGAGTATTTAGGTATGAACTTATTTTTTCACACTCTTCATTCTTTGCTTGGATGGATGTTTGACATGTCTCATTTTTTATTTCACTAGAATGTATTTTTATATAATTAAACTAATTTGTAACTTGTGTCAGTTTAGTCTTAAGGGTCTTTAATTCCTCTTCAAGTTTTAGGAATTCATTCTCTTTTTGTTTCATATATCTTCAAACATTTTCTACAAATGAAGCCATTTCATTAATTTCTTCACCATGGTGAGCTTCCATGTGCTTAATCTCATTCTTCATACCTTATATTAGAGATTGATAAATCTCATATTTCATCTTCAAATTTTTTTTAGCTAAAGAACCCATGTTTGTGTCGTTAGGATCACCTCCAAGAAGTTAAGTTTAACTCTGGAGGACTATGCTCTAATACCAATTATTGTTTAGAGGGGGGTTAAATCAAGGCTGATCAATATTACAATCTTTAAACCTTCTTGACTAGGATAAAAAATCAAACCATGAAAAAATTAAAGTTCATGCAAGAAGACAAGTACACAAGACACCGAATTTATAGTGGGAAACCCATAGAGGGATAAAACCCACTTGAAATCAAATATTTTTATTAGGAACACCAATTCCTAGCATATAATGATTTCCACTTTGGTTGAGCACCCACACAACCTATGAAGCACCTACTTTGAAATCCTTCTAGCACCCACTGGAAGGCAGCCAAACACCCACTTAGCTAGTTCTGCAAGCTACACCTTGAAAATAACACCTAATCCACTGACCTAAGCACCCACTTAGGAAGATACAATAACAATTTATAATTTGATCATTTAGCTACTTGTTGCTTCATCAACATATCATTATCTCTTTAATGATGCACTTCACTCAATAATTCACATAGTTTTAACTCATTATTGATCTCGATTTTACCCTCATATACAGTCCTCTATTTTATTTTGACACCTTTCACTAATGACTCTCTTTTGATCACAAAAGTGTTATTAAATGGTACAATTAAAAGTCATGAATCAATATACTTCTCTATTATATTATTCGAGCGTCATGAATTTAATTTTTCAGTCATACTTTCATTGTCTTAGCTACATGTATCTTAATCCATTTCAAATTTCTTGCAACCTCTAAAGAATCTACAATATTATTAATTTCTTGTATATTTATTCATCCTAAATTTTTCCTTATCTCTGCATTCACTATTAACTTCAGGAATCTCAGTCTTTTTATCAATCTGATTTCTTTTTGTATCTTTACTTTTATTACTTTTAAATTACCTTACATTGTACTGCACCCCATACCTTTAGCAAACTCCCTTTTTGTCCATATATAAGGCTTTAAATATTCCCCATTGACCTTTCACATGAACTCACACCTTTCATTGAATTCTAACTTGTCTCTTCAGCTTCTTCACATTTTCTCCTCAACAATTTTGTCTTGTTCAACAACCTTTCATCTCCTTTGACAATTCTATTCGACCTATGACACTTCTTGATCTTTTTGAGATCTCAAGTCACTTGGACCATGTGTAAGAAGATCAACTATGACCTCCTTTCCTTCCTCTTTGAGTTTAATTAGAATGAAATTCACTATTTCTTCATCCTTCCAATGTTGAAAAGTTGACTATGTCTTCACTTATAGTCCCCTAAGTTTTGTTGCTAATGAAACATTATTCTCTGCTTAGATACAAATGACCATACACTCACTATGGCATAGAGATATGGAATTAAATTTCTTCAATATAAGATCGTGAAAGTTAAAATTTACATGGTCCATTGATAGCATTATTCACTAATAATTTAACTTCCAACTTTGTGAGGAATGATTGAACAATGACACTATCCAAAAATGGTGTTACGAACACTATGCACGAATGAGAAAGTATTCTGTAATCAAACAAGATCCTTTCTGACCTTGGAAAAATATCTTCAAAGCTTGTTTGATTATTTAAAACCTTGTATCACCCAAGAAAATATCTCCATTTCTTATGAATCACCCTTGCAACAAGCAGAAACCATGTTAACACTGTAAAAATATGACTGTGCATGGGTTAGGAAATTTCTATTACAAAATATCCATGTATACTTGATCAGACTCCAAATTTATTTTTGTAAACGTTTTCTATCTACCCCACATATATTATTCCAAAATTTCACAAATTTTGGTTGGAATACAAGAAATATTCGATCAAAAATATATTAGAATACACTAATTCAAGGTTAATGTGATAGAGAATGGCCCAAGAACATATAAAAATGGATTTCTTCATCTATAAACAATGAAATTTGAATCTTCAACATGTAGAGGCTCTGAAGGATCTCTCCCAACCTTATTGGACTAATTTTTTTTTAATGAATTCAATTTTGCTCAGACTTGTAAAGGACACTGTACAATGTTTATTTATGGTGACTGTGCATTACATATTGCTCTATAACCCTGATTTGGAAACTACTTATACAATTAGAATGAAGAAGAAGAACATAGGAACATGATATATTTCATTTCAATGCTCCAACACAACCTTAAACCATTTTTTTACCTTCACTTGATACTTCCATCATGCACAAAGAGGTTTTACTTCACATTTTGATTCATAGTATGCAACTACACACACATTCTTTCCATTTTGTATTTTTTTCCTCATATGGATAACCTCACTCATCATCAATGCTTCATCAGGGACATGGTTAAATAATTCGAGGTATTTAGAAAGAGAGATTCCAAAGAGGGAATGTTGTAAAACATGCTCTTGTGTACCGCTTTCTTGACAAACTAACTCAACCAAAATCAATTTTGTAAATAAATCACCCTTCACCTTTGCACTTGGAGAGAATCAACATACCAATTTTATCATGTAGAAAATAAAATAATTTCAAGAACCCTAAAAAGGTCATGGCACAACATTTGGCTAGAGAATTTTAATCTTGAAGGATTAAGGACATGATTATCCCAGACCCAAATTTGCAAAGCCCATGCATGCCTATATGACATAGTTCACACTGAGAGTATTGGTGTCATCATTTTAACTTGTAAAAGGTATATTATGATTTTGAGAAGTGAATTTAACTTTCCTTGGTGACTTGGAGTTAGAACATTCAAATTAGGCCACTTAACTCATGACGAAGCCCTAGGGAGAGAACAAACATTAGAAGAAAAATGATCATAAATTTATTGAAACAAGTCTAATTGATCTGAAAAAAATTGCATTACATGATACTTGGATTATAATATAAAACATTCTTCTATGATTTATCCAAATAAACCCTCATATTTTTGCTTGATACTAAGAAGTCAAGCATCTTGAAATGAACTTCTCAAGAAACTAGTCTTACCAGAACTTTAATAGCTTGAAATCTCCATTACATAATCTGATGAAATTTGACATTAGAGCACTACACAACATCCCTATACATATTCAATGTGTTGGTGAGCCATAGGTTTTCCTTTGAAGATCTAACCAATCTCATTTTCCTTAGCAAACATTGTCATTTTTCAAATCCAATTTTTGTGCATTCTTGAATTTTCACTCCAAGAGCTAAATTAAGCCTTAGTTTAGCTCACACACATTATAAAAAATATTCAAAGGATACTCCCATAATTGCGTTACCTTTCCATGACCTGTACCAATCTTCACCTCTCATTTGCCACTGATAAGACACTACAAATCAACCTTCATTTCCTTGTCTTCTTCACTTCACCAATCAATCCTTTTTTCCATCAATTCCACTTGACATAATAATGAAAAAACTAGTGTAAATTACTAGGGTCCAACAAGGGACACAAATGTGTGCCCTCATTATTCCTTCCATAGGTACAATTTGGAGCTCTTGTTGTCCCTAATGGATCGTATGTCCAATTTTTCCCTTGGGAAAATGGAGACATTAGTGACAAAAAATTACACCCTCATTCCCTCACCATGGGTTAAATGTTGTGTCCCTTGTGTACCCCATATCCACAAGGGGATATAGGTGACAATAAAGTGCACAACCATTACCAAACTTATCCCCCAAACACTCATATGACCTACATATTTCAGTAAGTTTGTTTTTAAGCCCCTCTTGCTCATTCACTCTAGCCCCCCTTTCTTCTAATTGGATCCAAACTTATCCATGGGATAAATCTTTTTTCCCCATTGTCTACACTATTAGAGGGGATAATAAAATTCACCTATGCCCATAATCAAGCCCATAATCTATCGTGTGACCTCTCTCAGCTTTGTTTTTCCTGCTCCTCCATGTCACTCACACTTGTTATCATGTTGTTCCAAGGAGAACTTGGTTGCCCCCATTTTAGCATTAAACCAATTTTTTTAATCTATTAATTTTCCTAACCCAAGGTTAATCCAAAGTTTGGAGGACATCATAAGATGGATTAAACCATATTTTTCAAAATTGTTGTTTACCTTTAATTTTTTAATTTTTTTACCAAATATGATAAAAAAAAAATTCCAAAATAGCCATAGCATCTAAAACCAAGTTTTATTAATATATTTCTAACTAGAAATTCGATTGTGGTGAAAATTTGTACAGATTGTGTTTTTTAGAAAATGCCTTTGGGAAGATTTCAGCCACATATCCTATGATGCCTTATTCTTTTGATATAAAATCTTGAAAATAAAACCCTATAAAGTTTCCTTTTTTATTTTTGAGAATCCCAGTGGGTGAATAAAAGTAAAAATTCAAGCATGAGATCCCAGTTCAAAACTAAACACAATGACGGTGGTTTCATCATAATCCAGAACTCATAATTCCACTTAATAAAAATAACATATGTGCATAATATTAAGACTCTAAAAATAGATAGGTTTATTGAAATAACAAAACTTCAACATTCAAAACATCCTGGAATAATGAGAAACATTAAACATGGTCAATCCAGAAAGTTTCTAAAAATAGTAGGTTGGAAAAAATTAGATGTCCTAATATATAAAATTTATAGTAACAAAAAATCATCATCAGTGGAAGTAACCTAAGTGGATAAGGAGCTTCAAGGAAGATGGTTTTTGTAACAAATTTAAACATTCTAAAAATAGAAGCTCCTGACCCCATCTGCTAAAATATAAGGTTCCAAAGTTTGGTGTAGAAAGTTGTTGGTAGCTTTGTTTTCACTCATCTTGTTGATTTTGGGAAACATGAAGTTCAAGTACTCGGATATGAATCCTATTTCAAGCCTATTTATTGAGTATATGGTGTGGGTGACAATGATGTGTATTTAAAAAATATGTAAATATTGTTAAACCCTATATATTTCAGAGTCACATATGATAAATAAATAGTAAAGAACATATTTGATGCAAGTAATAAGCTAATTAAAATTGAAACCCTAAGTGCAAGACATGGAATCAAAAACTTAGATGATTTCACAATGAATCCTAACATGTTCTAGAATGGAAAAATGATGGATAGGAAAGGAAGACTTTTGCAACTAAGAACAAAAAATCCTGAATTACTGTATGAGATGAGACTAGGGCACCAGGGATAGGTCAAGGGCTCCTAGGTGCTGGAGACTTCTGCTAGGTTCATGTGACTGTGAAAATACTTAGAAACATATTTTTGTTGTGTCTTACAAGTGTAACTAGACTTCATTGTTTGTCTCTTGTATGTCACTGGAAGATTGTAGAGTTTACATGTAACCTACAAAATATATGATAGACATCAAAAACCCTAAAACACATCAAATCCTAAAAATAAAAATAAGCAAATGGGGAGTCGCATTGACCCTGGTGGTCACACAATGGAGTGAATGTATAACCAACCACCGCACTACATCTCATAATCCATGTAGTATGTGTGTGTGTAGAATCATGCCCTAGGAGGCTCTTGTGCAAGATGCACTTGATAGCGAGCAATAACTAGATGTAGCAATATAGATACATGTGTGGATGTCAAAATGAGATTCCCCTCCTATGAAGTGTATGCAGAAAAATGTAGTCCCTTGTCCCTTGAATGATATCTAGATAGATGCTTTGATGCTCTTAGAATTCTTTTAGATGAAAACTTAGGTGATGATAGTAGATGCTTAGAGATTGGTCCCTTATTTTGATCACATAGATTTGTATTTATATGATTCCCTTATTTGAATTTCGTAATTGACAAAAAAAACGCTGACCCATAAGAAAATAATATGCCCAAAAGATAAAACAGGCCCAAAAGGGTGAGAAATATACAAAGAGGTCGGGGGCTCCCAGAGGGGATGAGGGCGCATGGGCACTGATGTCCTAGTTGGGTGTTAGTGTCCAAAGTCAATAAAGATAAATCAATTAATATCAATGGGTTATGGGGTGTGTAATAATAAAGAGAAAAATATAAAAGAGACCAAATATAGATGTTAATTATTAGTTTTCTCGCTTAGGAATCATATGAATAGTAGTTATTGATTAAGACCTATAAATGTACCCAAGTGCATGATTTAGTGTCTACATTTTCTCCCACTTTATGTCATTGAGTGAATACTCGATAAGATAAAGTAGGCAAGCGATGCGTGCCTGATAACCATGTAGATCGATGGAAACAGTGTGCCAAAGAGACAAGAAAAAATGTAGAGTGATAAAATGAAGCGTGGAAGCTAAAGACAAGGAAGTGACCCTGCGGGTGAAGCATATGCATTGTGGCGAATTGTACATGTTGTCATTTTGTCATTTTTGTTTGTACTTGATGTGTTTACTGATGTGACTATTGTTTCTCCTAAGGATGGACCTATAAAAAAAGAGAAAAAGAGTAGTCAAGTATGTGTATATGAAAAATTCAATCCAAATGTGTGTAAAAATGTAAAAACGTAGTAAAAGAATATGTGCACCTAATCTGTGAAGAGTGAAAAATATAGAAAGTATCCTAAATTTCTATAGAAGAGTGATTTTTTTGGGTGATCTCGTGATAAGAGCGAGTTTTTCGGGAGATCTCACACCACGGAAAAAGAAGTGTTGGGGAGAAATCTCTAGTGTTATTCTATATCCCTGACTACTTCCTAAAATTTATATACCACTACATATGGTGTGATCATGCTTTGTTCCAGTTTGATCCAAGTAGAAAAAGAAGAAAAAGGAGATAGAATGCATTCTCATTGCTAAAGAACTATGCATGTATTGTGGAAACTGCTTTGTGTAATGCTGAAAATGTGTTGATATGAGAATTTTTTTGTAACTACCCCTGGTCATAGGCGTCCAAGAAAGGTCATGAGAACTTAGACACTCATGTCTATATCTAGGCACTAGTGTCTGTGTTGTGCTAAGGACCCAAGTCAGATTCTGATTCATTTGTGTAACTGAAGATTGCTCAATTCATGTACTATGAGGGTCTGAAATGTGACTTTGTGTTGCTAAAAGGGGTGACTGATTCACCTAAAGTATGTCCCCCTTGTTTTGGGTACATTTGACATCGCTAGAAGGATGTGGCCCAAAGGAGAGGACCAGACATTGATTTCAAATTGATACTCTGCAGGGGGATGGAATGTATATGGTAGAAACCAAGGGACATGAAAAAAAGTGGATGGAAACATGTGTTAGTGAAAGAAAGACAAATAAGCACATATAAGATGATTTGTAATCTAGCAAACAAGAAGACAATGTCATAAGACAGTCAGGGACGAATCAACCAAAATCATGCAAAAATGGACAAACAAGACATAGGGTAAATCTTGCAAACAATGACATACGATAGAATACAATGACAAATAGTAGTAAGCAAAGTATCAGAAAACCATGGTGAAAAATAGTTCTTACAAAGAAAATGTTGCACATGAAGAACCCATTAGCATGTTAGAAAGATAGAAAGTATACATACATGTATATATCGATAGATTAGTGTGTTAGTAATAATAGGAAGTACTATGAAACAAAACAATATTACATGTAGTGTTTACAAAAGTAGATTCCCCAGGAGCCTCAGTAGCACTGGTAAGAGGTACAATGCTAAGAATTCATGCTGCATGTAAATCTATGTAGGAATTCTGCATTAACAAATCAAGAACAAGTGAATGCACATGTGTATATAGAAAATATAGTGGCATACTAAGTATTTGTCTAAAATAGTAAGAAAAGTATACATGTAACTTGTATAAGAAAGAGAGAATAAATGGAACCAAGATATGCAATATGATGTGAATGACTGAGATAGAATGATATGCAATGTGAATGTGATAGGATAAGCATGCCCCCTAGAATTTTTGAATGAACATGAATGAAATGAGGTTCATTTATAAAAGACCCCTCGAAAGTCAATAATGAACCATAAAACAAGAGTGTGTCATTGGGAAATGGTTTGAACTATGCACTAAATAGATAGATCAACAAAGAATAGAGCGTAAAGAATGTGAGTGAATGTGGTGAGGTTCATTTCAGATTTAGAGCCTTATCAATTCAGTATGAATCATGATACTAGAGTGCATCACAAGGAAGTGTGTAATGTGTGAGAATGTGAAGCTAGAGAGATGTGTTGTGAATGTATAAAGTATAAAAATGTGTCATGTGTATGATGGATGTAGTATTCCCTCAACAGTAAAGGGTGAACTGTAGCACACGAGTGCATCATAGAGTAATGACGATACAAGTTGTGAGTATCAATGTGTGTGTGATGAATGAAAAAGACTAGATGTGAAGTTTGATGTGAAATGGTAGAAATGTGTGATACTTGATAGTGCTAGATAGAGAGAGTAAGCAGGATTCCCCCAAGTTTATGATGTGAAGAAGAATCAAGTAACATCATCTAAAATATCATCATTGTCATGATTGAATCCAAATGGGGATGTGGTTAGCATTAAGTGACCCACTTGTAGCATGTGATTTCATATAAGGACCCACTTTGGCATACAAGTACATATCCCATTACATAATATTCATAAGTGAAAGGTGATAGTGGACATCCAGGTGTATACCAGTGAGCAATATTTTGTGAATGTGAAATGAATCATTAAAAAATAAAAACTTGAAAGGCATGGGGAATGATATATCAACAATTAGGATCCAAAATGTTGCCAATGTATTCAAGTCAATCTTCCCAAGAGTAAGTAGAAGTGTAAGAAGTGTGTGCAACAAATATTGATAGATGGAAAACATAGAGACCATAAGAAACAATAATACAAACATATCCAGAGGTAGGAGATCATTGAGTGTGAATCAAGGCTGAGTGAAGCCATCATGTGTGAAAATAGTATCAAAACTAGTAGGATAAAATGAAATGTGTGGCCAAAAAGAATTATTAATGAAAAGAGTGCATGTGAAAGGTGCGAGTTCTGTTGCAGGTTCCTCATGAGTAGATGAGGAAGATGCTATGAAATCTAATGTATGGAAAAACCCTTGATAAATTACCATAGCATTAGCAGTAAGAGGGGGTGAGTATAAAGTGGATGACATGGTGTCTAATACATAAAAAATTCTGTTGAGTGGAGACAAGTTGTCTGGATATTTCGTGGGTTTTGGATCAACAACATGATGCATAGTAGCATAAGTGAAAATATGTAATGCGTTAGCTGGATATAGGTGGCAAAAATTGAATGGGTTATGATCAACAATAATTGTATATTCAAATCCCTCATGTAAGAATTTAACACACCGGTGAACTATAGAAGGCACTACCTTGCATGATGTGAAGTCATGGCCTACCAAGTAAGAAATTATACTGAACCGGGATATCAATTTCAAAGAATACTATTAGAATCATTTTTGGCCCAATGGTGATAGGAAACGTAATATTTCCTATGCATAGACGTGTGGAAGAATCATATACTTGGAGAGAAATGGATGTTGGTCTAAGATTAGATGAGGAAAGGCCAATATTCCGAAGGAATGGAAAACTTTATGGATTGAGCTCAGATCCATTATCAAGTAAAGTTCACTTAATACACATGTTATTAATGCATGTTAGGTTCACCAAATGATTTTAAAAATATTAAATTTGTAAATAATTAATTACAGAGTCACATGTGATAAATAAAACACTAAAGTATAGATCTAACACAATAAATAAGCTAGATAAAAATGAAAACTTAAGTGCAAGAGAGGGAATAGAATACTTAGTTGATTTCACAATTGGTTCCAAAGTATGGTTGGATTGGAAGACTGATGAAAAGGAGGAGGAAACTATCACAATCGAACATAAAAATTCGTGGAGCTGTCAGAGTAAATTGAACTAGCACACTTGGGCTAGGTTAGGGGTGCATAGGCACTGAAGACCTCTGCTAGGCATCTGTGACTGCAAAAATGGTCAGAAATTGATTCTTCTTGTGCCACACCAATATCTCTAACCTTCATTGTTTGTCACATGTATATCGCACTATGTTTGCAGAATTTTCCTATAACCTGCAAAACAAATGATCTCCTGCAAAAACCCCAAAACAAATCAAATACTAAAAATAAAAAGGTGCAAGTGGGGATTGAGAATGACCCTAGAAGTCACCCAATAGAGTGAACTTACAACCGAGCATTGTACTACATCTCAAACTCTATGTAGTTTTGTGTTTGTGTGTGTGTAGAATCATGCCCTAGGAGGATATTATGCAAGATACACTTGATAACGAGCAATAAATATATGTATCAATGTAGATAGATGTGTGGATGTAAAAATTAACTTCCCCTCCTATGAAGTGTATGCAGAAAAATGTAATTCCTTGTCCCTTGAATGATATCTAGATGTATGTTTTAATGCTCTTAGAATGCCTTTGGATGTAACCTTAGGTGATGATAGTATATGCTTAGAGCTTGGTCCCTTGTTATGATCACATAGCTTTGTATTTATATGATTCCTTTGTTTGAATTTCGTAATTGACAACTAAAAGGTTGACCCATAAGAAAACAAGATGCCCAAAAGATAAAAGAGTGCCAAATACAAAGAGGTCATGGGCGCCTAGAGGGGATGAGGGATCATGAGCGCTGGTGTCCATAATCAATAAAGATAAAGCACTGAATATGAGAATTGGTTATGGGGTGTGTAAGACCAAAGATGAAACTAGAAAGACAGAAAAGAGGCCAAAGATATATGTTAATTACTAGTTTTCTAGCTTAGGAATCATATGAATAGTAGTATGTGATTAAGACCTAGAAATATACCCAAGTGCATGATTTAGTGTTTACTTTGTCCTCCAATTTATGTTGTTGAGTGAATAATTGATAACATAAAGTAGATAAGAGATGTGTACCTGATAACCATATAGATTGATGGAAAAAGCCTGTCAAGAAAATAAGAAAAATCATGAAGTGATAAAATGAGGCGTGGAAGCTAAAGAAGAGGAAGTGACCCTAGGGGTGAAGCATATGTGATGTGTCATGTTATGACCTATTTTCATTGTTGCATGTGCTTGATGTGTTTGCTGATGTGATTGATGCTTCTCATAAGGAAAAACCTGAAAAAAGAAGAGAAAAAGAGTAGTCAAATATGTGTATATGAAAAATTCAATCCAACTATGTAAAAAGTGTGTAAACATTCAAAAACATAGTAAAAGGAACATGTGCACCTGATCCATGATGAGGGAAAAAGATATAAAGTGTCCTGAACTATTGTAGAAGAGTGAGTTTTTTGGGCGATCTCACACCACGACAGAAGAAGTATTGCGGAGAAAGGTATAGTGTTACTCTCCATCCCTGACTACTTCTCAAAATTTATACACCACTGCAGATGGTGTGACACCACTGCAGATTTGAACCTAATTTGTTATAGTTAAATCTAGTTCGATTCAAGTAGAAAAATAAGAAAAAGGAGATAGAATGCATTCTGATTGCTAGAGTATTGTGCATGTACTGTGAAAACTACTCTATGAAATTCTAAAAATTGTGTTGATTTGAGAAAAAATTAATAACTTCCCCTTAGTCATAAGCACCCAAGAAAGGTTAGAAGTGCCCAAGTGCTCATGTTTGTATCTGGGAGTTGGTGTTTGTGCTATGTTGAGGACTCAAGTCATATTTTGGATTGTTTATGTAATTGAAGAGTGTTATGTTCTTATACTGTGCAAGTTTGAATTGTGATTAGGTGTTGTTGAATGGGGTGATTGATTCACCCAAAGTATTCCCCACTCATTTTAGGTGAATGTAACATCATTAGGAGGATGTGGCCCAAAGGAGAGGACCAAAAACTGATTTTTACTTGATACCTTACAAGGCGAGGGAATGTGCATGATAGAAACCAAGACACATGCAAACAAAGTGGCTAGAAACAAGTGTTAGTGCAAACAAGAAAAATACGCATATAGAAGACAATGTGTAATATGGCAAGAAATAAGGCAATGTAGACCACAAAAAGTAGGTTGTAAACATGGGACATAGCTCATAATATCGCAAGACAATCATGGTTGAAGTAGCCAAAATCATACAAGCAATGGACAAGCAAGACATAGGGAAAATCCCACAAAGAATGGCACATAATAGAAGACAATGGAAAACATTAGAAAACAAATTATTAGAAAACCATGGTGGAAAATACTTCCTGCAAAGAAAATGTTGCACATGAATCACCCGTTAGCATGTTATAAAGATAAAAATTATGTCAAGACATGTATATATTGACATAGTAGTGTGCTAGGAAGAATAAGAAGTAGTATAAAACGAAACAATAGAACATGTAGTGTGTACGAAAGCAGATTCCCTCAGGAGCCTCGGTGGGACTAGTATGAGGTACAATTTCAAGTATCCTTGCTTCATTTAAATATCTATAGGATGTTGCATTCACAACTCAAGAACAAGTTAATGTGCATGTGTATATAGAAAATATAATGACATAAAAATTATCTATCTAACATAATAAGTAAAACGTACATGTAACTAGTATAAGAAAACAAGAATAGATGCAACCAAGATATGCAGTATGCTATGAATGAGTGAGATGGAATGATATGCAATGTGAATTTGTGATAGGATCATTGTTCCACCTGAGTGGATGTGAATGAGCATGAGTGAAATGAGGTTCATTTATAAAGGACCCCTCGACAGTCAAGAGTGAACCATATAACAAGAGTGCATCATCGAGAAATGGTTTGAACTATGTTCTAAATAGATAGATCAATGTAGAATAGAATGTAAAGAGAGTGAGTGAATGTGGTGAGGTTCATTTCAAATTTAGACCCTCAGCATTCAAGTATGAATTGTGAGACTATATTGCATCAAAGGGAAGTGTGTGATGTGTGAGAATGTGATGCTAGAGAGATGTGTCATAAATGCACAAAGTATAAAATGTGTCATGTGTACGATGGATGTAGTATGCCCTCAACAGTGAAGTGTTAACTGTAGCACAAGAGGGCTTCATAATGTAATGAAAATACAAGTTTGTGAGTATCAATTTGTGTAGATGAATGAGAAATACTATATGTGAAGCGTGATGTGAAATAGTATAAATGTGAGATAACTGATAGTACTAGAAGGGGGAGAGAGTAAGAATGATTCCCCCTAATTATATGATGTAAAGAAGAATCAAGTAACATCATCTAAAAGATCATCATTTTCATGGTCAAATTCAAATGGGGATGCGTCAGATACATGTTAAGCAACATTATGTGGTTGATTATATAAGGATTCACCCCAACGTAAATTGTATATGCCCATTGCGTACTCTTCATCAGTGAAAGGTGGTAGTGTACATCCATGTGCATACCAATGAGAGTAATATTTTGTGAATAGATGAGAAATGAATCATTACAAATAAAAACATAAGTCGGCTGAATGGCATGAGGAATGATGATATCGACATGATTAGAATTTACAAGTGCCCCAAATGTAGTCAATTCAAGATATTCCCAAGACTAAGTGGAGAAGTGTGAGAAGTACAAGCTAAGAAAATAATTTAGATGGAAAAGACAGAGACCATAAGATATAAATAATACAAACATATCCATGATAAATAGAGGATGAATGAGACAGAGGTAGAAGATCATTGAGTGTGAATCTAAGAAAATTCAAACCATCATGTGTGAAAACAATATCAGAACTAGTAGGATCAAATGGAATGTGTGGCCAATAAGAATTATTAATTAAAAAAGTACATGTGAAATGCGGGGGAGTGCTGCTTATAGGTTCCTCATGATAAGATGAGGAAGATGTTATGGTGTCCATTGTATGGAAAAATCCCCAATAAAGTACCATAACATTATTAGTAGGAGGGCATGAGTATGAAAAGGATGGGACAATGTCTAATGGATAAAAAATTTCCTTGAGTGGAGGCAAGTTGTCTGAATAGTACGTGGGTTGCAGATCAACAACAAGATGCATAATAACATATGTCGGAATAGGTAATCTAGTAGCTCGATCTAGGCAGGCAGAAATACAGGAATGGGTTGTGATCATTGAAAAATTTATATTCAAATCCCTCATGTAATAATTTAACGCAATAGTGAACTATAGATGAAACTTCTTGCATGATGTGAAGCCATGACCTACCAAGTAAGCAGTTATACTGAACTAGGATATCAATAACAAAGAATATTTTGAGAAACATTTTTGGCCCAATGTTGATACGATAAGTAATAGTGGATATACATAAAAGTGTGGAAGAATCATATGCTCGAAGAGAATTGGATGTTGGCTAGGATTAGCTTAGGAAAGGAAAATATTCCGAAGGAATGAAAAGTTACGCAGATTGAGCTTAGATCCATTATAGACTAAAATTTTCTTAATATCCATGTTATTGATGCACATTTGTATATATAGGGGAGGATCATTGTCATAAATAGAAATATTGACAGCTATGTCAAATGGAAAAGTAAGCTGTTGAGAAAATGCATCTACAAATGTCTGATATACTATGTCTGGATGAGTAGTAGTAGGAATGCAAGTATTAGCCAAGAGAGAAATTATTTTATCTATACACTCAGGATTCGCTAGCAATAAATCATGAATGGAGATATCCATGATGAGAGGATCCTAATAAAATGAAAGAAGTGTGTTCGAATGAGATGGGTTCACCAAATGATTTAACAAATATGTAAATAATGCTAAACCCTAGATATTTTAGAGTCACAAATGATAAATAAATAATAAATTATAGATTTTTCGCAAGTAATAAGATAATAAAAATTGAAACCCTAAGTACAAAAGAGGGAATAAGAGACTTAGTTGATTTTGCAATGAATCCCAAAGTGTTCTGGATTAGAAAATTGCTAGACAGGAAATGAAGACTGTCACAATTGAGCACAAAAAATTCTGAAAGTGTCGAATGAGTAGGGGACTCGGGCGCTTGGGCTAAGTCAAGAGTTCCTAGGCACTTGAGACTTCTTCTAGGCTCCTGTGACTGTAAAAATACTCAGAAACTGATTTTTTTATGTCGCACAAGTGTCGCTAGAATTTAGTGTTTGTCGCATGTGTGTCACTAATAGATTACAGAGTTTTCTTGTAACCTACAAAACAAATTATCTTCTGCAAAACCCTAAAACACATCAAATCCTAGAAAGAAAAAAGATGAAAATGAGGAGTTGAACTAACCCTAATGGTCACCCGATAGAGTGAAATTACAACTGAGTGCTTCACTACATCTTTTACTCCATGTAGTTCTCTGTGTGTGTAGAATCGTTCCCTAGGAAGATCTTGTGCAATATGCACTTAATAGCGATAAATTTTTATATGTAGTAATGTAGATAGATGTGTGGATGTCAAAATGAAAATCCCCTCCAATGAAGTGTATGCAGAAAAATACACTCCATTCTCCCTTGAATGATAGCTAGATGGATTTTTTTATGCTCTTAGAATTTGTTTGGATGTAACATTAGGTAATGATAGTAGATGCTTATAGCATGGTCCCTTATTATGATCACATATCTTTATATATGATTCCCTTGTTTGAATTTTTTCATTGACAGCTAAAAGGTTGACCCATAAGAAAAAAAGATGCCCAAAAGATAAAAGAGGGCCAAAAGGGGTGAGCAAGATACAAATAGGGCGCTTGGGCGTTGGCATCTTGGCTAGGTGTTGGTGCCTAGAGTCAATAAATATAAAGAAATGAATATCAGACTGGGTTATGGGGTGTGTAAGACCAAATAGGAAACTAGAAAGATAGAAAAGATGTCGAAGATAGATGTCAATTACTATTTTTCTCACTTAGGAATCATATTAATAGTAGTATATAATTAAGACCTAGAAATGTACCCAAGTGTGTGATTTATTGTCTACATATGTCACTCACATGGACCTAGAGGACCTAAAAAATAGGATGATCGGAGGATCAAGAGAGCCAGTTATTTTCATGAATCTATTTTTTACAACGAGAGGCCATCCACTATAAGTACAAAGTAAATAATTGGTCATAGTATGTGCTCAACATTATTAGTCTAATTCTAGAATATTAAGGGCATGTGACAACTCCATTATTACAGTGCTTATGTGACGCCTCAAAAGTTCACTCACAAAACAACTAACTTTAGAGGTAGAAAAATTATAGAATTATTTTTTTAGTTTTAGAAGGAATTAATGGGAGTCAAGTTCAAGTTTACGTTACTAGTTGTAAACTAAACGTTGTTGTGTGACACCACTAGGTTTTTGCACTTGTGAGTTATTCACATAGTGTGTTTGAGTTATGGACGATTACATTGGAAAATCCAATAACCATGCAATTACAATAGTTTACAAGGTATTTCCCTCAATATCATTTCTATAAGTCGTAGATACACTACTATATTTTCTTGTGCATATTTACTTTAGGTTTTAATTAAGGAACTTGACCTCCTATTTATGACTTACTTACATTCGACACTTTAAGTACCTTGAAATTACTTTACTATTTATTTTTCTACATGGACAATCATATTTTTTATCCCATTAATCTATTTAATTATATTCTTTCTTAGTGAATTGCTATCAATTGACTAGAGAAATAAGTTTGATTAGCTTAAAAATTCTTCCCTAATTATTATTCAATTTCAACCACATTCAATCGTAAGGGTATATACTTACTTAGCCTTAATTGAAATGTCATCCCCACTTAATCACCTAGGGTCACCAGGTGACATTTCATACCCTTTATTAAAATTATAAGTCATCCGTGTGATAAATTCAGGTCTAGGATTATAATTAAATTTAACCTTAGCTGACCATCATTTTCTTATATGGGTTTTCAAGGTGTAAGTTATTCAAATAACTATAGTATATTAACATTCCTTTTACTTTTTTTAGAATCTTATGCTATAAGAAATAATTATAATCCTAATCAATAAAGGATCACATTTACAGTATAAGAGGTTCATTTATCTCAAATGAATAGAGCTTGGAAAAACAATCAAAATAATATATTATAAGTTATAATGAGGCCTATATTAATATTAGAACCTTACCTAAACCTACAAAAATAATTCTCATTTATAATAAAAGTATCCTATCAAATCATTTGGTCAACTTGACCCAAGTGGGGGGGAGATGAATTAAAGGCCCTAACGTTGAACAAATTCCCTCCCTTAGATTTAAGGAAACTTGGGAAAACTCTAGTTCTCTACATTACTCTTATATTTATCATTTTTCCTCCTCATTCTTATTTTACTTCTTCATTGGTTTTCTAAATTTCCTACTCTCTCTTATTTTTGCAGGTTTGATGGAAGACTCCCTTTTATAAGGGAAGGAAAAATACATTGATAGAGAAGCTTGTGTGTGTGTGTGTGTGTGTTTATATAATCATTATACTATTAATCTATGTTTATGCATTTTTTAAATAGGAAGGGCCAAATGGCTGGGTGCACAAGGTTATAATGGTTGGAATAGTCATGGAAAAAGGGTTGAGAGAGGGGTTGTAAGACCAAAGCACGATGATATGAGAAAGAGTATGGGGGGTCACAATAGGTGGGAGACGGCTTAACGGTGTAGGGGAGAGGGGAGTGGGTTAGGTTTAGTGGGTCATTTGAAGGACAACCCTAGTGTGAGGGTAGGGAGATAAGGAGGGGTCATGGATGTGGCCCCCAACGTAGCTCTTTTTTTAATATAAACAAAACGTGGGTAGGGGTATGGTAGGGACGAGCCATCCCACTGTTTCACAAATTCATTTATTTATTTATTATATATTTCAATTTATAAACTAAATCAACTAATCTATATATAAGTATTTATATATTATATAAAAGAGTTTAGTTTTGTGTATTAAACTACACACACACACACACACACACACACACACACACACACACACACACACACACACACACACACACACACACACACACTTTTTTATTACATCTAATTATATTAAATTAAAATAATCTCCATTTATAATAATAATATATCTATAAAATATGTGTGTGTGTGTGTGTGTGTAGACACATACATATACATACACACACACTTTTATTACATCTAATTATATTAAATTAAAATAATCTCCATTTATAATAATAATATATCTATAAAATATGTATATTTGTAGTTATCTATAGAAATCAATACACATGATCAAACCAAATATGGTTTAAAATGGGGAAGGAATTACCACCCTATACCACTTATCATTCCATTAGGAGAAGGTAGTTAGCCCTTGGTTCCTTTGCAAGAAATAAAAACAAGATTTGGATCTACACTTATACTTCCCTTTCCCACAACCACTTATAACTCTTCTAGAAATAACTACCCCTCCCTTTGGTTCCACCAAAATAATACATAAAGAGGGAACATATCCCTTACTTCTAACGCTACTTATACCTCCAGTGATAAATCAATTTCCCCTACACAAAACACCACTTTTATGCCCACTGTAGAATCATGCAAGCTTAAACAAAACACTTAACTAAAAATATTCACATACCCAAGTGGGTAATTAAAATCATGATTTCAAAATTAGTTCAAGGGATAGAATTTACATTACAAATAGGAATAAAATGGGCGAGACAAGCCTAATAGATACTTATCCAAATATATTATCCAAGCAAACATTCCAAGCACTCTAAAATTACTTCCAAGAAAATATAATCCGACAGAACCTCCCTTAGACAAAGTGAACTCCCCATGCCTGCAACCACTTATACCTCCACTAGGACTAGTTGTCACTTCCCTTGGTTCTACAAAAATAATACCTAAAGAAGGAACATATTCCTCACTTTGAACGCTAATTATCCCTCCAATGATAAATCATTTTCTCTTACACACAACACCACTTGCATGCCCACAGTGTAATTATGCAAGCTTCAAGACAACACTTAACCAAAAATAAGAACTTACTCAAGTGGGTAGTTAAAATCAGATTTAGAAATTATTTCAAGGGATAGAATTTACATTACAAATAGGAAATCAAATGGGTAAAGCATACCTAATAGATACTTGTCCCCAAAATATTCTTCAAGCAAGCATTCTGAGAACTTCCAACAATCCTTCCAAGAAAATCCAATCCTGACAACACTTCCCTAAGACTAAGTGAAGTCCCTAAAAAAATCAAAATACTCCAATTTATAGGAAAAATTCAAAGTGGAGCAGCCCTTAGGATCATGCCATGTGGCATGTTCCATCCCCACAAATAATTTCAATTCCCAAGCATGACAAGAAGGCCTTTACAAATTTATATGGGTCCTTCTGTACAAAATCCATCTCTTCAAATCTAACATGACTTGACTCACACTCAACCCTTTTCCTAAAATCCTCTCATGAAAATAAATAAATAAAATTGAAAATAAAATAAATGGCTCACATCCACAAAATTTGATTTACAAGAAACTCCAAAAATGTCAATTCATAAAATCATAATAAATAACTTAAATCCCTAGTGTCCTACAAAAGTCAAAAAGGTAGGAGGAGTACTTACAAATATTCCATTTTGGAAAGAGAGAGATTACAAGTAATAAATGATGTACAAAAGATCTCTCAAGTGGTCAAAGTGCCTTAAAAAGGTACACCTGCCCTATGGGTAGGTGTATGAGAATTTCTTGGAGTGTGGGAAAAGGTTTACTTGTCCCACACACCTTCCAAAATTTCCCTCAAAGGCCAAATTCTAGTTTTACATAAATGGAAAAATTCCAACCCCAAAACATTCAAGCCCAAACATCCCAAAAGTAGAAAAGAGATTAATTTAACAACCCAACTTACAATAAATTAAATCAAGTTATCAAAGATAAACAAACTAAATCTAAAGGAAAATAAATTTAAATCAAGGAGTTAATTACAACATTAAAACTAAGGTGACTTTACACAATTACATTCCCCAACCAAATTCCAAGCCCGAGTGACCCATTGTGGGCCAATGATTCCCGTATGAGTTAGTCCCCCTTCATCCTATTTTGTTTGTTTTATTTTTATTTATTTTATGGTTCTAATATCCCAAACACATCTTCATCATTTGAACACTCAACAAACACATCATTTACACACACACACATCAAACAATTTACACACAATTCATATATATAATTTTCAATATCAATTTCTCAACATAAATTAAGTTCATCAAAATTCCCATGGTTGTATACTTCCAATAGAACATAAAAAAATTCTATAAATACTAATTCACTTGCATCAATTATCCAGCTACTTGTTATTTTTTATTCATCATTCTAGCCAATAAAAACACACATACATAAAAACATTATAACAATGAACTTTTGTCGATAAGTTTCCACAAGTCTAAAATCAATTACTTCCATATTTACCATGTTTCCATAATATAACAACTACCAATCTAATTCATACTTGCAATCCAATTCAGAATATATGCACATCACAATCCTGCAACATCAACCATATATATCAATCAAAACAACACTATATCAATATTTCATATTGTACCCATACTAGTTAGATCATAAGGTTGGCACCCATGCCAACTCGATGTCTCAAAAGAACATAGCCCAGGTAACTACAAGTCTAAACACCTCATGTTGATACTATGTACACAAAGAGCTGTATGATACAAACTATAATAAGGAATAAAATTTATCTAAACAATGTATAAGGAGAGTGGGCACTACATCCACGTCTAGTTAGAACAAAATTTCCTCCTGGAAGTCATAAGGGGGTTAGACCATGATAAAATCACTTGCGAAAAGGAAGAGGATCAATTTACTAATTTTTGTGAAGATTGGAAGTTCCTTCTTCACTCAGACTTTTCTTTTACTGCTTGATAGGGTTCTTAGTTTGCTTAGGTACACTTAAATTTTTTAGTTACTTTATTTATTGATCAACTACCTTGTTTTCCTTACTTATAAGGTGTTTCCTTTGTTAATCTTAGTTAGGAATTCAAATTGACATTCATTTTACAAAGTTTCAATTTTTATACTAGTTGTCCTTCTTATACATATGGATAGCTCATTTACTATAGGTGTTTTAACTTTCTTAGATACATCCCATTTATACATTGGTGTTACAACCCATCATTTCCCCACTAAATAATCCTAATTCAACACTATGCACTTTTTTTCACTATTTTACTACCAGTTGAGGTTTCAAATCATACACTACATTTCCATTTTATCCTATTGTTCTGAGAGTGGTTTGCTTATTTTTCTACCATATTATTATTCTATTCTAGTTTTAAGTTCTTAATTCTTACCACTTGTTCATGGTTCCATTATAATTTTCTTCTTAAAAAAATTAATATTATCAATACCTTTATTATTACTTCTCTTTACATATTACCTTGGTACTTCATTAAGCCATAATTACTTTGTTAAAGTCTTCTTATTGTATTACAAAAATGTTTGATCCTCATTTTAGATCACAGTTATGTTTTCTAGAGTTCAATTCTTGCTTCACTTACTTACAGTATCCCTTCCCAAACATTTGATTTCTTCATCTACAATTTTGTTTACCAAAATTTACATATTCTCATCACTCTTGTTCAAAATATTCAATTTCTTCAGTTTCATTAAGCACAAATTATTCTTGGTCCCTTGTATTTTTCCAATTACACGAGCACAAAACACTATTATGTATACTTTTTATAATGCCTTGTTGATTCATTTAAAACTTTTTACCTCCTTAGCCTACAATTACTTGTTGTTCCTTTTTTTTGCTCACTATTTAGTATTGTTTAGGTGTATATGTCAAAATGAGTCAACTTATATTTTCAAACATACACAAAATAAAGCTCCAATTATGACCAATTATCACTCATATAGTTGTTGCAATATCTTTATAAAACTGAAAGGGAGAGGAAATCACATGTAAATTCTTAAGTAACAATACTATATCCCAAATCATGGCTTAGAACATAACATTGGCACAAAAAAAATGGTCCATTTCACATTTCTAAGAATGTTAAAACCATGGTTTACAAAATTACATGAAACATACGTACACACAAATTTTCACGATACACTTCGGTTCTAAAATTATTCCAAAATAAGTTACATACAATAATGTTATTTATCAGCTAAAACAACAAGGACTAAAAATAAGCACAATGCTTCACCCTAACAGGGTTCTACGGTCTTAATTTGTGTGGTGTTATAGGATTCCAATGTGGGAAACACCGAATATAATGATCATGTGACCCACATAATTAACAATGCCCACCAAGGTGTCCTCATCTTGTTAAGACTCTGTGTGACACACCACTGACTCTTATTGGCTCTACAAGTGCATGAAATTTATTCTAGTTCTCCCACTTTTTTCGTCTCATGGTGGTACACATGTCCTAGAAAGATTGTAATATCTCTGCATAGGGAGAAGGAGGTTCCAAAGGCACCTTCATATAGTAATTTGGCTGTTTGTGTGGCTCATGTGGAAGATGTGTGCTTTTTTGGGGTATTTTCTTCCTAACTTGAGGATGTATGGTGTGATCTAAAGGGTTGTATGGTATGCATGTTTTATCTTGATGACTTCTCACTCGAAGATGTTGCATAGGACTAATTACTTGTTGATTTGATGACACCAACAGTCGTTTTATTAGTTCATCTCTAATCTCCTGCAATGTCTGGAGAATATACATGCTCAACTTTGTTGGAAAAGGATGTGTTAGGACTATTGCATTGCTCAAACTTTCTTCACTTACCATCCTATAAAACAATTAAAAAAAATTAGTTGTAGAAACAAATTCAACTATCCCAGAGATCCAAGTGTTGTAAACCTACATTCTTATACCAAGTGTGACACATCAAAAATTCACTCACCAAAAAAATAAGTTTAGAGGTAGAAAAATTATGGAGTAATTTTTTTGTTTAGTTTAAAAAGGAATTAATGGGAAGCAAGTTCAAGTTTACGCTACTAGTTGTAAACTAAGCATCGCTGCTCGACGTCACTAGGTTTTTGAACTTGCCAGTTATTCACATGGTGCACTTGAGGGGAGTGTGTTAGGTTTAGTGGGTCGGCCAATGCCCTACCCCTATGTGGGGGGATGTGGCCCCCAACGTAGCTCTGTTTTAAATATAAACAAAACATGGTGGGGGTGGGGTATGGCCAAGACCTACCAGCCCTCAAAAAATTCATTTATTATTATATATTTTAATTTATAAACTAAAACAATTAATATATATGTATAATATAGGTATGTATATTATATAAACATACCTACTTATATATAATATATACATATTATATAATATTTATGTGTGTGGATATATGGTTATCTAATCCTTATGTTAAAGTGAATAAAATTCTTATTTATAAATAATATAAGAATACTACTAAGATAACCACACATATACATATTTCATAGATATTATAATACATTATATATATTTCTAGGGTCATTTTAATTAGTTTGACTAGCTTGCAACATGTCTTAGAATTTGTAATTTACACTATATTTATTTTTCTTAGTATATTATTTTTTTAATTTGCGCAAGGTCATATATACTATAAGTGATTTAGTTTTCTAACCATTTCTTAGATGAGATAATTAGATCGTAAATAATTTCCAATACAAAATAGCATTATAGTCACATCATTAAATGTATAGTTGACTTAAAATGGTCCTAATAAACATAAGACAAGTATATTTTTCAAGTTAACAAAAAATTCAAGCCCACAATCAACTTACACAACCATATCATGACATTGTTAACTAATTGATAGATATACCATTTGAATCTCCTTTACAAATACAAATTGATTTTTTTTTTAGGAGAATATGACTTTCATTCATATTTTTAGTTTCACTAAGAGATTGAGTAAGGAGTTCATTTGACAAACTACTTTTCCTTAATAATTTCCACCACCTTTGTTCTAACTTTACGAAAAGTAATACAACTCCCAAAGCACTCGATTGAGAAATACAAAATACAAAATGAAATCTACTCCTTATCAATAGACAACCCACAACATAAGCACTTGAAGAGACAAAATAAAGGATCAAGGACAATTTTTACTTCATTTCACTAACCGTTTTCAAGCACAAATTTGCAACATCAAGAATGCAACAATAAGTCCTTTTTTACTTCATTACAAAGATCACAAGAATTCACAATAAAAAACTTGGACAATACTTTTCAAGGTTTCCAAAAGTCTCAAGGGCATAAGTTACATGAAAACTAATATCAAATCCTATGCACAACTTCATTCATCTTCAACATACTTCATCAAGGCACTCCCATGTCAAATAAATTGAGGAATTCGGTGACACTTACTGCCTAGCCATGCAATGGGGGTATGATCTCATCCCCATTTCCCCGAAGTTTACCTAACACACATAGGGATCAAGAACTAATAACCAGGATTCAGAATGAACACAACACCCATATATAAAGTATCATACAAACAAAGTACACACCAATTAAGTAAGAGAAGAGGACAAACAACAAGGTATGTCAACCACACAAGGAAATCAATACATATGATCAAACTAGCTATGGTTTGAAATGGGGAAGGAAGTATCATCCTATACCACTTATCGCTCCAATATAAGAGGATAGTTAGCCCTTGGTTCCTCTGTAAGAAACAAAAAAAAATTTTGGATCCACATTTATATCCCCCATGCCTACAACCACTTATATCTCTACTAGGACTAACTGCCCCTCCCCTTGGTTCTGCAAAAATAATACATAAAGAGAGAACATATCCCTTACATCAAATGCTACTTATACCTCCAGTGATAAAATCTCTTTCCCCTACACACAACACCACTTGCATGCCCACATTGGAATCATGCAAGATTCAACACAAGTGGGACTAACTAAACATAAGGACATACCCAAGTGGGTAGTTAAAATCACGATTTTGAAATTAGTTCAAGGGATAAAATTTACATTACAAATAAGAAATCAAATGGGTAAGGCATACCTAAGAAATAATTGTCCTAAGATATTATTCAAGCAAACATTCCAAACACTCCAAAAGTCCTTCAAAGAAAATTCAATCCAACAACACCTCCATAAGACCAAGTGAACTCCCCAAAATAAAGATAAAAGACTCAAATTTACAGGAAAAATTCAAAGTGGATGATTCATTAGGATTATGACATGTGACATGCTACATACCCACAAAACTAACGTCAATCCCCAAACATGACAAGAAATCCCTTACAAATTCACGTGGGTCCTCCTTACAATCTATCACTTCACATCTAACATTGTAACGCCCACTATAACACACTTAAATACAACACCGAAAACTCAGATAATTTTTTTTGACTTACATGGAGTTTACATGACGACACGGGTGACCAGAAAAGGTTGTTCCCAACTCTCAACAAGTTAGACACAACATAGATCATATAGGCAACAAGGAATCATACAACATTGATCCTGAACAATTCACTCTACTCTTCGACAAGGCACAACATAATAGACCAACCACAATATATAGTTACAATTAAGGACATCCCACAGAGTAAAATCTTTGAAGGTCATTTAACTGCTAAAAACGTGTTTGAAAATTTGACTCCGATCTAGAAGATTCATGTTTTTATTTTTTCAATTATTCTTACAAAGGTAAACTTCTTTCTTGATTACTATTGACTAATTAGCATAAGATCAAGTTTTCTGAAGGATAAACATTCTATAATATGCCAATAAATTGGTTAATTCATTTATCTAAGAGCATTTTCCATTTCACACAGGGTTAATTAATCTTACACAAGCCACTGAAACTTGTTCCACACTTTTATTGCACAAGTGATAAGCACAAGCTCTGATTGAGGAAAAGTACTATTTTAGGTTAAGAATAATAACCTTCTTTGCTAAAGGATCTGAATTTTAACATTACTTAAGAAAGATTACAATGAATCAAGGAAAGAGTTAAGGGGGAAATAGGTCAAAATAATTCAACTTCGGGGGTCCCATGGGTTATTACTCAGTGTTTTATTGAGACTAGGAATTTATCAAGATTATTTAAAAGTTTTATTTAGAATTTTCTTGATAAATTTTGTCAAGGGTAAACCATTTACATTTTAAATGATTGAGAGAGAGATTGAAGGGTTTCTTAAACAATTTCCCTCCTACTTATATAACTTCATTATCTCCCAAAAACTAAACATTGATTTCAACATAAGATCATTTAAGAATTTTCCATAAAAGGATAATGTTGATTAATTTAGCTTGGGGAAAAAAAAGGTGTGTGTGTATATTGTATATATATATATATATATATATATATATATATATATATTACCAAATATAGTTTCCTCTTTGATCGCTGAGGGGCTCAAAATTTCTCAAGTAGATCACATCTACATTAATTTATTCAAACATAAACCTTAGTTTAACCTTTATAAGGATTATCCAACCCATTTTATTATGGGTAGAAAGACTTTGTTATTATGTGTTAAAGGGGGTTTACAACTCACATTTTGTCTCAAGAGAAAAGTTTATCATTGCTCGTTTGGAAGCTATACATGGTTATGTCAATTATTTCCAACATGACGCACAACCCAAAGGAACAAATGAACTCAAAAGCAACCCGATGTGCAACTCTCCCTTTTTCTACTCATGAATGCCATCTACACATTCATAGCTTGAGTTAGTTCGCGAGAACTGAGCATAATAAAAAATACACATAGGAATCATATACTGCGATTAACAATATCATAAAATAAACCTTTTATAAAATGGAATAGTGCTAAGCTCTAACCCACTAACTTCTTTAATCATGATGGAAGATTTACTATTTCAAATTAAGAAGGGAAACCATAAAAATATGTTATGAACATTGTTTCTGAAACAACAAAGAGGATACTATCATTCAAGTAGGGATCAAAGACCAAATGAGTTTGAAACAGAGTGAAGAGTGTATTGGGATTTCAATCGTGTAACCATATAAATTACATGATTGCAATCCAATACTCAACATCAATCAACATTCCTTTAAATAAGTCATAAGATTTAATAGGTTTAAGGTTAGAACTTTAACATCACATACTAATCACTAATTGCCCCTTTCAAAGGAAATTTACCCCACAACATGCCTCCACCAAATTTCTTGCAAGGAACATACTGAGTAAGTTCTAACAGAAAATTTCAAACATAAGATCATCTTGCCATGTTATATACAATAGTCAAAAATACGATAAAAGAAATAACACATACTTATTAAATCAAACAACTAAAATGAATCTAATGCCACTGTCCTTACCAAGATTTAAAATATAGTCCAATCAATTAAATTACCCTTAAACCTATATCAATAAAATTTAAGTGAACCGTCACAAGGAACCAGTATGACGATGTTTAACGAATTGCACTTAGGAATATATTCCTCAGTAGATAAAAAAAAAAATCCTAAGCTTCCTTAGTTTATTACAAAAACCTTGTTTGAGACGAGTACCTTAAACAACCAAAAACAAAAATTCATATATTAAACAATTAAAACCCTCTATCCTAATTATTTTGAATAATAACATATTATTTTATCTCACCACTCCTAAGCACCTCCATCTCTCAATCCGGAATATAATAAATAACCAAAATCTTAACCAATATTTATAAATAGTATAATCAAAAAAGTCATCTCAAAAGTAATACTGCCCTTTATCATCATGATTCTTCCTATTCGTAATAGCTGGAGGGGTAACCACCCCTATCCGACCTACTAGGTAAAAGGGATTCCTTAAGTTATCACAAGATGGCAACAATGATTCTCGACTATTACAATAGATGAAAGAAGGTACCACTCAAACTCCTTTCGTAATAGTTAAGACTTTACCATTATCCAGAATTCTTTTTATTCTACCATGAAAGGGTAAGGTGTCGGCTAGAAAGAGGTATCATTCTCATTAAGATTCATGCAGCCAAATTGGCTAGGCCCTCTTTATCTTGTAGATACGAATTCATCTAAAACACTAGCTTTTACCTGAGCCCCAAAAACGGATAAGGGTCATGTTTTTATTTATTTATTTAATTAAAACAATCATAAGCTAAGCCCCTACTTCAAATTGACCACAAGGTCAAAGAATGAAACTAAAACAATCGAAGCCAACGAGGGAGCCAGGGATTGCTCATTCCACTTTGTAAACCAGAAGCATACACATTACATGGTAAATACAGGTAATTTCTCTACCTATAGCTAAAATCAAACTAGGTTTGGACTGAGAGCTTGAAGTATCACCAACAAAGGAGCCAAGATTTCGAATGGTTATTTGTAATAACAAAACACCAACACCTAGAAGAGGGTAAATTTTTCCTTAATCTAGTAAATAAATAAATGCATAACTATAGAGTTCAGGAAACACACTATTGGAGTCAAAGTTCTGTTTATCAACCACCAACACCCGGATCACTAATGCAAGGGAACAAAACTAAAATCCCGTATCTTCCCTTTCCCATTCCAAAGAATACCCCGCAACCAATGGAGCACAACCAAAAGCAGAATAAGTCAGATCTCAAGTAAAAATTTGTATGCAGTCCATAAATGTCTAGGAAACTTGTTTAAAACTAACAAAGGGAACATAGAGAAACTAGAAGTGTAGCCTGAAGGCTGAAATGGACAACATAACAACTATAGAGTTCTAAGAAAACTACCATTTCAACAAGAAAAGTAACTCATTTCATGGAATAGTTATTTAGGTAGTATAAAAGTCACGTGGGTAGTATTTATCATGCTTTGTAATGAGATCCAACACTTGAAACCAATTTCTACCAGGCGCATGCAAAGGAAAATCCAACATTCTTCCTGAAATATACCAGGTGGGCACCTAACCTCATTCACATCCATGCTAGGAACAGACAAGGAGCTCCATTTCATGAGTGGCATTTGATTGACAAGACTAAGGTCTCATGGACTGCCATGACAACGGTAAATACACAAAATGGATTTAGTAAAAATGCCCATGAACACGTGAGGGATAGGGGAAAAATCTAGACCCCCACAACCTAATAAACATTGCTCCCAACGTGCATCAAAGTGGGACAAATAGATCAGGGTAAGAACGGTCAATGAAGAACAAGGGAAAAATGTTTTCTAAATAGCCATGGGAGCAGGAGAAAAAGAGGCCACGCATGCAAAAAGAGAAAGAAACCATAAGGCAGGTAAACTGCTCTACAAAACGCCTCAAGGAGATGAGGTCACAGGGATGCCATGATTGTAGGACAAGCAAAAAATAGGAAACAAAAAACAAAAATAAAAACATCCTGATCTGATCACCCTAAACAGAAATACACTCGGCCAAGGGAAATAAAAATATTTGGAACAAGAAAGAACGTCCATTAGAGCACAATAAAAGGAGACTTTAGAAGATGCAGTCACAGGGGCTTTAGAAACCTATATGCAATGCATGGAGGAAAGCACATGGCAAGAAAATTGTTGACTAAACGTCTGCAAGAGATGTGATCTTCAAGGAAATGCCTTCACATAAGGATAACCACACAAACTAAAGGAATCTTGAAACTCAACCCTGCTTCACCCCCACACCATCACCAGGTGTCCAGTCTAAATAGCTCACCTTTTCTAAGCACGCCCACATAGCTAGGTCAAAATGGTAGTTTGGAACAAGTATGGAAATCCTCCCAAGCATGCAGGAGAGGAGCCTTCAATACAATGTTGCAAAAGAGAAAGTACATCTTACATAGATCCACAACCATTTTCCCAACCCCACACAGCCAACAACAACAAGGAAAGAAAACACCTCAGCATGCCTGACACACAGCCCCCCCCCCAAAAAAAAAAAATTTCCTTCTATCCCACGCTAGGCATGCCAATTAAATGGTCATAAAGAAGATAAATAGGGTGGTAGCCATCCCCACTTCTAAGACATATCCTCTTGACAATGAATACTTGAAAAGAATATTGACACATAAGCTTTGCACAAAAACATGATGGTGCTTGTGTATTTTTTTAATATCAAAATCAAACATTACAAACAAATGAGAGAGCTGCAATATTTATAGATATTGGACAAATTCTATCTCATCCACAATATATGGAAACAAATCATCTAATCTGAGCAAATATGTAGAAATAGAATATTGCCCCTAACTTCCCCTATTGCCCCTCATGGAAATCATTTGGGAACAAGATATGTAAAAGATAGAACATGACCCCACAAACATTGGGGATGATAACACTATCACTTAGTTAACTAACAACTAAGGACAACTAATATCTATTGACATAAGTTTAAAGTATTTAATTAAATACTTTAACTTATTACATTTATTCAAAAATCAACTAATGATGAATTAAGCTAAGTTTTATTCATAACATTCCCCCCCTTAATTCAGCATGGTCTCAAGTGAACATGAGAGAAATTATCTAAAACCCTCAAATTTACCTCGAACAAGTTACTTTGTGAAGACATCTACATGTTGCATATCTGTTGGGCAATATTAGAGCTAGATGTTGTTGTTTTGAACATGTTCACAAACGAAATATACCTACACCTCAATGTGTTTGGTGTGCTCATGAAAAAATGGATTATGAACAAGTTTTACTACTCCTTCATTATCAAAATGTAGGATAGTTGGATCTTTCTGTGGTATTCCCAATCCTTCAAGTATACGTTGGAGCCATATCGCTTCACAGACAGCTCCACCTACTACACGATATTCTAATACTGTGGAGGATCTTGAAACACAAGTATGCTTCTTACTCCCCCATGATATCGGTCCATATCCCAAAAAGAATACAAATTCTGAAGTGGATTTTCTATCATCTATGTTTCCTGCATGATCCGAATCTGAATATCCTGTCAAGAAGAAGTTATTCTTCTTCTTGTATTCTAGGCCATACTCCATAGTTCCTCTGATGTACCTTAGTATCCACTTTGCTGATTTTCTGTGAGAAACCCTTGGTTCTTGCATGAATCGTGAAAGATAGCTAACTGCATAGCTGATATCCGGCCTAGTGTAAGTCAAGTAAATGATACTCTTGATCAACTGCCGATAGAGAGTTGCATTTACTTGTGGTGATGGATCTGTTCGAGACAGTTGAACTCTTGTCTCCATAGGTGTGGAAAATGGCTTACAATCCATCATGTTGAATTTCTTGAGCGTTGTCTTGGCATATTTCAATTGTGACACAAAGATATGATTTTCTCTTTGCCAAACTTCAAGTCCAAGACAATAATGCAAAAGCCCAAGATCGGTCATGTCAAATGATCATGTTAGATCTTTCTTTGTTGACTTAATCATCCTCACTGATCCTCCAGTGATGACTAGATCATCGACATATGCTACAATGATCACTATCTCCCCCCTTGATTTTTGAGATAGAGATTAGGATCGTATGGACTCCTATTTAATCCATGTTGAATGAGATGCTCATCGAATTTTATGTACCATGCCCTGGGAGACTGCTTTAGACCATATAGTGATTTTATTAGTTTACATACCTTTTCCTCTTTACTTGGTATGACAAAACCTTTTGGTTGAGTCATGTAAACTTCTTCCTGTAAATCACCATTAAGAAAGGCACTTTTCACATCCATTTGGTGTATTTTCCAACCAAATTGTGAGGCTAGATCGAATATTAACCTAAATTTTTTTATCTTAGCTGTGGAAGCAGAAGTCTCCTCATAATAAATGCCTTATTTTTGAGCATAGCCCTTAACAACTAGTCTAGCCTTATGTTTATCAATTTTTCCATCTGATTTGTACTTCATTTTGAAGATCCATTTGCATCCAATCAACTTTTTACCTAGTGGAAGATCTGTAAGTTGCCATGTATTATTTTTCATAAGTGACTTATATTCTGCATCCATAGCATCTTTCCAAGGTTTAGACTATAGGGCTTCTGAAACTGAGGATGGCTCAATAGTTTTAACAACTTTACTCATTAAGGCCAAATTGACCTCATTTTGAGCCATACTACGAGTCCTCATTCCAGTGGTAGATGTGTCGGGGACACTATCCAATTTTGCATCTCTAATCATACTTGTATACCATTTAGGCATACTTTTTGTGGTTCCTGTGGGAGGTTGAATTTCATTATCTTCCCCATCATCACTGTTGTCATCAAAGTGATTAACATCCTTTGTTTTTACTGTAGGGATGATTTTTTCATCATGTGAGTGTATGGAAGGAGCATCTTCTTCTTTCTTCTCAAATAACTCAACATCCTGACTAGTGTATACCCTTCTTGTTCTTGGATTCATAAGTCTATAGCCAAGTCCTTCATCACTGTATCCCAAGAAGATAAGTTTTTCTGATTTCATATCAATCTTAGTTCTTTGTTTCTTAGGAATGTGCACACTTGCTTTACATCCAAAAACTCTAAGGTGTGAAATAGATGGCTTATGCCCTGACCATGTTTCCTGTGGTGTTACTCCATCAAAAGCTATAGTGGGAACTCTATTTAGTAAATACACTGTTGTTTTAGCTGCTTCGGCCCAAAATATGTTTAATAAACCTGCATCATCAATCATACATCGCACCATATCCATGATAGTATGATTTTTCCTTTCAAAAACACCATTTTGTTGTAGTGTGTGAGGAGGATCCATTTGACGATGAATGCCATGTGTTTTCAAAAAATCATTGAACTTATTGCTGGTGTATTCTCCCCCTCAATCTGAGCGGAGTGTTTTTATTTTTCTACCAGAATTTGTTTCAACAAGGGCTTTAAACTTCTTGAAAGTTTCAAAAGCTTGGTCTTTTGTAGAAAGACAATATATCCACATTTTTCTTGAAAAATCATCAACAAAGAGCATGAAATATTGAAACCCAGAGTGGCTAGGTCTCATTAGTTTGCACAAATCGGTATGCATCAAGTCAAGTTTTTCCTTAGCTCAAAATGCACTATGTTTGAATGGTGCTCTATTTTTTTTCTTGTCAAAAAATGTTGACATTTATTTGTACCCTTTTTTAGAGGTGGTAAACCCTTGACCATGTCGTATCGATGAAGTGTGTCAAGATATCCAAAACTCACATGTCCAAGTCTTCGATGCCATAGTTGAGCTGATGATGTATCCTTTGTTAAAAGCGCTTGATCATTTCGTTGAATAAAATACAACTGAAACATTCTTCCAACATTCAAATCTTTTGCAACAATTTTTGAGCTTTGTGACTTATCTCGAATTAGGCACATCTTTTTACTATATTCACAATCAAAGTAATTGACTCACAAATAACATATTTTTTGTTAAACCAGGGACATAAACAACATCTATAATTTTACAATTATGTTTCCCAAGTGGTAGTAAAATGGAACTAATGCCTTCAACACTATATGATGTATCATCACCCAAAGAGACATGATTGTTGGTGGGTGTTTTACTCATTGTGAAGAACCAATATTTCTTTCTTGTCATATGTCAAGTTGCACTCGAGTTGACATACCAAATTTTAGTTGTAGAATTAGATACTTCATTTGTCTGTGCAAAATAGAGGAAGTCATCATCATCAAATTGATCTTCCTATTCGGCTACGTTTCCTTGTTGAGTTGGTTTCTTCTTCCACTTTTGATAATTTTGTCCCTATTTACTCTGTTGTTGGACTGATTTTGTTTTCTGGTAATTATTCTTTTTACCACTTGATCATCCTTGTGGGAATGACAATTTTTTTAACTCATGTCCTTTTCGACCACAAATAAGACATTTTTGATGGCCTTTTTGGCCTTATTGAGAATTACCTTGCTTCTGAGGTTGTTTACTAGACTTTTCCCGTTTTTTCCCTTTTTGATTCGAAGCAAGTGCCTGCTCTTTAGTTTCAATAGTTGAGTGAATAACTTCTTCTTATTGGAGCATATTCACTAACTCTTCAAAATTTGTTGTTTGACCAATTATGTTTAACGTGGTCACAAAAATCTATAAGAAGGAGGAAGAGCTCTCAATACTATAGGCACAAGTGATGTGTTAGTTACTTCTTCTTCCAAAGCTTGAAGTGATGCACGCAAAGTTGCCACTCTTCTCAAAAATATTTTGACTTTCTCAGTTGGTTGCATTTTCAAGTTTAATAGTTGACTTTAGAGATGAAGTACTGTATTCTTATTTTTTGACTCATATACCATTTTCAACTTGACACAAGATTCTTTTGCTATTGTGGACTCACGAATATGAGGTTGTACCTCATCTGAAACACTAAACAAGATTATTAACTTTATTTTTTGATTTGCACAATCAAATGTACCTTGTTATGTAACATATGTTGCAGATCTTGTTAATGTACCAGAAACAACGGTTCATAGATTTTCAAAATCAAGTTGTGTGTGAATTTTTGTTTTCCATGTTGGATAATTATCAGAACGCAAAATTTGAGAATCTAGCAAAAATAACTTTGGTTTCGTAATTGCGGCCATTATGAAAACTGAATAATGAAAGAAGAAGAATTGAACAATTTCCCCCCCTTAAAGCATACACACCCCCCCCAAAATATTATTTTATTTATTTTTGGGCTCCTTTTCGGTCATGTACAATGAATTTTTGGAACTATTGGCCCTGTTACAAATTTGGCTCTGTGGTCAATTTGCAAAAATAAAATAAAATTTTTGGACTCTTTGGTCTCTTTTCAAATACAAAAAACTTATTTTTGCAATTTTTACAAGATAAATATTTTCCAAATCTGATTAAAAACTAGACCAAGACATAGATCTCGTTAAAACACACACTTTCAAAAAAATGACACCTCAATCCGAGGAACCAGTTGAAAGTCATGCCTTTTTTAAATTACAATTTTAATATCTTTCCAAGCCCCTTTCCAAAAATGGAAAAAAAATTATTTGCCTTCTATTTTTCGTTCACTATGTCCAAAAAGGAAAATTTAAAACCAATTTTTTAAAAACCAAACACAACTGACAACTTACATGCATGCGTAATGCATTTTAGGGTGCAACTACAGTTCATCCGCTTTTCATATGCGTTATAATAACCCTTGGCCGCACTTTTCTTTTATTGTTTTTCTTTGTACGCATGTATTTCTTTTGCTTGGAGGCAACTTGTTCTTCCTTCTTCCAATGCGGCTCTTTTGTTGTAGGTTGCAAATATTCTCCCCGTTCAATTTTTAGTCTTTTTTTTTATGCAGGAAAGTTGCAGATCATTCAAATATGTGATCTTCTACTCCTCTAGCAGATGTAGGTTCATAGAGAACCTTCCACATTTGATTGGATCTCCTTTTTTTAAAATGCTCAAATATAGAGAAGAGGAAGAAGAATAAAAAATATAGAGAAGAGGAAGAACAAGTAATGTGGGGAGCTTGAAAAGCTTGGGTACCCACAGATCAAAAATATTGTATATATATTTTTAAATGCTTCCAATTTTAAAAAAAATGCACGTACAGGTAATTAAAAAAAAAAAAAAAACCAAAAAATGAAACAATGTCACCTTTTACAACAAATTAGCATCCAAGTCTGCAAAGGCCTTTGCAGGTGTTCTTCAACTGCAAATCAACCGTGATTCAGGGTGTGGAGCTAAGTAGGGGCTGTGAAATGGCTAGGGGCATCTATGGCTCCTCCTAGCTTTGTAATTTCTCTAGATCTCCCTCAGCTTCCCTAAAAATTCGTACACTCCTCTCTAGATCAGAATACTGCTCTGATACCAAATCTTGACAATGAATACTTGAAAACAATATTGACATAGAAGCTTTACATAGAAACAAGACGGTGCTTGTGTATTTTATTAATATCAAAATCAAGCATTACAGACAAATGAGAGAGCTGCAATATTTATAGATATTGGACAACTTCTATCTCATCCACAATATATGGAAACAAATCATTTAATCTGAGAAAATATGTAGAAATAGCATATTGCCCCTAACTGCCCCTATTGCCCCTCATGGAAATCATCCGAGAACAAAATATGTAAAAGATAGAACATGATCCCATAAACATTGCGATGATAACACTATCACTTAGTTAACTAAAAACTAAGGACAACTAATATCTATTGACATAAGTTTAAAGTATGTAATTAAATACTTTAACTTATTACATTTATTCAAATATCAACTAATGATGAATTAAGCTAAGTTTTATTCATAACATATCCATGCCTCCACATGCAAGAAGACCAGGAGGGAAGGAAATCAATAGTCATACGCCCAACAAGGAAAATTAAATTGTCTTAAATAATGGCAGGTTGGTGGAAGAAATGTCAAATTGTCCTTTAATTAAATGATTAAAAATAAGCATGTATGTAGCCCTGATTGACCAAGGAGGAAAGCACTAGTGGTTGGAGTTTCAACGGCAACACAAGACAATGACCAGCCATGACACCACAACGAAAATATATTCCTTTTCGCAAAACGAGGCTCACGCTACATAAATGATCAATAATAAAATAAAATAGCTTAGAGGTAATTAATAATAATATAGAAAAAAATTGACACTAAAATAAAATAATCGTCAATTGAAAATTGAATAATAATAATATTATTATCTTTGTTATTATTATTTTTACAACCTAAAATAATTATTAGTCATACTAATAACGACTGACAATCAAGCTCGACAAAATGAGAACAAAATTTGCCTTTAACAGGGTAATTGAATAGGGTGCTACGGAGGCCCTCTACAAGAAGCACCGGAAAGGACACGGGAAGACAAGATGGGGAGGAAGGATGTTAATCCTTCTCTGTGACAAGGTTGAAGCCAACTAACGACCAGAGAAAATTCACACAAACGTTCGATCCCTAGAAACAAGGTCACCGAAGTGAGGATTGAAGTAACCATCGAACGAGGTGTTACATTCTCCTCCCCTTAATCATCGTTGATGCAACATAACACATAAGGAAGGAAATGTGGTAAGCATCAAGGAACAGATAAAGGCGAAGGTGCACCCCTAAGGTTAAAATTTAATCATTAAAGTACGGCCACAAGAAGGCCTTAGAAACATTTTGGCAGAATTTTGACTTTTAAAGTTCTATGAAGATTGGCAGTTCCATCTTATTCATTATTTAATTTGTTTCTTTTCGTTTACATTTATTCCTAATTCAAGTTATTTAAAATTTCATTTTTGAAGAGTTTTAGTTTATTCCTTCTTGTGGGTGCCCAACATGAACTGCGATCACAACACCCTACTAGGGTCATACACAACACTAAGGATTCACAAGCATAGCTTTACATACTTTCATGAGTGTACCACACCATAAGAACTTAACTAAATATAGAAGAGAATAGACTCGTTCCACAAACATATTATTGGTCACACATTTATGACTGTCATACCATACTCGAAACACAAGTGTACTACAACAACATGAAATTTCCACAATTCCACAGATGAAGATTCTACATAACTCAGAAAATATCTACATGTACATAGAGTCAACAAGGGCATCAATGCCATATCCACAACATCACAAAAAATATCCAACTAACATGAGTACCACATACATCATAACACCACAACCCAAACATCATAACAACTCTGCATACCTCCTAAAGCATCAATCACACATACACACAAATCTCTTATGCCTCCCTCAATCTCTTATGCCTCCCCCTCAATATATTATGCGTCCCTCAAGTCTCCTATATCTCCCTCAATTTTCTTATGCCTCCCTCAATCTCTTATGCCTCCCTCAAGTCTTTTATGCCTCCCTCAATCTCTTATGCCTCCCTCAACGCCTCTTATGCCTCCCTCAATATTTTATGCCTCCCTCAAGGAGGTAGGTTTCCCTATGGCCCTAGGCACATAGAGTCTAGACACCCCTAACCCAAGTGACATAATAACTCCTGGTTCAACAACCTACTAGTTATCTGTAATTCCTTGGGACGTACCCCCCATACCACGAAGCGGGTCCATAGGTCCAAACCATTCCATGGTGCATCCCATGACCCATGATACATGATGTTAAAAAATTGAGCTTCTGAGGGTGTGATACATGATGTTAACTAGAAATGGGCCATCAAATTCAATGAAACCACTTATAAGACTTGAATTTTCATCCTTTTTAGTTCTTATCCAACTTATCTTTTTGGGATAGGAAGGAGCAATAATGAGTTGATATGTTACAAGATCCTGGGATGAGTAAGAACAAATAAAACTTGAAACATGAAGAGGAATTAATCAGATTTATTTTGATTTTTTGTTAGGCTTATGATACCATCCATAGTTTCTGAAACCTTTAGTGTAAGTTCACTTCTACACAAATACCAAGATGCTTTAGTGTTTAAAACTTTTTTTCATTCTTGATACTTTCAAAACCGTACTATGAATATACCATCATGTAGTAGACTCTAAAACCTTCTCCAATGGCTATGGTCTAGGATTTTGAAACCACTCGAGGCTCCTAAAATATTCCATACAAGGTGCAGCTTCTCCGATGACCAAAATCAGCTTCTTCTCAAAAAGCACCAAAAATGAATTTGCTCCCAAAACTAGTCCCAAAGATTCCACAATATCCCCTAAACCATACTGACATGAAGTAAACTCATAGAGCATTATAATGACTATAATCTAAAATTCTTAAACCACCCATTTATTTTGAAAACTTTCACACAAGCTGATACTTGCAAAGAGACAATTTTGAAAAAATTGACCAAATTTCTTGAGAGGTGACAAAAAAATTCATGAGGTTATCAAGCAAAATGCCTACACATTTTTCATGTCAATAAGCTACATAGATATTAGCTACGAAAGAGAGGAAGGAAATGAGAATACAAATATAATTTTTTTAAAATAAAGGGTTCAAAAGAAAGATCACGAGTCATTGTACCACACCACAATTATTATCACCAAAGAAAGGATGAAATTACAAATGTATGTGGACTCTAGAAACATCACTAATATTATAGTAAAATTATGGTATCCATTACATATTTTGGATGATATATTAGGTTGTTTAGCTAGTGTTAATATTTTCTCCAAGATTAATTTGAGGAGTGGTTACCATTAGATATGGATATGAGAAGGGGATGAATGGAAAATAAACCTTTAACATTAATTATGTCTTATACAAGTGGTTAGTGATGCCATTTGGAATGTCTAATGCTCCCACAACTTTATGTAAACTATGAACCAAGTATTATGAGCATACATTGGTAAATGTTTCATAATTTATTTTGATGACATATTAAATTTTAGTAGAGATATAAAAGAGGATTTGGAAATATTGTTTGATACTCTTATAATATAAAAGTTGTTTTTCAATATTGAGAAGAGTGAATTTTATTTAGAAAAATTGGTAGTCTTGAATAGTTTGATTTTAGTAGATGGAGTGAGAAATGACCTAAAAAATATTGAGGTTATACTTGAATGGCATATCCCTCAATTGATAATAGAGGTGAATAGATTTTATGGAATGGTAAACTTTTATATAAGATATCTCTTAAAAATGTCAATGTTGTGTATATGTTCCATTAACTGATTGTACCAAGGGGAAGCTCTTTTCCTGGATTCAAACAACTAAAAGAAGTTTTGATTAACTTACAAAGAAGTGACAAAAGCTCCAATTGTTTCTTTCCTAGACGTTGAGAATATTTTTATTGTTGAGTTTGATGCTTCAAATATTACAGTTGGGGAGTGTTGAATCAAGAAAGCAAATCAGTTGCCTATTTATGATAAAGAGTTGTATGTTATTGTTCAGACATTGAAACAATAGAGGCATATCTATTACACATAGTTTTTTTGTTTACAGACAATCAAACACTAAACTATATAAATTCTCAATCCAATTTATTGCATAAGCATGCCAAATGGGTCCTCATTTTTATAAATTTACACATTTTTGGTACAATGAGTGAAAAAACTAAGATTGTGGTCAATATTTTAAGTAACAACTGCCACTTACTTGTTACAATGAATAATCAAGATTTTCAGTTTGAAGAAATGAAGAGTGAATATACATCTGATCCATATTCCTGCAAAATTATTGGTGTTATAAAACAATCCAAGAATTACATGTGGGAGTTTTATGATTACTTATTTTCAAATGGATTTTTGTTCAGATGACCCCAATCTTTATATTTCCATTAGGTCTAGGATAGAAAAACTAATTAGAGAAATAAATTCAAATTGATTGGGAGATTACTTTATTGGAGGATAATTGACAATATTTTTGGCCTCTAATAATGAAGGATATCAATACATTTGTTTCTACATGAAAAAGTTGTAAGTGTCTAAAGATGAACACCAAGAAATTGGTTTTGTATAAACATTTACCCATTGCCAAAAGGACTGCGGATTGATATATCATTAGATATTTTTTATTGGGATTTCCACATACTTAAAGAGGTTATGATTTCACTTTTGTTGTGGTGGACAAAATTCTTTAAAATCACACACTGTATAATGTAAGTGCAATTTTTGTCGTGAACTACACAAGACCATCACAAGTAACCACGATATAAAATATATTAGTCACTTTTGGATTTTTTTTTTGAAGAAATCATGATGATAATTTGTAGTATAGCTTAACCTATCACCCTAAAAAGTAGGAGGAGGAGATGAACCAAAAAAAGGGAAATTTTCTTGGATGTTTAGTTGGAGATGGTCCAAAATACTGGGACTTAGTTTTGTCGTGCAGTCAAAGTTTGTTTTCAATTTCAATGTTAACACGTCTATAGGTAAATTTCCTTTTCACTGTTGTTTTTCGAAAAATCCAAAAGGAGTAGTGGATTTGATTGATCTTCTTGTGGGAAAACAAAAATAGTTAACATGCAAAATAATTTCTAAAGCATATATATGAAGTGCAACAAGATGGGAAAATATTGTAAAGATAACATGGAAAATATAACCATGTAGACTTGCATCATAGAGAAAAAGTGTACCCAAGAGAGTAAGCTAGTGATGGTGTAGCTACATAGAGGAAATGTTTATAATAAAAGTAAAGCCAAAGAAAATAGCTCCTTGCACGATTGTCAAAACAATTAATGAGGATGTTTATTTGATAAACTTGATTGAAGAATTTGACATCAGTCATATATTTAATGTTGTGAATCTTTATTCTTATTATGTAAGGATGGAAGAAATTCAAGATGAGAGTGGGCCAAGAATTTTCCAAAAAAGAAGAAGAAGAAGAAATTAAGAATATAATGGACAACAACATTACTACTTACGATGGAAATAAATAATAAAATGTATTTAGTGAAATGGAAAGGAATTCCATATTTTGATAACACATGGATCATAAGATTGGGGCTCATGAAGTTGACAATATTGGATTCAGTTGAACCAGAAGGATCACAATTTTGAGAGGAGAAGATGATTCACACTTGTAAAGCTCATTATGAGATGTTATTGGAAATGTTCTGCTAAAAATAATAAATTTTAATCACACTCTTTTTTATTGGACTAGGTAAACATAGCTGGGCTGCTTTTTTTAAGTAAATAAAATCTTAATTTTAGGAGCAATTAATTGTAATACAAGGTTTGGATTTTATTATTAGTGGTTTTTTATTTAGTTTTATGCATTTATAAAATATATTATTGGAGGAAGAAAAGGGAGTGATCTTCTCTTTTGGTTTAAATGAAATTTTGAGACTTTGTATGCATGTTGCAAGTCCTTGTTCTGTAAGTGCATTTTTTATTGCATTTTATGTTGTCCACTATATATGACAGAACTCCCTGCGCATAGTTGTTCATATTTTTTCCTTCTCTCTATTATCTAGGATATTATTTATTTATATAGTTCTAATAGTAATGATAAAGCTACTATACATTTCATCTATCATATAATGTTGTAGGTAATTTGATCTACACCAGAAAGGAGGAGAATGGAGGATGTGCGTTGGTTCCAAAAACGTAAATAGCCATCAAATGCATATTTGCATTGTCACAAGAAAATAATTTGATGGATTGTTTAATTTAAGTGTAATACTTCACCAAAACTTATTTGACAAGTGGTTATGATACGATCATCATTAGAGAGGGAGATGAATGGAAGTCTACATTCAACATGTAGGTTGTTTTGTATCAGTAGTTGGTTATGCCTTTTTGGTTGACTAACGCACCAAAACATGCTCACGAGACTCATGAACTAGGTACTAAATCCTTTCCTTTGTATGTTTTTCATTGTTTATTTGGATGACATTTTACTTTTTAGTAGGACCAAGGAGGAGCCACCTAACAAACTTAAGATAAGTGTTGTATTTTTTACGCGAGGAAAATTTTACTTTTAAATGTGCTCACGCATCTGCCTTTGCTTTACATTGTGACCAAGAAAAAATGTCAATTTCACACTTATTAAAGTGGGATTTTTTTGTGCCACGTTTCATATTTGCATCAACTTGGGCTTTGCGATCTCCGTGGTTGAAACTATGTATGAGCTTAATAAGTGCATGTGATGTGAACATGAAATTTGTCATGTTCAGAAGAACTAGGATTCTTGGGCTTGTTGAAGAACTTTTTAGCTCAATAAATGGAATATTGAAGGGTATTCTTAAGCTTAGACATAATGCCTCTTTAATTATAAAGTGACCCCAACATACCATGTACACTTGGGCCCTGCAAAGTTATAATAAAGTGACTAAAGCCTTATAAAGTGTGACATCCGAATGCTTATTAAATAATTTAAAGGAATCAATTATCCTTGAGACTTAAGGGTTCGCCTATAAACATTATAGAGCTCTGTCATGGTGTGACTCTACAAATAATTGTGAATACCTAATGCACTATGAAATCTATGACTATCTTTGAACTTGCAACTCTGTGAGCTCATCCAAAACCCTATAATTTCCCTACTCTATATTTGGCAATAAAAGATTACATGAGCCCTGGGAGGCTCTTGTATAAAAAAACACCCCTTAGAACATACCATTATTGGATGGGAAAGACCAATGAGCCAAAGAAGAAATTGTATCCTTCACAACATCCTTGATGGAAAGCAATAGCCAAGCAAGTGGAAATACACCAAACCTTCACATATAGGAAAATCAATTTGCAAATAAAAGAAAAAACCCTCTTCAAACCTTGATATGGATGTAAAGACCAACAAAGATAAAAGCAAAATTGTTAAGCTCTCTGATGAAGACAACAAGTACCTTATGCCCAAGTCATAATTACCACACAAGAGTGCAACATTAAAGAGAAAGGGAAACCACCAAACTCATTTACAACAACATAAAGAGAAGGATCGACATCGCAAAATATAAACGAGGTTGAAAAAAAACACAACCACTCGAAAAAGAGTATAGAGTCTATCGTCCCCATGAACAAGAGAAGTAAATGGAACCATGAACACACTTAAAAGTATCATGATTAAAGCACAATGAAAGCCAAAACCTACATAAATACATAAAAATCAACCAAATGGCATGATAAAGGCACTTGGAAGTCCATATACATAATTATTTAATGAGTTCCATTCATCCCTAACAATATTGTTATGAGGGGAAAAAGTTATCTTTATTGGCAGCACCATGGTTTTTAACCCATGATTCAATCATCGTCTGGAACAAACCCCCCTGATCGGTAGTGGTCTCATGCTCTGCTCTCGCCACCACCACATTTGTCAGATTTGAATGCGATCTAACATACCGCTCCACAACAGGCCCTACCCTCCACACCCTTCTCTCTGAATGCCAAAATTCACTCAATCCACTCCATTCCACACTCTGCAACCATTCTTCCACTGAAACAATGAACCCCAAATCAAACTGCCCTTGAGACACCGAAACGAGCATCCACTTTACAAGTATTTCCAGAGGGGGATTAAGGCCTAGGCAGACTAGGCAACTGTCTAGGGTGCTAATATTTAGGGGGACACTAATGTATTTTATTTTACTATGGTTTTTGTGAAGAGTAGATTAATTTATTAATTCCATATATGTTAGTAGTAGTTAGTGTCCAACTTCACATACCAATTCAATTCACTTCATTCAAAATAAAATTAAAATTACATAACTGTATTAAGAATATGATATATATGAGGACTCAAATATTTATTCAAGTGTGTTTGTTACAGAATTCTTAAATTCATGTATTTTTCATACTTTGTATTGTTTTGAAGTATTGAAAGTTTCTTTTGAGGGACGATCAAGAAAAATGAATATGTAAAGAACATGGTAAAAAATACTTGGGAAATATATGAGAAAATGAGGATTATAATAGACTATATGTTAGAGAATTGACTGAGAATTTTAGGTAGTATTAGCTAAGAAAATTATTAGGAAGTTTCTCGGACGGTAGGGGTACAATATTTGGTCACAATTAATTTTTTTTTCTACTGTAGATTTTATTTATCTATAAAAAGCGTTAGCATTAATATTGCATAACCATTAATTCGCCCTGAGCATTTCCACCTTCCATTTCATGCTTTGCATGAATCCGCGGGCATTATGTTTCCCACGGCATCGCTGCAGCGCTTCCAACTCATATTAACGTCTGCTCTCAACGCCTCTTTTACGGCGCGCTGGTTAAGAAAAATGGAGTTTGATATCCACAACAATATCGGGGTGTTTGAAATTTGTTGAGTGGAGTTGATGGCTTCGTAGTATCCACAACAACGTCATTGCACCGGGCTTCTCAACGATGTTCAGGTACCCTGATTCTGTTGGCAGCGCTTCCTTGGGAAAGTATATTGTATTACCCACTGAAAACAAGCTTACCACCAACAGAACAACTGCAACTCGAAGTTTCTTACCGATTTTCCCCATTTTGATCCGAAACACAACCCAGAAGAACTCTAACGACTTTATATAGTAGCACAATAATTTGAATTAATAGGAGATAAACAAATTACGAAAAAAAGTGAGGAGGTTGAGCCATCCACGCATCCTCATCTAATTTAATATAGGACCTCACTATGAAAACCTAAGGTGTGACTTGATAATCTAAGGGGTGATAATAACTAATAATAAATATTAGGAGTTAAAGAGAAATATATTTAACAAGCAAGATAATTATATGCTTGAAAATCAACACGTGATTCTCAACACACTTGACTTTTCGAGGTCATGTCAAGACAACCAGAATGTGATAAATGGGATGGTAATGTGACAAATAGATATGGTATAGATGAGAAAGATGGTAATGGCAAGATCAACAGTCAAGACAATCGTAGACGCTCAACTTGCAAATTTGGGATTTTCTCGTGGAGAGCGACATATGCCCTTCTAACCTGTGTGGGGGTGATACAACGGTCCAAAATAATTGTTGTCCACAAGATTCGATCTATCTCAGTAGAATCAAGAGTAGCTCGACTCGATTGATGGGCATTTGTTGCTCTCGACAAGAAAATCCCAAATTTGCAAGTTGAACATCTATGATTTCCTTGACCGTTGATCATGTTGTTACGATTTTTCCCATCTATACCATATCTATTCATCGCATTACCATCCCATTTATCACATTTTGGTTGTCTCGGCACGACCTCAAGAAGTCGAGTGTGTCTGAAATCAAGTGTTGATTTTCAAGCATTTATTTCCAATGGTATTTTTTTTTACTTCAAATTCATTACATAGATCTCATAATCACTTCCTGAAGCTTAGGTGTTGTTTTAAATTGCAAGCTTCTTCACCTTGAAAAACCTGTATTTGCTGAACTTGTCCCAAAACCTCTGAAACTTTCAAAAATATTCCAAAATTAATTACACAATATTCTTAGCTCCTCAATACCACTTCTTTATGAATATGGGCCTTCAACTTTGCTCCAAAGGATGTGTACCTTTCTTAGAAAGGCTAAAAATAGCCATTCCTAAGTCTGATGAAAATTCCTCCTTGAGAGTTATTGTCTCGGAGGGACTTGAATAAACTTGTTTTCCATAAATCACCTATGTGGAAGGTTGAAACAAAAAATATGAACCATTATAATTATAGGATAAGCCTGAAGCAAAAGATAGATTGATTTGGGTGAGTGCTCGAGAGGTCTTGCACACCAAAATTTTGACATTGATTAAGCTATGTAACGAATTTGAGGTAAAACAAGAATGCTTGGTTATTGTCTTTACAACTAATAGGTTAATGCATTATATGCTTAGCCAAGAAACGAGAGTGATTATCAAATTTGATCAGTTGCAGACATTCTTAACCCAAAAAACCTTATCCAAGAAGGTCGGTAGATTCATAACGTTAATGGGTGAATTTGAGCTTACCTTCATCAATCAAAAGTCTATTAAGGGAAAAATCATTGTTGATCAGATGGCTGAAAGCCCTATAGATTGTGGCAAGATAGTCAACTTGAGCTTCCCAGATGAATGTGTCTACTTCATAGAGAATCCCACCATTGCTTCATGCCCCTAGTATACTGATAGCATAAACCACATCCTAGATCAAACATATCCCAAAGAGGCTAATTCACAACAAAGGTGATGACTGTGTGTCATAGCTACCAAGTAGGTAATTGTGGAAGAAATTCTATATCAGAGAGTTTTTGATGGCATGTTACAAATATGTACAGTTGATGAAGAAGAAGGAGAAAAGATTCTCTTTTAAGCCCATAATGGAGTTTATGGTGATCAATTTAGAGGGCATTCAACAGCGCGCAAGATCCATCGGATAGGTTAATTTTGGCCCACATTGGAGCATGATGCTCTAGAGTATGTACGAAAGTGCTAGAAATGCCAAACATTATCACACACTATACACATCCTAGCATAGGATTTATAGCCTATAGTAAAACCTTGGCCCTTCTCTACTTGGGGTTTAAATTTAATAGGGAAATTATCTCCCATAGATCATCAAATGGCCACAATTTTATAATCAGGGCCACGAAATATTTTACAAAGTAGGTTAAGGCTATGCCTCTGACTACAAAACCTAGATCTTTCATAGCCAAGTTTATCTTGAACCAGATTATCTATAGGTATGACGTTCCACAAGTCATTATTTCAGATAATGACACTCCTTTTAAGAATGACGAGGTGAGTGAGCTATGCAGTCAATTAAAAATATCCCATCACACGGAATCCTTGTATTATCCTCAAGCCAATGGACAGGCTAAGGTGACCAATAAAAGTTTAAAATACATTCTCCTTAAGACGGTCAAGGAGAATAAGAAAGATTTGCATATGAAGTTGTTTCTTTCCTTATGGGATTACAAGACTTCAGTTCAAACTCCAATGGGGGAAACCCCCTTTTCTTTAGTTTTTTGTGTTGAAGTAGTCTTACCGATGAAGGTAGAATTACCTAAAATTTGTGTGTCTCTATAAGAAATTATGGATGAGGATGAGAATCAAAACATGCGTCTAACTGATTTAGAAAGCCTGGATATAAAATGGCTTAGAGCCAAACAAAACCATCTAGTTTATGAGGAAAAAATGTTTCACCGCTACAATAAAAAGGTCTATGAACGTGAAATTCAGGTAAGAGACCTTGTTTTGAGACTTGACAACCAAATAGACAAGAAATTCAACAAAGGTAGGAAATTCAAGCCAAAATGGTTAGGCCCCTATCAAATAATGGAAGATTTCAAAAATGGTGTGTATCATTTGTGTACTCTATAGGGAAAGGAGTTTGATGAATCCGTCAACTCACTTCACCTCAATTTTTTTTACATATAGTCATTTACATATCCACATTTTCCTCACTTGAATTCACATTGTCTTGTTACTTGCATTATTATTTTATTAAAATTGTATTACATAAACTTAAGTTTCAAGTAATTTTTAAACTTTCAAATAATGGAAAACATATCAATCATACCTCTTCTACATTATTTTCATACATTCAAATCATATAATCCTTGTCAACATTTCCATTCATGAGACAAATTTTGACATTGGTGTTATAAGGACTTGCATGCTTAATATGTTTCATGGTTTCTTCCAAATCGGGTGTTTCTTGCTCATAGTTTTCTCTAGAAGCTTATTGATGACATATCTTCCCCTAAAAACATCTCCATGAAAAAAACATTATAATCATTTCACCTAGAATTTTTTTTCACTTATCTCAACCTTTGGTGATGAGCCCTCAGATCCTACTAGTTGCATGGGATGAGATTAGGGGAAAATTTTCCCTCCTAAAAATCACAATCCAAAGCCAAACAAGATAAAGAAAAAAGTATGTAAACAATAAATACAAATATTATTATTGAAAATAGCTACACTCTTCGTCCCTCCCAATCTTTGGTGATGAGCCCATGCTTTTTACTAGTAGCATGAGATTGGGATAGCAGGAAAATGCCCTTACTCACCTAAATTTTGTCCTCAATGACGAGCCCATGCTTCTTACGATTGGCATGAGGCAAGACGTAGGGGGTCATATCAAAAATTCTAAATAAAAAAATAAATAAAAGTGCTTGAAAGTCTAAAATTATTAATAAAATGAATTAGATGCATATGTTAGGAGAGATGATCATTCCTTAAACTAGCTCTTATCAATCAGTAGCCCATCAATGGATCTAAGTCTAGTAAAAAATTGCAAGCATAATTCATTTTGAATTGGTTAGTTAATCTTGATTGGGGTTGGGTTGTAAGTTTTTAAATAAATATTTGTCATAATTCTGATCTCTTGGTCATCATTCTTGTTCACACATTCTTCAAATCACATGTTCTTGAAAGTCTAAAATTACCAAGAAAATGAATTAGATGCATATTTTAGGAGAGATGGTCATTCGTTAAACCAGATCTTATCAATCAGTAGGCCACCATGGATCTAAGTCTAGTCAAAACTTGCAATCATAATTCATTTTGAACTGGTTTGTTAATCTTGATTGGGGTTGGATTGTAAGTTTTTAAACAAATATTTGTCAAAATTATTATCTCTTGGTCATAATTCTTGTTCACACATTCTTCAAATCAAATAACTCGCATCCTTCTTAGATCTCAGTAATGAACCCTCATATCTTACTAGTTGTGTGGATTCAAGAATAGAGTGAGGTTATCTTATCATTATACCGTATTCAACATATTTTTCCAATGTAATAGAAATGTTAAACATTACTTGAAAAATAAAGTTTCCTAATCACAGTTTGTTATCATATATATCATTTTTTTATCACATTGTGTATCATCCATAACACAATAAACTGTCCCACTTTTTTGTATGTTTTGTACCTTTATAAACATGAATTTTTAATTTCATTGATTTTCTAAAGGTAATAGCCACAAAACTGTATGCATTCACGAAATTCCACAAAATATTAGAATTTTGTGTTTAGAGTGTAGAATACATATATATTAAAAAAAAAAAAAACTGGCAAATTTTTTGGTGTTTTTCTTAATTTTATTTATACGCCGTTTCTTATGTTATAAAAGAGGAACGATTGTCCCCCGATGGTGTTTTTAAATGTAAATTTGTTTTTTTCACCATAAAATTTTAGATATATGTTCAAGATTTGACTTTTGAGGTCCTGTCAATTTTTTGTATTTTTTTGAATTAATTATTTAGTAAAAATATTTTTAAATAAATAGCGTACATATGTCTATGCCAAATTTTTTTAAGATTTATATCAAAATTGAGTTTTTTTCACATGTACGAAGAAGACTTCAACAAATAATAAGTTTATTTTTTACAAAAAAAATTATATATTCTACTATTTTTCAAATTTGATTGATTGTGTACTATTGATTGTCCTAAAATACCATATGTTAGCAAAAAATAAATAATAAATAATAAATAATAAAATAGATTTTTTCAAAATGAAATTTTAGAAAGCTAATAAAAATATGAATGTTGTGTTAAAATTTTGTAATTTTATTAGTTCATTTATCCTAATTAGATGGCACATAAGTGGCAAATTTTAGCTCACAATTATCCTCCAAAAGGATTTGGTGCCAAAATGTGCCACATAAGTGCCATGCAGGGGGGTTTGCACGAATGGGGGTTCACGTGAACACCCCTTCATGCGAATGCCCTTGCGCCACCAAAGTGTCGCCCGTACGCTTCCTTTCTAAATTTAATGTTTTACAATTTTTGTTTTTATAGCTACAGTTTTAAAATAATATTGTTCATTTTTAATGTTTTAAATTTAGTTTTTTACAAAAAAATTTAAACTACAGTTTTAAAGCAAGTTTTGTTTTGTTTTTAATTGTTTTTAACCAAAAATATATAATATGTTATTATATTTTTGAAAAAATATTTTTTATTATTTATATATAATAGAATTGACTTTAAAGCATATAGTTATTTTATTTAAAAATATATTATAAAACTAAATAATTGTATATTAAATTTAAATTCTATTAAAATTAGAAAAGTTGTTTTAAAGTTATAAAAAACTAAAATTAAAAACAACCTAATTTCTAACCTAATTTTTATTGAGATTTGTAAATAATAAGAGGTGCATGCACGCATAGTTTTCTATTAAGTTTATTCTTAGAAATTCAGATCTATCTCAATTTATGTGTGCAAGTGAAAATTATTGAAGTGGATGAATCATGGGAAATGCAAAGAATGAGAAATGAAAATATACCGAGGAAGAGAATGTAGAGAAGAATGCTAGAAGATCAGTTCATAGGAAGGCACAAAGAAAGAGAGAGAAGGCACAAGTGAAAGACAAGGCTGCAAAAATTGGTCCATACATAAAAACCCTTAATAGATCGTAATTTTATTTTTCGTTCTAAGGTAAATATGATAATATTTGTTTTAGATTGGGTAAAGGCAAGGGTTTTGATATGACCCCATAACCTAAAACAATAGAAACAATATGTGAAAATAAAAGGCTCTAACAAAAAAGACGTAAGAACCAACCAAGTACCGAAAAAGGATCCACACAGAATAATCATTCAACAAAACACTAATTGTTGAAATATCAACAAAACATGGTAAAAAATATTGCAACCACTCAATAATATATTATGGATCTTGATCTAGCCATCTACTTTGTTTTTCTATTTCTTGTTACTCTTTATGAGACATGATTGTATTTATCTCTTAGTTAAATCTAGGGTTTCTATTTAACATCAACTTCTATTCTTCAACATCCTCTCTCACCTCTTAGAGAGGTTCTATTTCAGTACCCACCAACACCTTTCTAACTTAATCCTCATATAATTGACTCATTCCCAAATAACAAGAATATTTTTATTCTTCCCATCTATATCTCTATAGTTAACCCCTTGACATTTTGTTTCTTTATTCTACATTTTACCTTCTCGTACATCTTTCAAAATTTGGCATTTTTCACTCATCGTGCTTATGTGTTCCATTCAAAATAATTTTTTATCTCTAGATATAGACCTTAACCCAATTCCTCTTTATCAAGGGTAGCCTCTAAATTCTAGCTCACCATCATAAGATTAGCTCCCAAATAGATCATATTCCTTATTTACATATTGTTTATCTAGCTATAATATACTTTTTCCCATTATTTAGGTATGCTTCTATCGTTTTCTCCTTTCTAACCTCACCTTTTCCCACTCATCATTTCTCTCTTTCACCTACGAAAAGGTTGTCTTCGTCTAGATACAAACATGATCCTCTTAACATACCTTTATTTTTAGCACTCTTGCTTTATCCACATACTCTTCATGTGAAGATAAAACACCTTCCAAAACACTTTGCAGTAAATAACCGCATTAATTTTTTCCTTGATTCCCTCTTCCAAACATCCCATTATAACATAGATCACTTTGTGAGAATGATTGAGTATGATGCATAGCACAAGAGATCCTAGTCGAATGAAATATTAGGCTTGTACCATTCCATCTTTCATAAATTAGATAGCTCTAACACCATATATATATATATATATATATATCTATGATTTATGAAAAAAATAATTGCAAGATCAAATGATGAAGAGCCGATATCTACAGTAAGAAAATTTTGATGTCCTAAATAAAATATTAGTTGGAAATTTTGATCTCCCAAATCAATATTAGTAAGGATTGATATTAGTATGTTAATAACATCCTATGCATCTTACAACCTTTGAAAAAATAATATTTATATGAAAAATTTGGTAATTGTTCATTTGGAGTAACAAAGATTCATTACACATGTTACATCAACATTAAAATTATAGCTATACAGATGCATATTAAAAATATAATAGTTATTTAATATTTGATTACTCCATACTACCTTAAATAGTTTCTTAGTTGTCTTAGACAATGTATGTAAATTTAGATAATAGTTTCATCCTTGATTTATAGAATATATGTCCTATCCCACCAACTACATAATGCACGTCAAATCCAAGGTTGATTGAACTAATGCATGGTAAAATTATGTTGAGTTAGTAAGACTATTCCTCTACATACTATTTTCTGTCACAATGCATGAAATTTCCTAAACCTTTTGAGATTCACACTAAGGCATCCAAATATGCATTTGGTATCTAGTAGTCATCCAATAAGGAAATTAAGTTGATTACTAAGTTTAGATATGTTTGATGATATGGTAAAAATTTTCTCCACATAATAAATGTGAACTATGTGGTATTTTGAAAGAAAATAAAATAAAAAGGAAAGTGGGAAAAGGGGAAAGTATGTTTTATACCAAAGTAATCAATAATAGATCATTATGTCACACTCAGACGTGCTTAGTTGAAAAGGTCCTGAATAAAAATGCAAAATTATATTATTGTTTAGTAGATTTCAAGAAGGACCTCATGAAGTGGTATCTAAATACAATTAGCTTGGTTAACTTAATATTATTGTTTACTAGATAGTAAGTTAATTTTTTAGATATTATTGTTTACTAGCTTGGTCATGAATGGTACATAATCACATGTGTATGTTATTATTTTTTTGCAAATTTTGGTGTAATCACATGTGTATGTTTATGGACACAGATCATGATGTGCAACATTATGCTGAAGTGATAACAAAAGTTATGGAATTACTTCCCAATAAAAATGTAAAACACTTGGTGAAGATGGATTTACAAAAATTAAAAGAATTTTCCCAACAAGAACCACTATAACAAAAGAAAACAACAAAAAGTGGTAGAGATAATATATGGTGAATTTTGTTAATTTGACTATAGTTGTTAGAGCACATTTTTTGTTTACATTCTTGAATCATGTTGATATGAAGGAAACATTAGAATTGTTGAGTATTGATTTTGGATGGGAAAAGTCAAAAGGTATAGAAGAAGAATTTGTTGGGAATGTTTCTAAAGTAATCAATTATTTGAGTACAAAAGCTAGGTCTGCTAACAAAAGTATTTGTCATAGAGAAATATTAACTTCAGTTGTAAGTGAAGATACAAAAAAGAATTGTCATGTTACCTTCGTTTCCAAGGCATTGGGTTTATCTAGAAAGACGATAAGCAGACATGCAAAGAGGAGGAATACATTTGATGAATCTACTATGGAAGGAAATTGGGCACTAATGTGTAGAAATCCACGTTATGATAAAATAGAGGATAATATTGTGAAGATAGTTTCTGATTTTTGGATTGAGAGGACTCATCCTTCTTTGAATGTGAGGGATGTTTTAAAACAAAAGATAACTCGCAATAACTATGATGAACATATAAAACATTAGCTTGAAATAAATCAACATGAGATGTACATAAAGTTTACAGAAGAAAATATAGATGTTAAGATTGGACAACGAATGTCTAAAAATTTGAAGCCTTGGTATATGTGAAGATGATAAAGTCCTTGACACATGTTGTTGCCGCTATCACGTTGAGTTTGATTATCACTATCATGTACCAAAAAAATTATATCATCTATACATATTTTGAGGTGTGCTTTCATATATATATATATATTTGAAATTTGATTAAATTTCATTTTTTGAGATGTGATTTAAAATTAATGTTTTTCAAAATCTGTGTTTTTTCAGGCGTATAGAAAGTTACGGGAAACATCAAATGGTCCTTAAAATTTCCCACGTACACGTGTTAGTGAATTCATAACTTTATTCTCTACACAATATCAGATGATCATGTCGACGATCATATGACTTGCATCAAAGGTGTATGAGACAAGTGTGGGGAATTGAAATTATTTCCAAAAATAAATGAAGATTTGGACATAGTTCAAATGGTGGCTTGCAAGAGGTATATATATATATATATAAATAAATATCTATATATGTTTTTAAATTTGGATGTACATATTTTATTTTGATTTTTATGTTTACTACAAATGAATATGACAATTTGTCCATTATGTATTGATTTTGTAGGTTCAAATACATAAAATATTCAACACGGCTTGGAAAAGATGCAACTAGGTTGGATTTGGTAGAAGAGGAAATCCCCATTGCTACATTCATGCAAAGTTTCTGAAGTTTAATTAGTATGTACATTAAACATTCTCACTATGCAAAGTGGCAGGCTACACAATTCAAGACTAATAGAGACACATTCTCTATTGGTTCCATATTGTTCGTGGTTGATTTTGTTGAGAATTACTCATTTTCTCATCAAAAATAAATTTAGACACAATATTATCATACTGACCAGGTTACTATCATGGTTCAAGTATTTTATAGGGATGCACAATTGGATTTGGATGGGGTTGAAAGTACATATGTGAAGCGAATAATCAAGAAGGAGTATCACTTCTATATAAGTGATGATAAGGAACATGACACCCACTTTGTGCATCATTGTTTTGGTTTGTTCTTTCAATATCTTCATCAACAAGGAGTACAAATAGATCAACACTTTGTTTAGTCAGATGGTTGCGCATCAAAATTCAAATATTCTCGCCCTTTCTTTACACTCAGTCGTTATCATCGTCATCATAAAATACCTCATTTATGGAATTTTTTTGAGAGTGGTCATGGGAAGGGAGAACACGATGGTGCGGGTGCATGCATCAAACGTGCTCTAAAGAAACAAATCTTTAATTATGAGGGAGATCGATCGATTGATTCCCACACGGTTGTTGAATGGTGTAAGAAACATTTTGCAATTCAGGTTTCAACCTCACAGGATTTAACGTCACACGCTTCAACACCACAGGCTTTAACGCCACATAGAGTGTTTTGGGAGATAATAGGTACATGTAAATTTCAAACATAGATGTAGATCTTGATGTGATTTATTAAGTTCTACAAGTTATAAACTTAAAAAAAAATTATTCTTAATTTTGATGTTTGTTTTAAACTTTATTGATCTTTTGAGCATGATTAATTAAATGTATTGATCGAAGGACCAAGTATGGATGTGAAAAGATTCATAATTCTAGGTATTTGCACTCTTTGATGACTATGGATAGTAATAACTGGACAATTTGTATAAGAGATTATTCTTGTTTTTTTTTTATGAATGCATGAACAAATCATATTCAGAGTGCAATAGTCAAAAACATGGGTATGTAGGTGAGTCGAAGCAAGTTTCTTTAGTTGTTGATGACACATATGGATCAGATCATGATGATAGTTTTAAAGACGTGCCATTAATTTCAACTGATTATGACCACATATCTGGATTGGTTAAACAAGGTATGTTTTATTTAAAAGTATTGTATAATTTGATAATTATATATATATATATATATATATATATATATATATATATATATATATATATATATATAATTTAAAGTATACATGGATCATTGAATATTTCTTTGCATTTTATTGTAGGTGATGTATTTGCAGTCATTTCTGAAGAATAAAATATTGAGAAAGTGGAGTAGTACTTGTTACGTTGCACAGAAGAGAGAACAAAGCTAACATGTGAAATAACAGGTGAGGAGAGAACATTTTATACTGGCTCAGTTGTAGTACAGGGAACATAATCACAACAAGTGAAATACCTCCAAAGTGGGATTCACTTTTTTGATTATAAAGGAGACAAAAAGGTTTATCATTACACCCATCACATAATTTCTACAGTGTTACAATTGCATCAGGTGAAGACTAAAAGTGGTCAACGCAAAAATGGAGACTAGATGTAGAAAATCGTGAAATATTTTTACAGACCATTGAACAACGAGCAGAGCCACTTGGTATTATATAAAGGACCTAGAATATTATATATATATATTGATGTCTTCCAATAATAAAATATTTTATCCATTTGGCATACATATTTGACAACTTTCTTGCTTAATGATGTAATTTTTCTCCCTAGTATCTCCAATAATATTCTTTCCATATATATCAATGTTTATATCATGAAGGATTTGGATACTTTAACTACACACAACACACACACACACACACACACACACAAATGAGTTTTAAAAACTTAGTGTTAGGTATACCTAACATGTCTTGTATTGATGGTGTTTTTAGATATTATGTACATGTAAAACGACATTAATCACCATTTTTCAAAAATTGAGTTGATGATTTCTTCAGTCGATGGATGTAAAGCAATGGATATTAATTTATGTATTATTTTTTCCTCATTTTAGTTTCTCTTTTCCGACATCTTTTATAAGAATTTGAAACAAGTTCTTAGTGTCAATAAATCTATCTTGAATCATTTAAAATTTCATGTGAGCAAAATGATAGACAATTAAATTTTGATATAGACAATTAATAACTACATGACTCAAGGTTACCATTTGATTGTCCTAAAAAATGTACCGATGGTGGTAGAAATGTGAGTGAACATATTAAAAATGCACATGAAGAAAGGTTTGCATCAATGCATCACACCATGAACCTAAAACTAGTGAAGCACTCATGATGAAGATACTATTGCATAGAAGTGAATATAACATTATTCCTTAGGAATTGGTAGATAAATTGAAATTGAAGATGATAACACATTACATTCCACAATTAGGGTATAATCTACACATTAGTTCTTTCTATTGAGTAACATATTACTCTTTATGAGGTAGGTTGCCATGAGTTTTATGTCTAAAGACTTTGGTTTATAGAGAGGTGTTTTATGTTAGGAGTTTTAATAGGCTCAGAACAATAAACTTAATCTTTCACCATATATGATTCAAATCATAATTTTCAACATTAGATGTGGAGTATGACATACTTATTTTGATCAAGATGAAATTTCATGATATTCACTAATGTTATCCCTTGCATTAACAATCAACCATCACTTAAACATGTTCACTAACCAATATATATTGAATACATTCTTAAATTAATATTTATAACTTCCTTTCTTCCCATCTCCAAATAAATTCAAATTTACAATTACATTAAAATAATACAAATCATGGAAATGTACTGCATTACATTTACTTCCTTTTCCATCATTTCGCACACCTGCAACAACATGAGTTTATATTTCCAAAATTTTAGAAAGAGGATAGATAAAGAGAGGGAATATATTATTTTCACAAGATTTTAACTTAATATAGAGTTTTAGAGAGATAGTTTAATACTAACAACACTTTCCTAGAAAAATGAATATTGAATTTCACAATATTTACCTAGAGTCAAATTTTGAGTTATAATACTGTTGTCTCCGAATCACATCACCCTATGGTTTGCACAAGTGTGTGTGCTTGAGACATGGTGTGATTGGATAACATGAGTAATATCTCCAAGTTGTGGGACTTACTACTTGAGATAGACCTCCGAAGAAAGTTGGTTCTTACTCCTAAACAACCTGCCAAAATCTACTCTAATGCAAGTAAAAATATCTACTCCTAATCTAACCTTCCAAGGAACCAGGAAGAGAGAATGTGTGAAAAAAATACTATAATAAAGCGGTGATACACTAGAAAAGAAGAGTGTGAGAATAGTATCCAATGTGTGAAAAATGGAAGGAAAGTGTATACTAGAAGGGGTGATAACAATTCTCCACAGTCTAGCAAATGCATTTACAAAAATATCCCATACATGCACAATGATAATGAATCCCTACAACAACATAAGATAGACAAAATATATATGTAATTAGATTGAAAGGGAAAGAGGAATGAAAACAAACACAACAGGGGAAGAGAAATCCACCTAACATGTCTTATATCTGATGGTGCTTTCATAGATATTGCATAGTTCAATCTATGTACAGAATCAGGGCATTAGATCATAATTTCTCAAAAATTGAATTGATGATTTCTTGAAGCTCGTGGATGGATGTAAAGCAATGGATATTAATTTATATATTATTTTTTCCTAAAATTTTAGTTTCTCTTTTCAATGAGCCCAATACTCCAATTATAGATAGTTTGAGAACAGAGTTAGAGAGTGTCAATGAAAATCCCTAACTCTGAATCATTTAACCACTTTTAAATGTGTAGCATAAATGGATAGACAATGATGTCATGTTTCATATAGACAATTAAGGCCCCCATATTGTCCCATGACTTGCAAGGTATTGAGAATATATCATGAATCATAGGTTAGCATTTGAGTGCATCCCAACTACCAAATAAAACCACTGTACCGAACTGGACACGTTTGGTACAAAATGCGAGTCCAACTATACTTCATAAAATGCACATGATTTAGAAAGGTCTATACATTGGTCATGTAGCACACCATTCCAACTTGTACCAACTAGTGAAGCACTCATGCTATGAAATGCATACATTATTGCCATAGAAATGAATATAACATTATTTTGGGTCTGCCAGGAAATTTGGTCAGATAACGAGATTGAGAATTGACTTTACTGGAGCTGAACACATTACATTCCATTTATATCGGGGTATATACCTACACATAAAGTTTTTCTCATTTGAGTAACATATTACTCTTTATGAAAATCAGGTTGCCGTTTGAAGTTTGGGGTCTGATCTCCAAAGACTTTCCCTTGCATGCGGCTAGATCGGCGTATTTCAGATCTTGGTGTCTAGGTTGTCCCTTGTGTGACTTAGGCTCAGAATAATGAACTTAATCTTTCACTGCACTATGACCCACTTTGCAAATCAGGTGAGTTGGATTTTTGGGTAACATTATATGCCCTGCAGTATGACATACTTATTTTGATCAAGCCGTGAGGGCCGTTCACTCCCGATATTCACGAATGTTATCCTTTGCAGTCAACTATTTCAAGCTTTTCGGAGCCCACTTACATACCTATCTTGCACTTGTCCCACATATCGCATGGGACCATAACTTATTGAATTTTCTGATTTTCTCTCATACCACTTCCTTTATCGTCTTTCCGGGTCTCCAAGTGTCTCGTGTGCAAATGTGTACAATCTAGGCCATTAAAACCTGACTTTTACAATTTGCATGGAAATTGGCCATATTGGCATCTACGGGTTCCACTTGTCCTAGTGTCCCATGGAACACACGGGACAAAAATTTCTGATTTCACCACATTGCAAAGGAATGCATGCCAGTTCGGGTATTCGGGTCCCGAGTCTCCCGCGCGTACTTGAGAGAGGATAGGCCCCATAAATCTGATTTACCCGGAATACACTATCTGGAGCCATTTTCACAAGATTTTTTCCATTTTGTCTAACTCCTAGAATTTTTTCCTTGGAAGGGGGGGGGGGTTAGAAAAGATCCAAAAGGACCTTTAATACCTGATTTTTCACCTTTCCATCTTTTCTGCTAGAATCCGGCATGGGGATATTATGTAAGTTATGGCAATATTTACCTCAAGAGGTCAAATTTTGAGATTACAAAGACTTAGTAGTGATATGAATAAAAACAAAGTTAATGTGGATAGGAAATGGCCTTTGAAAATATTTGACAAGTGTATAAGTAAAGAAGCATTCACTACGCCATGGAATGTTTAATGTAACATAAATGATTACTAAATTACCTAAGCATCAAATGATTCAATATAAAATTTTAAAGAAGTTTACAATGTTATATCACAAAAATGAAGGGTATTTAATATCTTATCTATCATTATACCTATTATGACATCATTAAGAGACAAAAACGAAAGATAAAGGGGTTGTCTTATATTCGACATCCATAATTGTAAATATACACTAGAACTCATAAATATATTAAATTATGCAGTCTTACATATAAATATATGAAATTCATGTTGAATGAATACACACACACACATTTCTACACACACACATCACAGTATAATAATCATATATACAATGAGTATGAGTATATATACATGTCTAGAATGATCAAAAATGATGTCTAATGAGTATATACATGTCTGAAATATCTAAAATCATGTCTAATGAGTATATACATGTCTAAAATCTATAAAATATCACTGAAGTCTCTTCTGTGCACTAGGGCAAGTGCTAAACCCCTCACCAGGCTTTGTTGCACCTTGCATGTTGAAAAAAAGGAATATACATGTCATAAACTATATATAGCATGTACCAAATATTAAAATTTATAAGAAAAATTCTACAACAATTTCTCGATTAATTAAATACATCATATAACAAATATGTACAATTGATTATGTTAGTATCTGTCCCTGGGCAAATGTTGGGAGTATCTACACTATGTGTAGATCTTTGTCCCGTAGATCCCTGTGAAACAAAATAAACAAAATCTAAGAATTTGATAAATATTTTTTTGGAATAAATTTCATTAATTTCTAACATTTGAATTTACATTAAATATTGATTCTATTAAAACAAATTTATATATAACTCTGTAGAACATGTCTCCAAATCTATGGGATTGCCACCCAGGACCTCAATACTAACAAATATGTCACCAAGTGAGCTAAAATGACTCAAGCCCTGAGACATCAAGATCCATGTTGTGGTCAGTCAAGAGTTGTGTGTATGTCACGTGGGTAAATGGTGTGGGATGTGAAGAACCACACATTGGAGCAGAAGTCCTAAACGCATAAGTACATGTTTAATTTTAATATTAATAAAGTGTAAAGTAATGATGAAAGAAAATAAATTTGAATTATATTAAGGTTTGATTTTCACACACCGAGAACATAAATATGTGTGGAACATCAGGTGTGATGATACCAGAAATAGGAGGTCTAACTGTAGCAATGGAAGTAGTACCCTGACTATAATATACATTACCACTTTGCTCTATAAAATCTAAAACCCTTGATAGTGGAATGTTACAATGCCATGAAGTCACCTCATATGCACGCAAAAAGTCAGCATCCAAATTTTAATTATATTAAGGTTTTATTTTCACACACCGAAACATAAATATGTTGAAAATTAGGTGTGATGATCCCAGAAATAGGAGGTCCAACTGTAGCAATGGAAGTAGTACCATTACTAGAAGATACACTACCACTCTACTCTATAAAATCTAAAACCCTCGATAGTGGAATGTTGTAATGCCATGAAGTCACCTCATATGCACGCAAAAAGTCATCCTGGGAAATCAAAGATTCACAAGCGTATACCTCGGTGTGTGCATCAATATTGTTACTAGCACCTCCATTGCTAGTATCACGTCTTTAAAGGTACTGACCCACATGATAAGAAGAGATCAATTGGGTCTCGCAATGATCAATTCTAGCAAGACCCTCGATAACATCCTCATGTGCAGTCATAACGAACAGGTGTTGTGACATCCTAAAAGAGTGATAATAATGGTTGTGGCCTTGGTACAAGCTGCCACACATCAACAACTGTAGGTGCTCCCTCATTTCTATATGCCTCCCTGTGGATAATACGTCAACGCCCCTGCCCAAAATAACTAGGGATGTCTAAATAGTTCACCTTAAGGTTTAGGTGAACCTCAACATGTAGCATCATTATGAAGTATAATGGTAATTGGTCATTATTCAAAAATTGGCCTTGAGAGGCCACAAATCTAGATAAATCAAGGGGGCACCTAGGGGACATGAACATTTTTTTATATAATATGCCCTTACGTTCTATTTTTCTACATAAAAACTCCAACAAGACCTCTTAACGAAATCCTTATCGTAAAGTCATAATGTAATCTCATTATATCCTACATCTCCTGAGACACTTGATTTTAATGAATCCATAAAAAAATTTATTGACTCAGAATCAAATGGGTTGTTTGTTTTCAAACTTATCTCTATTCTACGAAGATCAACTGGTATTTTTTCAGAATGGTCTTTATACAACCCAACTGTAGTTGGATTCTAGAGAATAGATTGCAAATTTTCAATCTCTAAATTGGTCCTCTCAAACAAATTAGGAGCGGAAGAAGCCATGACTGTAAAAAAATGAAAGTAAAATTCAATTAGTAGTACTTTTAATGAAAACATTCTCCTAAGATATTCTCCTATTTAAATGAAAATAGAAATATGATTTTCATGCTTGAATGCAAATAATTTAGAAAATAATAAATTACATATATCCTATTGTCATTTGTAATAAAAACTCACTAACATAGAATTACTATTCAAAAATGGAATAATGTAAAATCTAAGTTATTGTAATATCCCCTTCCCATTCGAAGACCTTTGGCCTATTTTGTCAACCCGACGGCCAAAGGAAAAACATAAGGGTGGCTTAAGTTATATTTAATTATTATAAAGTGCCATTAATAAAAGAAAAATATATAGAGCACTTATAATAATTTATATGACTTAATAATTATTAAATCAAGGATGGAAAAGGCCCAAATATAAATTGTTATCCATCCTAGGTGAAAAGGTGACTTGCCTTAGAAGGGGGAATGGGAACATAGAAAGGATAAATGCCCATTTTACTATGTATTTCCCCTAGAAAAATGCGACTTGCATTAGGAGGGAAAAAGTTGTTGGAAAAAGCATTTAATATGGGAAAATATTAAATGCTTGCATAGGGAAAATCTTTGGGAACTAATTGGATACTGTAGAGGTTGTTTTGGGTCTCTTCTTCCTTTATAAGGAGAAGTCAACTTGAAGGGAAGGAGATTTCATACCATTTGATATTTTCTAATTTGTGTCTTAAGCTTGTAGCTTATGCATATTCTTTCATGTGCAACTATTGTTTGCAAATATCGAGCTTGTGGAGTAAGATCCCATGGGAACCCTAGCTTCGGTGGTGAGAGATCCATCCCTAGCTAGCAGGGCATTCTTCAGTAGTGAGAGATCTACCCTAGCTTGTCAATTTTAGAGCTGAATTGATGCCCTAAATGTGCTGGGTGACCTAATTTTTAGGGAAAAATTAAGGTTTCGTGTTTGCTGTGCAAATTTTTTTTTGGAATATTATTCTTCATATTTTTGTGGCCCAAGATCCAAAGTTTCAGCTCATTTGGACTTCTCTAGCAAAAGATATTAATTTTAGAAGTTTTCACTTGTTTAGGGCACGCTGTAAATTTTTGGCAGCATTTTGTTATTCGAAAAATTCCAAAAATAGTTCTATAATATTTCTTATTGTATTAGCAAGCTCCATTTAAAATTTCAAGAGATTTGAGCAAGTATTTTTTGAGTTATTCATTATTTTCTGTTCGCTGCCCTAGATTTAATTTTCTGCAAAAATTAGTTTTTCTGTTTGGCTGCAATTTGTCTGTATTTTGCATATTTAAAGTTGGGATTGCCTAAAATCCATCTAGGGGTAAAATAATGTCCATTGGGGACATTATATTTATTCCATTATAAATAGATCACATAGTAAATCAACCTCAAATGGCATAGTTCAAGACAAAGTACATGAAAGAGATACATCACAAAAAATACATTTTATATAAGTCACTGCATTTCTTTCAATGGAAAATGAACATTGTTCGACTATAATAGGTAGGCCTACTATGCTAGGTTCCTAAAACTAGTAATTGCCAACTTAATACATTATAATGGGCCATTTGGAAATCAAATTTCGTTTGGTGAAAAATTATATACATTAGCCTCATAATATAAGATGCAATTTTTATAAGTCAGTCATGCATGAGTGTAAGGATCACATAGATTTAATGGAACTAAAGGAGGAATTATCTACAATGTAACATGCAGTTTTTATATGTCAACCATGCATGGATTTAAGGATTTAAAATCTTTAATGGACCTAAAGGAGGAAGTACAAACATAATTGACCCTAAATCCACAAACCTCTATGTTGGAATTATAAATGGCTCATGTAATAATTTACTCTCCTTCATCTCCTCAATACAATGTACAATGGACTACACCATATCCATATAAAATTCTAAGATGGGATCCACCTTATTTACAAAAACTTATAGGTTGGGCACCTCCTTCGTCGTAGAATCAACCACATTGTAACACTACTCAACCTTAAGGACCATACAGGGGATACCATAATTATAATTAGGGATATAACACTACATAAATGTTGTGTAATGTGTAACATGGGGATACAAAGGTGGTTACTAGTAAATAATAATAGAGCATCAACCCAAAATGTGGTGGTTTTATACCTTTATTGAGAGACAAATCACATTTTACAAAATTTCCCATCTAATCAAATGCAAGAAACATATTGCACATATCATAGATTTCCTACACAACATCACCCATAAGACTATCCCACATTGGTGAGAATGTGTAAGGATAAGCAATTACGTAATGTCACAATGGTCAATATGGTACCTAATGAAAATACAAGTTTGTAATCCATCACCATATCAAAAAGGAAGGAATAAGCACTAGGAACCATGTAGATGTTTAGGGATCCTCAAATATAACACACACATGAGGAAAAATATTTGGACCTAAAAAGATACAAGGAATTGTTGGAAGAGGCAAAAGGATTGATTAATTCTATACAAAACAGGGAATTAGAAGCATAAGTACAAGGAAAATAGTGAAAAAACTAAAACAAGAAGGATTAGTGTCTCTACTCATTGATCTTCTCAAAATAGTTAATGTATCATGTAGTAAAAATATTTCTCAAAACACATCTAACTTGAACCAACTCTCTTGGAAAATGTAATAAATGTAGTTGTGCACTCTACTAAGTCAATTTGATACATTAAAAAAACACCAGGGGATGTGGATATATTTTAGGAGGATATGAGATCCAGGATCCCGTGTTTGATTTTGGGAGTACTGTAAATATGATGCCTAGATCCACATGGGATAATATGGGTGCATCAGTTTTGTTATATAACCTAATGACGTTAATTGTATCTCACTATGGGACAATCAATCCAATTGACCGACTACATGATATTGAAATAAGAGTAGGATATCATATCCTACACGATGATTATGAACTTATTAACATGAAAACAAATGAGACACATTACCCAGTCGCAATTGGGAAGAAATGTGCATATGATAGAAATATGAAAATCAATAAAATAGCTAATTAGATGGAATAACACTTGGATGATTCTATTATTATCATTCATATAAATAGAACTAGAAAAAATCCTTACAGTATCCTAAAAAAAAACATTTCCCCTATGTGTAGGATACTAAAATGTGATTTAAGATGGACTAACAAGCATGAAAATAATTCCCAATTCTAGAAGAAATTCTAGTAAAATTAAAGAAAAATATAATTGAGTAACCTTTGTGTAATACTTGGAAGATTCCTCATAATACACAATCAAATAAACTATTATTAGAAAATATTTAAAATATGGAATCAAATTCCCTACCAAGCCAGAAAAATGATAGTTTTATAAGTTTACACATACATACAAGGATTACACCCATCCCAATGAGTACATCCATATTCCATTAGAGATGCCTTCATCCATTAGTGGGGATTATGATGTGGATTTGAATAATTGGATGCACATATATCATGAAATCAAACTAATGAGAATGGTACAAAGGGAAGAAAGATAAAAATTACAATATTTTGATGCAGCTAATTAGGATACTTTCCTAATAAAATTCCAAGACCATGTGATACTACTAGAAATGAAATAAAGAACACTAGATTATACACAAAAAGGAGTGGTAATAATATGGTGGGTAGTATAAAGATATGAAATCATGGGATGGACAGAAGTAGTATGCATGATGTGTGCAAGGTTTATGCAAGGTTTGTATAGTTTTCATAGTACCATTATTCTACATAATGTATATTTTAAGTTTAATAAATTATTCCAGCAAAAATTATAGTTTTCACAACACTATTATTCTACATAAGGTATATGTTACAAGCCATCATAGACATGGATAAAAATAGCATGTATGATATAAATCATAAATGTAATAAACACCTCAACTACATATGGTAGGGACACTTGAAATTATGAATGTATGAGTAGTTTTTTGTGGCTATTTAGCTCGTTGTCACTATGTTCATTGTTGGATCAAATTAATCCATGATGGGGTATGTTAAGGCTTTGAAGCCTAGCACACCAGAGGATATCATTCAAAAAATAGAGGCCTATTCAGAAGATGTAGGAGCTGGTTTGCAACTATTTTAGCTTCCAAACTTCTCATGGCAACAAATTTCGACCATAAGGCAAATGAAAACTCTAAATCCTCTGTAATCTCTAGTGTTGGTTCATAAAAAAGCTAGAGTTTTGGACCATGTTGTCCTTTCTGATCTGCATTGAAAGGATCTTTGTTACACTTGTATGGAAAATTGGTCCAAGGGACACAAATGCAAGGAGCAAGAAATGATTAAGATGCACACTGAGTCAGTTTAGGTAGGACTGCTAGGATAGGTCCCTAAATCTAGTAATTGCCAAATTAATAAGCGCATTGCAATTTAAAGCCCACAACATACTCGTGATGGACACTGAACACTAAAATTTGTGAATCTTGGTCATGCTACAAGATATTTTAAATGGGGTGTTACAAAAAAAATCTAGGGTTTCAATTATTTTAAGCCTAAATACATTGGATCCTCCATTTTCACCAATAAAAAAAACTATTCCATACTCGTTGCTTGTCAATGGCCTCACTGGTGGGCTCGTTGGGCTCGGTGGGATAAGTCTGAACTATGTAGTATTCGTGCAAAGGAGGTGGGAAAAGGAAAAGTGAATTCCTTTGCAGCACCTCCAATATATAAACAAGGGTGTTCGCGTGAAGGGGTGTTGACGCAAACACCACATTTACACGAACCACATTCAATGCTATACGTGGAAAAATAATACCCTACGTGGAACTTTGTGTGAATGTGGTTCACGCGTAGGGGGTGTTCGCATGAACCACTTCTATTTTACACCCCGCCACACTCCCTACTCGCGTTTTCGAGACAATAAGTGGGACACAACACCATGTATTGACCTACAAAAAAAAGAAAAGAAATTCCTAACCATCTAAGAATACATAAATGAGATGAACCATAATGAAGTTAACTCTTTCTAAGGAATGTCGAACCAAAAAATGATGTGTGTGTGTGTGTGTGTGTGTGTGTGTGTGTCAAAGAGTCTCAAGTACAATTTCATCACACCAAAGGACAAGTGTGGTCAAAACGATCAACTAGGAGCTGAAAATACAAAGAAATCGATATATACACAAAAATGATCCTAAAGAAATAAAGGCTTTTATCTTATCCCTCTCCCCTAGATCCCCGTGAAGGATTAGGGCAAGGACTATTGTTTCATCTTCAATGTTAAGATCCACTAGGTGTAGCTTGGGAGCCTTCATGCATTGATCAATGAGAATATATGTGAGATAAATCAGTGATGGTAGCCCCACTACCTAAAGATCCTTATCATCTCTCTCTATCATGAAGTATCACAATCTCGATATTCAACCAATTGATCTCCGTTGCTGCATGTCAGGCTGGTGTAAACACATCAGTGTGGTGTCCGTCTTGCACTAAGGCTCTAGGGATACCAACAAGGCCTCTCGAGTCATGTTAGTAGTGATCATGAACAAGTGAAAGTTCGTGCGCCTAATAAGATCCCGAAATCCATCAGCTATGGCTACAAAACAATATACAAATGTGTAACTGTGAGTTAGAAAATGTAAAAATAAATAAAATATCACTAACATCTAGTCTAGGAAGTTTAAGGAAAGAGAAAGGTGCAAATACTCACTTCGGTCTCCGATAACCCAACTCGGGCTTACAATTAGTGCTAAACCTCCTACAGGATTTGATACATCCTCCTCCTCATCGGCATCCTCCTCATCCCTCTCTTTTGGATGCACAAACTCCTCCTCTTTCTCCTTAGGATGGACTAACTCCTCTTCCTCCGCCTTAGCTTTGGTAACCTCCAATGTCTCTCCTATACTCTTTCTCTTAGGGTTTGAATCCTCCTCAAAGCCTAATTCTATCATGGCCTCCTCATTTTTTCTCCTAGCCAAGCCCTCACCAATATGTAAAATCTACCTTCACCTAACTACAACACCAGAAGTTGGATTTGGTGCAGCTCGTTGTGTCCCAATCATGACTTCGGGAAATATCACTATCCACTAGATTTGGCCTCTATGGATGGCTCTCGCCTCTCGTATACCAATATATATGGTAGAAATCATTAGAAGAGTGTCTTGGAAAGGAAATCATAACTATTGAGAATCTCGAAGCACTGGATGTGTCTCAACTCAACTGTTAAGGTCAGTAAAATGAACAATGGTGTTACAGGTAGTAAAACTAACTCCCTCCTTATGACCCTAAGTGGAGCCATATCAACCCATCTAGTGGCCCTGATCTCTCTAGGATATGTTATCCGAATGACTCACTCATAAACCCATGACATTACCAATGTAGGGTGACTACGGGATTCAGCGCTGCATGTGACAATCCTAGAAAAATCATGATAAGTAGTGCAAATAATTTTTATCCCCATGCAAATACACTTCCATAGAGCTCAATACTCTAAAAAATAGGATCCAAGTAGAATAAAAACCTATCCTCGCCCTTATCCCCAATCAAACGTAAGGTCAGGATACCAATAATAGCCTTGCGAAGAGTGGGGATATGAGTGATATTGATAGTGACAAATTTGAATCCCTACTTAGCAACTGTGTCACGTGTTTATGTATCTCCAAGGTATGTCTCCCATCTATAGGCCTCACCTGATGAGCTAGCGCTCTTCAACACTAACTTGTTGTTTGTGACAAGAACTTCGAGGATCCTATAGACATCCTCCAATGTGATATACCACTCTCATCTAACACCAGGGAATCAGAAAGTGGTTTGATTAGCATCTCGGTAAGTCATAAAGTCGTAGAGAAGGAAACTCATAGGGGAAACTCATACAGTCATTTTGACTATAATATTATTGAAAAACCTCCCCTCCTACTTATATTTTCAAGCAAGCATGACATTCTAGGGTAGAAAAAATAAATAATCATAGCTTACATGTTCTTAGACCTTTGTTATTTCCGTTGGTTGCGCTTCCATATTGTCTGAATGCTCTTCAATTTGACTGTACTCGAGAGAGAAATGGACACCGAAAATATAGAGCACCAAATTTAGCTAAGTGGATATGCAAAAATGATTTATAAAAATAGCAAAATGTGATATATATATATATAGCTTTTATTTGGTTTTCTAATGTTTGTTGGGTTTCAGAATGGAACATGGATAGAAACCACAGTCAGGGGACAAACATGTCCCTCCTCTTTAATGGGAGAGGTTCCCTTATTGAAAGTAAGAAAAACAAATGTACAAATATACAACTCTCAATGTTTGGACCCTGATATTCTGGAATGTTTTCATACTTAAAATATTATCAATACGAAGGATTGGAAGAGTAGAGAGATGGAGGAAGGAAGAAAACAACAATGTTTTCAGGAGATATAGGTAGCAAAATATATCCTTACTCACATTGAACCAAGAAAATATAGAAAAAGATCAATCACTTACCACCAATGTGAATCTACAGACACAAAGTTCTAAAGATTACACAGACAAGAACACAAAGTTTCTTTTGAATGCAAAGACAAATGATCCATTGAATCGAGCAAGAGAGAGAGAGAGATATAACAGAGAGAAATGAGAAAGAAAGCTTCTATATTGAATTAATTCCAAATTTACAACATTCCAGAAAACTAGAATCCTTTTTCCATGGCCAAAACATGTTCTTATAACAATTCGTTTACATCCATACTTTGTCCCCAAGAAAAGAATATCCAAAAGGAATAATGTTTGTTGTAGATCCATTTTTTGGAAAGTGACATGAAACAAATGCACTCATGAAAACCAGAGGTTCAAAAAGGTGAATATTTCATCATTTCGAGCATGATTACTTTAGCAAGGGGCATCTCATGATTTTCTTCTTCATGTGGTCCTACCATTTCCACCTTTTAACCACTTTCATAGCACTCAAGTGCTTACTGGTAAGTTTTCACCCTTTTTTATTGTGTATGCCTGATAAACTCTATTTTTTGATAATCAAACTTTACATCTCTTTAAACTTATCAATTTGGCTCCACAACAAACCAAAAATGCATCTCATGAATAAATGACAAGGAAACAGAGAGAGAAGAATGAAGAATGGTTCACATTTGTATCCTTTGGAGATCTGGTTTGTTAATGGCGTCAAAAACTAGATGAGTGCATTTTGGCCACTCTTTCCCTCTGTCAACTTTGAAATTGGACCCTATGCATGGCAAGATCCAAGCAAACGATGGGCCTGGGAAAAAATCCTTGTTTTAAGACATTTGGGAGAAAAAGTGCAATTTCTCATTTTGCTCTGCCGGCCCGCCTTGATTTTTTAACATGAACACGTGGCACACCCTGATTGGAAATGGGGTCACAGCTCAAATTATCATTTTCCTCCACTGGCCCCATTGTCCCAATTTCATTCTTCAACACATGGCATCACCTGATTGGTTGCAGGGATGTGCTTCACTTTTATACTTTATCTATTTTGAAAAGGGGAAAATTCCAACTTTTCCCCCGAAAGTTCATGCCTCCGCCATTGAATTTTCAACATAGGCCACGTGTCCCTTTCTGATTTGATGCGGGCCTCAACTAGAATTTATCCCTTCGCATGAGCGGGGCCATGGGTCATTTTAGAACTTTTCGCCCTTTGTGGAAACAAAGCTAAAATTCCTAAAGTCCCGCTGGTCCGCCAAAGCGCATATGAACTGAAAAACGACCACGTGTCCCTTTGCGTGAGCGGGGCCGCGGGTCATTTTAGAAATTTTTTCCCTTTCACCATAATGCCTTAGAGAATAAAATGGATCCATCACCCCGAACTTCCACCAAAACTACTCCAGCCAATCAGGGACCCGCGGGGATGCGGGGAAAATCTGACATTTTTTCCAAAATCACCAAAAGTGATAAGTTCAAAAAGGAACCCATCTGGCCACATCCAATGAGAAGAAAACACGTAGCTTCACCTTCTGAGAAAGAATTTGACGGGGAAAAGAATGTAGAAAATTACAGAGAACGGGAAAATGCCATTTTTGCACCCGATGAAGATTTTCTTTCTACACAAGGTTAATATGTGAAGAATGCAAGTTTCCACATCCTTCAAATGCATAAAATAAGATCATAAACCCCCTCCCATCCATGAGAAATAGATAGAATGTTATAATGGCCGCAGATTGAGGAAATGCATAAAACATCATGGGGGATCAAAATGAGCACTTGAGGGGCTCGAAACATGAATTCCTCCATGGCAAGACTTCAATTTTCATGAAATTGGATTTCAAAAAAGGGGGGAAAATTGAGGGGACAATAGCTGGCTCCTTCTGGGGATGATTTGGCAGAGGAAAAATGTAAAAATCAAGAACCATAGAGAATTTTGGGGATGGACAGATCAGTGCCTTATCCATTGGGCAAATGGAGTCAAAAAGCAATATCAACACAGAAGACAATGCACACAAGGAAACAAGCAAAAACAAGAAAAACCAGAAACAAAACGCTATACAAAATGTATAGAGGGACCACCAAAACTCCTAGGTTTTGAACAACTTCAAAAAATTTCCCACTATAAGGAAGTGGGAGAGGAGAACCATCCATGTAATCCAGGTAAAAAGAGTTCTCACCAGAAAAATGTCTAATTTTAAAAGGACCAAGCCAAAGGGAATCAAATTTACCATGGCTGCCTCGAGGTTCATGCCTTTTGTCCCAAAGAAGAACATTGTCTCCCACTTGAAAAGTTTTGGGTTTAGCCTTTTTGTCAAACAAAGCTTTTACCTTGAGTTGATGAGCTGATATTCTGTCAACCACTTGCAATCTGTCTTCATTCAACTTCTAGAGGTACATAATTCTTTTGTCCAATGAATTGGTAAAGCTGGCATCCTCAATGGCCTTCATCAAGTGTAAGGCTGGCAGTTCCAATGTCACTGGAAGCTGAGCTTCAACTCCATATACCACTTGAAAAGGAGACATTCCAATGGATCTCTTAGGTGTAATCCTATCTGCCCATAAAGCATCATATAGTTTCTTATGCCAATTCCTCTGAGAGTCATTAACAAGCTTCCGAACAATGGTGACCAAGTTCTTGTTAGTTGATTCTGCTTGCCCATTCCCTTGGGGATAGTAATATGAAGAGTGAGCAAGGGAAATGCCATAGCCATAGCAGAAATCTATCATCTCAGCAGAAGAAAAATTGGAAGCATTGTCAGTGACAATCTTGTTTGGTATCCCAAACCTTATTAAGATGTGCTCCTTGATGAAGTTGCATACTACTTCAGAAGTAGTACTTTTGACTGGAATGGATTCCACCCACTTGGTGAAATAATCAGTGGCAGTCAAAACATGAGTATGCCCTACACTTGAAGGTGGATTGAGTGTCCCAATGAAGTCCAAACCCCATTGTTGAAAAGGTTCCTCAATCACCACTGGTTTGAGAGGTAAAGCAACCAATTTGGGTCTTCCAACAAAGGTTTGACATGCTTCACACTTGCCTACCCACTTTGATGCATCTTTGAACAAGGTAGGCCAATAATATCCAGCACAGAGGATTTTGTGGGCTATGACAGCAGAAGAGAAATGACCTCCACAGGCCTGGTCATGAAAAGCTGAGAACAATTTCTTTTGCTACTCTTTGTCAACACATTTCAAAAACCTTCCATCTATGCCTCGTTTGAACAATGCATTTTCCCACAACACATATTGTGCAGACCTTAATTTGATGGCTCTCTTCTCCTTGGCACTCAAATGGGATGGACATTCTCCATAAGTAAGAAAGTGTGCAATGTCAGCATACCATTCATCAGTTGAGCTGAGGAAAAGAACAACAGGGATATCAACTTCCTCCTTGGACAATTTGGCATCAGCTCCTTCAGCAATGAGTTCACATAAGCCCTTTCCTTGAACTAGCTTGGTGGGTTTGATGTCAAGATCATACTCCTAAACTTTGGCTACCCAATTGCCTCTCTTGGTTCCAAATTCTTGTTGTGTAAGAATGGATTTAATAGTTGTATCAGGCACAAGCACAATAGAATGAGAGTTGAGGATGTAAAAAATGAAACTGCTTCACAACTTTGACCACTGCAAAAGCATGTTTCTCCATCATGGTGTACTTCAGCTCATGGGATTTCAAAATATAACTCATGAATGCTATGGGGAGTTCATGACCTTCAACATTCTCCTGGGTTAACACAACAGCTAGAGTACTTTCAGTAGCATAGCAATAGATAATGAAGTCTTTGCTATAATCAGGGCATGCCAAGATTGGAGTCTTTGCTATAGCTCTCTTGATGTCTTCAAATGCAACCTTTCCTTCAGAGGACCAACCAAAATTTTGCTTCCCTTTCATCATGTGGGCTATGTTCAAAGTAAGTTCAGCAAAATCAGGTATGAATCTTCTTAAGAAGTTGATCTTGCCAAAGAAAGAGTGCACACCCTTCTTGCTTGTGGGGAGAGGGATCTGCTGAATTACCTGGACTCTTTTCTGGATCAATCTTGATTCCCTCCTTGGAGACAATGTGTCCCAATAATTTTCCCTCGGTGACACAAAAGACAGATTTCTTGGGATTCAAGGAGATGCCATGCTCTCTACACTTTTGGAGGACTGTTTCAAGGTGTTGGAAATGATCAGCTCTGGTTTTTGAAAACACAGTCAGATCATCAAGGTATACAACTATGCATTTTCCCTTGAGGCTGCCAAAGGCCAGGTCCATTGCCCTCTGAAAGGTGGCACCAACATTGATGAGGCCAAAAGGCATTCTCTTGTAGGAAAAGGTGCCCCAAGGAGTGGTAAAGGCAGTCTTATGCTGATCTGCAACACTTACTTCTACTTGATTATATCCTGAGAATCCATCAAGCATGGACAACATTTCTGAACCTGTAACAGCTTGCAACACTTGATCCATTATGGGGAGAGGATAATTATCCTTCAAAGAGGCTTGATTCAAATTCCTAAAATCAACACAAATCTGGATCTCACCATTCTTCTTCCTGACGGGCACAATATTAGCAATCCACGTTGAATGGTGAATGGGGAAAATGATCTTAGCCTTCAATAACTTTTGGATCTCTTGAAATATTGTATCAACAATTTTAGGATTATACTACCTCTACTTTTTCCTGAAGGGCTTGATCCCAGGTTTTAGAGGAATGAAATGTTGCATCTCTTTTGGCTGAAAAGCCTTGAGATCATCATAAGAATATGCAAGAACATCAACATACCTTTTCAACAGATTCACTACTTTCTCCCTCTCCTCTTGTGTGCAACACTTTCCAATGTTTACCAGCTTGGGTTCATTAAGAATCCCAATGTTTATCTTCTCACATTCAGTAGACTGTCTGAGCTCCTTTGGAAGTTTTGGACTTGATGTACCTATCATGTTTATCAAATAACTCTTCCAAACTTACCAGCCCTTTAGGTATCTTATTACCTTTCAGTTTTATGCAGCCATCATGATCCATTTCTTCTTTGTTATCTTCTTCATTTGGGGGCACACACTCTCTAGTGGATTTCCACTTCCTTCAAAGTATAGCTGGTCAAAATTATCTCTGAGTTCAAGGAAGGAAAGCAAGTGTTGATCATCATTAAAGACCTGCCAATTGTTTGCATTGTCAGGCACACTAGGTCTATGAATCATCTCAATGGTGAATTTATCTTGGGAGAAATCTGGATGAGGGATCAGTAGAGACCCCAAGACAGCCAAGGAATCAGCCCTGGTGTTTCTTTCCCTTGGCATGGCTTCAATGGAAAAGGCATCAAGGAACTCAATGGAATCCCAAACCAGATTCCTGTAATGTTTCAACCTTCTATTCTTCACTTGAAAGAGATCTCTGACCTGCTTTACAATCAACTCTGCATCTCCACGAGAAAGGATATTCTTGATCCCCATCTCTTTTTCCATGCTTAAACCGAGGATGAGAGCCTCATACTCAGTTGTATTATTTGTGTTTTCGAATTGGAGCTTGAAGGAGAAAGGATGAATCTTCCCTTCAGGAGAAATAAGCACCACACCAGCTCCAGAACCAGCTGAGGAGCAGCTCCCATCAAATTCCAAAATCCAAACACCATTAGGATCAAGAAGCACTTCCTTAGGATGGTTAGCCTCATCTTGTGACATGATCATGTAGTTACCATGACCAATGTCCTCATAAAGTATTTGTGCCTTTGGGTCATCTGTTTTTTGCACAATATATTCAGTTTGTTTCTCAGGCAAGTAGCTTCTTCATTTTCCCATTCACTGGAATAAGAGCATGTGACCAATCCATCATGATTTCTCCTCCAACATCTTTGCAAAAATTTCTACTCAGCAACATGCCATAGGAAGGGGGAATATCAGCTACCAAAATGGTGGCTAAAACTCTCTTCTCTGGAAAAGCAGCAAAGGCTACTTGTGCATCCTTGATTCTTCCAACCAATGGCACTTCTCTACTTTCCATTGAGTAACATGAACCAAAAGTGTGGGTTAGGGTTAAGCCTAGGGCATGAGCTACCTTAGCAAGCATCACATTATCTAAAGCACCAGAATCAATAACACAATTGCTGAGTTTGTGGCCAGCTATGAGGAGAGTGACATAAAATGGTTTGATCTTCTCATCAGATGAAGTGACTTGCTGCCACAAGGCTTGGTTGAGATGAAGGAGAAGGAGTGGGAAAGAGACCTTTAGAACCATGGGATGAAGGCTTGGATTTGGAATTTACAAATTCTACCATCTTAGCAAAGGCCTTGGGATGGGTTTGGTAGAATTCAGCTTCTGAGATCTGGATCTTAGTTTTCTTGAGATGGTCAATAATGTCAAAAGAACCAGAGGTAGATGGAGCATCATTGATAGGAGTAGATGAAACTTTTGACTTATCAACTCTATCATTTGAAGGACAAGAAGTTTTAGGAGTAGAAACAGAGGAGGAAGGAACAACAGAACCTACCTTGGGTGTGGAAGAAGTTGGAATAGGAGCTCCTCTCCTTGCAATCACTGGAATGGCTGTAGGAGGTTCCTTAGATATTTTAGCAGGCTGCACCACTTTCTCCTTCTTGTTGGCTTTCTCATGAGTCATGACAACATATGATTCATTGTTCATCTCTGTAACTCTTTCTTCATAATCATTCTCTTCATCTATACCTTCAGTGGTGAGAAAATGGACATGAGATCCACTCAACTCTTCTAATTCTTCATCAGCTTCCTCTTCATGTTCTTCACAGATTTCATTCTCCTCCTCATCATCAGGCTCCAACACTTCACATGTTGCATTGACTGGAACTTTAACAGGTGGGCCTTCAATTGCCAATCTGGTCTGAGGAGAGGGCAACTGATTCCTGGGCTGAAAGTTCTTCCTAGGAACATCCTGATAAGGAGCATGCTGGGCTAACTACTTCTTGAGAGCAATGAGATCATTAGCAAGTTTCTGTACCAACTGATCTGCATTAGCTCCAGGAGAAGATGTGGAAGAAGAAGATGCTTTGGATTTGGATGATTCTCTCCTTAGCTTGCCAGACATGATCAGATCATCTTCAACACTGACAACAAATCTCTGATCAACATCCAAAGTGGCAAGATTAGCTCTTCTAAGTGCATAGCTCACTTCAGGTAGTTGGGCATTAAGGAAGAAACATTTCTAAATCTGATCCACAGGGCATGTGTTTTGTGGGATCTTGTTAACCAGCCTGTTGAATTTGGCCACAAATTCCCTCATGGGCTCATGTGACTCTTTCTTGATTTGAGAAATCTGGGCCAAGAGGGCATGTACATCCTCAGCAGGTTTGAAACGCTTGCTCAAACTGGGTCGTCATGGTGTTCCAATTGGTGATGGATCCAGCAGGGAGATGATAAAACCAATCAACAACATTATCTTGCAATGTCTCTACAAAAAGTCTAACAGAGATATCCTCATGTTCAACTTTGAGAACACCACAAGAAACAATGAAGGCCACAATATGCTCATCTGGATGAACCTTCCCATCACCTCTGAATTTAGGGAAATTATTTCTATTGCCTCTAGGAAATTCATGCAATGGCTGGGGAAGAGCAAGAGGCCCAACCCTTTGGCCCCAAGGTAGAGGAGCTACCATCCTTGGAAAGATTGTTTGGAGAGGAACTGAAACACCAGCGAGAATCAAAGCATGCAAATTAGGACTGATTTGATCTTGAGGGATGTCACTCCCAGAAGTTTTGTCTCTAGCAGGAGGAGTGCTTGCAGATCTTGTTCCTCTTCTTTTTCTTGATGAAGGGAGAGAGAAACCTTGATGATCCAGAAGTTGGAAATGAGGGTCTTCTTCCCCAAGGGTTCTTCTACCCCGAGTGTATCTTGGAGTCACCAGATCAAAGATGATCAAGAAGTTGTTATTCAAAAACTGGAATCCATTTGCAATGAATTCCCCAGCGGAGTCACCAAAAACTGTTGGGTTTCAGAATGGAACATGGATAGAAACCACAGTCAGGGGACAAACATGTCCCTCCTCTTTAATGGGAGAGGTTCCCTTATTGAAAGAAGGAAAAAAAATGTACAAATATACAACTCTCAATGTTTGGACCTTGATATTCTGGAATGTTTTCATACTTAAAATATTATCAATATGAAGGATTGGAAGAGTAGAGAGATGAAGAAGGAAGAAAACAACAATGTTTTCAGGAGATATAGGTAGCAGAATATATCCTTACTCACATTGAACCAAGAAAATATAGAAAAATATCAATCACTTCATCACCAATGTGAATCTGCAGACACAAAGTTCTAAAGATTACATAGACAAGAACACAAAGTTTCTTTTGAATGCAAAGACAAATGATCCATTGAATCGAGCAAGGAGAGAGAGAGATATATAACAGAGGAAATGAGAAAGAAAGCTTCTGTATTGAATTACTTCCAAATTTACAACGTTCCCAGAAAACCAGAATCCTTTTTCCATGGCCAAAACATGTTCTTATAACAATTCGTTTACATCCATACTTTGTCCCCAAGAAAAGAATATCCAAAAGGAATAATGTTTGTTGTAGATCCATTTTTTGGAAAGTGACATGAAACAAATGCACACTCATGAAAACCAGAGGTTCAAAAAGGTGAATATTTCATCATTTCGAGCATGATTACTTTAGTAGGGGGCATCTCATGATTTTCTTCTTCATGTGGTCCTACCATTTCCACCTTTTAACCACTTTCATAGCACTCAAGTGCTTACTGGTAAGTTTTCACCCTTTTTATTGTGTATGCCCGATAAACTCTATTTTCTATGATAATCAAACTTTACATCTCTTTAAACTTATCAATTTGGCTCCATAACAAACCAAAAATGCATCTCATGAATAAATGACAAGGAAACAGAGAGAGAAGAACGAAGAATGGTTCACATTTGTATCCTTTGGAGCTCTGGTTCATTAATGGCGTCAAAAACCAGATGAGTGCATTTTGGCCACTCTTTCCCTTTGTCAGCTTTGAAATTGGACCCTACGCGTGGCAAGATCCAAGCAACGACGGGCCTGGGGAAAAATCCTTGTTTTAAGACATTTGGGAGAAAAAGCGCAATTTCTCATTTTGCTCCGCCGGCCCACCTTGATTTTTTAACATGAACACGTGGCACACCCTGATTGGAAATGGGGTCGTGGCTCAAATTCTCATTTTCCTCCACTGGCCACTGTCCTAATTTCATTCTTCAACACATGGCATCACCTGATTGGTTACGGGGATGTGCTTCACTTTTATACTTTATCTATTTTGAAAAGGGGAAAATTCCAACTTTTCCCCTGAAAGTTCATGCCTCCGCCATTGACTTTTCAATGTAGGCCACGTGTCCCTTTCTGATTCACTGCGGGCCTCAACTCAGAATTTATCCCTTTGCATGAGTGGGGCCGCGGGTCATTTTAGAACTTTTCAGCCCTTTGTGGAAACAAAGCTAAAATTCCTAAAGTCCTCCACTAGTCCGCCAAAGCGCATATGAACTGAAAAATGGCCACGTGTCCCTTTGTGTGAGTGGGGCCGCGGGTCATTTTAGAACTTTTCACCCTTTTTCCATAATGCCTTAGAGAATAAAATGGATCCATCACCCCGAACTTCTGCCAAAACTGCTCCAGCTAATCAGGGACCCGCGGGGATGCGGGGCAAATCTGACATTTTTTTCCAAAATCACCAAAAGTGATAAGTTCAAAAAGGAACCCATGGCCACATCCAATGAGAAGAAAACATGTAGCTTCACCTTCTGAGAAAGAATTTGATGGGGAAAAGAACGTAGAAAATTGCAGAGAACGGGAAAATGCCATTTTTGCACCCGATGAAGATTTTCTTTCTGCACAAGGTTAATATGTGAAGAATGCAAGTTTCCACATCCTTCAAATGCATAAAAGAAGATCATAAACCCCCTCCCATCCATGAGAAATAGATAGAACATTATAATGGCCACAGACTGAGGAAATGCATAAAACTTCGTGGGGGATCAAAAATGAGCACTTGAGGGGCTCGAAACATGAATTCCTCCATGGCAAGACTTCAATTTTCATGAAATTGGATTTCAAAAAAGGGGGGAAAATTGAGGGGTCATTTCACTTAATTTTAGGCTTGATGGAATCATATTGATTTCCTCTTCCTAGTTTACTATGTTTATTATGTTGACAACCCCGTATTTGGATGTGTTGTCTCTTCTTGATGGACATGTGTTTTAGACTTCTTCTTCCCCATATTTTTTCTAAAGCCCAAATTTCATTCAAATGTTGAGTTGGAGTTTTTAGATTTGTTTTGCAAAGTTATGATGTAAAAATCTTGCTATGAACTACACAAGCAACAAGTTCATTTCCCTGTTATTTCTAGTATTGCATTATACCAGTCTTTTTATAACCAATCAGTTACAACCATCCTTCTTGTTTATTTTGGTATCAACCAACATTGCACACCTTGGATCAACTAGAATTTATCTCTCGAAAAGAAAAGGAAGTTGAGGAGACACAATACACTACCACACCCTGAAACTATTGCAAATCAATGGTCACAAGTTGGAGATGTCTTGACTTATTTGAAACAATTTAGTTTATTTTCGTTAGATTAGAATAAATATAAGGTTTTTTAAAGTGGTAGAATTCATTACATCTTCATTTCCAATATTGTATGTGCATTGTCTGCATAATTTTTCTAGTGATAACTTCTTCCCTACTTATCGGGGAGGATTTGCAAAGGAAGTAAGTTGGAGGAATATCTTGTGTTTTTGTTATTTTTCATTTCATCATTTCAAATAATTTTCATAGTTTATTTTAAATTTTCTGGGGAAGTCTCTAGGTAAAGAATAAATTACTTCTAGGAAGTTTTCTTTCTTCCCGTGAATTTGAGGCAGAATTAGTTAGAAGAAATTACATTTCTAGAACAATAATTTAGAGCACATCTTCAAGATTTAGTTCCACAATCCTACAATAGAGGAATAACCACATAAGGATATTCCCTATTTTTAATATATTTAAATTTAGAAGTTAATTTATTTATCTGTGTCTGCAAATTTAATTTTATTTAATTCCTTAAAAACTAGAAAACAAAAAAAAAAGGAATTTTAGAATTTTAACTAGCTTTGTTTATTGATTTTATTTAAAAAATTTGTTGAATAACAAAAAAAGAATTAGTTAGTTTATTTTTTTTCTTTAATTAAATGTTAGCAAATTGAATTTAATTAGATTAAAAGGGGGGGCAACAATCGTATTTTATTTTAATTTAGATTTAATTGTTTTGTTTATTTAAATATCATAATCAAACGTAAATTAGAATTGGAATGAACATAATCCTTGTTTCCTTAGCGACTTAGGCGACTGGCACTTAGCCCCTCAGTCCCTTTGGTTGTTGATTTAATTATTTCTTTTCATCCCTCTTGTTGAATCGATTCCCACATGACCATTATGGGTCCACCCCAACCACGCCAAAGAATCTTTGACCTAGTTATAAACCAGCCCAACATTGACATACTTCAGGGAGATATTGACCTAGGTTTGTGTCAACTAGTCTTTAGAGCCACTCTCGTGCCACCAGAAATCATTTGCTCGCTTAATTCCTTCAACGACGAAGTAGAAATCGCAGAAGAAATTGGGCCAACCAATCCGATAGGGTTAGATCACCACACAACCCTTATATTTTCCTTTACATACCTCGTCTCATTCTTACATGACCCTCTTTAGAGTGGAATATTTAGAGGCAGAAGGATAATTCCCTTGTATCCATCAATTGGGTTGAGCTACACTTAGTTCTATTGTTATAGACCAAATCCTGTATGTAGAAATTACTCTTGACCACAATATAACCCTCACACAGGTTAGATGGGAATCTCTCTCTCTCTCTCTCTCCCCCCCCCCCCCCCCCCCCCCCCCCAAAAAAAAATTCCTAAATTTGTAAGTTGAGCATCTATGATTTCCTTAATCATTGATTCAGCCATTACTATCTATGCCATATCTATTAGTCATGTTACCATCCCATTTATCACATTCCATCTATCTCGGCATGACCTCGAGAAGTTGAGTGTGTCTGAAATCACGTCTTGATTTTCAAACATACAGTAATCTTGGAATATTTGTAACACTAAGAAGTCAAAAGGGAAAACATGAATAAGAATCAATTAATGGTGGAGCATGATTCACAAATGGTTCGCCAGAAAGTTTATAAAATAATTTGGTGAATCTAGTGACCCTCTCTATAATATAGGAGATAAGTAGAAGACCATACTAGAGCCAACACACAAATACAATATAACAAAATGGGTACAAACACAATGGTCTTAATTCTGGATCTACAAGAGAGTAATCAACACTCAATATCAAATATAAGGTTCCAAAACCTATATCAATGATAAGGGATATGGGATATGGATCTAACTAAAATCTCAAGGGTTGAAAGTAAGATCTATTGTAATAAGCAAGAGCTAATCATAAACTAAGGGTTGCAACTCACTAGGTGGTATCCATCTTAGTCTAATACATATATATGTGACATTATCCTAGTCTAATACATGGTACATCAAAAAAAATGATCAATTCAACATAAAGGAAAGAATTTAGGATTACCGATACTTACCTTTGAGTGGAAATTATCACCACATTAATCCCCCACCTTAATTTATAACACCTTATGAGATTTTTTTGTGGGTTGGATGAAATGAGGGACAAGAAGAATACCTAAATACACATTAATATCTTCCTTCAACACCTCTTTTACAATGTACTAGTTAAGAAAAATGGAAATGTGCTTAGTTTCATTTTCAAAGGTTTCATAAGAAAATAATCTTCTTGGGTCCGAAAGGGTTGTGAAACCTATAACATTTTAAAGCCAATATAATATGCATTTTCCTACAATAGCCACCTCATTCCATTTATATTCATGGACAAGACTAACGATCTGTTGCTGCAAATTTTCTAGGTAAATTTTTTGTTGAAAACCAATTTAAGCCCTTACATATGTGTGGCAAGGGAAAATGACCATATTTGAATAATCGGATGTACCCATCCATTACAAATCGATATGCTATCGACTCTTATTCGATTAGGTTCACTGTTGTCCAAAACTTTTCCATGTAATATGCTAGCGGAATGTATTTGGCCAATGTATATCTTTTCAGTGAGATATAAGAGGCAAGATTGGACTAGGGGATTGAGGTCAAAGTATGCCTGGAAGACATTGTGTAAATCCTTGGTGACCTCTTCCACGGTTTGTTGTATGGATAGATTGGAGGGGCATACTCTGAAATCGCTTCCAATGGGGTTTTCTATAAAGAAAAAAACAAAAATAAGGTTTCATGAAGTAAGGTTTCAATGCAGGAAGACATGTTGTGGGAGTATTCAACGACCTATTTTGTAGAAGCTGGCTCCCATGACAGAGTAACCTTGACTTCCTTGAAGCCACAATAATATTAAGGTGTTTGATACTTGTTGAGTGGATATGATGGCTTCGTAGCATGTATAAATCATCACTATAGTGAGTTTCTCAATGATGTTCAAGTAGCTCGATTCTGTTGGCAACATCTCCTTACGAAAGTATTGTGGATTACCCATTGAAAACAAGATTTCCACCAACATAATGACTTTGATTCCATTTTTTCATGATTTTCTTTTTTTCATCCCTTAAAGGACTTTAAATTAGAGCACAATAATTTAATTTTAGAAATAAATAGAAATTTTAAAAACTAAGGCTAGGCTATCCACGCATCCACTCCCAATTAAGTATAGAAATAATTATTAATCAGAGGGTTGCAAAATCACTCTATTCTCTTTTCTTATGCTCACTAAAATTGTATTAATGTGGTATCCAGTGACCATAGATAAAATTTGAAGGGTTGGTCTAAGAGGCATACATTCAATTACCCTTCCATCATTAAAAAACTATGGATATCTACAATTCATATGACATATCCACTCTAGATCAAATGTGAAGGAATGTTCAAAACTTCACTCTCAAGGGAATGCATTCAACCATTGTTCAATGACGAAAATAAGTATACATATTAACACTTCATATGACAAGATTAAATCTAGTACACATGTCCTAAAACGTAAAAACAATTTTTTAAATAAGTGATTATATTAAAGTATAAAATATGTTGGTTCATACTAGCATGGTTGCAACATAGACTTTGGCACCTTGTCTGACATCCTCCTAACTTTTGCACATGGGAGTTTTTAAATAGGGCATTAATATCAATCAATATTCAAGTGAAGATTGAACATGGATACTTTTTAGATGTTGTAGTTGGGAATGACTTGACACACATGTTTCAACAGGATACAAAAGTAAAGTAAACTAAATTGTATAACAAAATGTAAATTATATGGAATTTAAATTTTACCCTTGCATGTCAAGCACCTAAATACATTCAAATGTTAACTAAACAAATTGAACGGTTCAAAAAATGTTAACAAATCTATTTTCTCATTACATTACATTTAAGTGTCAAAAACATAAATACGTTGACATTTTAACTATAAAGGGAAAGAGTGGATTATTTTATGGACACATTTTGTTTGAATTCTAGAAGCATGAGGCTAATGAATTCTTCAATAGTAAGGTCTCAAGAATGTATAATATAAACAAGAGGGTTGAAAACTTCAAAAAAAAAGAAAGCAATGATCACTTAAAGGATCTTTTTATTAAATACAAGGAATATATACCAAAAAAACTCTTTACCCAAAGCATAATGTTGCTAAGTCAATTTAAGCACTTTGAAGTTTTTCCTCTCGCACCCTCTTGTGATCTTTTTTGTGCTCCCAAATCAGTCAAACTTTCTAAGTTGGGCATTTGCTTTCACATGTTTTCTCACTTTCACCTCATTGAAAAAGAGTATACATTCTATCGTCCCCATGAACAAGAGAAGTAAATAGAACCATGACCACACTTAAAAGCAACACGATTGAAGCAAAAACAAAGCTAAAACCTACATAAACAAGAGAAATGATGTTGTGAAGTACTACCGCAAGAAAAATTCATCAGCTCATTGGTTATATGTAAGAAAACAAAATAAAAATAATGGCAAGGATGCAAAAATTAGTGGACATTTACACTCCCTTGGACAAGGAGGGGAATGTTGAAACTTGAGTGAGTTGATTTTGTTTATAGTCTCCTGAAATTCCAGATGTTATTTTACTTATCTTTGATGTATAAGTTATAACGGCCATGAGGCCAAACGTTGATGGATTGGTTAATTCAGTTGATTTGCAGTTACTCGAAACAACAAAAATTTATGCCTTTTGATGTTTCTCGGTTTTTTGTAGTCACATGTAAGAAGATACTCTTGTTGGAATAAAGAGAGATGATCCTATAAGAAAACATTATATGTTCTCAAACTGAAGGGGACTCATTCCCCTGAGTTGCACCGTGCTACAACAAATACTTGTGAATTTGGTTGTAACACATGTGAGGGGTAATGTTTAAATGGAAAATCCACCGGATGTTGTAGCTTATTAGGAGGAAATAAGCTGAGAATTTCTTTCTTTCTAAAAGCACTTTGAGGAATGGTTCTTAAGCTTTTGTTTTGAACTTGGAAATGGCCTCGGAGTCAATTTACATAGAATAGAAAAGTGAACTACTTCTTGAGTCCTTGATCTCCAATTATCAGAAGATTCTCCCTCACAAGATGGAAAACTAGTAGGTGTCCCCTAGCACCGAGACTATAATGGAATGTGATTTTCTATGCAAGTTGGTTTTGAAATTAAACAACAAATCCATGTTAGCAAAAGAAAATTAATGGTTTCTTAGTAGCAACCCATTGCAGATGAACCAATTGGATAAAAACTTGTCTTTCAAACTTGGAATGGGCCAAATGTTTAAATCCTCCTAGTCTACTCATAAAATGTATGGTCTGGTTCAAACCATGTAAAATTCCATGTGTTGAGTTATAGGGCATTGTTCAAAAAGTTTGTATACATGTTCATGCAAAATGATGAGCCTAAAGAATAAGAAGAATCCCCTTCATCTTTGATCATTGTACAAATTAGATAGACGGTGGGGAGATTATAGTGACGCATTTTTTTTTGATTTATAGTGAAACATGGTCTCCCAAGCATACCAGGCATGGAAAAAGCGATCGTCCTATCTTAACATTGTTTTAATTTTAGGGCTTATAGGCCAAGTGCAACGAAATTCCTTGATCAAAACATCTGCTAGAAAATGTAAACAAATGTTGCGTTGGCATTTAAAGGCTAGTATAATTTATGTTAAATAGTTACGACCTCATAAATCAAATCGAATCCCTGCTCCAACTTTTGAATTAAAGTGTAAATAAATTATTATCAATGTTATGACATCATATTTTCCTCGAAAGTATTGAAGGTTGGAATAACAGATAAATTTATAGGCCAATCAAATTGAAGGCAAATGATTTTTTACAATTATCTTGTTAAAATTTATACAAATGTAGTAATATTTTTTTTATTAGGTAAAAAGGTTTGATTTTGAAGGGATTAAAAAAAGCTCATCCAACAAAAAAAGCCATGTCACAAATGACCAAAGAAGGGAACCGGGATAAAAACCCAAAAAGAAACCGATGTTAGTTACATCAACATCTAGGGAAAAGGGACTTGAACCAAGACACTAAGAACTAAACATCAAGATCCGACTTAAGAAGTCGCACAGACTCTATGTCACACGAGCGGACCACACAAATTTATGTTTGTTGGGGAGGACCATATTCCAACCAACCCCGTCATTCAAATTCCCCATCAACTCTCTACCATGACACATCCCTTCATCTATCCTGAGGACCACCTCCAACGTATCCTCCAAGTTACCCAAAAACCGTCGACTCTTTTCCAAACTACAACCACCTGTCAATGTATGAGTCAAGCTGTTGGGAATAGAGTTTGAATAGAATACGGTTGCACCTACCTCATTAATTCCATAATTTGAATTTTCCATGGGATCCTCCCACCCAATGAGCCCACCTATCATGTCCCCAATCCAATGGTCACCAATGTTGTACAACACCACCTCCGCCACGCTGGCACAAACACCCACCATGTCAGTAGTGCTGACGCCACCGCCCTGCTCCACATCCTCATTCTCCACATGCTTTGAAGCACCCAACGTACACACCACTATCTCGTCGTCCTCCTCCACGACGTATTCTTCAGCAATCAAGTCCTCCTCCCCCCACTCATCATTAACTTGAGAAACATGTATCCGGTGATCACAACTAATTTCATTCTCCAATTGGGTCGGCAGAGCATCTCGGTAGCACGTCTTAGTCTCATAGCCGACCATCTTGCACTTGTCACAGATAATCGGCGAGCTCTCAATGTCAATCACTTGTTCACATTTTTCATACGGAGAGTCCAAGAAAATTCTTTTAGGCACTTTGGAACCCACATGAACGTTGATACACAGCTGAGCAAAGACCAACCTAGATCGTGTTTTTGTAGCAGGATCAACAACGATCAACACCCCCATAGATTTTGCACTTTCCAAAAAACTTCAAGCTCCTAAAATTTCAAGGAAAGAGTTGGGAGGTGAATCCAAACAATGAGTTTCTAGAAATTGAACTTAGATGACAACCCTGGCCTCCAACGAAATAAACTAAGAGTTGTTTTCCCATAAAACCATTTACTAATATTTATTAGTATGAGAAATGTGTATTTATTTATGAAAATAATAACAATCCTTAATTGGTTAAAAAGTACAGATAAACAAATATGAAACCTAGAGTATATTCACCCATCAACAGAGAGGCACTTGAAAGTCCATATTCATCCCTAACAATTGTTTTGAGGTAAAAAAAACATGGTTTTTATTCGACATTTAAGAGTGTCGGTCGCATTACCGTTATATTCCAGCTTGGAGCCTGAAAAATGTGATCTGTATTGGCAGCAGCCTGGTTTTTAACCCAGGATTCAATCATCGCCTGGCATGAACCCTTCTGATCGGCAGCGGAGAGATGCCCTGCCCTCGCCACCACCACATGACTCAGATTTGAATGCGATCTAACGTACCCCGCCAAAACAGGCCCAACCTTCCACAACATTCTCTCTGAACGCCAAAATTCACTCACTCCACTCCATTCCACACTCCGCAACCATTCTTCCGTCGAAACAGCGTACCCCAGATCAAATTGCCCTTGATACAACAAAACCGGCATCCGTTTTACAAGCATTTCCACCTTCCATTTCGTGCTCTTCATGTAATCCGCGTGCATTCTCTTTTCCACGGCTTCGCTGCAGCGCTTCCAACTCATATTAACATCTGCTCTCAACGCCTCTTTAATGGCGCGCAGGTTGAGAAAAATGGACACGTAATCGGTGCCATTTTCAGAGGTGTCGTATGAAAATGTCCTCCTCGTGTCCAAAAGGCATGCGAGATCCGTGACATTTGTAAGCCAGCCTTCTACGCGTTTTCCTGCAACGGCCGCCTCGTTCCATTTCTGTTGACGGACCAGACTAACGGCCTGTTGCTGCAAATTTTCCAGGTAAAGCTTTTGTTGAAAATCAATAAGCCCCTGTGCGTGCGCGGCAGAGGCAAATGACCGGATCTGAGTAACCGGATCTACCCATCCATCGCCGATCGATATTCCGTCGACTCTCAATGCGTTGGGTTCGCCGTTGTCCAACCGTTTCACCATGTAATATGCCAGCGAGGAAACGTATTTGCCCCCGTTGCTCTCGCCGGTGACAAAGAAGGGGCGGGAGCAGAAGAGGGGATTGAGAGCAAAGAATTCCTGGAGGGCGCTGTATAAATCCTCGGCGACCTCTTCGTCGGTCCGCGGTATGGCTAGGTTGGAGGGGGCTATGCTGAAGCCGCTTCCGATTGGGTTGTCTACAAAGAGCAGGCCAAAAATACGGTTCCATGAAGCGGGGTTTCTGTGCAGGATGAGGTCTTCATCGACTAACCAGGGGCCTATTTCGTAGAAGTTGGCTGCCATGGCGGAGCAGCCATAGCCGCCATGAAGCCACAGCAATATCGGGGTGTTTGAAATACGTTGAGCGGAGTTGATGGCTTCGTAGTATGCATAAAACATCATTGCACCGGGCTTCTCAACGATGTTCAGGTACCCTGATTCTGTTGGCAGGGCTTCCTTGGGAAAGCATATTGTATTACCCACTGAAAACAAGCTTACCACCAACAGAACGACCGGCGTTCGAAATTTCTTACAGGATTTCCTCATTTTGATCCGAAACACACAGGCCAAAAGAACTCTTAACGACTGTAAATAGTAGCACAATAATTTAAATTAAATGAAGAAAACGAAAAAAAAACGTGAGGAGGCTGGGCCATCCACGCATCCTCATCTAATTTAATATAGGAAGAAGGTTGCAGAAGCACCGTCTTTTCTTTTGCAGAAGCGCATTAAAACTGTATTAATTTGAACGGCTGGTGAAAGAGGCATGCAATCACCCACCCTTCCAGCACTATACATATACCTCATATCAAATTTGAAGGGCCGTTCAAAATTTCAGCTATTCTTTTCATTTGAAATACATACTAGCAATGGCACCCAAAATGTGTGATGGAAACACAGAAAGAGATGTATTGGAAAAGTTGAATTGGAGGGAGTGAAAAATTATGAGAGGATGTGGGCTGAAGAAGGGTTTCGAGGGAGGAGACTTTAAGTAAAGGGTGGGGAAAATGATAGGGGGGATGCAAATAAAAAAAAAATCTTTGTTATGGTCATGCACATATGAAACAATTGTAATTTGTGTCAACCATTTGATAGAGAAAGTGGTGAGGTGTGTAGGTCGTTGACGCAATATCCTTTAAAGGTAACTCCAAAAGCCACGCATTATCGATGAATACTTTGAAAGAAAATTTACATATGTTTAAAGCACAAATTTTACAAATAGTAGATACGGAAATTATACATTTAGGGTTACTTATATTCTTGATGTCATGCACCTGCTAATAATCAATATGAGTGATTGAAAGATGGGCTTGTTTCTATTATTTTACACTGAGCAGTATGTTGTAAAACAAAAGATTGACCCCTGAGGTGCTTCCACCCACAGTGCTCACAGCTACACCTACAGAATCTTCTTCCCGTTGTAAAGAACGCCTTCAGGCATAATAAGTAAAAGCATTTCCAATTCTTTTATTGTGACCTTTACAATCATAAAAACTCTAGACATAAAAAATAGGGAAAAGTCGATTGAGTTTGGAATTGTATATGCTTAAATAATTTGATAATATCGATAACATCCACTGCCAGATAATAATGACCCGTTTTTAGGGTGAGATAAGTGAGTGAGATGGTGCAGCCGAATGAACAAGTCGATGTGAGTTTGTCAAATCTGAAAAGGGTAAATGTATATATGTTCTCTATGGTGGGTGAAAATCATTTGAGTCTATCCCAGCACTTGCTCAAAAATAATCCATGGCTAAATATAATGAAGGTTTCTCTGCCCCTTTGTCCCATGAATGTGCATGACTGGGAGTTCATCAATAAACTGCTGCACTTGTAGAGGGCGTCTAGAGAAGAAAATATATTTACTACTAAAAGAAAAAAATCAGATAATAAAACTTGTTGTCAAAGTTTTCTGTTGTGGTATTGATAATTTATGATCTTCAAATATAAATGAAATCATGAAATCCCTTAGTGGAGCTCACCATTCTAGGGTTTTAATGATGTAATTTTTAATTACGTGGGTCATAAAAACAACTCTGTGAAGTGTATGAAATGATAAGTTATTTCTGCTTGCTAAGAAATATTATATCTCCTCTTCAGTGCCCCATGTTTGGTGAATTCTCCTCATGTGCATGATTTAGATGAGTTGGGTAGCTCTAAACAACAAGAAGAGGTATATTGGCTCATGAGTTTTGGTGCTCCCCTTCAGCAGGATAATGATTTTATGTATGCAAACACGAATGAGTATGTTTTCCGTTTTGGAAGAGGTGCTTCTGAGTAGAAACTCATCATGGAGGTGATCTGCAAAGTTGCATTTAGTTTTGTAAGAGCATAACATTGTATTAAACTTGAACCATTTAATATTAATGAACTATTTTATATTAAAGACTACTAAATTAAATATTAAGCCTCATTGCAAGGGTTAATTTTGTTTTATGGAAAACTAAAACAAGGGAAAGACACATCACATGTCATTTTGGAATGTGGTCTTTAATGAGCCGCAAATCTTGGTGTTCATTGTTAGTATTGGAAAAAATGGTATGATTGGCCTATAAATTCTTTTTCGTTTTTAATTATGAGATGCGACTTCCTTTTTATTTTATCGAGAAGAAATAGTGTTCCTGTAAACTTTCCCTTTGTTCACATAAATGCAAGGCCTCCAATTTTTATCGATTTTGATCTCTGTACAAAGGTTCAATTAAACTGAATTCTTATTTTGGTCAATCGTAGCTTGAAATGGGATTTTGCAAGTCTAATATAATTCTTTAATGCAATGTGGAAAATATGAAATCCATGCAATTCTATTAGTTGGCCAGGAAAACTAAATTAGGGGAATAATCTTACGTTTGTTTTGTTGGTGCTTTTCAAGTATCTATTCGCAAGGAATTATTACCCTGCAAGATCCTTCAACAAAATCAAGTGAAAGAGATTAATTGTTTATGCACATTTTCCAATGATGTTGCAAAGAGCGAATAAGAGTAGATGGTGTAAGCCCTTCCCCTTTCTTTCAGGGCTAAAAATAGATCCTAGGATGAAGGTTAACATAATATTTTTACGCTGAAAGGTGTATACCAAAGGGGAGGTGAAACTATTCTAATAGTTGTCAGACCAATCAACAGTTAATCTGAGGGAAACGTTGAAGTATACTCTCATCCGAGTGGTGTTTTTTGCAACATAAATATCTCTTGTCTACTTTTAGCGTGGTGAAAGTTATTCAGGTTTCACCTTTAGTGCAATCTATTTGGTTTCTGGTGAAGATTAAAAATAGGTCCTCCAGATTTTTATTGAGATCATTACTTGTATTAATTAATTGCTACCAGCAGAATTTTTGTTGTTTTGCATGAAATTGTTTATTTTTGGTTCTTTTTATTGAGTTTCATGTTGAATATATAACTTTTCATCTGTGTACATGGTGCGTGCAAAATTCGGAGGTAGGGTGTAAATGAATTGAACAATCGCACACTTCCATTTATTTCGAACATTTATCAAATTTAATCAACACACACTATTTTATTATATTTGTTCTTTCCTTAACAGTGAATATTGGCTTCTTTAACACATACACATAATGAATGAGTTTATTTAGAGGGGGGTTTTAAAAAATCTATAATTTCTTCATTTTACTAGACTCAATAGTAAAACAAATATTTAAAGCCTTCACTTCCTTATCTCATTTTATTATTGTGGATTTCATAGATAAGGGATCACAACTTATTGAATTGATCATATCTATATAGGATAAACAATATTCCAAAGAATATCAACACCTTCTGGAAAGAACTAATAAATTGTTTTCATAGCAAACGAGATGCAATTTGGTTTATAGCCAAGGTTGAAAAGATGTGCATCTCAAATGATATGCTCCAAAAATTATTTGGATGACTCTATATTAATGTGGATTAACAAAATAATAAGTTTGGTTTCCACGTTCGTACCTCTTACTTTCATCAAGCCATGCACCCATCACCTTAGGTGTCTATACGCAGCCAATTTTTCATGTATAACATTATTGGATCGGTTCAAAGTCCCCTATGATGATTATTATCTTTTCCAATAGTGTTTGAGTCCTACTTCCTATTTGCAGTTTATATTTATGGCTTAGAATGCTTCCCTTAACCATTTCAAAGCTTTTCTTACTTTCCTTGTCTCTTTCCCAGCTTTTCCCTAAGTTTTTGGCCTTAAGTTACGGAAATGCCATGGTGGTTATGCAAATTCCCAGACGGTTACGCAACCACCCTATCAGTCTTCCCTCAACGGCAGTTGCGCAACCACCCCTGTACGCAGACCGGTGATTTCATGTGGGTTTTCTATAACCTTTTTTGGCATCTTTTGAATACATGTCATTTCTTCATACATGATTTTAGTGCACGTTTCTTAGTCAAACTGGTTTTTTGTAGGCTTAATGGATACGTACCAACTTCCTCTTCCTCTTCTATTGCTAACTAAGAGTTAACTTCCCCTCCTTTGAGTGAGGTGGAATTCTTTGGCTGCCAAATGGCTTAGACCATTTCTCGACCTATATTCTATAAAATCCAAGCTTCTTCATGAAGCATTGGTTGGAGATTTTTGTTTTGAATTGCATTGTTACGATGTTGTAATCTTGCTAGGAAATACAAAATCAATCTAGTTCTCTTGCATTGTTATTCTCCTACCAACATTTCTACTAGAATTCATGTAAGCCATCCTTGCTTCAATGCTTCTTCACTACTTGTTCTGCATTACCTAGCATAGTTCCCTGGATTCAACTAAACATTGAAGTTGGAAAAGAATTTGAGGGAACATCAAAGCAAACCATCACTAGCTTTGTCACTGTACTATAAATTCTAGGTTGGGGATGTACTTGGATTTCCTTAAGCTTTCTTGATTTCTTTATTTAATTTGTATACACAAGATTGACTAGAGTAGTTAAATCATTCCAATTCAAATCATTGCAGTAATTAAGTAATTACTATAGCTCTCATTTTATCTACACAAAGCTTTTGGTGATAGATTGTTTCCCTGCATATCCCTGTGGGTTTGTAAGGGAAGTTTGTCTAGAGGAAAGCTTCTACATTTGTTTAAAGTAATTACAATTCCATTTCAATATGCAATTTCCATTGAATCCTTCTTTACTTCAATTGGGGAAGTTTCAGGGGAAGAAGTGTTGCTAAGAAGATTTTACTTCTTCTCGTGTCTCTGAGGTGGAACAGGGGATTTAGATCCTTAATTACAATTGGAAAAATATGTGTTTTACTTAGAGTAGATTAGATCCGTGCAGCACAAGGAAATAATTATATTTGGTTATTTACTTTTTTAGATTTATTATAGAAACAATTTAATTAAACTAGAAGAAATTAATTTGTTTATGTATTTTTCTATTTTTCTAGAAAGTATAGAATACAAAAATATTATATTAGATTAGATATTTTTATTTTATTTGTTTTATTCCCTTTATTTAATTAATTTCCTCTCAATAAGTAGATTAAATCGTTCATTTTGTTTTGGTTAATTAATTGGGAATGAATTTAGTTAATTAAAAGATTAAAACACACTTGTCTTTTACTTAAGCTAGATTTACTTTTCTTAATTAAAAAAATGAACATTCAATGTAGCTCACCATTTAGATCAAATCCAACAAACAAACAGTCAAGAATTCACGCTACCCGTGCATAGCCTCTGATTCCTCATTAGCTAACTCAACTAATAGGAACTCACACTACTCGATCTTAGTCCCTAATTCTCCTATAGTATCCCATTTACATTCCCACAATATTCCACATCGGCTATCTTGACATGACCTCGGGAGGTCGAGTGCATCTGAAAGTCACGTGTTGATTTTCAATCATACAAATTGGTGAACCTAATGTGAGGAACTAGATCCTTCTTATTTTCTTTTCTTTCATTCATATTATCTTACCTTTCCATTTCTTCCCCTATTTCGATGGGTATTCTATACCTCCCCAAATATTTCTAGTAGAGATTTTGGTGGGCCATTTGGCTTTGAAAGATATTACACAAACATTTAACTGTAATAATCTACTTCCCTTTCCAGATGGGCTGAAAATTACACCAAATAATGTGTGAACCTCCCCTAGCTATGTCTCAAACCCCATTAGTCACGTGAGGATAGAGGAGGTCGATCAACCTTTAAACATGCAAATATGGTCAATCCGATTCAAATAACATGGTTTCTACGAGTGGAACAAGTACTTATCCTAAAGTCTTGTCAAGACCTCACATTGCCATGCAATCAATAGAAGAAGACATCTTCGCATGGATTTCTAATCCTCTTCGCCAAATAGATGAGTCCTTAGATAGGATGAAGGTTCATACCTCTGAGATGTTGAGTAACAATGTATCGACAACATATCCTGAGACTCCTAATTTTAAGGAAAATAAGAATGAAAATGTTGAACAATTCATAAGAGGATATCATGTACCCCTCTCAACCAAAACCCTACATAGTAGGCACCCAAACAGGAGACTCAATCCTCACCTCATGATGTTATTTCCACTTTATTAGGGAGGATTAGAGAACTAGATAGTGCTCATCCTACACAACCAACCTATGTAGTAAGGAAGAGCATGGGGCATCTAATGGAAAATAAAGGGTATACCCCTATCAATGCACAACCAATGCAACACCCTATGCAACATGGTCAACATGTGTAATCAAATATGGGTGATTTTCTCACTGGATTTTAACTAGGAATGGGCCCTCACCTTTCTCATGCTTATCCTATGCAAGGGTTGGCCGGAAGTGCATTCTCGAATCCACCAGACAATGTACGGGTAAGTGCAGGAAATCAAATCTGTGGACATCATATTGGGTGATCAAAAATTAGAAAAAATTAGACTAATATGAATCGTTCCAGAATCTAGTTTCTATAATACTAATTTTTGTAAAAAATGGACAATATTAGCTATATTAAACACTCAAAATTCAATGACTGGTATTTTTTTTTTAAAAACGCCGATAAGATTATACCCTAGGAATGGGCCCTCACTTTCCGTTTGCCTGCCATAACTTCTCAAAAAATATTGAAATAAAATATGAACTTATTTCACCCTATAAAGTTTTATCACATTCTAATAAGGGTCTTGTAGACATAAACATTCCAGGAAAAAGTGTCTTAAAGAAGTGCAGTATTTTCTAATAGAATGGTACCCATAGTTTTTACTCCAGTCTGCAGACTAAAATGCTGTTTTTAATGTAAAATTCAGGATTTGTTCCCTGATTTACCCATACGCCCGTAAACCCATTTCCTAATGTCTTGTTCCACCTTGCCTACACATGTACTCAAAGTCCCCCCATATGGATCAATATACCTTCCCTGCTCCTTATACACCACATCAAGGAGCTCCATATGTTCTAGATAATGCCTACACTACATCTTATCCAACTCCTCTTCCTCCACTTCCTCACCAAGGAGCTTTAATAGTAGAATCTTACACGATGGGTACTTATGTTGAGTATCTGAAATAACCCCTTGAATTTACCATAGGGTGTCATGCGTCCACGCCTACTACTCGATCTTCCTAAATTTAAGGGGAGAAGGAGACCTAAATGCTCATATCAAGGCCTATGCTGCTGTCATTAGGGAGTTGCTTCCTTAGCACGTTGTGATCGCTAAGATATTTCTAAAAAACCTTAAGGGAATCACTTTAGATTAGTACTATCTAATTCTAAATGCTTCTATACATTCCTTTAAACAGATTGTCTCCGAGTTCATTAGAGCATTTGACATTAACAAGGTGTTACGAACAAGGATTAGGGAGTTTCTGCATATTAGGCACGAGTAAAACAAATATGTCACTCCTTTCATCCAAAGATGGCGTCAAGTTCCTTACTCTTTTGCAAGTTCCTTACTCACTTAATCGAGAGACCAAGAGGAAGTATATAAGTTTCATTTCCATAGTTATGAGGAAGTGTTGGAGGGTGTACTTCAAACTGGTCAAACTGCTATTAATAGTGGAAGTAAGACCTATGTTCTAAATGGGAAATTAGTATCTCCTAATCAAAACAACACAAGTCATCAAATCAACAAATCCAACAAACAAGGACCCAAGGTATTGAATTGCAATCATGGTGTTACCATAGATGGTGTTATTGATAAAGAAAAGTATGTTAGTTTCGCAAAACCTGGTAATACAAATAACAACAATAACAATAACAAAAATAACATGGGCAATCAAAGAGGCCTAATTCCATTTCCTCTGTTAACACAATTGATGTAAATCGTCCCCCTCCTCGAGAAGCTCAAACCCAATACCCAAACCAGTATCACAATTTTGGCTAAGGGGAAACGAACCATGATTATAACAACCATCTTCAAAATAACAATCGAGGTTATAATAAAAAAAAAAACTCAAACCAAAGGCCAAGGGACTATGATCCCAATCTTTAATGTGGTTTTGTTTGTGTTATTGGTCATGACGTTAGAACTTATAGGGATTGTAAAAGTTTTATACAAAGGTTCCCCAAGAATCAAAGGAAGCTCTTTGTGGGCATGTTCTTAGAAAATCCTAATGGAACCACGCAACCTGTTCATACAATACCTGTCACACCTAGAATGAAAACCTAGGCATCTTTTAGGAAACGTTCCTTAAACGTCCTGAAGATGTCAAGGTGAATCCTCAAAACATAAACAAGGGTATTCCATTGGGGAATAACAACCATGAGGCCTCGATTTCTAATAACTCTCTATTAACTCCCAACCTTGGCTTAAATAAAAATACAAAGATTTTGGGATTAGTTGTGATAGAGGTTAAACCAGAAATTAATGAAACAACTCAGACAAGGGGACTACGTTTCGCAACCCCTCCTCGTTCATTCTTTCTCACAGGATGACATTCCTACAATATCAAAACTGGTAAGAGCCTATGATTTGATATTGGATTTGAACAAGACCTTTTCTCACATCTCATTTTTAGATTTGTTGAAAAATTCCCCTGTGCATCGATTTGTGTTGCTTAATGCATTTGTTAGAGGGTTCAAAGCATATAACTATGTCCCACTTTTTTGCAGTATTTGTACTTTCAGAAAAATAAGTTCAACAACCAAAACATGACCAAACACATATTAAATGACCAAACATGTATTTTTAAGAGCTTATAAATACCAAGATACAGGGAATTTAGAATTTACATGATTTTTTACAGTTTTAATAGTATTTTAAAATATTTACTTACTAGTCAAAATTTAAAATATTTTTGGCCATTAAGTAGGACTGATTTGACCCAGAGATCACAAGCATTTAGAGGGGGAGTGAATTAGTAAAAATTAAAAAAATTCAAACAATATCAAATATGAACTCTTCAGTAAAGTGATGCAATATATCATGAGCATTTCAATAAACATATGCCAGAAAATGATAACACTGAACACATAATTTATAGTGGGAAATCCTTTTAGGAGAAAAACCACTTTGAAACCAAGGTTTTATTGGGAACACCAATTCCAAAGCATACAATATCTTGGTTTCGGTTGAGCACCCACTCAACAGATGAATCACCGACTTCAAATTCTCTAAGCACCCACTTTAAGATAACTGAGCACCCACTCAAAATATTTCAGCAAGCTCCAATTTTCAAGGAGCACCAACCCCTATGATTTAAGCACCCACTTAGAGATATGATATTATAAATACATTGATCACATAGAGTCAATATTTATTACACAATAGATTATGATCACATTTCTTTATCTTTCTATGTTTTCTCTTTCAGGATCTCACATCCAACATTCTCTGTTTCCTTGTCTTTTTCTTTTGAAATCGATTTGGATCTCTGATTTTTGTGCTCTGTCACTCTCTTTGCACTTCTGAGTCACAATATCTTGCTTAATAGATCAACTACACTGAGTCTCTTCTCATGCAATATATACTTCAACACTTCATTTGTTGGCTCTCTTTCCCTTTCACTCCTTCAACTCAAAAGCCTCATTTTCTCACTTGGTCAACACCCGTATTTTCATGGAGTTTTTATTTTATAAGTAGTCAATCCTCTCCATCACTTCCTTGGTGTGTAAAGACATTCTTCCTGCAAATCTGGTCTACTGAATGAATGTGATAGAATCTAGATTTACACTCTCTAAATTCATCTTGACTTGGTTGTTTTCTCAGTGCATTAAATGTTTAATACATTAATTTAGGAGTCATTGATGAGACAATTTCTAAAAATAGATTTCCCATCATTCTAGGATTTTCAACTGATCAAAAAGAGCGATCCATATTTCCTCTCTAATATTTAATTTTTCCTTAAAATCAGGATTTTATATTTCGTGATCTAGAGGATGTAATCAGTTTTCCACAAATTCAAAGAGCATTAAATGCTGACAACTGAATCTAGAAATTTCTTAAATACAGGTTTTTTTTTTCATGGAGCACAAGTTATATTCATAGATGCAATGTATTACCTTTGATATTTGAATCATTAGCGATTTCAAAGAACAAAGTCCCACTTAACCATATGCAAAGAAATTTGATTGTTTTCGAGCCCTGTCCAGTCCACATTTGTCCATTTCACGGTTTCCATTAGCATCTGTGACTTTCTCCTTTGCATCACAGCTATATGAAGTGTTTTGTGGCTTTTCTTCATTACCCATGGCCTTTTCATTCTTCCGTGGCTTTTATGGTCTTCCACTAATTTTTTCCTTTACCCACTCCTTTCCTTCTCGAGACGTGAATCTTTCTAGCCATCTGCAGCTTTCCTTCATCTCTCACAAATTTTCTAGTTCTTTGCGGTTGTCTCTAGTCTTTCTCAAGTTTCCCTAGTTTCTCTTTCTTCCACGGATTTTCCTTCACATCTGCGGCTTCGTCTTTTCACCTGCGGATCCTCTAATTCTTCGTATTTTTCACTGAACTTTTGCGGCCTCCTATAGACTTTGGCAAATTCCTTATTATGTTTGTGGATTTCTCAAAAACTGATTGATTCCCTTAGGATCATCCTAAAACATCATTTACATACAATCACATGGGATTTGACTAAGAGCTAACACTACCAATAAACCTTCATATAGCTCTTGCAAAGTATTTCTCAAACTGCTTCCTGAAGCTTGTTGCAGACCTCTTAACACCTTTTCCATACATGATTAACCTTGAGACAACTGTGCAACACTTTTCACCACACTTTTTTCCATCAATACAGCTTGACATCAATGATAACACTCATGAGAATGAAAAATTTCCAATAAACTCCCCTTCTTGTTTCTATTTTTACCAAGCATTATTTTGATTCTCTCCCCCTTTGACATTTATGAAAAAGGATACAATGACTACTACTACATGGAAAGATGACAGAAACATAATTAAAACAATGCACAAACATGACTTGCTTGTTCAAGATAGCTCCCCCTTGGACTCATACTTGGTAGATTCTTTGGCACACCGTCTACTTCATTTTCACAAAAATTGACCCATTATGACCTGATAAGAGCATGTAAAAATAGATCTCCATGAGATTGATACTCACTTTGATGAAATGAGCATAGCATTCATACTCAACACCAACTTCTAGGTATTTCAAATTCTCAAAGTGCAACAATTTTTCCTCTAAATCCATTACATGAGAGTGCTCCTTTACCTTGTCTCAACAATTTCTAGTTGTAGGTGGGACTTCAACGCAAAAATGAAAAAATTCTCATGCTCGAAGACTTTCCCAACTCATTCCTTAAGTGCTCAAATGTTTCTTTTGAGGAGTGTTTTCCCTCATGATATCTCCAATGTCTATATCTTTAGATGATAACACATACTAGAGAATGACCTCATACCTTGTCATTTTATTGCTCCCTTATAGAAGTGATATCTAATTGCATCATGTCACTGACCTGAAGCAAAGTTTTAGTGATACATAGGGTTATTTGTAAGACTACATGTAACACTATCACTGATCATATAGAAATCGTTTAGGGAAATCATATATTACCTTAATAATCTTGCATCGTAAGGACTGTTTGCTTCATCTAGAATAAACTGAGTTCAACATCATTCAAGGATCTAATCTAGACCCCCCTATGTGAGATAGGTCATCTTATGACATGCTACCTGCTTCATTTTACAGAACTACACAACTCATTTATTCCTTGACAAAGATATAATCACCACCACTTGTACTCTTCCTGCCATCAACGCTTCCTACCCAATCAACATTTGTATATGATTTTGTGCTGAAGTCATTACTTTTGGGGTACTAGAGTCCATTTTCAAGTGTTCCCATGAGATATCTAAAAATTATTTTGACTTAATTGAAACCTGTAGTAGTTCCATTGGGTCTCCTTTAGTGTCTTTAGAACCTTGCTCAAATTTTGTAAGAGATGAATCAGGTATTGATGCATTGTCACATGCCTAGAGTAGACTGCCTATCATTGACATGTCTAAAGTCATCCCTATTTAAGGTGAATTAAGACACTCATTTTAGTCAGCTTTGCATACCACTTCCATTGAAGAGTTCTTATAGGTCTATACCTTTTCACTTTCAAAACCTTTCTCCACATATCTTTGATATATTTGGAATGGGATATGAAGATACATTCCTACTCAACTTAAATAGCTTGTAAGTGTTCATCTCAGACCTGAGATATCACTCCAAGGATAGAATTTCAAATTATTCATGCATTATATCAGCAACAATCATAGGCCATTTTATCATGATCTCCTTCAAATATGTTCTCTGTCCAAGCACATAACTTACAAGTTTCTTCATATGGTCCTCTTTCATGCCCTTGATCTAGGTATTTCATGACACAACTTCCTTTTATGAAACTTAAAAAACCCTTCTTGATGAGGTATTTCAACCTCAATACTATTGTACCATATCATCTCAGAGTTTGTTTACTTCATACAACTCCATATCTCAGGCTGTAAATATAATATTTTTCATCAACTAGACTAAAATACTTGGCAATGGTCTTTGATGGCAATGATATACCGCCTTTAGTCCTTGAAATCTCATTGAGGAACACATACTCTTAATGTCCATTTGAAGATTCAAACTCTTTATACCATTATTGAAGCAACGGTATGCTTAAGAATACATTAGGTCATAATTAAGGTACAAATTTTCTTTGCCACTGCCTGTACAAGATACATCATACTCAAACCTCTTTTCACTTTCTCAATCTCAACCTATTATGTACAAGTCTTGTAGCTTATCTTTCCACAATTTCTCACTTCCCTGCAGTCTTTCATGCCATTTGTTTGGGAAACTATCCTTTTGGTCTTCAATTTGATTCTTGTCCTTAGGATCTTTTTGCAAACAACTTTGAGGTCCCCCTATCTATGTCAAAAATGAGCAAGTTCTTCATTCATGGCATCCACCCAATGTTAATCTTATATAGCATTTGCAACATTGAAAGGTCTTCATGATCTAATCAACAAGTCATCAAAATCTTAAATAGATCTTAAGAAGTTATATTGATCTCTTAAACTTCTTTATATTGTGTTTGAAGAGATCCTTCTATGTTTTCATTGATCTGCTTTCTTACACTCAAAGTTTCTGCTACACCTATCTTGACTGATCTTAGAATCTTTTCCATTTCATTGGACTTATTCAAGGACTTAAGGTGGCCTAATCCATTACTTGATAACATCTACTTGTTCTGCATGACACTCATAATATGAGTACTTACTTGACATAGTAACTCTTGACTGATCCTACCTTTACATTATTGACTCTCAGATACATTTTCACAAATCTCTTTGTATAGTAGACATGGATACTATCAAGCTCTGCAAAAAATGCCTTGAACCATACCCAAGAAATGAATCCTTCATCACATCTTGAATCGAATTTACCATACACTGACTTATTTTTATCAATTTATGACACTAGACAATTTACTTCTAAAGACTCGGATGTGTTGTACAAGATTAGACATGACCTATTTGACTTAGATACAGATACCTCAAGGTGTATCATCAAATATTCTCAATTGGGATTTGATGAAACAATGTTAACAACTCTTGTCTTGTTTGAGATGACATCCAATATCTGTCAGGACATTCTATAATCCAATCATGACCATAGTTATTTCCATTTCTTGTGCAGTCTGGATTCTTTCTCAGACACAACCTCATTTTGATTGATGTGTTACTGACTAATGAGAATTTTCATCTCAGATCCTAACAAAATGTTCTTCACAAAACTCATCCAACTACATTTGAACAAAATTGATCCACCTACTATCTGATCTTAATCATATGTAACATGGATGTTCTGCTTAGATACATACCACTTTTAGTGCCATGAAGGATTTGAATAGGCCTACTTCCTTATGAAAACTTAGAGGCTTCACAACAAGTTACCTAAGACATCACGTATTTCCAACTTTGATCAAGTTTAGTACCACTGAAATACAATCTAGACTTATGGCACCAATACCAACTCCTTGTAGGCACACAATCTATTTGTCAATGGATCAGTTCTAGATGTCATGTGGTGATTGATTCCTTCAAGACTTGACAATATTCTCCACATTACTTGTTTACCATGTAGGACCAGACCCAAACAACAATGATAGACAGCTGACTTTGGATGATCTTTAGCATATGAGACACAAAACCTTTTTATAGCAAAGTACTTTCACAAGATTTTCAAAGACACATATGTCTACCATCAACTTTTGATGCACTTGCCAACTGTAAGTCAACTTTACCTGTGAAGAATAATTTCATAGACCTTAAGACTCGTAACTAAGAACATGACACTCTTGTTACATGGACTACGATGTTAGGAATATTATTAGTTTACATCATAATATGGTATTTAGAAAGGTTAATAAGTAGTTTGTTAGTTAATATTTAATATTGTTATATATTAAATATTAGGTTAGAATGTAGTATTGTTATAATATATTGCTTCAACAATATATTATTCATAGAGTATGTTTTACCCGTGAATATTATTTAGGGTTGTTTGAATTGTTAACACCTCCTCTATTTATTAGGAGGTGGTTTGGTTGTACTTATATCTATATAATAACCCTTGTACTGTGCGGAATAATACACAAGAGTTTTATTGATTATTCAGTTGTGTCAAATCTGATCCAAAACCATTATTTGGTATCAAAGATCTAATCTTCCTGGAGCTTGTGAGGGGAAGATCTATTCCTATGTTAGGATCAGAAAATATTATGAGGATATTTTGAATGTACAACTTTGTCAGTAGTAGATTCAGATGTTATCTACCCAACATGCACATAAATTATTAGCCCATATACTAGAGCGCCTAGTTTTGATTCACCAAATATTGGTGTTTTAATAACATTTCAGTGAGAGTAAAGTGCATACAAATTATTGTTATGCACTACGTTGAAGAAAGTATTGTGATACCTGACATGCACTCCTATGTGGCCCATCCAAATCGAACTCCTTTATTGTATTGTGAATTGTGTTGAGTCTGAATTCATTCAGATGATATATGTCAAAGGTACATGCCACTATGTGAATCTGTTGCTCACATCTATCCACGTTGAAGTCATATTGTTTCTACATGTGCAACGTTGCAAAGACATGTACATTGTTCATGTTGATAGATAGAAGATAATCCATTTTCCACCTTCATGTGTCAATTTGAGAAACCCAACGCATTGGAATTTAAAGGTCCCGAGATTCCTATGTTTTCATTGGATCGACTATTAATTTGCATTGGCTAATCTCTCAACACTCATCGTTCATCTACACTTAGATCAAAAGAATTCTACATCTCACTTAAGAGATCTTTGAACGAATAGATTCAATATCTCTGAGGAGGTTTTTTTCTACAACTGTCAACAAGTACCAATCATATCTGAAATTGGTGTTCAAGTTTTATAGCAGAAATGTTGCTGTGAGTCCAACTCATTCTTCCACATGAAGAGCTTTTGATTCCCATACTTGAAATTGTAACGATTGAATGTATTTGGTAAAGGAGGTTGTGTTTGTAGTTCAGGCATGAAGTATCAACTCCGTAATTCAAGTAAAGGTCAGTCATGAACATAAAATTTTAGGTCAGAAGTGATGAAATCAAATTTTGATTTGGTACCATTCAGATATATTGAAATCACCTTTCCAATGCATTTTTCGGTTTATAAAACGGAGCTCTAGTTGTCATAATTATCAGCAAATCATTTTGTCACTTCAATGAAGCCATGAATTTTTGAACCATTTGTGATTGGCTATTTTAAAAAAATAAGTTAGCAAAGATTATAGTTTGAAAAATGGTCTAATTTTACTATAGGCTTTCTTTTAATAATTGCATTTTAAGGCCAATTATTACAATTTTTTAGCCAAATTAATATTTTTCCAACACCATTTTTTGGGTAGTTTGACATTTTTGGAATCCTCATATTCCTCCCAGTTCTAAACGAGTGGTCACACGATAAATTTTCTCTTCATCCGGAGAAATTTTTTAATCGTTGATCTAATTTTAATTCAAATTGGGCCTTTTTTACGGGAAATTAAAACGTTAATAACTTTTGCTTGGTACCTGGAAATCATAGTGTCATTGTTTTTGTCAAAAGTTATTTTTTATCCTCTTTGCATTGATTCTAATTTTGTTGAAAAATTGCCTCATGGACGCATTTTCGGTGTTACCTGACGTCCAAAAAAATAAAGTGTTTCACATTATGGGAGGGAAGATATAATTAAATCAATGTGGAAAACAAATGTGTTTCATGTTCACATTTACTGAGGTAGCAGCACATATTCACTGGAGGATGGAGGCATTGGAGGATGGAGGTCAGACAATGACCTCTCATCAGTCACCAATGACGGGGGCCGCACAAAGTTGTGGTGATAGTGTGTATGTGTGAGTTTTATTTTAGCGTTGCAATTGATTTCAATTGTGTGTTGTGTGGTTCTACTTCAATTTTTACATTTTGTAGTTTTCAATAAGTGGAAATTTCACATTGTGGGGGGAAAATGATCAACATGATCCAATGTTCCATTTCCAGTTTTTCAGTTGTGTATGTGATTATTCCTATTTCCCCAATGCTAGAACATAGTGAAGAACAAATAACACAGTGAAAACTAGCATCATGAGTCTTGATAAGGTAGAATGGTCAGATGTGTTCCTGTTCATACCTAGGTTTGTGGTTAGCCTCCTAAAAACCATTGAAGGCTGTTCAGATGTGTTCCTACTTGAGTTCCCACACTGCTAGGTCAGATGTGTTCCTTAGAGTGACTGGTTGATAAGCATATGATTCCTGAGCTTGTTCTTGTCCTCGTTGGTCAGATGTGTTCCTGAGAGTGCATGCTCGATAAGAAGTTGATATTTTCCTTCTTCTACCTTCATTTCATGTGTGTGCTAAGATCATGAGCGCATAGAGGCGGCAGGCGACAGAGGAAGTGCGAGATTTATTTTATTACCATGTAAACATTAAGGGGGGGGAATGTTAGGATGTTAATGTTTACATTATAATTTGGTATTTACTGAAAGGTAAATAAGTAGTTTGTTAGTTAATATTTAATATTGTTATATATTAAATATTAGGTTAGAATGTATACTGTTATAATATATTTTTTCAACAATATATTATTCATAGAGTATGTTTTACCCATGAATATTATTTCAAGTTATTTGTTGTAACACCTCCCTATTTATTAGGAGGTGGTTTGGTTGTACTTTTGGATATATAATAACCCTTGTACTATGTGGAATAATACACAGAGATTTTTATTGATTATTCAGTTGTGTCAAACTGATCCAAAACCATTATTTCTTCTAATCCCATATTCTTCACAAAACTCATCAAACTCATTTGACCAAAAATTCTCCACCTCTATCTGATCTTAAACATTTTTATTTTGGTGTTCTTCTCATTTTCCACTAGTGCCTTGAAGGATTTGAATCTGTCCAGGGATTTTGATTTGTGCTTCAAACAATATACCCATGTCATCATGGTGTAATTATCTATTAGTAACATGAAATACACATCACCTTGTAAAATTTCAATCCTGGTAAGCCCACAAATATTTGTATGGATCAGTTCTAGATGTCTTGTGGTCGATTATTCCTTGGACTTGGATGATCTCCTTGTTTTTTTTACCATGTAGAAAAGCCTTGCATAGTGTGTCAGCTGATTTTACAATCTTTGGCATATGTCTCACATCACCCTTAGCACTTACTTCCACAAGATTTTCAAAATTCATATGTCCAAATCTCTTGTGCCACAGCTAGCTGTAATAAACTTTACTTGCGAGGAATTTTTATTTATTTATTTCATTAAGAACATACATATTTTTCTTGGTCTATTTAGCTTTTACAACTTTCTTTCTAGTTTTTCCATTGATTTTATCACATCCTTTATAATGGAATATTAGATTACATCCTTTCTTACACATTTTACTCACACTTAACAGCTTTTGCTGGAGTCCTTCAACATATAGAAACATTCTCAGTAATAGTTTTTCCATTATCATAACTCGGAGTTCCTTTTTCAACAATGTTTGCTAAATTATTATCTCCAAATCTAATAGCTCCTGATGCATTGTTTGACAAACAAATGAAATTACTTTTATCACATGTCATATGAATAGAGAAGCCACTATATAAATACAAGATTTTATCTTCATCTTCTACATGAAAGGGATTTTTTCACTATTGAGAAAGATTATTTTCTTTTGTTGGCTTCTTCCTTTACAACATACACTCATATCTTGTGTTTATGAGGTTCTTATTTACTTGTTGAAGATACATAAACTTTCTTGTGATATTTGTACTGAACAACATTATAGTTCATTCTAGTGTATGCGAGCTATATTTTCTTCCATAGCGTCTAGTATATCTTCTACATTTAGAAGCTTTATGTCAAAACTGATTACATGAAAAGCAATAACTGTAGAAAAAATGTGTGTACCTCATATCATAGGTGATTTTGGGAGCATTAGACTTCCTCTTGGTGGCTTTGATGACTTCTTTATTTACATCAGGAATGGTTCTTGGTATTGATGCAGTCTTGTTTCCTTCCTTCTTTGTGTAATCCATATATTTGATTTCTTCCTTGAAACCTATCCCTGATTTATCATTTGAGTCTCTATGATTGCTCAATATACTAGTTAGTACATTTGATCTCTTTTCAATCTTCTCATACATTTTCAGCTTGTTGGTCATTTGTTCTAACTCAGCCTTCAGTCACTTCAATTGTGAGTTCAGAGTGATACATTCATCCTCCTTTGATTTATAAGATCTGGAAATATTTTCCAGTTGTGTTTCAAGTTATTTAAGCTTATAGGTTTCTTCCTCTTCCTTTAAAATTTTCCTCTTCTCAAATACGGGAATTTTTTCTTCATAATATTTTAATGTGCATCTCAACTTTTGATTCTTTCTCCTGCATAGTTTTAATTCTTCAAGAACACAAACAAGTTCTGATTCAAAATTTACATTTGCTTCTTCTTCATCAGAGTCTTCATAATTAACTGCATTCTTTCCTTTTGAGTTACATTCTTCAGAGACATCCATGGCCATAAACAAATATTCTAACTGAGTTTCATCATTCTCATTTTTAGAGCTTCCTAGGTTACTTGAATCAGATTTACTTGACTCTTCTTTTGAGTAGAATTTTCTTTTGTTCTTAAAGAACTTCTTCTTGCCATGTTTCTTCTTGAAGTTCATATTTTGATTATTGTATTTGTGAATTTCTTCATCATGATCAGAGTGAGTTTCTTTATTCTTTTTTGGACATTTAGCAGTGAAATGGCCTACCTGTCCACACTCAAAACATTTGAATGGAAGTTTCCCTTTATATTTTCATGATCCCTCTTCTTAGTATTCTTATGAACATTGCTTCAATCTCCTCATCATCTACTTCATCCTCCAAATTTGATTTCTTTTGATCCTTGTTTGGATTAAGTCTCCTTCTTGGATTTGAATGCTACTTCATTTTTTCTATGCTTAGACCTTATTGTCCCCATCTCATATGTTGATAAGATACTCTGTAGTTCATCCATTGTTAGAGTATTCATGTATTTGGCTTCTTCCACAGCTAAAACCTTTGCATCATACTTGGCAGCTAGATATCTTAGAATATTTTAGACTATAACAGATTCTTCTAGCTTCTCACCTAGGTCTTTCATCATAATTATTACTTCATATTCTCTCTGTATGTAGGTTGTTATACTCTCATCATCTTTCATCTTTAAATTCTCAAACTGAGCTCTACAGTTCTGTAATTTTTCTAACTTAAAGTTTTCATCCCCTTCATAAATACCTTGAAGCTTGGTCCAAATTTCCTTTTCAGTTATATAGTGCATTACCTTTATAAACTATGTTTCGTTCAAGCCACATAAGATGACATTCATGGTTCTTGAGTTGCACTCATATTCTTCCTTGTATGTTGTAGAAGTGATTGGTGTAGCTAGAGGATTATATCCTTTCTCAACACATTCCCATATGTCAAAACCAAGTGACATGAGATATGCCTTCATCCTTATTCTCCAGAATGTGTAAAAGAGAGGTGATCTTAACAGTGATAAACCACCTTGTGTTTGATTTGCTCCTATACTTGTGAAGAGAGGATCTCGTTGAAGATGTTAATCTTCTACCAGAAGGACTTGCTCTGATACCAATTGTTAGAGATCACAAACACTGAGAAGGGGGGCAAATTAGTGCAAATTAAAACTTTTCAAACAATATCAAATATGAATTCTTCAGTAAAGTATTGCAATATATCATGAGAATTTAAACAAACATATGCTAGACAATGATAACATTGAACACAAAATTTATAGTGGGAAACCCCTTCGAGAGAAAAAATCACTTTGAAACCAAGGCTTTATTGAGGAACAACCAATTCCAATGCATACAATATCTTGGTTTTGGTTGAGCATCCACTCATCCTGTGAAGTACCCACTTTAGACTCTCCAAGCCACCACTTGAAGATGACTGAGTAGCTACCATATTTTAGCAAGATCCAACTTACAAGGGAGTACCCACCCCTATAATCTAAGAACCCCACTTAGAGATGTGATATTAACAAATGACATTCATCACATAAATTCGATAGGTTTCTTAAACAATATATTATGATCACTTTATATTTATCTTTTTGTACTTTCTCTTTTAGGCTCTCACATTTAACATTCTCTGTTTCCCGTGTCTTTGTCCTTTCAAACTCGATTTGGGTCTCTGGTTTTTATGTGCTTCATCACTCTCTTTTGCACTTCTAAGTCAAACTCTCTTGCTTAATAGATCAAATACACTGATGCTCTTTTCATTTGATATGTTCTTCAACACTTCATTTGTTAGATCTTTTTTTGCCTCTCTTTCTATGTCGCTCCTTCAACTTGAAAATCCTCCTTTTCTCACTTGAGTAGCACCCATGTATTTTCATGGATTTTTTTATGTTACAGAAAATCAATCATCTCCCTTACTTCCTTGGCGTGTAAAGGACATTCTTCCTAAAAATCTAGTCTATTAAATGAATGTGACAAAATCTAGATTTACACTCTCTAAATTTGGCTTGAAGTTGTTGTTTTCTCAGTGCATTAAATATCCAATCTGGTAAGTCATGAGACATTAATGAGAAAATTTCTAAAAATATATTTCCTGCCATTATAGGATTTTCAATTGATAAAAAAGAGAAATCCATATTTCCTCTATGATATTTAACTTTTCCTTGAAATCTAGATTTTAGATTTCGTGATCTGGATGATGTAATCAGTTTTCCTAAAATTTAAAGAGCATTAAATGTTGACAACCAGATCTGGATATTTCTCAAATCAGACTTGATTTTTTTGTGGAGCACAAGTTATATTCATAGACATAATGTATTACCTTTTATATTCGAATCATTACCTATTTCAGAGAACAAAGTCCCACCCGACGATATGCAAATCAATTTGATTGTTTTGGAGCCCTATTTAATCCACTATTTGTCCATTTTGTAGCTTCCATTAGCTTTTATGACTTTCTCCTTTGCATCAGGGCTATATGAAGTGTTCCATGACTTTTCTTCGTTACCCGTGGCCTATTCAGTCTTCCGCACCTTTTTTAGTCTTCCGCAGATTTTCTCCTTTACATGTGCCTTTCCTTCTCCACATGTGACTATTTCTAGCTATTTGCGGCTTTCCTTCATCTCTTGAAAATTTTCAATTTCTCTACGGCTGTCTCTAGTATTTTGCAACTTTCACTAGTTTCCCTTTCTTTTGTGGCTTTTCCTTCACATCTGCAGCTTTGTCTTTTCACCCATGGATCCTCTAATCCTCCGCAGTTTTCACTGAACTTCCACAGCCTCCTATAGACTTTGGTAGATTCCTTATTATGTCTACAACTTTCTCAAAAACTAATTGAGTCCCTTAGAATCATCCAAAAACATCCTTCACTTGCAATCACATGGGATTTGACTGAGAGCTAACTCTACCAATAAACTTTCACATATCTCTTGTAGAGTATTTCTTGAACTACTTCCTAAATCTTTTTACAGACTTGTTAACACCTTTTCCATACATGGTTGAACTTGAGACAATATCAAAACACTTTGCACCACACATTTTTCCATCAATACAACCTGACATCAATAACAACAATCTTGAGAATGAAAAAGGTCCAATATCATTGGGTCTTGGTCATCGAATCCATGTTATGCCTCCTCCTAGAGCTCAAATAAATCATATTGAATTTGACTTACATCCTCCTGGGTAGAGTGATACGGATATTGGGTTTGTTTTTGATATAAACAAGATGCCTTTTGATGCTGAATTTTCCCAAAGAGGCGATCCTACCTTATATTTGCAAGTCTAGGTTTATAACAACTGCATTAAGAGATCCATGATCAACGATAGGGCTACTTTGAATGTGATTCCCTTATATTTCTTACAGAAGTTGGGATATGGGGAGATAAATTTCTCCTATATGAGAAACATGTTACGAGGGTATGACAGTATTAAGGCCACCTCGATTGGAACTATAGTTCTTTCTGTCTCTCTTGGGCCAGAAACCATCTTGACAGAGTTTCACATCATTGACAAGGAGAAAAATTACAACTTGATCCCTGGTAGGCCTTGGATTCACTGGATGAAGGCTATTCCCTCCACATTGTTCCAAGAAGTTAGATTTCTCCACTTAAGAAATTTCTTCATTACTCAAGGGGATCCTAAGCGCTTCAATATACATCTAGAGAATCTTAAGAAGAAATCTCTAGAATATGAGATCCATATGATTTATTTAAACAAACCACTTCCTTCGAAATGATTGGTCACAACCACCCTAAGCGTACCAAAAGTTGAAGTCCATGGTCCAAAAAAATTGAGGTGGCGAAAACTGATAAGGGTAAGTTAGTATCTATAGAAGTTGTGTCTACTAAAACCAGAGTGGAGATCATGAAACTCTTATAGAGTGATGAGTTGATCTTCCTTCATTTTGAACCACAAGGAATGGGTAGACTCCTTAGTATGGCCCCTCTTCCTACTGATGATCCTGGTCTAGGCGTAAACATGATAGAAATAATGAAGGAGAGGATTTTGAGAATTAAAAAATACCCATCGAATTCTTCTCTAGGGCTTCCAGTTTTCGGAACCGTGGTCTAAATACCAATAAGTTAAAATCCAAGCTTTTTGTGTCCATGGGACGTAACCCAATAACACAAAAAATCTCAAATTCAACCACTACTTCCTATGTGGGGAATAGGGATGAGCAACATAGTCATGCTCACGTGAATAAAATATGTCAAACACATGAAAAAGAGGTTCACAAAGACCTTGTTATCCAAAATTCACCCCTCGAAGTAAATTTGGATAACCTGCATAATTTCTTCAGGCTTGAGAAATTATAATAGGTTTGAGGCCCAAAAATCAAGTTTTGGGGGTCCCTTTGGCTCTTCTCTAACTTCCCTATCCAAGGAAAAAATTCAAGGAGTTGGATAAAATTGAAAATTTTCGAAAAAAATTGGCTTCTTTTAGTGTATTGCAGAAAATGCAGAAAAAAAATTCCTAGGCCGTACAAGTTCAACCGGGACAGTCGAGCTCCGAAAAGGTGACTTTTTCAATTTTTAGGTGGATCGAATGTAATGCATAAGAAGTGGATAAAAATTGGTCTGGGACAGCTGGGACATCTGTACACTTGGGACATGCAAAGCCAAAATACATGTAGCAAGAAGGAATCAGGTTTTTTAAAGGAAAGAAGCCCACACGGTCCAAGTATATCTGGGACTTGCATTCCCTGAAAAGGTGAAATAGCCACAATATAAAGGAAAAGTTGATGCCCAACCTCTGAACTTTAAACAACCACAACTTTTGATCCAGAGCTCCAATTTTCACGAAATTTGACGTTCTGGAATGAGCACAACGTCCTCCACCACATAATTTTTGAAATTTGAATTAATGAGGATAGCTATAAAATAAAATAAACATATTAAGCTTCATTCAATCAAATGCACATTCCTGTTAAATGATAGAAATCCCTGGCAAACCCAAAACAACTACCTACTCTCAGAATTCCATATCTTTTGCAATTCTCAATGAAAACACACAAAATTGGTACTGTTGGAATCGTGGTTCCAAGACCGATGCAGAATTTTTTTAAAAAAAGGAATTTGATGAAGAATTGATGGATATTTTCTGAAAATGTGGCCAGGTTCTTAACAATGTTTTATTTGGTAGTTAGGATGCATTCAATGAAGCATGGGTAGACATTTATCACTACTACGAGTTATGGGATAGTATGAGGGGCCTTTACAAGAAACATACCATCATTTCAATCTATTTATGACATATTTCAAGTGGTGGGAAGATATATTTTGGGATTTTCATTTCTCTTTCTCTCTCTCCTCTCAAAATTCTATAAATTAGAGTGTTGGGCTCATTGTAAGGGAGATAATTTTTATTTAGAAAAACTATGTCAAAATTGTTTTGTGAATCCAATGTGTTGTATGCCCTTATAGTGGACTCATTTCATGGTGATACAGGCCTTTATTCTATAATAGATTGATCTATGCATATCAATGAAATCAATAGATACACATTTGTGGATATCTCTTCCACTGTTGTGTTTGTTTGCATTATTCTTTCCCTTTCAATATCATTGCCAATATATTGTGTCTATTCATGCTCTTACGGGGATTCATTATCGTTGTGTATGTATGAAATGTTTTTGTGAATGCATTTTCTAAACTATGGAGAACTGTTATCACCCTTCTAGTATGTACTTCACTTGTACTTTTCACATATTGGAAGATTATTCTCACACTCTCCTTTTCTGGTGTATCGTTGCTTTAGTGTAGGCTTTGTTTTCATGCACTCTCTCTCTCTGGTCCCTTGGAAATTTAGATTAGGACAAGATATTTTTTCCTACATTAGAGTAGATTATGGTAGATAGTTTAGGAGCAAGAACCAACTTTCTCTGGAGGTCTATCTCAAGTAGCAAGTCCCACAACTTGGAGATAGTACCCATTTTATCCAATCACACTGTAAGATCAAGCACACACGCTTGTGCAAACTAAAGGGAGTTGTGATTTGGCGATAACAAACCTCTTTCAAATAAATGGATTCATGCCAAGATTACGTGATCATATATATGTAGCTGAAAGCAATTGTTATGATTTTAAACCCAAGGTAGTAGACCATTTTCAAGAGAACGTAAACTTCAAAGATCATGTGGATCATTTGTGTACCTTAGAAGGTGAGGAGTTTGACATTCATCAGTTGGCTTCACCCTAAATACTTCTATACATATTTTATTTGAATTTCCATGTGTACATTACTGCATCCATACTACATTTCATTTGCCATATCATATTGTAAAATTGTAGTCAAGAAACTTATTTTTCAAACAACTTCCAAAACATCTAAACATTGGAAATAACACTAAATCATACTTCTTCAAATATCCACCATATTATCGTCAACAATTCTAATCATTTTATCATTTCAATATGTTAAGAAATTTTGTTGACATTAATCTTATCAAGGTCTGCCTACTTGGTTTTTCCCATAGTTTTCTTCAAGAATAGGTGTCTTTGCCCATGGTTTATTATAGAAGCTTCTTGACGTCACATATTTCCCAAGAAACCATCTTTGGTAACAAAAGCACTCTAAAACACTTTACCCGGAGTGCTTGTTCACCTATCACAGCCTTCAGTGAGGAGCCCTCACATCTTACTAGTTACGTAGGGTTGAGGCTAGGGGTAAGCTCTCCCTCCCAAAGGCACATCTCAAAGTTTAAAAAAATGATATAAGTTAATCAATAAGTGTAAAAATATTTCATTTACAAATAAAACTACACTTCTTTCCCTACCAATCTTTGGTGATGAGCCCATGCCTCTTACTAGTGGCATGAGGTTAGGAAAGGAGGGAAGTGCCCTTACTCACCTATATCTTGTCCTTAGTGATGAATCCATGCTTCTTACTATTAGCATGGGGCAAGGTGTGGTGGGTCTATTTATAATAATTCAAGAAGGTATAAGCAATTTAACAAATAGCTTTGAAACTTCAAATCGCAAAAAAAAAGTGAATTAGATGTATATGTTCTGAGAGTTTCAAAACCTTAAAACCATATTTTATTTGTCAAGAGGCCATCTATGGATCTAAGTCTAGATAAAATTGCAAGCAAATCACATTTTAGACTACGTAGTAAACTATGTGTCGAGTTAAGTTGTAAGTTCCTAATTATATATTTTTTCAAAATATTGTCTTTCTTTCATCATTACCATTCATCAAAACAATATGTCCCTTCTCACTCTTGGTGTTGAGACCTCACATCTTACTAGTTACATGGAGTTAGAAGAGAAATGAATTCATTATCTTATTTATCACATTCATCACATTTTGCCAACAAAACAAGAAGTACTAAATATTGTTTGAAAACCAAAGTTTCAGATTACATTATGTTCACATAAGCATCATATAAAGAAAAAGGGTAAGTGCACGAAGTTGGGGGGGGGGGGGCAATAAGTCGACAAAAACCTGAAAACAGATGAAACGTATATGAGTTTTAAAGAAGGAAAAATGCGTACACATTTTAGAGAAGACAAAACACGTACGCATTTTAGGGAAGTCAAAACACGTACATGTTTTGAATAGTATGGACCATGTATGTGGTCTTGGGTGTCTTATACTTACAAAAATAAATGTTTTGTATAAGAACTAATAAAATAAATCTTAAAAGTATAAGAAATAATAAAAGAAATCTTATACTTTAAATTTATTTTAGTAAATATAAGAAATTAGGGTCACTCTGCACCTGATGGAAGTGGTTCCATAGCTCTAATAGTTATAATCTAGAAGATAGTTTTTCAAAATCTAATCTGGTCGGTATTTGCTCATTTTCAATATTTCAACAAAGGACCTAAAACTTTTAGGGCATATATATTGTAGTCGATCTTTGTTTTGGGAAAGCATATAGTCATTTTTTAAGTTTTTTGACCTTCTAAAACGGATTTTGGCCCTACCACTACTTGAATTGGTGCCAATTTTTAAATTTGGTCCATGATTAACTTTAGTGATCATGAATTAACTCTATGATGCTTGTCTACTTCTTAGTAAAAAGATATCCTCACTTTGTAGATAGAATATTGTTCCCTAATAGAATTCATGTCCTATGGCCAAAATGAAGTGATTGTAATGTGCCTCCTCCTTAAGGTGTGATAACACTACTAGGTGTTGAATGCGTTGTTATGAATAGTACCAAGTGAATTGCATCAAGTGAACTTATATGAATGTTTATTCTTAGAAACATGGTGCTCCATATAAAGATCATCCCCTCACCTTTCCTAGCTCTAAAAACATCCTTTCATGGAATCAAATTCATGATTATCATACATGTTTTTGCTCATATGTCTCTTATGGAGAAAAATGATGCCTTAATACTTCATAAATAATGGTCCTTGATAGCTCGGTGACATGGCTAGTTCATTTTCGCTTGTTTTGAAGGGTGTTCAATTAACTACAGAATGGCCAAATTTTCCTTTTTAGACCTTCATTTTAAGTAGTCTCTCATCAAAAATAAATGATTCGATCGATCACATTAGACACTATTCCCTACACATTGAAACACATTGAATGGTCTTATTAGGACTTTCCTTTGGGTGAGGGTTTATGATTTAAGGTTTAGGGTTTAAGGCTCAAGATTTAGGGTTTAGGGTTTAGGGCTCATGGCTTAGGGTTCATGGTTTATGGTTTATGGTTTATGGTTTAGAGTTTAGGGTTTATGTTTTAGGGTTAAGGGTTGAGGGTTTAGAATTTAGGGTTTAGGATTTAGGGTTTAGGGCTCAAGGTTTAGGTTTTAGGGTTTAGGGATCAAGGTTGAGGGTTTAGGGTGTATGGCTCAAGGTTCAGGGTTTACAGTTTAAGGATCAGGGTTGAGGGTTTAGGGATCAGGGTTCAGAGTTTAGGCTTCAGGGATTAGGGCTTAAGGTTTAGTTTTTAGGGTTTATGGTTGAGGGTTTATGTTTGAGGTTTCAAGGTATAGGGTTTTGGCTTAGGGCTTAGGGATTAAGGCCTAGGGTTCAAGGCGTAGGGTTTAGGGCTCAAGGTTTAGGTTTTAGGGTTTAGAATTTAGGGTTTAGGGTGTAGCATTTAGGGATTAGATCTTAGGGCTTAGGGCTCAGGGTTTATGGTATAGGGTTTAGGGCTCATAATTTAAGGTTTAGGGTTGAGGATTTATGGTTTACAGCTTAGGTTTTAGGAGTTAGGGTTTAACGTTTAAAGGTTATGGCTCAAGGTTTAGGGAAAAGGGTTCAAGTTTTAGGGTTTAAGGCTCAAGGTTTAGGGTTTATGGGTTAGGGCTTAGGGCTTAGGGTTTAAGGCTCATGGATTATGCTCACCCATTCAGTCACTGTAATGTTATATGTCTTACCCATTATTATAAGTATTGACAAAGAGTATTCAACTCAAAAGGGTTCATCTACTTCATAGGAAGAACATTCAAGCGAGTCATCATAATTTGATGCCTTTCATCTACTGATATTTTAAAGGAGGGAAATGTCCATTTCATGCGAACTATTTCACTCATTGTAATGTTCTGTATCTTACCCATTCTTATTAGTATTAACAAAGAGTATTTAACTGAAAATGGTTCATCGACTTCGTATGAAAAAAATTCAAAGAGATTCATCAAAATTTGATGTCTTTCATCTGTTGATATTTTGGAGGGAAATTCCCACCTCTCACAAACAAGGTAGTTATAAAAGCAGAGTTAATGATGGTTCTAGGCACAAGAATAGGAAATATGGTCCTAAGATATTCAAAAAATGAAATCACTCATGAGACTTACTGGAAATATATGAGGTTTAGGGGTTAGAGCTTACGGTTTTAGATTTAGTGTTTAGGGTTTATGGCTCAGGGCTCAGGACTCAGGGTTCAAGTTTTAGGGTTTAGGGTTAAGGATTTAGGGTTTAGGTTTTAGGATTTAGTTTTTAGGGTTTAAGGTTTATTATTTTGTTTTAGGGTTTAGGGTTTAGGTCTCAGGGTTAAGGGTTTAGGGTTAAGGGTTTAGGTCACAGAGTTCAGGGTTTAGGGTTTAGTGTTTAGGGCTTAGGGTTTAGGGTTTAGGGCTTAGGGTTTAGGGTTTAGGATTTATTGCGTAGGGTTTAGATTTTAGGGTTTAGGGGTCAGGTTTTAGGGTAAATATGATTTAGTGTTTAGATTTTAGAGTTTATGGTTTATGGACCTTTAGGATTTAACAATTAGGGTTTAGGGTTTACGGTTTAGGGCTCAGGACTCAGGGCTTAGGGTGCATAGTTTAGGGTTTATGGCTCAAGGTTTGAGGTTTGGAGTAATGGGTTTAAGGTTTAGGGGTTAGAGCTCAAGGCTCTAGATTTAGGGTTTAGGGATCAAGGATCAGGGTTCAAGGTTCAGGGTTTAAGGATCAAGGATTATGGTGTAGGGTTCAAGGATTAAAGTTTAGGGTTTATGGTTTAGGTATTAGGGTTTAGGACTTAGGGTTCATGGTTCATGGTTTATGGCTTAAGGTTCAGGGTTCAGAGTTACTGGTTTAAGGTTTAGAGGTTAGAACTCGGGGCTCTAGATTTAGTGTTTAGGTTTTAGGGCTTAGGGCTTAGGGTTTAGGGTTCAGTTTTTAGGGTTTAGGATTTAGTGTTTAAGGTTTAAGCTTTATTATTTTAGTTTTATGGTTTAGGGTTTATAGTTTAGGGTTTAGGTCTCATGGTTGAGGGTTGAGGGTTAAGGGTTTAGGTCATAGAGTTCAGGGTTTAGGGTTTAGTGTTTAGGATCTAGGGCTTATGGTTTAGGGTTTAAGGCTTAGGATTTAGGGTTTAGGATTTAGTGTTTGGGTTTTATGGGTTAGGGTTTAGGGTTTAGGATTTACTTTTCAGGGTTTAGGGTTTAGGGCTCATAGGTAAGGGTTGAATATTTAAGTATTAGGGTTTAGGGCTTAGGATTTAGGGTTTAAGGTTTATGGTTTAGGTTTTAGGGTTTAGGGATCATGATTTAGGGTTTAGGGTTTAGGTTTAGGGCCTCTAGTTTAGGGTTCAGGGTTTCGATTATAGAATTTAAATAATAAAATATTTAGGTTGAATGCTAAAAGCCTGAAAATTACGTATGTATTGACCCGATTATACTTTTAAAAACTATCTCCTAAACTGTGACTAATAGAGCTGTGAGACAAGTTCCATATGGTGCAGAGTGGCCCTAATTTCTTATATTTACATAACAAATTTAAAGTATAAGAAATAATAAAATATAAATAATAATAAATGAAAAACTTTTTATTTTTGTAAATAGAAGCAAGTCAAAAGCATATACAATATTTATACTATACAGAACGCGTACGCGTTTTGTGTTTTCTCTTTTTCCAAGCCATGCCTTAGGCTTGGGGAGGCTTGGGATCTGGTTTGGATCCCGAAGCCTGAGGCATGGACTTGCACAAACACAGAAAACAATGTGTTTTTGTAGGAAAATGTAAAATTGCCACTTCCTCTATGATAAATCAAAGTAAAACAATTGATCCATGTAAAAAAAATTATACCACAACATAGAGCAAAGTTTCTTCGTTCTAAAAAAATAATTTTTCAAATTTTCTGACTAATATAAGGTTTCCATATTATTTATTTTCTAACTATGCATTTTTATAGCTATTTTTTTAAGTTTAAATATGTCTATCTTTCATCGTGTATCTTTTGTTTGGGTGATCAAAATTGAAAAAAATATATACTAGCACAAACTAGGCATAATTCTATACATATTCAAAAACAAATTTCTAAATTTTGATATTTTTGCGGTAGTTAAGGGGGGCACTGTTAGAGCTCCGCTATTTTTCAAAACATAAAATTTATATACTAGAAAAATCATACATAAAAAAATATTCGCTAAAAAAATATAAAAAAATCTAACACAAACTAGATGCTCCTAGCTATCTTTCTACCAAAGGGTTTTCAAAAATACTAAATGGTGCTAAAAAATGGTGGGGGGCACAAAATTCACTATATTATGTTTATTTAACAAAAAAAGGAGCACTTTTTGGTATTTTAGTTGTTTTATCCACTTAAAGTTATCCGTTTTCAATAAAAATTAGTAGCTTAGAAACTAGACTCAAAATGCTAAAATTCATATTTCTACAACATCTTCCAATTTTGAGTGTAACTATTTTGAAAAACTCATACAAGTTGAAGCTTTTTATTTTTCAGAAAAACATGTCCACTTAAGACCCTCTTTTCCCCCCCAACTTGGTGCACTTACCCAAAACAAAACAAAAAAAGAAATCATTCTGTTATCATATCATCATTTGTAACATGCATTCAAAAATCATGTAAAACAACGGAAATGAAAGGAATGATAAGTACCAAGCCAAGAACATAGATGCTAATCAAACACCACGATCAATAAGATGAAAGTAATTCATGAGAATAACTTTACATAAAGCTTTGTAAACAAATGAGTAGCAATATCATATATTATTATGGAACTCAATGCAATACATTGAGAGTGGGCCTTGCTTAAATAGGCAAGGAATAACAATCTAAGAACCAGTCAAGGTCGTAGATCAAGCCATAAATCAAGGAAATAACTAGTCATCAAAGAACTAGTCAAGATCATAGATTTAGGAGAGAACTAGACATCAAGGATCTAGTCAATACCATAGATCAAGGAAAGAACTAGTCACTACCATAGATCAAGGAAATAACTATACCTAACAACTAGATAATATCTCCTAATATCTAAATAAGATAAAAGAAATATCCACACACATAAGTGGGTGAGGATAAATACAATAAAGGTAAATAAAGTACCTAGGTGAACATGAGCTAAGGTAAATACCTACTCTAACACCCCCCCCTCAAGTGAAGCTAGGGGCCAAAATAGAAGTGGCATGTCCACAGTATGAGTCCCAACAACTAGGCCTGATGAGGTACTCATGTACAATAACTGGGAAAAAGAGACACCGCAAAGTACCCAAAACTAGTAACAACAAAGTAAAGAGAGTAAAAACTCGCTCCAAGGCATCCCAAGAAGCTTAGCTCAAAAAAATCGTACAATGCTGAAGAAGTTTGGTGTGCACTATGGTTTGAATCCATTGCTCAAACACAAAACAAAAAAAAAATGACATTGGGTTTCACCATAATAGCTCCATACAAGGAGACTGTCAACGAAGTGATGTCGAAAGTGTAAAAAGAGAAACACCAAACATAATTCGATCAACTGCTGCAAATAGGTGTGCCACGATCCAAGAACAAAAACCAAAGCAACAAGGCAAGGACACAAAATCCAAAGTGTCACGATCCAAGAAAAGCCAAGGTAACAAGGCAAGGACAAGAAACCCGAAGAAGTAGGATCAACACCACACCCTCCCATACTGCTGAATGGGTGGAGTGATGCTACAAATCTTTATGAGTTACCCAAAACAACTACTTGAACACTGAAAAACTAACACTGGAATGCACCAGAATAGATCCCCCATAAGAGATACTGTCAACATGCCAAAAGTGTCGAAAATACAGATACGAAATCTCTCAACAAACAAGAGAGATACACTATACCTGCTAAATAAAAATGCTCAAAACAAGAAGCATCACAATGCATAAGGTATAGAAAGTGGAGCAAGAGGACGAATGGTGGAGGAGCCATGCCTGTAGAGTCCTCTCAACAAATTCCTATGTTGCCTCCATGAGTGATCATATATCCACCCCAAATCAACATGGATGGATGAAGAAGATGCCTGCATATGACTTGGTGCAAAATGCATAATGGGTGCATGCAAAAGAACATCAGAATGTGTGTCAGGTTGATCATGTCTGACAGCTGAAATCTCAGGTTTCTCAATCCTGGGTGAAGGTGCAGAACTCATGTGTTGCTCATGATCCTTATAAAGAGTCGAGTGAACAAAAAAAGGAGCTCTGTCAATGTGTGATCCCAATGAAGTATCTACTCGAAAACCAATGTCATGACAAGAATTCCACTTAACATGTGGAATAGAGGAAACAATACCCTATGAATGTCTTCCAATGACTCCTCTGGTGAGACCCATAGAATGGAGCATGCGAGAACTGAATGCAATGGTATGTTTCTTAAGAAATCCATGCAGCTGAGCAGAAGTAGGATACACAACATGTGGTACTGTAATAGGCACAGATGTGGAAGAGCATACAGTAACAAGCCTCACAGGTTTAGAAGCATCAAAATCAAGTTCAAGCTCAAATTACAAGTGGACTAGGAGCATGGATATGGTTGTCCACAATATGATGGTGATGATGTAGGCTAGCAAGTTTATTCTGCAGGAAGTGTATTATTGTATCCTTATCGTGAATGAGTGATTGTAGAAGAGAATTTCACTTCTTGAGCGATCTATTTTCTTCCAAAAATCTTAAAATATCCTCTTGAAGTCCACATACTTCAAATAAAAACATATCATTCTCAGAATCCATGATAGGTACAAACTGCAACTCCCAAAAATTTAGGACGTCGGGCTCAGCGAAAATTGCATCCACAATTGATTACAACACTCTTCCATATTTGGAACTTTATAATTATAGTGTAAGTCTCAAAATAAATAACTCCAATGGAAAGAGCATGAAAAAACAAGCACTTTTGTAAAAAAAGGAACTCAAAACCGAGTTACTGATGAAAAGATACAAGCTTTTTAATATTTTGTTCTGTTATTTATTTTAGTTGCCACTGAAACAAAATAAATTCTTGTTGCCTTCACCACACAAATAAAATTAAAGGGGGCTGAAGTTAAGCACCTACTAGTAGAATCACAAGCTTTAAGCCCTCATATGACCATACCATATGACAAAGGGCTAAGGATTTTAATGGGTCCGAAATAGTAAAAACCATGCACAACATTCATGGACCCCTGCCAAAAACGGAAAGAGCCGAAAACCTTCCTGTGCGTAAAACGAGATAGATATGCTACAACAGAAAAATTCCCTGTGTAGATCTTGAGAAATCCAACAAACCTGAATACATAAAATCACGTTTTTTCCCTTGGCTCGAATCCCAAGGCACATCTGTGTGCTTCTTTGTAAAAAATTAAAAAACCACAAAAAATGACTACCTGCAGAATTGGCTGAGTTTACAGTCGATCTTAGGGTTTTCACACCTTCTGGATCCAATGGAAGCCTTTGTTTTACATAAAAATGCATGCAGCAAAAAATACGACCAAATCCCAAATATATGAATACACAAATAATTTATTTGCAAAATAAAACTTACAGACGGATGTCAATAGCAATCTCCTACTCTAATACCATGAAAGGAATGATAACCGGATCGTACCAAGCCAAGAACACATATGCTAATCAAACACCACAATCAATAATATGAAATTAATTCACCAGAATAACTTTACATAAACCTTTGCAAATAAATGAGCAAAAATATCATATATTATTATGGAACTCAATGCAATACATTGAGAATGGGCCTGGCTTAAATAGGCAAGGAATAACAATATAAGAACTAGTCAAGGTCATAGATCAAGCCATAAATCAAGGAAATAGCTAGTCATCAAAGAACTAGTCAAGACCATAGATTTAGGAGAGAACTAGACATCAAGGATCTAGTCAATACTATAGATCAAGGAAAGAACTATACCTAACAAATAGATAATATCTCCTAATATCTAAATAAGATAAAAGAAATATCCACACACATAAGTGGGTGAGGATAAATACAATAAAGGTAAATAAAGTACCTAGGTGAACATGAGCTAAGGTAAATACCTACTCTAACAGGAAATTATGAACATTTAAGAGTACACAAGTGAAGCAAGACATCAATGAGATAAAATCTTAAACAAGACATTCAAGTCAAAAGAAATCATATATATATATATATATATATATATATATATATTTGTAGATAATCAAGTTTTTCTACAATGCCATCACACTCTAGGTGTGGTCAAACGCTTGGAATGAGCACAAAATCCCAAAAAAATGGTATATACAATAAAAACGATCCAACGCAATAAAGGCCTATGGATTATCCCTCTCTACGGGATCTAGATGAAGGTGCACAGTTGGGGCTCCTACTATGGCTCCTATGGTGGAAGTGAGAGCCTTCTTGCCCAGATCTATGAGAATGACCATGAGATGATGAATCAGATGATCTTCTAGTGGTGGCCTCATGGCGAGAATGTTCTCACCGTTGCCTCCTATTAGCTATTTGATATCTGGAAAGATCGGTCCTCATCTCAGTCACAACTCCTTCTACAATCCATGCTAGAGAAATTAAATCAGTGTGCCACCCCGATCGGCTGCACTGAGTCCATGAGTAACTCATATTGTGTCATGCCCATGGGGTGTGCAAAAGTATCAACAAGGATGTTCCGAATAAGATATCACCAATTGTTAGCGGTGGCTGTAAAACAAAAGAAAAAAAGGCGAGTTAGAAAATTTGTAAATGTGTGTGTGTGTGTGTGTGTGTGTGTGTGTGTGTGTGTGTGTGTGTGTGTGTGTGTGTGTGTAGTGCATAATTAACTAACACTTATAGCCTAAGTAGTCTATTCAAGATATTAATGTCCACTTACTCAGATCTCCTGGATGTCAGGATGGATCTACTAGGGATAGTGGTGGTAGTGGTGCCACTACACGAACTTGCTCAACTGCTATCTCCTCTGAAGCCACTTATCACCCAAAAATATCCTTCTTGGGTCAAAAAGGGTTGTGAAACCTATAGCATTTTAAAGCCAAGATAATATTTGTTTTCCTACAATCGACACCTCATTCCATTTCCATTCATGGACCGATCTAATGACATGTAGATGCAAATTTTATATGTAAAGGTTTTGTTGAAAACCAATAATCCCTTGTACATGTGCGGCAAGGGAAAGTGATCAGATCTAAATAAATGGGTGTGCTTATCCATTTCAAATTGATATGTTTTCAACTCTCATTCCATTGGGTTTGTCATTTTCTAACCATTTTGTCATGTAATATGCTAATGAGGGAATGTATTTAGTTGAGGTAGCTATTTCTAGTGACATAGAAGAGGTGGGATTGTAACAATGGATTGAGGTTGATGTATGTCTGGAGGGAACTATGTAAATACTTGGCAACCTCTTCCTCATTTTTCATTATCATTAGGTTAAAGGGGGCTACGTTGTAGCCAATTTTAATGGGTTTGTTCATAAAGAGAAGACCAAAAATAAAGTTCCATGATGTACTAGTGTTTCTGTGTAGGCATGGGTCTTGTACAAGTATCCAAGGGCCTATTTCCTAGAAGTTGGCTCCCATGGTGGAGAAACCATAGCTGCCATGAAGCTACAACAATATCATGGTGTTTGATATTTTTTGAGTGGATTTGATAGTTGTATAGTATGCATAAAACATCATTTCTCCAAGCTTCTCAATGATGTTCAAGTAGTCTAATATTTCTATTGGAATCTCCTCCTCGGTAAGAGAAATGAGAAATTTAGTATCCAAAGCTTCGATTTTGATGTTTTATTGGATTTTTTAGGGAAATATCAACTATATTAAATTGAATGATTATAGTAGATTGAGACATGAGAAAAGAGAATCATCAGTTTTTTCCTCAATTATGGGCATAGAGGAGAGAAAGAACCAACCCATATAACATCCAAATGGGTTGAGGATCACTATGAAAACCTAAGGGGTGGCTTGATAATTTAAGTGATGATAACTATTAGGAGCAAAAGAGAAATATATTTGACAAGCAATATAAGCTTTCAAAAGTGGTAGAACTAAGAATTTAAAAGGAAAAGATGAATAAGACTTAATCAACGGTGGTGTATGATTCACAACAAGTTCACTAGAAAGTTTGTAAGCTAAGATGGAAAATATAATTACAGGCTCTCTATAATATATAGGATATAAATAAGATATAAAAAAATGGACACACACACACATGCATGTGTGTGCGCATGGACTCACACACATACACACACGCACTTCTACATGCACAAAAAAATGCATATGCACATACACACATGCACATACATTCAAATGAGTTAATACATGTGTGTGTGCACCCAAACACACACATAAAGGTCTTAGATGGATCTACAAGAGAGTAATCAACACTCAATATCAGATATAAGGTTTTAAATCCTATACCAAGGATATGGGATATGCTCCTAACTAAAATCTTAGGGGTTGTAAGTAAGATCTATTGTAATAAGCAAGAGCTAATCATAAACTAAGTGTTACAATCCAATAGGTAGCATTGATCCTAGTATAATACATAGATAACTTACATTATCCGAGTCTAATACATGGTAAAACAAAAAAAATCAATTCAATATAAAGGAAATAGTTTAAGGCAAAGGGTACTTACCTTTGAGTGGACATTATCACCACATTAATCCCCGTCCTTTGTTTATAACACCTTATGAGAGATTGTTGTGGGTGGATGATAAGAGGGATAGGGAAAACACCTATATTAGTGTACATGTCTTAAAAGTTAAGAACATTTTTTGAATAAGTAGTTATATTAAAGAAAAAAATACTTTGGGTTTTAATCATGTGGTTGCAACATAGAATTTGAAACCTTGTCTAAAATCCTCCTAAGTTTTTCCACAAGGTTTTCTATTTAAGTTCGTGCTAATTTTCACAAGAGTTCCCAATGTTAGCATACCACCAAAAATTTTTATTACGGTTATGCCATGTAATCATGTGTTTGTTAGGATCAATGTTATGTGATCTTGTCATGGACATCATTTTTTAGATTTCTTAGTTACTCAAGGAGAGGGGATGTAGGTTATCATGAGTTCTATTTTAACTACTCTAATTTGAATTGTTTGAAGGAAAATGAAAAATTGATTTACTGTTTGGAAGGGGTTATTCTTGAGATGAATTGATAGTGTTGGTTGTAATTACTTTAAAGGTATATTTTTTATGTTGTTTTTTTTAATTTTTAGGGATAGTGTTGGTTGTAACTTTGAAGGTATACTTAGGTACACTTGACTTTTACCTTGTTTAATGAGTTCCTCCAAAGTATTGGGATAAAAGAACTATACTCTATATTACACCTTGGGGTTGAAGTCTATATTTAAGAGTTAAATATATTTTTATCATGTATGTTAATTTCAATTTTGTGCATAAGGTATTTCCATCTCTTTATGAAATCTAGGTTGGAATCATTGACTAGTTATATTTCATTACTATATTTTTCTAAAGAGTTCTCAAGAAGATCATTTTATTGAAATTGTTTAACTAGGGCATTAACTAGAACCTCAAATTTAATGATTAAATGAAAGGAAAATTGATTATACAATTATAAAGCCTCACCTGCTAGTGTTTTTACAACCATTGTTCATTTTTTATTCACTCTTTCTAGAGTTTTTAAATTTTTTTAAGATGAATGGTAGGATTAATAAATCTATCACAAGAGATGGTTGGAAACATCCCTCCAATGTCCATAGAATATATGTAAGAAGTGAAAGGTTTATTTTGTAATGTTTTGAGAACCTAGTTATGTATTAGAGGTTGAGGGATTGGGTTCCCATTAGTATCCAAAATAAATGGAGGAGAAGGAAACTTGTTGGAAGATCCTACAATTATTTTTTCAGGTTATCTTTCCATTTTAAATTTTTTGTTTTCATTTGGGTCATGTGATTAATTATAGCTACTTTCATAGGATCCATTTGATTGAACACTTTGATCAACACTTGGGTGTTATCCAATGGGTAATTTTGACTAGTAGTGTTAGGGGAAGCTTTAAGAGAGGGAACATTATTTTGGGGAGAGTTGGACAAATGATCCATCCTTGGTAAGAGAAATGAATAATATAGTATCTGAAGCTTTGTTTTTGATGTTTTATTGGGATTTACGAGGGTGGTCTCAACTATATTACATTGAATGATTGGAGATTGATACATGGAAAAAGTACATCATGAGTTGTTTTCCTCAATTGTACGCATAAAGGGGATAAAGGAGAAACCCATACAAAATATAAATTGGTTGATGATCACTATGAAAACCTTAGGGATGACTTGATAATAAGTGATGATAAATACTAGGAGATAAAGATAAATAAATTTGACAAGCAAGGTAAGCTTGGAAAATTAATAACATTAACAATGTAAAAGGAAAAATATGAATAAGACTCAATTAATGGTGAAGTATGATTCATAAAGGGTTCACTAGAAATTTTGTAAAATAAGATGGTGAATGTAATGACCCTCTCTCTATATTATAGAATATAAGTAGAAAACCATACTAAAGCCAACACACAAACAAGATATAACAAAAGGGGCAAACACATGCACATGCACGCGCGCGCGCGCGCGCACACACACACACACATGTTCGTGGGTGCACATGTGCACGCACGCACGCACACAACCTACACGCATATGCATATAATAAACACGCACATACGCACACGTAGGTGTGCACAAGCACACACGCACGCACACACACATGCACACACACACAATGGTCTTAAATAAATATACAAGAGAATAATCTACACTCAATATTAGATATAAGGTTCCAAATCCTATATCAAGGATATGGGTTTAACTATAATCTTAGTGGATATAAGTAAGATCTATTGTAACAAGCAAGAGATAATCATAAACTAAGGGTTGTAATTCACAAGGTGATAACCATCCTAGTCTAATACATATATATGTGACATTATCCTAGTATAATATATGTAGGTACATAAACTAATTAATTCAACATAAATGAAAGAGTTTAGGATTATGGATACTTACCTTTGAGTGGACATTATCACCACATTAATCCCCCACCTTGGTTTATAACAACTTATGAGATTTTTTTGTGGGTGAATGATAGGAGACATATGAAGAAGACCTAAGTTAACATTAACATATGCCTTCTACACCTCTTTCACAGTGCATTGGTTGAGAAAAAATGGAATCTATTGAGTGTCATTTTAAGAGGCGTCGGAGGAAAATTTCCTCCTCATGTCCAAAAGGGTTGTGAGACCAATATTATTTTAAAGCTAGGTTAATATGTGTTTTCTTACAACAAGTGCCTCATTTTATTTCCATTCATGGACCAGAAAAAGGACATATTGCTGCAAATTTTTCATGTACAACTTTTTTTGAAAATCAATAAGCCCTTGTACATGTGCGGTAGGGGAAAATAACCAAATCTGTATAATAAGATGTACCAATCCATTACAAATCAATATGTCCTCGACTCAAAATCAATTGAGTTCACCATTTTCCAACCATTTTTCCCTGTAATACATTATCGAGGGAATGTTTTTGTTTGATGTAGCTCTTTCTAGTGACATTAAAGAGGAAAGATTAGAATAGGGGATCGAGGTCATAGTATGCCTAGAGGGAATTGTGTAAATTCTTTGCAGCCTCTTCTTCAATCTGTTATATGGCTAAGTTGGAGAGGCCTACTTTGAATCCACTTCCAATGGGGTTGTCTATAAAGAGAAAACCAAAAATAAGGTTCCATGAAGCATAGTTTCTAAATTTTTAAAAAATGAATGGTATGATAGGGAATTGGAATGCGATAAGATTTAGAATGGAATAATATTTTGAAAACATAAGTAGTAATAATCTTTGCATGATGAGTTTCACAAATACAATTTTGACCTTATTAAATTATGGTGCAAATAGTGTGGGACTTTCATGCACCGATCGAGGTTATAGGAGACTCACCTTATAATTTAGAGTCAGTTCAAAAGAATGTGTGTGTGTGTGTATGTATATGTATATGTATATGCATATGTTTATGTATACACATGTATATACATATATATATATACATACATATACATATGTTTTATACCCTTAACCTATTGCTTGCATTAGGATATGAGCATCCAACTTGTGGCTTACCATATCATTTTATTATATCATTTATAATTTCTCGTACTTAGTAGGTTGGCCTTGGTGATGGCCATAACATATGAATAGTATATATAGGGGATTTTAGGTAGTAGTTCATCATCATTGGAGCATTTGAGTCTTATTTTATGGTTTGGAAGTTACCCCCTCGAAGTGGCGAAGATATTATAATTGCATATTGAGATTAGTATTCTAAAATATTATGTTATTTGGTATTTTATTGCTGCTCATAATCTGAATTATACAAGTAATTTCATTACAAGTGGTATCAGAGATACAATCTGGGCCAAAATTAGGGCAAAAACCCTAATTTTTTGTTCCTGCTCTATCTTGTAAACCACATTGAATTTGTGTGATATTTTTTCACTATAGTTGCGAATCATTTCAAGTAAATATATTTGAAACTTTCAGAATTTTTTTATATCTTTTGCAAACATTATTGCAAATTTAGGTTTTTTGATAAGAATGCTCCCTAGACCAAAATTTGTGGAATGTTTCGAAGTTCTTTACATTTTCAAAAATCTGGTCACTTTGGGTAAAACCCTAGATAAAGATGGGGTAGTGATTGAATATTTGGAGTCAAAAGGGGTAAATACAAATTCCTCAGCACTAGGGTTTACCTCAGTTGATCATAAGGTGAGCCATCTCGAGTATGAGCTGTGAAATGTACAATCTGAGATGTCCTCTAAAGGAGACATAGACCAAATCAGTCAGTGGTTGGATGATATCATGCAACATATAAAGGGTAAAGAGTATGCCCCAAATCAGCCCTATATCAACCAAGGAGGATCTTTACTTCAAAATAATGGACAAAATAACCATGTTGGATCTTTTCCAGCGCAATTAGAATCCCACTTATTTGTAACCATAGAACATGATGCCAAAATTGGATATGTGCAAATATGATGGGAATGATCCACTAAATTGGATAGATCAGATGGAGAACTTATTTGAGTTACATCAAACATGATCAGGACAAAATGTGACCTTGGCATCCCTGTATCTTGAACCAGACCAATTCATTTGGTATCGAGGGTTATGTGCTCAAAGGAAAAAGAATGGTCTCAGTGTCACTTGGACATTTTTTACCAAGGAGTTGCAATTACACTATAGTTCCAGTGTTTCAGATAACTACTTTAGTCACTTCGCAAAGTTATGACAAACAAGATCAGTCAAATATTATGTGCATCAATTCCAGAACCTGTCTTTAAGGGTGGAGAATATTCTATAAGGGAATCTGAATGACCCGTTTCTTTGGGGTCTTAAGGACCACATCAAGCGTGAGGTACGTATGTTTAATCCACTCAAGCTTTCTGATTCTATTATCATGACACGTTGAGTAGAGGAAAACATTCTTTTTATTAGGAGGCAACCTTTCATTAACACCAAAAACTGTAGTATTTCTTCCCCTTCATTCGCTCAACCAATTAGACTGACTCCTCAAAAAATGGAAGAAAAGAGAACAAAGGGATTATGTTTTAACTATGACACCAAATATGGACCGGGACACAAATGTGTTGAAAACAAGTTTTTCTATATTGAAGGAGGAAATGAGGATGACAAGGAAGCTGAAATTATAGGAGATGTTGAGGAACCAATAAAAGATGAAGTAGAGGATCACCAACCTACAATTTATTGTCACGTGTTGTCAGGTATTATTAATCCTCAAACACTCAAGGTTATTGGCTATCTCAAAAAATAGAAGGTGACAGTGTTGATTGGCTTGGGGAGTACTCATAACTTCATAAATAGTAAGTTAGTTGCCCGCCTCAATTGTTTTATTTACCCAAATCTAGAAATACAAGTTATGATTATGGATGGTGGGACATTCAAGTGTACATGAAAGTGCCATAGTATCAATCTTTCCATGGGAAACTACATGTTAGACTCACCTATGTTTTCTATTTCTATGGGAGGAGCAGATATTGTTTTGGGTGTCTAATGGCTCACAACCTTGGGTACTATAGAGATGAATTTCCAAGAATTGTTCATGCGATTTCATTTATATGGAAGGAAAATAAAATTGAAAGGGATGGTAGCTAAGTCTCTACATATTATTATCTCTCATCAGATGCAGAAGGTTCTCAGAAAAGGAGTATATGGATTTATAGAAAATTTATTTTCCATAGAAGTAGAAAATATAGAGTCTTCAAGGCCACCCGATCTTCAAAAGATTGTTGATGCTCACTCATCTATTTTTAATGCAATTCCAAAGGAAATACCACCAGTTATGGATCATGATCATGCCATTCAGTTGATTCCAGGGAACCAAACATCTAACATCAGACCATATAGATACCCATATTCCCATAAAATTGAGATCAAGAAAATGGTACATTAAATGTTGAAGGCAGGTGTCATCAAGCATATCCAGAGTGCATATTCTTCACCAGTGGTCATGGTACGTAAGAAGGATGAAACATGGAAGATGTGTGTATATTACCAAGAACTCAAAAACTACACCATCAAAGATAAGTTTCCTATTCCAATAATTGATTATTTACTTGATGAATTGCATGGTGTTATTTATTTCACAAAATTAGATCTTCGTTCGGGGTGTTGGTGCTCAAAATAGTCTCACCCCATTTTGCTTGTGGCATCCATCGATTTACAGCCTCTGTCACATTTTATCCCCATGTGTTATGGCCGAAAGGTCTCTGCCTTCCTTTTGTTTCCATAATTAATTTGTTCCTAGGTTGAAGATCACGTATGGGTCCATATTTGTCTCCTCGTTTCTCTTTTCCTCTGAAGGGGTCTATAATTTGGGTCTCTTGTTCTCTATTCATCTAAAACTCAAGCTCTCCCATTATTTCTATTTTCCATAGTCGAAATGTGTTGTCCTTATCATTTTTTCCCTGAATACTTGAAGAAAAATGAATGGATGTAGCTCAGAAGAACGTATTTAAGCCTTGTAACATCTCTGAATTCTCCGTCCTTGGAGAAAATTTCATCTCCGGGATCAAATGGTCATTTTTCTATATTTTACAATTTGACGGGCATTTCTCCTGGTCAAATTTGCATCCTTGCATTGACAGGGAACATGGCCTCTTTTGGTTAGATGCGGCTTGACAAGATACTTCAAAAATTCTATGAATCACCTCGACTCAAAATTTTTCCACATGGAGGAACGACACTCATTTCAAGATTTACTTTTTGGTTTGGCCTTAGAGTAGCACTGGGAGGACATATGGAGGTTTCCTCTACTTTTCCCAGACTTAGATAAATTTTTATGCAGCTAAAAATAGTTTGGCGGGACAGGGACACATGGCGAGCCCGCTCTCATTAAAGGTCTCAATCTTGGGCACCATTTTGAAATTGTGCTATGGAGACACGTGGAGGCTTCTGCCGAGTCTTCCCATACTTAGTCTTTTTTCAAAATATTTTGGGGGGTCTAGGACACGTGGAGGAACCACACATGTTTGGGGACTGGCTCTTATGTTTCATTTTAAAGAAACATCAGGAGGACACTTGGAGGCCTCCGCTCACTTTGCACTTTACTTAGACTTTTCAACGGCCAAAGGAGATTGCCTTGGGCCCTGACACATGGCACCTTCCACTGAGCTTCAAGCCTTCAAACAAATTTTACCGAGCCAAGACACATGATGAGCCCGCACTTATCCAAAGTCTTAACTTTTGGGAACCATCTCAAGGTGTGCCATTATGACGCGTGGTTGTTTGAAAAGTCAAAAGTGGCAAGGAAACATACCATCAGCGGTAACTCAGAATTTTTCCCTCTTATTCTCAAAAGGGTTAAAATATCAAAAATGGCCTGCAAGCCCGAAAAAGGATCAGTCAAAGTTTGTTTTAAAGTCAACAACGGAGCTGAAAATTCTTGGGGGAAATTTGGAAAATTTTCCTTTTGGGAGAAAGGAGCTAAAAGCATAAAAGGAAGTGTGGCTCCGCTGGGACCCACATCAGAGGCATTTCTTAAGGGCGTAGCTATGGGAAAACTTTGAAAATTTTCCTTTTTCCCAAAAAAGGGGTCAAGTGGCAGAATTTATTTGTGGTTCCTTTGGGACCCACCTTAGCACACGTTTAAGGCTCATTTCTCAAGGGTGAAAGTGCGGAGAAAAATGTGAAATTTTTTACATTTTTTCAAAGGGTCGTAAAAAGTCAAAAGGAAGCCCCCAAGCCTATTTTAAATTGAATCTTCAACATGGACGGCCCAAATTCAAAGTAAAGATCAACAGAAGCTGTTTGTCTAAATCTAATTCCCCCCCCCCATTTTTTCTAAAGGCTCCTAGAAGTGCAATTCTTCATGATTTCTTCATATTTCCTACACACCAAATAGAGACGAGATTTAATTTTGATATCTAAGTTTGGTGGGGGAGATCTGGAGACGTATTTTGCCATTAAAATGGTCTGACTATCAAACTCGATCTGATTTTCTATTTTTCTTCTCCTGAGCACGCAAGGAATAAGATTTGATAGATTAGGGGTGGAAGTGGTTGGTGAATAGAAGGAAGAGTGATTTTCCGGAGGAAGGAGTTGAATGTGGGAGATATTTGAAGAGATCTACCCCCTGAGCACCTGATGACTTTTTTGCAGATCCGATTTTGGGAATCACGATCGTGATCATGGCAAGCACTGGTGGAACTCAATGAATGGATTTTTTGGGGGAAAAGAGGCTCTGTTGTAAATTTTATAAATGGCACAAAGTTATTGTGCAAATGGTTGGAGTGTTAGGGATCGGGACTGATTTTTCTAATAGAAAAAATCTTGATAGAGCCCATCTTTTTGAGAAGCTGTTTGAGAAGCTTGTATATCTCTTTTGTATTGAATCTGATCATGTCAAGGTGGTTATGAATGTACAACCATTGATAGGCTTTGGAATTTTTCTAGAAACTTTCCCCTACTGATAGATTTAATCAAATTTGAGTTATTCTGCGTTATCTTGAGAAAAATGTGTTTGTTTTATTTCTGAATGTTTGTAGATAGTTTTTCTTGTTCCTGTTGGAATCTTGTATCAAAATCTATCTCAATCACACAGGTCTCAATCCTTGTGACAGTTTAGTGGCATCTACAGTTTCATTTCTTAGAAGATCTTTCATCTGAGAGTGAAATAAACGATTTAAAATCACTTTTCTTTCATTCGTTGACAGAGATTATCTGTAATCCTCTGGGTGTACCTGAGGTGTGATTGGGCTTAGATCTTGATGCTTTGTTGGGTTTTCTAACTCGATCCTTTGTGCTAGAATCTCGTAGATTGTGTGAAAAACTGCTAATTTGGGCCTTCATTGAAGCACATATTCAGTTAAAGAAACATTTTAGCTATTCTGTGGCATTCTATTGGTTTAACCTTCCATTTTGTAAGATTTCTCAAGGATATAGCGAATCATGTTCATCCTGCCTCACCTCCCACCAAAAAATTTACTTTAAAACATAAAATTCTACCCATACTACCCCTATTTGTCCTATGTGTGTACAAAAGCATAATTTCCATCACCAAGACATGTAGAAATAATCAAGATTCTAGATGTTTTTAATTACCTGAACCTTGTTTAGAAAATATATCCACTATCTAGAGTGATAACTCGTGAGAGTTAGATTTTTTTGCATTGATCATATTTTTTCTAAGGTCTCAGTCATAACCTCATAGAGCAAGATATCTCCATCTCCTCTATAAACAACAGACTACAAAAGGGTCCTCTCACCTTGGTTGAAAGGCACAACCATAAAGTAGTGAGGATAGATCAAATCCTCTTGATGGTGTTATCCATTTCTTCACATCTGAGTGACAAAAGACCAGTTAGATCCCAATCATGGGCTACAAAATGACCCACCATAATCTATCTATCCCTAAGATTCCTGTCAATACTTGTGATGCTACTCAGACTTTGAGGGAGAATCAATTTGGGTACCAACACCTGAGTGGCACCGTTGCTGGGGAGTGTTTTAAGTCGCTGGGAATTGGTTTGCGTTGCTGAGACTAATTTGTTGATTCACTGCCAGTTCATATCTATTTATCCCGTCAACGACCCGAGTGTCACCATTTTCGGGGACATTGTGATTGCAGTTCATATTTAGATCCTAGTAAGCGTCTCTTATATGCTCCAAGTGCTAATACATTGTCTCAAAAATCATCTTTTGTCTGGGCCTGTATGAAGTGTTCGAAGTTGCAAGTACTATGTCCAACTCTTCCAGTTTCTATTGCACTATTTTATATTGATAAATCTTGGTAAAGAAAAGTTAGGTCTTATCATTTCCAGCTTCTAGCAGTGACAAACATTTTACAGATCATATTATAACGCATTTTCACAACTAAGGTGGAAATCATTAGTGGCGACTCCCTGTTGAATTGGTTTTGATAAGGACTAGTGTATTAAAACTCTGTCAAAGTAAGATTTGTTACTATTCTTTGTAAAGCTAGAAGGAAAAATATATTTCTTTGCTAGGGATTCTGCTAGGACATTGTTTCCAGACTTAGGAAAAGCAAAGTCAGAAGGAACAAGAGCATGGAGAGTTTTGGGAGATCAGTAGTCAAGAAGAGAGATCCATATTCATGAAAGTGATTGGACTATCATTGAAGATTGCCATTCAAGCGCTTCTGAATCAGGTAGCCTATTTGTGGAATTGAATTCTCCAACTGGAGAAGGGCCTTCATTTGATTTTGAAAAGTTTACTTCCCATTCTGCCCCTATCTTTTCAATATTTAATAGGAATTTCCACACACATACAAGAAAGTTTATAAACCAATATGAAATGATGTGTAAGTCCTACCTCACACTCCAACCACATGTTCACAAGCTTCTAGATTTTTGACTCGTTAAGCTCACAAAATTTTCATGCCCCATGCTCAAAGTTATTTGCCAATAATTCCATGAAAACAGAATAAAAAGAAGCTGAAGATGATAATGATGATGATGCTCATGCTATGATCAAAAACCTCTATAGAAGGGTGACAGTAGGAAGCACTCTTTCAACTGAATAAATGACATCCATGTCACCCATTGCTGACTTTCCATATTCCCCAATTAAAAAATTCCAAATGGTACACAAATTCAAATTAGCATCCAAATCCCATTATTTACAAGTCCCATACTGTCACAATATGTTAGATACTTCCCAATAATGACTTTGGAATACTTTAAGGGCTTTAATGATAAATAAGTATGATGGAGGAATCCCATTTGAGGAGGATAGGCAAGCTATTGATGAATGTTGTTATAGCTCAAGAAAAGGAGAACAACACAAGAAGTAGGGTTCAGCAAAGGTACATGGGCCTCAAGCCAAGCCAAAAGTTCCCTTACTTTTAAAATATTCCTAAAGAGGAATCCTAATAAATATGCATCTACCAAAATCATTTTTGTCCCAAACAAAAATCATCCCCTCATCATGCACAAGCTATCAAAAACCCCTTCCGTACCATCTAATGAGTGTGTTAATCTTCCCTTCCAATGCTACCTCACCCAAGGCATGTTCTCTTATGACATAGCCCAATTTCTTGATTCAGATCAAGAGTTTCTATTACTATTGTTTGAATTGTTTAAAATACCTGAGCATATGAAAGGAGAGAATTCGAATATTTGGGGGTTTATATGAAGAAAAGACTACCCAAGGCAGAACTGTAAACATTATTGAGACTCCTCCTAGACAGGTTGAAGAGTTAGAGACACCACCAGTGTTAGAGGAACTAGGTTAAACACTTGAGGTCTATTTGGGGGCATCCTTGGTGGACTCTCAGCTGAATGTGGATCCATTCTTCACCACTTTGATCATCAAAGGATAGATTGTTCCACAACTGTATCTTTGACTCAGGGGCATCATGTAATGTCATGCCTCTGGAAGTCATGAATGAGCTAAATCTAAAAGCAACAACAGCAAATGGGAAGTGCATTGCCATGGACTCTAGAGAAGTGTCAATGGTGGGATGTGTGAAAGGTTCTGGTGGTGTAGCTTGCAGCTTACCCAAGTAAAAATTTAAAACCTGATGTTGTTATTGTTGATTACCCTGCCAAGTGGGGTATGTTATTGTCAAGAAAATGGGTAGCAAGTGTTGGTGGGAGTGTGCAAATGGACATGTCCTATGCCACTATCCCCATTGAAGGAGCCTTGGTGAAGTTATATGGTGAGAAGAAAGATGTTGTATCTTGATTGAGGACCCAAGTAATGCATCTTATGAAGTTATTGCATGTAGATATTGATCTTAATAATTTTGTGAGTTATTTGGATTTCAGTGAGTATGAAAGTGATCAATGACAGAGTATCTTAAGTATGATGATTTTCCTGGGAATTTGGTCTATGATTCAGCCTTGAAAAATGTTAAAGAATATTGGCCCAAACACAACAGAGGTAAGCTTTAGATAAAATGGATGGTTTACAGTTACTAAACAAAGAAGAAAAGAGAGACAGTCACATTTCCAGTCTGTTAAAGACATATCAGGATTGCTTAGCATGGTCATATCCAAGATGGTAGGAACTTGAAGATTTTCCTTGATTGTTTTCTTTGAATCAAGATTAAATATCTATTGTATAGTGTATAGTTTGTTGTTTGTTTCCTAGTCTTTCTGTGTTTTTGCCCGTTCTGGTCCTTGGTGACCTGTTTTTTACTAGTTTCTCTATTCATTTTTGGGAGATGGCTCTGTTTCACTGCTCTGCAAGCTAACTCCATTGCCTAATGGATATTTTGGCACTTGGTCTACCTTTTTTCTTGTGGCACTCACAGGGAGTGCCCATCCCCAAGTCGGAGCCGATGTTGGTGCTCAAAATAGTCTCACCCCATTTTTCCTTTGGCATCCATCGATTTACAACCTCTGTCACATTTTATTCCCCTGTGTTATGCTCAAAAGGTCTCTTCCTTCCTTTTGTTTCCATAATCAATCTTTTCCTGGGTCGAAGATCACGTATGGGTCCATATTTGTCTCCTTGTTTCTTTATTCCTCTGAACGAGGTCTGTAATTTGGGTCTCCCATTCTCTATTCATTCAAAAACTCAGGCTCTCCCATTATTTCCATTTTCCACAGTCGAGATTTGTTGTCCTTGTCATTTTTTCCCTAAATACTTGAAGAAAAATGAATGGATGTAGCTCTGAGGAACGTATTTGAGCCTTGTAACATCTCTGAATTCTCTATCCTTGGAGAAAATTTCATCTCTGGGCTCAAATGGTCATTTTTCTACATTTTACGATTTGACGGGTGTTTCTCCTGGTCAAATTTGCATCCTTGCATCAATAGGGAAATGTGGCCTCTTTTGGTTGGACGCGGCTCGACAGGGTACTTCAAAAATTCTATGAATCGCCTCGACTTAAAAAATTTCCATGTGGAGGAACAGTGCTCATTTGAAGATTTACTTTTTGGTTTGGCCTTGGAGTAGCATTGGGAGGACACGTGGAGGTTTCTGCTGCTTTTCACCTGGACTTAGATAAATTTTTATGCAAGCTAAAAATAGTTTGGCGGGACAAGGGCATATGGTGAGCCCACGCTCATTCAGGGTCTCAAACTTGGGCACCATTTTGAAATTGCGCTATGGGGACACCAGGAGGAACACGCATGTTTGGGGACCGGACCTTAAGTTTCATTTTAAAGAAGTGCTAGGAGGACACTTGGAGGCCTCCGCTCACTTTGCACTTGCTTAGAATTTTCAACGGCCAAAGGAGATTGCCTCAGACCCTGACACATGGTGCCTTCCGCTAAGCTTCAAGCCTTCAAACAATTTTTTTGGGCAAGGACACATGGTGAGCCCATGCTCATTCAAGGTCTCAAATTTTGGGAACCATCTCAAGGTGCACCATTGTGACGTGTGGTAGTTTGAAAAGTCAAAAGGGGCGGGGAAATGGACCATTGGGGGAAACTTAGAATTTTTGCCTCTTATTCTCAAAAGGGTTAAAATATCAAAAATGGCCTGTAAGCCTGAAAAAGGATAAGTCAAAGTTTTTTTCAAAGTCAACGACGGAGGTGCGGACTCTCGGGGGAAATTTGGAAAATTTTCCTTTTGGGAGAAAGGAGTTAAAAGTGTAAAAGGAAGCATGGTTCCGCTGGGACCCACATCAGAAACTAGAAGTGGAAGGATGGAGCTACGGGGAAAACTTGGAAAATTTTCCCTTTTCCAAAAAAGGTGAAATAGTCGCATAATTTATCCATGGTTCCTTTGGGACCCACCTTAGGACACGTGTCTAGGCTCATTTCTCAAAGGCGGAAGTGCGGAGAAAAATGTGAAATTTTTTCATTTTTTCAAAAGGTTGTAAAAAGTCAAAAGGAAGCCCCCGGGCCTATTTTAAATTGAATCTTCCACATGGACAACCCAAATTCAAAGTAAAGATCAACGGCAGCTGTGTGTCTAAATCTGATTTTCCACCCTGATTTTTACTGAAAATCTCTTAGAAGTGCGAGTATTCATGATTTCTTGGTATTTCCTACATGCCAAATAGAGAGGAGAGTTAATTTTGATATCTAAGTTTGGTGGGGGAGATCTAGAGATGTATTTTGACCATTAAAATGATCTGACTATAGAACTCGATCTGATTTTCTATTTTTCTTCTCCTAAGCATGCAAGGAATCAGATTTGACAGATTAGGGGTAGAAGTGGTTGGTGAATAGAAGGAAGAGTGATTTTCCAGAGGTAGGAGTTGAATGCGGGAGATATTCGAAGAGATCTACCCCCTGAGCACCTGATGACTTTTTTGCAGATCTGATTTTGGGAATCGCGATCATGATCATGGCAAGCACTGGTGGCACTCAATGTATGGATTTTTTGGGGGAAAAGAGGCTCTGTTGTAAATTTTATAAATGGCACAAATTTATCGTGCAAATGGTTGGAGTGTTAGAGGTCAAAACTGATTTTTCTAATAGAAAAAATTTGATAGAGCCCATCTTTTTGAGAAGTCATTTGAGAAGCCTGTATATCTCTTTTGTATTAAATTTGATCATGTCAAGGTGGTTCCGGAGTGTATAGCCATTGACAAGCTCTGAGATTGTTCTAGAAAATTTCCCTTGCTGATAAGATTTAATCAAATTTGAGTTATTTGTGTTGGATCTTGAGCAAAATGTGTTTGTTTTATTTATGAATGTTTACAAATAGTTTTTCTTGTTCCTATTGCAATCTTGTATCAAAATTTGTCTCAATCACACAAGTCTCAATCCTTGTGATAGTTTAGTGGCATCTGCAATTTCATTTCTTCAGAAGAGCTTTCATCTGGGAGTGAAATAAATGATTTAAAATCACTTTTCTTTCATCTGTTGACAGAGATTGTCTGTATTCCTCTGGGTGTACCTCAGGTGTGATTAGGCTTAGATCATGATGCTTTGTTGGGTTTTCTAACTCGAACCTTCGTGTTAGAATCTCATAGATTGTGTGAAAAAATGCTAATCTGGGCCTCCATTGAAGCACATATTCTGGTTAAAGAAACATTTTAGATGTTCTGTGGCATTCTATTGGTTTAACCTTCCATTTTGTAAGATTTCTCAAGGATCTAGCGAATCAAGTTCATCCTGCCTCACCTCCCACCAAAAAGTTTCACTTTAAAAAAACAAATTCTACCCATACTACCCATATTTGTCCTGTGTGTGTACAAATGCATAATTTCCACTCACCAAAACATGTAGAAATAATCAAGATTCCAAATGTCTTTAAGTGCATAAACCTTGTTTAGAAAATATCTCCACTATCTAGAGTGACAACTCGTGAGATTTAGATTTTGTTGCATTGATCATATTTTTTCCAAGGTCTCTCTTAATAACCTCATAGAGCAAGATATATCCATCTCCTCTATAAACAACAGGCTACAAAAGTGTTCTCTTACCTTGGTTGAAAGGCACAACCATAAAATAGTGAGGATAGATCAAATCCTCTTGATGGTGCTATCCATTTCTTCACATCTGAGTGACAAAAGACCAGTTAGATCCCAATCCCTGGGCTACAAAATGACCCACCATGAATCTGTCCCTAAGCTTCCTGTCAATACTTGTGATGCTGCTCAAACTTTGAGGGAGAATCAATTTTGGTACCAACACCCGAGTGGCACCATTGCTGGGGAGTGTTTTAAGTCACTGGGAATTGGTTTGCGTTGCTAAGACTAATTTGTTGATTAACTGCCAGTTCATATCTATTTATCTTGTCAACAACCCGAGTGGCACCGTTGTCGGGGACATTGTGATTGCAGTTCATATTCAGACCCTAGTAAGCATCTCTTATATGCTCCAAGTGCTAATACATTGTCTCAAAAATCATCTTCTGTTTGGGCCTGTATGAAGTGTTTGAAGTTACAAGTATTGTGTCTAACTCTTCCAGTTGCTATTACACTAGTTTTTATTGATAAATCTGGGTAAAAAAGAAGGTCAGGTCTTACCATTTCCAACTTCTAGCATTGATAGACATTTGACAGATCATATTTTAGTGCATTTTCACAACTAAGGTGGAAATCCTTAGTGGCAACTCCCTGTTGAATTGATTTTTGATAAGGACTAGTGTCATAAAACTCTATCAAAGTAAGATTTGTTACTAATATTCTTCGTAAAGATGGAAGGAAGAAGATATTTCTTTGCTAAGGATCCTGCTAGGACATTGTTTCCAGAGTTAGGAAAAGCAAAGTTAGAAGGAAGAAGATCCTAGAGAGTTATGGGAGATCAGCAGTCAAGAAGAGAGATCCCTATTCATGAGAGTGATAGGCCTATCATTGAATATTGCCATTCAAGTGATTTCTAAATCAGATAGCCTCTTTGTGGAATTGAATTCTCCAACTGGAGAAGGGCCTTCATTTGATTTTGAAAAGATTGCTTCTCTTTCTGCGCCTGTCTTTTCAATATTTGATAGGGATTTCCAAGAAACAAGGCCTTTAGAGGGTATCCATTTTGAAAGCTATACTCCTGTATTTCAAAGACCCCCTGCCCCTTATCAATTTGTTTCTCCCCCAAAATCACCTCCTCGAATCAACATGGCTCATCCCCCACCCAGACCTCCATTTGTTGTAAACACCTTTAGACCTATAAATTTTGTGGGAATGGCTGGTTATCAAAATGCAGTTCCTCAAGATGTAAGGAACAGAATACCAAAGTTCTAAGGAAACAATGTTATAACTTGTTATCAACATTTAAAGCTTTTTATCAACATGATGGAATAATTTGAGATTGAACATGAAGATGTATACATCAAATTGTTTGTTCACACTTTGGAAGAGGATGCAACGGACTGGTATAAATATTTTCTAGATAAATCTATTGATTCTTGGATTGAGATGAACAATGCATTTAGATTGCATTATTGTGATATAGGACTGACCTTAGGTTTCTTCTATCAGAATTTTAAAATATCAAGAAGAATCCTAATGAGTCAGTACATGATTTCAAAACAAGGTTCAATAAGACTTTGAGAAGATTTCCTTTTAACTGGAGGCCATGTGATGAATCATGTTTGATCAAATATTCTAGATGCATTTGATAAAAAAAGTTGCATACTACTTGAGGGACAAGAACCCTACCAATTTGAGGTAGGCCTTCACTATGGCTTTGCAAATTGAAAAAAATATCAAGGCAATTGGAAAACCTCCTAAGAGGGATGGTGTGAAGTTGGTTAACCCAAAAAAGTCTTAAACAAGTAAGGCTACTGATTTAGAGGAAGTTGTGAAGACTTTGGAAGGGGCTGTCAAAGAAATTTCCTACAAAATAGCTTGTGCATGAGAAAGGGGATTGGGCAGAGTTCACAAGGTCAACACAAGAAACAAAGCCAAGATAGGTTTACAAATCACCAAAGATCTAATGACAGAGCCAAGGGACCTGTTGGATTTGGAAATAGGCAGCCCCAGGGCAGGGAAAATAGAATGGTGCCAGATCCTTTCACTATCAGAGTTGTTGTTGTGGAAGAAATAAAGGTCATTGATTGGTGTGACAAATGTTTCATGCCCCATGCTCCATGTGAGGAAGATCAGCCAAAAGAAGTAGAAGTTGATGATGATAATGATGATGATGTTTGCATGGTGGGTTTCTCCACGAGCTCACAATCAGGGTCAACTTCAACTGAGCTCATAAGTGCTAGAACTGCTGCTACTTTTTGGGATTGCATTCATAGGGTACCACTTCTTCCTCCCTCTCATGCTTTAGAAGTAGATACTATACAAGCTTTTGAATTCCTCAATAATGACTTTTGAATATTTAAGGGCTTTAATGATAAAGAAGTATGATGGAGAAATCCCATCTGAGGAGGATAAGAAGCTATTGATGAATGTTGTTGTGGCTCAAGAAAAGGAGTACAACACAAGAAGTAGGGTTGTCAAAGGGAAAGGGCCTCAAGCTAAGCCAAAAGCTCCCTTACTTTCAAACATTCCTAAAGAGGCTTCTAAGAAAGAGGCATCTACCAAAATCCTTGTCCTTCCAAACAAAAATCATCCCCCCTCATGCCCAAGCTATTAAAAATCTCCATACCACCTAATGAGTGTGTTACCCTTCCTTCCAATACTACCTTGCCAAGGAATGTCTCATATGACATTGCCCAATTTTTGAGTCAAATCAAAGTCTCTATGTTCCAATTGTTGAGTTGCTTAGGATCCCTGAGCATAAAAGGAGAGCATTTGAATACTTTGGATTGAATGAAGAAAAGACTGCCCAAGGCAGAAATGTAAACATTATTGAGACTCCTCCAGACATTGAAGAGTTAGATACACCACCAGTGTTAGAGGAACTAGGTTAACCACCTGAGGTCTATTTGGGGTACATCCTTGGTGGAATCTCAGTTAAATGTGGATCCATTCTTCACCACTTTGATCATAAAGGATAGATTTCTCCACAACTGTATGTTTGACTCAGGGGCATCATGCAATGTCATGCCTTTGGAAGTCATGAATGAGCTAAATATAAAAGCAACAACAGAAAATGGGAAGTGCACTGCCATGGACTCTAGAGAAGTGCCAGTATTGGGATGTGTGAAAGGTTTGGTGGTGCAACTTGCAGCTTACCCAGGTAAAAATTTGAAACTTGATGTTCTCATTATTGACTACCCTGCCAAGTGGGGGATGTTGTTGTCAAGAAAATGGGTAGCAAGTGTTGGTGGTAGTGTGTCAAATGGACATGTCTTATGCCACTATCCCCATTGAAGGCAACTTGGTGAAATTATATGGAGAGAATAAGATGATATACTTGATTGAAGACCCAAGTAATGCATCTTATGAATTTTTGCAAGTAGATGTTGATCTTAACATTTTTGTGAGTTTTGTGGATTTTCAAGTGAGTATGAAAGTGTTGAAGATAGAGCTCCTAAGTATGTTGTTTTTTTTGGGAATTTGGTCTATGATTCAGCCTTGAAAAATGATAAAGAATTTGACTTAAACACAACAAAGAAGCTTCAGAGAAAATGGATGGTTTACAAACTGAACAAAGAAGAAAAAGAAGTATATTTCCAGTTGATGAAGACATATCAGAACCTGCTTAGCATGGTCATATCCAGGATGGCAGGCACTTGAAGATTTTTCCTTGATTGTTTTCTTTGAATCAGGATTAAATATCTCTTGTACAGTGTATAGCTTGTTGTTTGTTTCCTATGTCTTCTTGTGTTTTTATCTATCCTGGTCCTTGGTGACCTAGTTTTTGCTGGTTTCTCTGTTCATTTTTTGAACATGGCTTTGTTTCACTACTCTGCAAGCTGACTCCATTGCCCGATGGATATTTTGGCACTTGGTATACCTTTGTTCTTGTGGCACTGGCTAGGAGTGCCCATCCCCGAGTCAGAGCCAATGTTGGTGCTTAAAATAGTCTCACCCCATTTTTCCTGTGGCATCCATCGATTTACAGCCTCTGTCACATTTTATCCCCATATGTTATGCTTGAAAGGTCTCTACCTTCCTTTTGTTTCCATAATCAATTTGTTCCTGGTTCAAAGATCACGTATGGATCCATATTTGTCTCCTCGTTTCTTTGTTCCTCTGAAGGGGTCTGTAATTTGGGTCTCTTGTTCTCTATTCATCTAAAACTCAGGATCTCCCATTATTTCTATTTTCCACAGTCGATATTTGTCTATCCTTGTCATTTTTTCCTTAAATACTTAAAGAAAAATGAATGGATGTAGCTCAGAAGGAACGTATTTGAGCCTTGTAACATCTCTTATTTCTCTATCCTTGGAGAAAATTTCATCTCTAGGTTCAAATGGTCATTTTTCTGTACATTTTACGGTTTGACGGGTGTTTCTCCTGGTGAAATTTGCATCCTTGCATCAATAGGGAACATGGCCTCTTTTGGTTGGACGCAGCTCAACAAGGTACTTTAAAAATTCTATCAATTGCCTCTCAACTTAAAAATATTTTCCACATGGAGGAACGACGCTCATTTGAAGATTTACTTTTTGGTTTGGCCTTAGAGTAGCATCGGGAGGACACGTGGAGGTTTCCGCTGCTTTTACCAAGACTTAGATAATTTTTTATGAAACTAAAAACAATTTGGTGGGACAGGGACACGTGACCAGCCCACGCTCATTCACGGTCTCAATCTTGGGCACCATTTTGAAATTGTGCTATGGAGACAAGTGGAGGCTTCTACCAGGTCTTCCCGTACTTAGTATTTTTTCAAAATATTTTGGGGGGTCTAGGACACGTGGAGGAACCACACATGTTTGGGGATTGGCTCTTATGTTTCATTTTAAATAAACATGCCAGGAGGACACTTGGAGGCCTCCGCTCACTTTGCATTTTGCTTGGACTTTTTAATGGCCAAAGGAGATTATCTTGGGCCCTGACACATGGTCCCTTCCGCTGAGCTTCAAGCCTTCAAACAAATTTTTCCAAGCCAAGACATGTGGTGAGCCCGCGCTCATTCAAGGTCTCCACTTTTGGGAACCATCTCAAGGTGCGCCATTGTGACATGTGGTTGTTTGAAAAGTCAAAAGGGGCGGGGAAGCATGGACCATCGGGGGAAACTCAGAATTCTTTGCCTCTTATTCTCAAAAGGGTTAAAACATCAAAAATGGTCCGCAAGCCCAAAAAGGATGAATCAAAGTTTGTTTCAAAGTCAACGACGGAGCAGTGCGGACTCTTGGGGGAAATTTGGAAACTTTTCCTTTTGGGATAAAGGAGTTAAAATGCATAAAAGGAAGTATGGTTCTGTTGGGACCCACATCAGAGACTAGAAGCATTTCTCAAGGGTGGAGCTGTGGGGAAAACTTGGAAATTTTCCCTTTTCCTTAAAAAGAGGTTGAAATGGTAGAATTTATTTGCAGTTCCTTTGGGACCCACCTTAAGACACGTGTAAGATTCATTTCTCAAGGGCGGAAGTGCAGAGCAAAATGTGAAATTTTTTACATTTTTTCAAAGAGTCATAAAAAGTCAAAAGGAAGCCCCCGAGCCCGTTTTAAATTGAATCTTCGACATGGACGACCCAAATTCAAAGTAAAGATCAATGGAAGCTATGTGTCTAAATCTGATTTGTGCCCCCCCTCATTTTTACTGAAAAGCTACTGGAAGTGTGAGTCTTCATGATTTCTTGGTATTTCCTACATGCCAAATAGAGAGGAGAGTTAATTTTGATATCTAAGTTTGGTGGGGGAGATCTAGAGACGTCTTTCACCATTAAAATGGTCTGACTATCAGAATCGATTTCATTTTCCGTCTTTCTTCTCCTGAGCACGCAAGGAACTAGATTTGATAGATTAGTGGTAGAAGTGGTTGGTGAATAGAAGGAAGAGTGATTTTCCAGAGGAAGGACTTTAATGCAGGAGATATTCGAAGAGATCTACCCCCTGAGCACCTGGTGACTTTTTTAGAGATCTGATTATGGGAATCGTGATCGTGATCATGGCAAGCACTGGTGGCACTCAATGTCTAGATTTTATGGGGGAAAAGAGGCTTTGTTGTAAATGTTATAAATGGCACAAATTTATCGTGTAAATGGTTAGAGTGTTAGGGGTCGAGATTGATTTTTTTAATAGAAAAAAGCTTGATAGAGCCCATCTATTTGAGAATCCATTTGAGAAACTTGTATATCTCTTTTTTATTGAATCTGATCATGTCAAGGTGGTTGCAAGTGTACAACCATTAACAAGCTCTTAGATTGTTCTAGAAACTTTCCCCTGTTGATAGATTTAATCAAATTCGAGTTATTCTGTGTTGTCTTGAGCAAAATGTGTTTGTTTTATTTCTGAATGTTTGCAGATAGTTTTTATTCTTCTTGTTGCAATCTTGTATCAAAATCTGTCTCAATCACACAAGTCTCAATCTCTGTGACAGTTTAGTGGCATCTGCAGTTTCATTTCTTAGAAGAGCTTTCATCTGGGAGTGAAATAAATGATTTAAAATCACTTTTCTTTCATCGGTTGACAGAGATTGTCTGTATTCCTCTGGGTTTACCTAAGGTTTGATTAGGCTTAGATCATGATGCTTTGTTGGGGGAGTTTTCTAACTCGAGCCTTCGTGCTAGAATCTCATAGATTGTGTGAAAAAGTGCTAATATGGGCCTCCATCGAAGCACATATTCTAGTTAAAGAAACATTTTAGCTATTCTATGGCATTATGTTGGTTTAACCTTCCATTTAGTAAGATTTCTCAAGGATCTGGCGAATCAAGTTCATCCTGCCTCACCTCCCACCAAAAAAATTATTTAAAAACAATCAATCCTACCCATACTACCCCTGTTTGTTCTGCATAATTTTTGTGTACAACCACATAATTTCCATCACCAAAACATGTAGAAACAATCAAGATTCCAGATGTCTTTAATAGCCTGAACCTTGTTTAGAAAATATCTCCACTGTCTAGAGTGATAACTCGTGAGAGTTAGGTTTTGTTGCATTGATCATATTTTCTTCAAGGTCTCATTCTTAACCTAATTTCGCAAGGATATCTCCATCTCCTCCATAAACAAGCAGGCTACGAAAAGGGTCCTCTCACCCTGGTTAAAAAGGCACAACCATAAATTAGTGAGGTTAGATCAAATCCTCTTGAGGGTGCTATCCATTTCTCCACATCTGAGTGAAAAAAGGCCATTTAGATCCCATCCCTAGCTAGAAAATGACCCACCATGATCTATCTGTCCCTAAGCTTCCTGTCAATACTTGTGATGTTGCTCAGACTTTGAGGGAGAATCAATTTGGGTACCAATAGGGGGTACCATAAAATTAGAATAAGAGATGAATATGTTCATAAAACGGATTTTAGGACTCATGAGGGCCATTATGAGTTTTTGGTAATGCTTTTGTTCTTACAAATGCTCCCTCAACCTTTCAAATCTTGATGAACACTATTTTAGGCCATTTTTAAGGAAATTTGTATTAGTTTTCTTTGATGACATATTTATTTATAGTAAGACATGGGAAGAACACTTGCAACATGTAAATAAAGTGTTGGAAGTGTTGGAGAAACATAATATTTATGCAAATCCATCCAAAAGTTCTTCTGGTGTATAAGAGGTCAAGTACTTGGGTCACATTGTATCCCATGAAGGTGTCAAAGTTGATCCTCAGAAGATCAAAGCTATGGTGGAATGGCCAAGGCCCAAAAATCTCAAAAAACTTCGTGGGTTCCTAGGACTAATAGAGAAATACATAATATTTGTGAGGGAATAATGGTAGAATAACAACCCCACTCACTGCATTGCTAACGAAGGATGCCTTCCATTGGAAAAATGTAGCCACTAAATCCTTTGAGCAGCTGAAGGAAGCCATGTGCAGTACCCCAATATTGGCTACTCCTAACTTCTCAAAAACCTTCATTGTTGAATGTGACACTTTAGGATCAGGATTGGGATCAATTCTAATGTAGGAAGGAATACCAATTACATTTTAGAGTCGCCAATTCAAAGGAAAAGGTTTGCTCAAACCTGTCTATGAGAAAGAAATTATGGCTATTCTTCATGTGGTCAAAGAATGGAGGCCCTATCTCATGTGTAGACACTTTAAGGTAAAAACTGATCATGATAGTCTCAAATACTTTTTGGAGAAAAGGTTATCATCTAAGGAACAAAAAAAATGGGTAACAAAATTTTGGGTTATGATTTTGAAATCATATACAAAAAGGGTAAAGAAAATGTAGTAACAAGTGCGTTTTCCAAAAGGGATACATCCACAGATTCCTTACTATGTGGAATGTCCATGTTGAAGGCCGATTGGGTGGATGAAGCAAGAATGGAATGGGATTAGGACAAGGATACACAATCTCTAATACAAAATATCAATCAAGGATCTATAACATCTAACAAATTTGAGTGGAAAGGTAATGTGTTATCGTACAAGGATAGGTTATACTTGAGTAAAGATCTTGAGTTGAAGCATAAGATTCTTGTAGATCTACATGCATCACATGTTGGAGGAAACTCTGGGTTTTTGAAGACATATCATAGAATAAAAATAGAATTCTTTTGGGAAGGACTCAAGGGGTGTGTACAAAATTTTGTATCATAGTGTTTGGTGTGCCAACAAAACAAAGGGGAAACAATTAAGATACCATGTCTATTGCAACCCTTACCAATTCGTAGCCAAAGATGGGAGGAGGTCTCCATGGATTTCATCACAAGATTTCCTTTTCAGAGGGTAAGAAGGTTATTTTGGTGATTGTGGATAAGCTCACAAAATATGCCCATTTTTGTTCCGTATCACATCCATTTGCAACCAATACAGTCACAGCTATTTTTTTGGAGATAGTTCAAAGGCTACATGGAACCCCAAAGATAATTGTAAGTGATCGTGATCCTATTTTCATAAGTAATTTTTGGACGGAATTATTTTCATGTTTGGGTACTCAGCTAGCTCACAATTCATCTTATCATCCTTAAACTGATGGGCAAATGGATGTGGTCAAAAAATTCTTAGAGGGGTATCTATGTTGTTCTGTATCGGATAAACATGAAAGGTGGATTAAATGGCTACCACTTGCAGAATGGTGGTATAACACATCTTTTCATACCTCTTCTCAAATGCCCCCATTTTTAGCATTACATGGTTACTGTCCACCTTCTATCACTTCTTCCTTAAGGGTGCAAACTAAGGTCAGAGATGTTGAGGAGCGAATTCAACATCGACAACATGTTTTGGATAGTTTAAAGGAGAATTTTGCATTGGCACAAAACAAGATTAAACATCAAGCATATCAACACCATAGTGAAAGACATTTTGAAATTGGTGACTACATTTTTTAAATCTCTAGCCTTACAAGCAGATGTCCCTGAAGCAACAGAAAAAGGACAACAAACTTGCTCCTAAATATTATGGCCCTTATCAGGTTCTAAAAAAATTGGCAATGTTGCTTATAAACTAGAGTTGCCTCAATCTTCACGCATACACCCAGTATTCCATGTTTTCTTCCTAAAGAAGGTTATTGGAAAGAAATTTGAAACCCAGAAAAAGTTACCAAAACTTGATGAGGAAGGAAGAATCATTTTGGAGCCAGAGAATATTTTGTAAACACGTACTAAAAGTCTGAGAACCAAAGACATTAAGGAATATCTTATCAAGTGGAAGAATCTGAGCATAGAAGATGCAACCTGGGAGGATGAAGGTTTTATGTAGCAACATCCAGGATTATTCAACATTGAGGACAATGTTGGTTTGAAGGGGAAGGGCATGCTACTCCCTTAACCTATTGCTTGTATTAGGATATGAGTAGCTGACTTGTGGCTTACCATATCATTTTATTATATCGTTTATACTTTCTCATGCTTAGTAGGTCAGCCTTGGTGATGGCCATAACAAATGAATACTATATCTAGGGGATTGTAGGTAGTAGTTCATCATCATTAGAGCATTTGAGTCTTATTTTATGGTTTGGAGGTTGCCCCCTCAAAGTGGCGAAGCTATTCTAATTGTATATTGAGATCATTATTCTGAAATATTGTGTTATTTGGTGTTTTATTGCTACTCATAATCTGAATTATATAAGTAATTTCAGTACATATGTATATACATATACATATGTATATGTATATGTACATATACATATACATATACATATACATATACATATACATACATGTACATGCACATGTATATGTATGTACACACACACATTTGTGTGCATGCACGCTCGTATGTGTATTAGAATGGTTATTAGAATGATTTATTACAAGGAAACATTTGGAAATGTTTAAAATTTATAATAAGGGTTAAGATGATTGTGTATACTCCTTTTATTATATCATATTTGTGTGTTGGCTCTAGTATGGTCTTCTATTGTGAATCATGCTCCACCATTAATTGAGTCTTATTCATGATTTTTTTTTACTTCTCAACGTTACCAAATTTTCAAGCTCATCTTACTTGTCAAATATGTTTCTCTTTACATCCTAATGTTTATCGTTACTTATAATTATCAAGTCACCTTTTTAGTTTTCATAGTGATTTTTAATCCAATTACATTCTATATATACTAGAGAAAAATAATTCATAATATACTTTTTCCACATGTGTATTGGATTTACTGTTATCATATGAAATGTAAATATCTATAATACTTTTTATGAAAGGGTGGTTATATGCATGTCCTCAAAAATAAAATTGTGAAAAAGATAGCTGAATATATGCCCCCCATTGCAGTGAAATTTTTAACGGCCCTTATAACTTGGTATGTGGTGGATATGTCATATGAAGTGTAAATATGTATAGTACTGGAAGGGTGGCTGAGTGTATGTCTCTTTCACCAGCCCTTCAAATTTGAATAGTGGATTGGATATCACATTAATACAGCTTTAATGCACTTCTCTAAAAGAAAATATGGTGCTTATGTAAACTTCTTCCTATATTAAATTAGATGAGGATGCGTGGATGCCCCATCCTCACTTTTTTTTTCTGTAATTTGTTTTTCCTACTATTTAAATTCGTAAAGAATTCTTTTGACCTATGTGTTTTGGATCAAAATGAGGAAGTCCAGTAAGAAATTTCAAATGACAGTCATTCTGTTGGTGGTAAGTTTGTTTTCAGTGGGTAATACTTTCCCGAGGAAGCATTGCCAACAGAATCAGGGTACTTGAACATAGTTGAGAAGCCCGGTGCAGTGATTTTTTATGTGTACTACGAAGCCATCAATTCCACTCTACAAATTTTAAACACCCCGATATTGTTGTGGCTTACTGGCGGTTAGGGCTACTCTTCCATGGTAGCCAACTTCTATGAAATAGGCCCCTAGATAGTCAATGAAGACCTCATCCTGCACAAAAACCCCACTTCATGGAATCGTATTTTTGGCCTGCTCTTTATAGACAACCCAATCAGAAGTGGCTTCAACATAGCCCCTTCCAACCTAGCCTTACCGTGGACCGACGAAGAGGTTGCTCAAGATTTATACAGTGCCCTCCAGGAATTCTTCACCCTTAATCCCCTCTTCATTGTCACCGGCAAGAGCTACGGTGAAAAATACGTTTCCTCGTTGGCGTATTTCATGGTGAAACAACTGGACAACAGTGAACCCAACACATTGAAATATGTGAGTCAATGGCATATCAATCGGTGATGGATGGGTAGATCTAGTTACTCAAATCCAGTCATTTTCCCCTGCCGTGCATGCACAGGGGCTTATTGATTTTCAACAAAATCTTTACCTGGAAAAATTACGAGTTGGTTCTCTGTTTCACAAAGCTTAAGGATTCTGATGTAATAAGAATTTGAGTATCAATAAAATTTGCAAGTTTCTATTTGAGTTTCTGTCTCGAAGATTGATTGCTTGTTCTTCTTATTTCATCTGCGAACTAAGTTCATAACTCGTAAGTCAGGCAAAGAGGCGAGCCTCCCATCTTGCAAGTCACCATGGATGTGCGCAGTTTTAGGTTGAAGGTTGATACCGTAAGTCCTGCTGAAGAGTTGCTTAAGCAGTACTAGCTATGGAGTTTGAAGATCATGCTAGTCTTTCTGGCAAAGATTTAGATCAAGATCTTGTAATTTTATCTAATGTATTCCCTGTTAAATTCTTCTATTAATGATCCAACAAGAGTTAGATCCTTTACCGGCATGGAAATTGCCTAAGATCCCTTACAATCAAGTGTATGATAAGTTAACTGCTTTTCATCTTATTGCTGCTACGACATTAAAAACTAGAGAGTCTATTATTCAAGTTTCTCAGAGTTCTTCTCATGAGTATGATATTCCCTTAATAGATTATGGCTGATATTCAGGCACTTAAAGAAGCAAAAAAAATTTAAGTTTGCCCATATAGGATGTGTACAAATAGGTATTACTCCTTTGTTCCGTCGAGGTCTTAATGCCTCTATGTGTTGTGTTGTCTTATGGATTTAAGATTTGAAAGTTTTAAAGATTCATTGTTAGCTATGTTATTCAAACTAGTTTTCATAATGGCCCTATCTTCTTTTGAAGTTTATCCAAACTATCCAGTCAATTTGCAAAAAGAAGACTTGCTTAAACAAGTCCTATGCTTACACCTTGCCACTACAGGTCTGCACATGAAGCCTGGTGCTTGTCCTCTTGCTATCCATTATAAAATCATTTATAGGCTTGTCAATACCATGCATCCCAGCTAGTTAAACATGGTATTTCCAAAGGCAGTAGTGTGGTGAGTCATGCTAGTTTGGAAAGTCAAAAGATTGAACCTGAGCTGATTTCTTGGTCACAAATCAAAGTCCCCAAAGAATGGACCTTGTCAAAAAAGTTTCTTGATAAAAGCCAGCCCAAGTTAGAAAATGCCACTGCAGTTAATGAATCAAAATCTAATGTTACTTTATCTTTCAGATCTAAAAATTCTATGTCTGATTTACCTAGATCTAGCTCATTTAGATCTGATACGCCTGTCTTCTCGTTGGGGAGAACCCTCGAGAAAATCTGTAAAAGAACAAACGTATATTTGTAGCCATAATAGTCTAGTCCATGACCCAAATACTGACTATTTGTGGTGTAAAGATTGTGAACAACTTATTAAGCAGAAATATGTTCCCTCTAATGGTCCAATGCATTAGTATGGCCTCAAGAGCATCTCATGTTTCCTCCTCATTTCCATCCCTTGACAGTATATGAAGTCTTGTCCCCAGATGGATCCCAAAAGCTATTTTTTGGTATCAAAGGTCTGTTGATAGACATATAGATCCTTCTGAGTCCTCTAAAATGCTATAAACTGGACTAACAAGGCTGTTAAAAATGTTCATGATAGACTACAGTCTCAAGAGTCTATCTTAGCTGAAATGGAGAAAACACTAAAAGCTATTGAATTACATCAGAAAGGAGATGTGACCTTCTGTTATTAAAGTTGTTAAATACAAAAATAGATGATGTCAGTACTTATGTAAGAAAAGTAGATAGGAATGTTGAAAAAACTTCTGCGTATGTGTCTACATGTCCTTATATACCCAAGGTTGTAACTAGAAATGTTGTAGATATTGTTCAACCTCTTGTTCGTCCAAACATGAAGATATCAAAAAAGATATTTCCTCTAAGTTAGGAACAACTCACAAGTTTGTCCAAAATAGTCTACATCAATTAAATGAGTCTACCATTGATTTAGGTCACAAAGGTAGATCTTATCCAAGAAGCTGTTAGCCCTATACCTACCATGGTTCCTCAAATTGGGAACAAATTATAGAAAATACTAAGAAGCCTGAAGAAATAGAACCTGATTGGTCTCAAAAGGTATCTTGGAATGAAGTTGTAGAACTTTCAGGATCCTCTACTCAGCTTAAAAATGTTCTATCGTAACATATTCCTCATTATTTCTTTCAGATAAAAAAGGTTTCGATATAGGAGCAATTAGTATGGTAAAAATACTTGCCTGACGAGCTGAAAGCATATTTTTACGAGAATCATCAAGAGCATCTAGCTGAGCCATTACATAATATTGCAAGAACTCAGACATTACAGCCTAACTGGTATAAGTTAGATTGTTCTAATCCACTGCCCAAGTAAAAGAAATGATTCATGGAATGATTGGTTGGGAAAATTCTCAGTTACTTTTGTATAGAAAAGATCCACATCAAATTGCTGAGATCATAGCCAATGGTTTTGTTGGCATAGTTAGAGAATGGTGGGATGCTCATCCACACAAAGAAGACATTTTAAGTGGAGGATATTCTGCTCATTGACTACTGCTTTAATCAAAGAATTTATTGGTACTGTAGATAATGATAAACTTAAGAATACTTCTTTATTCTTAAGAGCAAGACTATGTGATATGAGTAGACTTAAAGAGTATCAATGCTATATGCAAAAGCTATATTATAATTCTGGCAATATCAATGATCCTACTATGAGATTAAGGTACATCGAATCTTTTCCTGCTTACTTTGCTACAGAATACAAAAAAGCTATGCATGGAATGAATCTTGAAGAGTTAAGTCTAGGAGCTATCAATCAGATAATTGATGAGACAAATGCTAGACTTTGCCAGGAGAAAAAGGATCATGCAAAGAAGCAGCCAAGGCCCAAAAAGCCTTAGGCACTAAGTTTTGCCAGATGATAGATATTGACCCATTTTGGTTGTAAGCCCCCACATACTTTTCACAAGAAAGAAGGTATGTCATGAATTGTTCATCTTTTTCAAAGGGGAAGGGTCAGGGTAAATATAAAAAATACAACAGGTTCAAGAAAAGAAATAAAGATTCATATTCAAGAAAAAGTCCCATATAGAAAATCATACTTCAGAAAAAAGAAATACATGGGTAAAAAGAGAAAATTTATTCCTACATGCTTTATTTGTAAAGGGAAGCACTATGCAAATGAGTGCCCACAAAAAGAAAGAGATAAAGGAAAGGCCAAAATCAATACTCTTGTTGCAAAAGGCATAACAGAAAAAGAGTATTGTTTAGTTAGTGATTCTGATAATTATTCATCAAATATTTCATATAATTCTTCCTAGTGAAGAATTCCAGGTAAATGTTATTCAACATTCAGGTACTGATTCAGATAGTACTGATTCAGGATATAGTACTTTGCCATCATTTGTAAATATGATTGCAAGCTTTCCCCATCCGATGATGCCAGCATATCTTCTGAACTTCTTCTCAAACAATTGGAGTTAAGACAAAGTGAGTTTGAAGACTGTCCCCCATGGGACACTGCAAAGAAAATATTTCTCTCACAAAAGGTCAGAGAACTAGAAAGAAAATATTCTCAGCAAGTCAGATCTGAAGAAGGGTTCAGAGAAAGAAAGAAGAATAAGAAGAAACAGAAAAGATGGTTTTCTTAGGAACGATCACCAGCCCACTTCAAGGCCTCCCATACAAGGATGTGTCCGACAGAGACAGACTCCTTACAGAGGAAGAGGTCATGGAAGAGGAGGTAGATACTCTCCACCAAGGAGAAGTTTCCCATTTCTATTTCCTGAAGAAGATCTAAGAAGAAGAGTTTCAGGTACCTACTTCTACTTCTAACACTGATGTTATTATTCCTAATCCTGAAACTATGAAAACATGGAGAAGAAACAGGATAGAGTTTCTTCAGAAAGTCATTGCCAAGGCTACCAATGAATACAAGCATCTCATTGAAGAAGAAGATAGAGACAAGAAAGAAGCTGAAGGTGGAGAAGATTTTGAAGAAGCCTACCAGCAAATTCTGCACCAAGATGCAGAACCATCAGTCTTAGCCGAAGAACCAACATTGAGGTATGTACCATAAAAGGAGCACAAAATCCTTTTATTACAATCACATTTTGCATCCCTAACATCATTCCATATTCCATTGATGCTATGATTGATACTGGAGCTGATATAAGTCTATTAAGGTCCAGAGCTATACCTCCTGACTGTTGGACTGAGACATATCTGAAAATAAATTTTGATAAAAAAGAAGTAATCTCTATGTTCACAGCCTATGTCCCTATTAGGATAGAAGGATATGAGAGAATATTACAGTTCTATCAGCATGATATGCTCTCATATGATTGTCTAATAGGAGTCGATGCATTACAAGAATGTGGTACTTTTAGCCTCAATAAAGATTTCATATCTTTATTTAATCCAGATGTTCAGATACCAAGAAAGTACTCATTCAAGACAATCATCCCTCTACCCGAACCTAGAAAAGAATCCAACCATGAATGGATTCATAAGTCAATAGCTCTATGTAAGAGCAATATAGATGATATCATAACAAAGATAAAAAAGGATCTTTGTTCAGAAAATCCTCCTGCTTTCATAAATAGAAGAAAGCATATTTGTTCACTTGACTTGTAGCTAGTAAAAGATGATAAAGGGAATGAGATCATTCCTAAAGTTCAAATCTCATCACAAGGGTATGATTCCCTCAGAAAGAAAAGAGTGTCAAGAAGAAATAAAGAAGTTACTTCAAGGAGGTTTTATAAAAGAATCTAACTCTCCTTGGGCTTGTTCTGCATTCTATGTCAACAAAAGAAGTGAGCAGATTCAGATAGAAGAAAAGGCTTGTTGTGGATTATAAGCCTTTAAACAAATTTGTCACAGCGGTCTAGCATCCAATCCCTGCCAAAGATGATCTACCAGCCAGAATTAAAGGTTGTAAGGTATACAGTAAATTTGATCTGAAAAGTGGATTTTGGCAGATATTTCTGAAACTTGAGGATACATACAAAATAACATTTGTGGTACCTTGGAGGATAGTATGAATGGCAAGTCCTTCCTTTTGGGTTGAAAAACACACCTTCCGTTTTCCAAAAAAAATGGATTCAATTTTTGGTGACTTATCTAAATTTTTGATGGTATATACTGATGATATACTAATCTTCTCTAAGTCTCCAAAAGACCATATAGATCATCTTGAAAGATTTTATGAGACAGTTTATAATAATGATTTATGCCTGTGTACTACTAAAATAGAAGTTTTCAAGGATTAAATGATTTTTTTAGGGATTAAAATCAAAGATGGATCAATAGAGATGCAAGGTCATATTGTGTTCGAAATTCAGGAATTCCCAGACCAAATTTTAGAAAAAAAACAATTACAGAAATTTTTGGGATGTGTCAATTATGTTGCTGGTTTCTATAAAGAAATAGCTGGAGAAAGAATTCTTCTCAACAAAAGATTAAAGAAGAATGCCCCCACCTGGTCTGAAGAAATGATCCAGGCTGTGAGAAGAATAAAGAAACAAGTTCTTAATCTTCCTGCTATGTTCTTTCCTGCTCAAGGATTAAAGATATTGAAACAGATCCTAGTAAGCGATATTAGGGAGTTGTCTTGAAAGAAAAGACATACAATGAAAAAGAGAAAATTTGTAGATATGCATATGGTTCCTTCCAAGGTTCAGAGTTGAAGTATCATTATACTCGTAAAGAAACCTTAGCTGCCAAGAAAGCCATCAAAGCTTTCTTATTTTTCATTCAGAATGAACATTTTATTCTTCGCTCTAATTTGAAAGATTTCAAAGCCAAATTAAACAATGGCGACCCTGCAAATAAAACTGCATTTAACAGATTGCAGCGCTAGGGTATGTGGTTTGACAACTTCAGCTTTGAAGTTGAATACATAAAAGGAAAAGAAAATTCTCTTGCTGATTTTGCCAGCAGAGAATTAAACAACTCAAAGAAGGTAAATATTACTCAGGAGTCTCATGAATTTGTGGAATGCATCTTGGAATACTTTTACCTGCCAAAATTATCTTGGATCTCTCAAAAGGAATGATGATGAAATTTTTTATGAGGCACAACACTTGTTACTCTCTCAGGGGAATTATTTCAATTTCTCTTTATCAGACTACAGAGGTAGCATGCAGATTTGTTGATCCAAAAATTCCTGCTAGAGAATTCCACTCCAGACAAGATCCTATGGTATTTTATACTTTACAATGGTAGTGGAGACATTCAAGATATGTAGAGCCACCTGCTGAATGATATTCTTGTTGAAGGGCGTCGGTTAAGGCAACTGGTCCCAAGACCTAATACTCTTTGGAGATTTGAATTTTCCAGACTTTGGCCTGAAGGACATCCTCTGGAGAACGATGCATGGAACCGGCCCAATATTCCTGGAGATAGGCAGTACATTGTAAATCACTTTAAGTATTTTCTTTCTAAATTTCTACTTACTAAGCTTTCTAACAATCCATTGTTGAATATAGATCCTGACACTATGTTAGAAATATTTTGATAAATTGTAAAATACCATGGTATGTAAAAAAAATTTATTATGTTAGGACTAATCTTGAACAGGGACATCATGCTCACATCCTAATGGACATCTTTGGAGAAAATCTTCCTTCATCATACAATGAATGTGCAGCCTCCTGCACCGGGTCAATTCCTTCGAATCCCTGATCAATATATTTTTCCAACAAGAAGACATCTCAATAGAGATAATGATGGTAGCTTACATCCTTATCCAGATTATGGTATGAGAGAAAGACCCATAATATTTACTTTGCAGAAAGACAAGATTGGGAAGAATAGTCCAGCACATCAGGTGATGATAATGGTCCCAGTGTCCTCTATCAGTTCCCGTAAAGCTATGATGACAGGCTTGTTGTCATCCTTTAATAAAGCATGAAGTGACTTCACTTTAGTCATTTCAAAAGCATGGTGGACCTCCCCACTTTCTAAAGGAATTATGTTGAGTGGCATGTACTCAATTGTCTTTTCCTACTTTTCCTTAGTGGGAATCTTCTTGTTCACCCAGGTTAACGGTTTCCGGTTTATAGGTTGCCCTTTGATCCGGTGAAAATCTTCTCGCATTCCTATATAAGGATATGTTGGGACTCATTCACTACATCGTAGAATTGGGAGTGATATGCAAGAAGAGTCTACGTCTTATAGTAAGATTGTTCTATGTCTTTGATACCATTCTCAAACCAAGTGTTATCCACACAATACAAAGTATTAACTTAGAATAGAAATAAAAAGACTAGAACAATCTTACTATAAGACTTAGACTCTTCTTGCCTATCACTCCCAATTCTCCGATGTAGTGAATGAATCCCAAAATATCCTTATGTAGGAATGTAAGAGGCTTTTCACCGGATCAAAGGGCAACCTATCGACCAGAAACCGGTAACCTGGGTGAACAAGAAAATTCATACTAAGGAAAAGTAGGAAAAGACAATTGAGTACACGCCACTCAACATAAAGCCTTTAGAAAGTGGGGGGGTCCACCATGCTTTTGAAATGACTAAAGTGAAGTCACTTCATGCTTTATTAAAGGATGACAACAAGTTTTTTCATCATAGCTTGTACGGACTGAAGAGGACACTTGGGACCATTATCATCATCTGATATACTGGAAGATTCTTCCCAATTTTGCCTTTTTGCAAAGTTAATATCACGGGTGTTCCTCTTGTACCATAATTTGGATAAGGTTGAGGTACCATCATTATCTCTATTGAGATGTCTTCTTGTCGGGAAAGAGATATTGATCAGGAATTCGAAGGAATTGACCCGGTGTTGGAGGCTACACATTCAATATATGATGAAGGAATATTTTTCTCCAAAGATGTCCATTAAGGGTGAGCATGATGTCCCTGTTCAGGATTAGTCGCTAACATAATAAAAAAACTTTTACATACCAATGGTATTTTACAATTTATCAGAATATTTCTAATAGTGTCAAGATCTATATTCAACAATGGACTGTTAGAAAGTTTAGTAGGTAGAAATTTAGAAAGGAAATACTTAAAGTGATTTGCAATATACTGCCTATCTCCAGGAAGACTGGGCTAGTTCCATGTATCATTCTCCATAGGATTTCCTTAAAGCCAAAGTCTGGAAAATTCAAATCTGCAAAGAGTATTAGGTCTTGGGACCAATTTCCCTTAATCAACGCCCTTCAATAGGAATATCTTCAACATGTGGCTTTACATATCTTGAATGTCTCCACTACCATTGTAAAGTACAGAATACCATAGGATCTTGTTTGGAGTGGAATTCTGTAGTAGGAATTTTTGGATCAACAAATCTACATGCTACCTCTGTAGTCTGGTAAGGAGAAACTGAAATAATTCCCCGAGAGAGTAACAAGTGTTGTGCCTCATAAAAAATTTCATTATCATTCCTTTTAAGAGATCCAAGATAATTTTAGCAGGTCGAAGTATTCCAGATGCATTCTACAAATTCATGAGACACCTGAGTAAGATTCAACTTCTTTGACTGGTTTAATTCTCCACTGGAAAAATCAGCAAGAGAATTTTCTTTTCCTTTTATGTATTCAACTTCAAAGCTGAAGTTGTCAAACCACATACACCAGCACTGCAATCTATTGATTATGTAGTTTTATCTGCTATGGTCACCATTGTTTAATATGGATTTGAAATCTTTCAAATCAGAGCGAAGAATAGAATGTTCATTCTAAATGAAAAATAAGAAAGCTTTGATGGCTTTCTTGGCAGCTAAGATTTCTTTACGAGTATAATGATACTTCAACTTTGAACCTTAGAAGGAACCATATGCATATCTGCAAATTTTCGTCTTTTTCATTGTATGTCTTTTCTTTCAAGAAAACTCCCTAGTATCGCTCACTAGGATCTGTTTCAATTATCTTTAATCCTTGAGCAGGCAAGAACATAGCAAGAAGATTAAGAACTTGTTTTCTTTATTCTTCTCACAGCCTGGGTCATTTCTTCAGACCAGGCTGGGGGCATTCTTCTTTAATCTTTTGTTGAGAAGAATTCTTTCTCCAGCTATTTCTTTGTAGAAACCAGCAACATAATTGACACATCCCAAAAAATTCTGTAATTGTTTTTTTTCTAAAATTTGGTCTGGGAATTCCTGAATTTTGGACACAATATGACCCTTGCATCTCTATTGATCCATCTTTGATTTTAATCCCTAAAAAAATCATTTAATCCTTGAAAACTTCTATTTTAGTAGTAGACAGGCATAAATCATTATTATAAACTGTCTCATAAAATCTTTCAAGATGATCTATATGGTCTTTTGGAGACTTAGAGAAGATTAGTATATCATCAGTATATACTATCAAAATTTTAGATAAGTCACCAAAAATTGAATCCATTTTTTTTGGAAAACGGAAGGTGCGTTTTTTCAACCCAAAAGGAAGGACTTGCCATTCATACTATCCTCCAAGTACCACAAATGTTATTTTGTATGTATCCTCAAGTTTTAGAAATATCTGCCAAAATCCACTTTTCAGATCAAATTTACTGTATACCTTACAACCTTTAATTCTGGCTGGTAGATCATCTTTGGCAGGGATTGGATGCTAGACCGCTGTGACAAATTTGTTTAAAGGCTTATAATCCACAACAAGCCTTTTCTTCTGTTTGATTTGTTCACTTCTTTTGTTGACATAGAATGCTACGGAAACCCAAGGAGAGTTAGATTCTTTTATAAAACCTCCTTGAAGTAACTTATTTATTTCTTCTTGGCACTCTTTTTCTTTCTGAGGGAATCATACCCTTTGTGATGAGATTTGAATTTAGGAATGACCTCATTCCCTTTATAATCTTTTACTAGCTGCAAGTCAAGTGAACAAATATGCTTTCTTCTGTTTATGAAAGCATGAGGATTTTCTGAACAAAGATCCTTTTTGATCTTGGTTATAATATCATCTATATTGCTCTTACATAAAGCTATTGACTTATGAATCCATTCATGATTGGATTCTTTTCTTGGCTTGGGTAGAGGGATGATTGTTTTGAATGAGTACTTCTTAGGTATCTGAACATCTGGATTAAATAAAGATATGAAATCTTTATTGATGCTAAAAGTACCGCATTCTTGTAATGCATCAACTCTTATTAGACAATCATATGAGAGCATATCATGCTGATAGAATTGTAATGTTCTCTCTATATCCTTCTATCCTAATAGGGACATAGGCTGTGAACCTAGAGATTTACTTCTTTTTTATCAAAAATTATTTTTACGTAAGTCTTAGTCCAACAATCTGGAGGTATAGCTCTGGACCTTAACAGACTTTATGTCAACTCCGATATCAATCATAGCATCAATGGAATATGGTTTGATGTTAGGGGATGCAGAATGTAATTGTAATAAAAGGATTATGTGCTCCTTTTATGGTACGTACCTCAATGTTGATTTCTTCGGCTAAGACTGATGGTTCTGCATCTTGGTGCAGAATTTGCTAGTAGGCTTCCTCAAAATCTTCTCCACCTTCAGCTTCTTTCTTGTCTCTATCTTCCTCCTCAATGAGACACTTGTATTCATTAGTAGCCTTGGCAATGACTTTCTGAAGAAACTCTATTATGTTTCTTCTCCATGTTTTCATGGTCTCAGGATTAGGAATAATAACATCAGTGTTAGAAGTAGAAGTAGGTACCTGAAACTCATCTTCTGGATCTTCCTCGGGAAATAGAAATGGGGAAACTTCTCCTTGGTGGAGAGTATCTACCTCCTCTTCCACGACCTCTTCCTCTGTATGGAATTTGTCTTTGTCAGACACATCCTTGTGTGGGAGACCTTGCAGTAGATGGTGTTATTTCTTGAGAAAGCCATCTATGTCATTCATCTTCTTCTTCTCTTCTTTCTCTACTTTCATTTTCAAATCTAACTTGTTGAGAATATTTTCTTTCCAATTCTCTGACCTTTTGTCACAGAAATATCTTCTTTGCAGTGTCCCAATGGGGACAATCTTCAAAATCACTGTCTTCACTCTAGTTTCTTGAGAAGAAGTTCAGAAGATAAGGGCATCATTCAATGAGGAAAACTTGCAATCATATTTACAAATGATGGCAGAGTATCATATCTTGAATCAGTACTGTCTAAATCAATATCGGATTGCTGAATAGCATTTACTTGGAATTCTTCACCAGAAGACTTATTAGAGATGTCTGAAGAATAAGAATCAGTATCACTGACTAAACAATACTCTTTATCTGTTATGCCTTGTGTAACAAGAGTATTTATCTTGGCCTTTCCTTTATCTGTATCTTTTTGAGGGCACTCATTTGCATAGTGCTTCCCTTTGTAGATAAAGCACGTAGAAATAAACTTTTTCTTTTTACCCATGTATTTCTTTTTTCTGAAATATGATTTCCTATATGGGATTGTTTTCTCATATGAATCTTTATTTCTTTTCTTGATCCTGTTGTATTTTCTATAATTACCCTGACCCTTCCCCTTTGAAAAAGATGAGCAATCATGACATATCTTCTTTTTGTGAGAAGAATGTGGGGGCTTACAACCAAAAGGGTCAATATCTATCAACTGGAAAAACTTAGTGCCTAAGGATTTTTGGGCCTTGGCTGCTTCCTTGCGATCCTTTTTCTCCTGAAAAAGTCTAACATTTGTCTCATCAATTATCTAATTGATAGCTCCTAGACTTAACTCTTCAGGATTCATTCCATGCATAAATTTTTTGTATTTTATGGAAAAGTAAGCAGAAAAAGATTCTATGTATCTTAATCTCATAGTACCATCATTGATATTGCCATAATTATAATATAGCATTTACATATATCATTGGTACTCTTTAAGTCTACTCATATCACATAACCTTACTCTTAGGAATAAAGAAGTATTCTTAAGTTTATCACTGTCTACAGTACTAATAATTTTTTTGATTAAAGCAGAAGTCAATGCAGAATATCCTCCATTCAAAATATCTTCTTTGTGTGGGTGAGTATTTTGTGTGTGTGGGTGAATATCCTCTAACTATTCCAACAAAACCATTGGCTAGCATTTTAGCAATTTGATGTGGATCTTTCCTATACAAAAGTAACTGAGAATTTGACCAGCCAAGCATTCCATGAATCATCTCTTTGACTTGAGCTGTAGTATGACAATCTAACTTATACCAGTTAGGCTATAATGTCTGAGTTCTTGCAGTATTATGCAATGGTTCAACTGATGCACTAGATGATTATCCTAAAAAAATGCTCTCGGCTTCCTCAGGCATGATTTTTACCATGTTGATTGCTCTTTTACTTTCATCTTTTTTTCTAAAAGAAAAAGAGGACTGTGTTGTGACAAAACAACTTTATGCTAAGAAGAAGTTCCTGAAAGTTCTACAACTTTGTTCCAGGATACTTTTTGAGACCATTCTGGTTCAAAACCTTCGAGCTTCTTAGTATTTTCTAGGATTTGCTCTATTTGAGGAAGCATGACAGGTATAGGATTAACAGTTTCTTGGACAAGATCTATCTTGTGACCTATATCAATGGTAGACTCATTTAACTGATGCAAACTATTTTGTACAAGCTTATGGGTTGTTCCTAACTTAGAGGAAATATCTTTTTTGACTTCATCATTTTGATCAATAAGGGGTTGAACAACATCTACAACATTTCTGGTTACAACCTTGGGAATATCAGGACATGTTGACACATATGTAGAAGTATTTTCAACATTCCTATCTACCTTTCTTACATATGTACTGACATCATCTATTTTGGTATTTAACAACTTCAAAGCAGCAAATACATCTCCTTTCTGATTTAGTTCAAAAGCTTTTAGTGTTTTCTCCATTTTGGCAAGGATAGACTCTTGAGACTGAAGTCTATCATGGACATTTTTGATAGCCTTATTAGTACAGTTAAGCATTTTAGAGGACTCAGATGGATCTATATGCCTGTGAACAAACCTTTGATACCAAAAAACAACTTTCTGGGACTCATCTGGGGATAAGACTTCTGTACTGTCAAGAGACGGTAAAGAGGAGGAAACATGAGATGCTTTTGAGGCCATACTAATGATTGGACCATTAGAGGGAACATATTTCTACTTACTAAGTTGTTCACAGTATTTACACCACAAATAATCAGTATTTTGGTCATGGACTAGACTATTGTGACTACAAATACATGTCTATTCTTTTACAGATTTTCTTGAGGGCTCTCCCAATGAGAAGATAGATGAATCAGATCTAAATGAGCTAGATCTATGTAGATTAGATAGAGAACTTTTAGATCTAAAAGATAGAGTAACATTAGATTTTGACTCATTAATTGCAGTGGCATTTTCCAACTTGGGCTGACTTTTATCAAGAATTTTTTTTAACAGAGTCCATTCCTTTGGGACATTGATTTGTGACCAAGAAATCAGCTTAGGTTCTATCTTTTGACTTTCCAAACTGGCATGACTCACCACTTTACTGCCTTTAGAAATACCATGTTTAACAGATGGGTTCATGGTATTGACAAGCCTATAAATGATTTTATAGTGGATAGCAAGAGGACAAGCACCAGGCTTCATGTGCAGACCAGTAGTGGTAAGATGTAAGTGTAGGACTTGTTTGAGCAAGTCTTCTTTTTGCAAACTGACTAGATAGTTTGGATATACTTCAAAAGAAATTGGGCCATTATGTAGACCGGTTTGAATAGCAGCTAACAATGAATCTATAAAACTTTCAAATCTTAAATCCATAAGATAGAGGCATTAAGACCTCGATGGAACAAAGGAGTAGTACCTATTTGAACACATCCTATATGGGTAAACTTAAAAGTTTTTTGCTTTTGTAAAGATTTAATATCAACAGGATCTATTAAGGGTATATCATACTCATGAGAAGATGTATGGGAAACTTGGATTACAGACTCTCTAGTTTTTAACATAGTAGCAGCAATTAAATGGAAAGTAGTTAACTTATCATACACTTGATTGTAAGGAATTTTAGGAAACTTCCATGCCGGAAAAGGATCTAATTATTGTTGAACATCTATAGCAGAATTAACAAAAAATATGTTAGATAAACTTACAAGATCTTGATCTAAATCTCCACCAGAAATATTAGCACGATCTTCAATATCCATAGCTGGTACTATCAAGCAACTCTTCAGTAGGGCTTACGATATCGGCCTTCAACCTAAAACTGCGCACATCCACGGAAACTTACAAGACAGGAGGCTCGCCTCTTTTCCTAGCTTACAAGGTATGAACTTGAGTTACAGATGAAATAAAGAAGAACAAGCAATAGATCTTCGAGACAGAAACTCAAATAGAAACTTACAAATTTTATTGATACTCAAATTCTTATTACATCAGAATCCTTAAAGATTCAGAGCTATTAGTCTGGTCCACCAACAGAAATGGAACGAGGTAGCCATTGAAGAAACTGTGTATTCACCAGGGTTGAAAATGCCACGGGTCTCACATCCATTTTGGAAGCGAGGAGGACATTTTCCTACGACACCTCTAAAAATGGCAGTGACTACGTCTCCATTTTTCTTAACCAACGCACAATAAAAAAGGCATTGAAAGCAGAAGCTAATGTGAGTTTGAAGCGTTGTAAAAAAGTCTTGGAAAACAGAATGCACGTGGATTCCATGAAGAGCATGAAATGGTTAGTGGAAATGCTTCTCAAGCAAATGTTAGTGTTGTTGTATCAGGGACAGTTTGATCTGGGCCTCGTTGTTTCAACGGAAGAATGGAAGCGCAGTGTGGATTGGAGTGGATTGAGTGAATTTTGGAGTGCAGAAAGAAGGGTGTGGAGGGTATGGCCTGTTCTTGCGGGGTACGTAAGATCACATTCGAATCTGACACATGTGGTAGTGGCGAGAGTAGGGCATGAGGCCCCTATCGATCAGAGGGGTTCATTCCAGACGATGATTGAATCCTGGGTTAAAAACCATGTTGCTGCTACTACATCACTTTTTCTAGCATAGAGACGATTAATTTGGCCGACCTTGCTAATATATGGAATAAAAAATAAATTTAGAGCAAATTAGGTTTGCAGTTCTCTTTGCTTATGTGGCCCTCAACCTATACTTATTGATTAATTATTATAATTGGCAATTGTGCTTGAGGTGTAAAAAGTCCTTCGAATGTAATGTTTTTTTTAAAATTTATTTAAAAGGGAAATGTTTTATAATGGAGTTGGTGACATGAAATTTTATAGATAGTATTGTCCTATGTTAGTTTTTTTGATGGGGTTGAATGAAGATAAATGAGAATGGAAGGATGCAACAAAGTTACAAAAATTATAAGAAGCTCAATATATGCATGCTTGATAATGAATACAATTTTTACATTCAACCTTATTTTGATAATCACTTAACATGAAAGATAAGTCTAAAAATCCACACACACACACACATATAATACATTCAATCACCTCATATATAACAATAACATTCTCACTCCAATCAAAACACCATAGTGATGTCTAAATACTCTTTTCTAAAACAGTTATTACGATACCAATTTTAATGGAACCAAGAAGGGTCATTATTGTTGTAAGGGATAACCAGGTTAAATACTTCATTAATGCCTGAATTTGCATGCTCACAAATGTTAGCATTTTCTACCTCATCACTGTCTCATTCAACATATTCACAAATGCTAGTACTCAATTATAATGATGATAATAACTTTTAATATTATTGGCTTAGAGCATGACTAGACAGGAAACTCATGGACATTACTAAACACACAAATCACTATGCCCATAATTTCAAATTGGTTGTAAGCACACTTATTGTCTACATTCTCCATTTTGATAAGTAATAAATTTGTTCCAATGAAACCACAAGACAAGGGCATAAAATCAATCCAATCCTTTAATGAGGAAAGACGTGATTATAGAGTACTCACCCAATGTCCATGTCGCGACAAAAATGATGGAGACAAGTTTGGCATTGCAAAGAAGGAAAATTTTCCTTATTTTGTTATATTAGATATGTAAAACTTTTTGTTACATTTTTCTTGTATTATTTGAACACTACTAATTAATCTCATTTTCAATAAAAACCACATGTATCCAAATTATTGATTTGAAAATAGAAAAACACAAGGTGGAGACAACATAAATAATTATAGATATGAAACTTGAAAGGCACAAAGATTTGTTTAGAGGATCGAAACCTATTGTTAAGCGTTACAAAATTATTTGGAAGGGTAACATGTCAACATAGGAATAAACATTAAATATTGCCATATCAAGTCATGTTTTCTTAAAATAAATCAATTTTAGTGATTGATAAAAATTTATTTTTATTATAATGAATGAAATAAGGGAAAACCTATAAGGGAATTCAAAATCAAGCGACAATAAATAAGTTGAAAAATATTGATAATCTAAACCTTTGATTATATTTATAATAAATCTTGCATGTGTGGTATAAAGCATGCACAACATGAGTGAATTTGAAGGAGTTCTAGTAGGCAAATTTAGTGGAGATGGTCAGCCAAGTTGAAAGCCCTCAAAAGCTTCAATCCCTCCTCTTCCATCTCTCAAAGACCACGCAACACATAATCCTGAAGAGAATACATTAATACGACCCTGTATACACCACTTTTTGATACATTTGTCCCCCATCCCCTGTTCGATCCCCTTTTTCGTCATCTCACACATTCGTCCCTCCCTTCCTATTCAAATATCTACTTCTCTCCTAAATACTTATGTCCCTCTCAAACCCCATTACTCCTCTTAATTCCTATTATCATACCTTAATCCCATTTTTATTTATCCCCCTTAATCTTATCTTACTCATATTTAACTACCTGTCAATTTATTTATTATTTTGATCACCCCAATCCCATCCTACTATTATTATTATTATTTACCCCTAATTATATTTAATCTCCCTAAAACCCATCTGTCATCCTAGGATTCTACCCATGAATATCCCTATTTATGACCCCTAGGATTCCCACCACCCATTTTAATTACTCCTTATCCTCCCATCACCATTTACTTCCCCCATGCATCATTAACTTGTTTGAAATGGCTAAAAGCCTAATTTTAGCCCATTTAAGGCCTTCACCTTCGAGTCAAACCCCACCTTAAAATCCTAAGCATGCAGTCCGCTACATTCACCATCAACTCATGTGGGTCACCATTGAGCCTGTATATTCACCTCTACCCCTCCTCTTAAAAGGCTAAAAAATTGGATTTCTCATTATATTGCTAATCTAATTTGATCCCTATTCTTCTTGTGATCAACAAATACCATCTTAGAGAAACTTTGACACTCTTTGTGCTCTATCATTAGATCTCTGAATGTTTTGAAGTTTCCTTACATATCTTATTTTGCTTCGTCACTTCTATTTTTACAGGTTTACAGGTCTCCCTAGATCTCTTCCCATTCATCATCCATCTCTGATCTTCTACATATCCCTCCATCTATCCATATGACCTATCAAAATCTAAAATATTGCCCCAGTTTTTGTCGACCCTATCCATTCGTCAACCCTATTCAGTCGTTGCCGACCCGATCCATATCCCATCAGATCTTTCATCCTCCACATCCTTTTGTCTTCCCATCATCCTGACATCAAATCCAACATCTCATAACAACTTCAAACTATGTTTCTGCTTATCTTCTTCTCAACTCTATAGTGGTTGTCATCAACCATATCAGTCAGTCTCGGGTTGTCCTCAAACCGCTCAGGTTTGATTTTGTTTATCAACATTCATATTATCATATCCTTTTTTATGCATCACTTAGCATATATTAGATCTTTATCATCCATATCCTTTTATCAATTATCATTTATCTATTTTATTTATTAAAATTGCGTTAACATCCATCCTAGGAAGTTATCACTTTTTGGGACTGACCTTGTCAAGAAACCCACCATCTTATTTGCTAATTTTTTTTGTGTTAGTTTCTCTTTGTTTTGCAGGTCATCAATATCACAACAGAAAGGATATTTTGTGCATGTGTTTCCATCTTCATCTTCGTCATCCACATATGGAGGTAGCCTTAAACCCTCCCATAGATTTGCTTTTCTTGATTTCTTGCATTCCTTTCCATTAACTTGAAACTGGAGCAGGAAAGCTCATCTAACATTCTGGCATGTCTGGTGGGACCCACCCTCCCTCTTTGGTGAGTTCTTTCATTATTTCATTTTCATTTTTTTATTTTCCTTCTTTCTTTCCATTAACCCCGCATGTAGGAGCTTCACTTGTTTACATGCGCAGTGGATTACTTGCTTGGATCAAGAATAAAATAAGAGAAAAGTGTTTATCTAGGTATTCTTCATTTTGTTCTTTATTTTCTCCTCTCTGTATCTTTCTTCATTCTCTTGTTTGTTTGATCTCATCGAAGACAAAATTTCATTTTGGGACTTGAAAATGAACACCTTCATACGTACCTTTTCATCTAGTCTAAGTAGGAGGTAATCTGTTGCATTCACTTCTTTCACACACATCCAAACTCACAAACCAACTTACATATCAAAACATCTTCTACTAGTTGGAACTATTGGGATTTCATCACTCAATAGGAAAGTCACCATGGTGTTCTTTTGGCATTATAATTTTTTTGAATATCAGTATATTGGTCAAGCACTTGACACCCTTATCGTTGCGGTGTGTGAAGCGCGGGGTTAGGTGATCCGAAGGATTTTTCACTATGTGAATCTTCCCTAAAATTCCCTAAATCTAGACCATGCTGAAGAGCTTCTCGGTACCTTTTTGATGGTATGTTTAACTATAGAATCAGATTTTGTATGCAAATTCTATTGCCGGTCAAAGTTAAGGTCGTAAAATGGGTCAACCCTGGTCAACATGTCAACAAGTGGACCAATGGCAAGGTGACACGTGGAAGTTGGCAAAAAATAAAAATTTATGGTTTTGTAATGTTTAAAAGCTAGTAGCATGGTATAGATCTCATCGCAAGCTTTCCAACGCATTTTGAATAGACCAAATATGAGTTCGTATGCAAAAGATATGCATAGTCAAAGTTGTGGTCAAATGATGACGTGGCACACTCTGACGTAGACAAATGACATATTATGGGTGTGACACTTGGCAGGTTTGTAGTGGATTTGGATTAATAATAATAATAATAATCTATTTAATCCATTCCATGTGAATAAGCCTAAAACCCATGGGATAAGGAGGATTTTGTGGCCAAAAAGTTATTTAAAGGCTTATCCTATCCCTTTCCCACCAAATGTGGGGTCAATGGCTAAATTGGGTGCCTAAACCTATGGAAGGGGGATTTGAACCCTTGACCTATGCCAAAATAATTATCATCCTTACCAACCCACCACTTTTTAGCAAGTGATAGAACATGAGATCACTTCTATTTAAAGGGACCTTTTGGAAGGTTTGTAGATGGACAACGAAGGACTAGTTTGCAGAGATCACCATTTTCGAGGCACTTACAGTCTGAATTTTGCAATGGTGTAAAAATAAAAGTTGTTCATAATTTTAAGAGATTTCTAAAAAAGTAAATTTTTTTATAGTAAGTGCTATATATTTTCCTATGTAGGCATTTTTCCATCACATTTTCACAGATCAAAAACGAGGAGCAAGCAGAGATCTACATTTTCTAATCACTTCTAGTTTGAATAAGGCCACGGAGTAAAAAGGGAAGTTTTTCATAATTTCCTCTAGTTTCCAGAAATTTAAACCTCATTTATGTAGCTCTTTTATATTTAAAGTTATAGACATTTTTTGAACGTAATTTTACAGAAAACTATCAATGAAAATATTGTAGGGGCCACAGATGGACTTGGGAAAGTTTCTGGTAAATTATAGAGTTCCAAGAGGTCTGAATCAACTCATTTACAGGTATAAAGGTCTATTAGGTCAATAGGAAATGGATATTGTACTTCATTGGACAATAATAGATTGATTTAAGAGACGTAGCCTTCAGGTGAACTCCATTATCAAGTTCTTGTGTTGTGGATTTGATTTCAGTTTTTAGAATCTTTTGATCAGATAAAAACATTCAAGTTAGTTTATTTGATTAATTATTAAAGAAATCACAAAATTGGAGTAAATGGATTGAATAGAAATTTTAGTACCCATAACCCATAACAGATCTGAATACAATTATTAACTTGGATTTAAATATCAGATTGAGGGCATTCTAAATCAACTTTGATTATTTTATTTGGATTTGTGATAGATTAAAATATTTCAGTTAAGTTGAAAATCAAGGATTAATTTGATTTTTTGGAAGAGTTTAAGTTTGGGGCTTTCAAGAACACCCATAATTGATTAAAAAAAGGAACTCTTGATGAAGTTGAAATCTTTTAAAGTTAAGAATCTGAGAACTTTCTAAGTATTGGAAAAAATTCAAGTACCATTTTCAGATCATTAGGGCCCTATATCAAGCCATGTACTAAAATTAATCACAGATTTTTGTCTCACGCACCTTTAGGTATATAAAGGATGTCATCCAAAATAACTTGAAACCATCCTTAAATTGGCCACTTCTTTAGGTTCTCTTTAAACCTCTTTCCTTTCTCTTTCACACTTATCTAAATAATGAAGATGATCAAAATTTTGTTACTTGATTCATTTATTAATAAATTTTATAGGTTTTTATTTTTCTTTTTCATGTCTATTATCACCCGGTCTCAAGTCAAGAAAATAGACCAATCTACCTAATCCAACAAAATCCCCACTTCTAACAATATTTCCCAAAAACCTTATGCATTTTCCATTGTTTCTTCTGCACCTATGATCACCATGCCTTTGATCTCCCAACCCAGTATTTTTATGTTTTATTTTCACAAGACCCATGTCATCGAAAATGATCACCATCCTAAAACCAATCCTTTTGTTTCTCTTCAGTCCATTCCCTCTAGACCAACTATGCTTCCCTATATTGTTTCTTTAGATACACTTGGACCCCCTACTATCCCTCATGGATGTGTGGAGTTTCAGGAACTCCTTGATGCTAATCATGTTTCCCTTAACGACTATATTCTTCATAGATCCACCAATCTCCCCATTGATGGACCTCCCATTCAACAACTTTATGCTTATCGCTCACATTCTAAATCCACCAAGATTCTCACTTCTTAATTAGTGGTCCCTGCTCCACCCAAGTTACCTCACATCAACACCATCCTCACTTCTTTTATCCCCATCTCATCTTCATCCGCTCCAACTCATCAAGAATCTCATATACTTCTTCCACCACCCAGGCAGCATGCTCCAACCTTAGTTTACCTTCTCACATCCCAAGTTCATGCTCACATGGTTACCTCACATTCCCACCCTTCATAATCTACCTGAGCTCATCAACCTCCACTTCCTATCATCTTTAAACAAATGTTTCACAATTAACCCATCCAAACATCTCAAGCATCCCACATGCTTATCCCAACTCATCCTATGAAAATCCAATCTAATATCCCCATCTTTCAACAATAATCATCATAAATCTACCCATACAATTATATCCCCTCATTACCTATACCCTAACTCTCTGAAGATAATTAAGGCGTGGGAGGGCCCGAGATATAAAGACTACCTTAGGATGAATTTTGGCTCGCTTATGGAGCCAAAGGATCCGCCTGATGATAATTTCTGGAATATCATCTGCCATAAGAAGTCCAAGCTGAGGTGATTGTTAGGTTTTGTTTTGTTTTGTGGTCACATTTGGTTTGTTATGTGTTTCTTCTCTTGTTCTTCATTGTTATACTTTGGCATTTTAGACCTTTTGAACCTGGGTAGGGTCCCAGTTAAAAAACCTTTATCCTTAATAAAAAATATATCCCCCCACAACATCCTATCTTCCAACCTATCCAATCACAAGAATTCAACTATCTTCCTCCTCATCAGCCACCTCCACAGACTCCCACTCATCCTCAACAATACCAATCTCATCCGCAACCCAACCCATCCACTTCTTATAATTTTCAACATCATCAATCAGTCAGGCTCATCCTCATACATCCAATGAACCTATGCAAGCCTTGTTAAGTAGGCTGGATAATCTTAAAGTTGCTACTTTGGGGTCTAAAACTACCTTCTCGTATGAACAAATTTGTAATGAGACCATCAATCCATCTGTCCCTATAAAACCTTATCCTCCATACTGAGAACTCCCTAAGTTATCTAATTTCAATGGTAAGGACCCTTAACAACACCTTCGTTCTTTTAGGCATGCATGTTATCTCATTGCACATGATCAAGATCGCATGCTCCGCACCTTCCCCATGTCGTTGGTCAATCTCACTTTGGATTGGTACAATGAAATTCCTTACCATTCTCTCTTCTTTTTCTCCTAACTTGCATATCTCTTCTTAGAATCGTAAAATCACTATCACCGACATTTATGCCATTAAACAATTCAATGATGCATCTATCACATATTTTTTCACTAGGTGGCATCGTCTCATTAATTACTTATCCTTTTTCCTTCCCCAAACCGAGCTCATTGAGTTATTTTCCCAATCATGTGCTAAGTATATCTTGTCAACCCTTCAAATTCAATATTTTCAAATCTTCAAGGAATTTTTCACCATGGATCGCAAACTATAACTCTGCACCCTTGAGCAAGGCCATGTCAAACTTTGATCCAACAAACCGAAAACTAAATTCGCTCATTGTTTTATCCATAACAACAAATATAAAAATGTATCCAATACCATTATAGTCAAATCATCTTCTGCATCTTCGATGATCAAGGAACGAATACCGAGTAACCAACAGGAATCAACAATGAAACTCTTGTGACACAAGAAATAAGATCATGATCATTTACATAGTCACCAACACCCAGAATTAGACACCAACATCTAAACACCTTTGTCCTTCTATGGGAATCCCTATTCAGCCTCATTGCAAAGTTCTAGAATCCTCAGCAAACTTCTCAAACATCATTTCTAGCCAGATCCAATATATACACAATCTTGACTACCTACAAATTGCAGAGGAAACAACTAAGTCATTTATCTCTCTCATTTTATTATATCCTTGTATCTCTTGAGTGCTTAGAATTTGTATCTTACTCTATTTTACTATATTAGCTACTTTGAAATATAGATTTAATTCAAATTTAATTAAATCATTTGGTGAACCCACTTTTATTCAAACCCCTTGCCATAGGATCCTAAAACCCTCATTACTAAAAAGAGGTTACCATTTCCCAAGTACGATATGCCTTATACGCATATACAACCAGTATTTCATGATGTCGTTGCAGAAGTTGAATTTCGTTACCTCATGCAAAATCCCCAATATGATCCCATTATCTTCTAGCAACTAAAAACCATTTCCTTTTAGCTACAAAATCCATGATTTTTTGCATAGTCTCCCCTAATCAAACCCCTGCGTCATGTTCTCCCTCATCCACCATAATCACTAATGTTGTTTCATCCTCTTCTCCTCCTATTATAGTAAATGATAATATTACTACATATTTTTTTCATGATGAGGTTCTTTCTTGTGAAAACATAGTTGATAATAATTCTACTTCTAATAATGACAATGTAAATGTGCATAATGATGTTCTTACTTGTAGTGAAGATGAATGTAAATATCTATCTCCTACTCTTCCTACTTCTAAAATTATTTTCAATGATTGCAATGATAAATTTGATGCTAGTACTCCTACAAGTTCCTTATATGTTGATGATACTCTTGATGAAATCCTTTCTTATGAGAATATGATTGATAGTGATTGTGATTATGGTTATGATCATGAACAAGTTAGTGCTGATGTTTCTTCTATTAATACTGTTGAATGTGAATTTACTACTCCTCTTTATTCTACTTCTGAATTTATTGTTACCCATGATGATTCCAATTTTACCCTTAATGCACCTCTTATTTTGTCTCATAAGCCTACACTTAGCATCCCTATAGAGCCCCCATGTTATTCTCCTCCTATCAAACCTCCTTTTCCTCCTTCCACATGCACTCCTCCTTATCAAGTTCCCATGCTCTCTTACAATGGCATGATCCAACACCTAAATGTACCTCTTACTTCACCAACCATTCCTTCACACGATATCCTCTCCCTCATGCATGTTGTTGGTAATTTTTAATCTCAAGTTCATACCCTTACCCTCAAAATTAAATCCTATTATGCTTCCATTTATAATAATTCCCTCCATGGCAACCTTATTCCTAAAAATGTTTACAATTCCTCTTTCCCCAAGGACTTCATCATGCCTACTTTCTCTTGTTTCGATGGTATTCGAAATCCTTATTTACATCTGAAGAATTACCATATAGCCATGGCTACTTATTCCAATGATCACTTGTTACTCAAAGCATTTCATCGTAGCCTTGTCAATCATGCTCTCCAATGGTATACTCATTTTCATTATGGATCCATTACTACTTATTATGATATGGAGGATGTTTATCTTAGGAATTTTATTTTTAACAATGTTCCTAAAGTTACATATGAACATTTTCCTTCTTTTCATCAAGGAAAGAATGAAATAATTTCATATTACATTTTAGATTTCAATTCTTGAATGCATAAGTTATTATTTCAGCCTATTGATTTAGAAATGCAATTTATCTTCTGTCGTGGCTTAATTCCTTCTTGAAAAGAAAAGCTATTATATGATACATACAAATACTTTACTCTTTTGTGTTATAAAGTTATTGATTTAGAAAAATACCTCATTGTGGATCATGTCTTAACACCTTTTTATACTTATTCTAGTCTTCTTATGCCTACTAAGTCTTCCCCTCCTCCATTTATTGACCCTCCTGCATGATACCCATCTTTGCCTTCGTGCAAGCATCTTCCTTCCCCTCCACTGCATCGACATTCACCTAAGTATCTTCCATCTCCCACTAGTTAACCATTGCACTTATCACATAATTCTAAACCAGATGATGTATTTTCAACCTTACTTTCAATAAGTGTATCATTTGTCTACCATCTAACCAACATCATCCACCACATCACTTGCACCACCATCGTGACCATCCTTTCTATAATTTTCACTACATTAATGGGCACCATGATAATGACTATTATGCTCTCCATGATCTCCTATAAAAATTAGAAGAAAAAGGTGTCATTGTTTTCCTCTCTCTCTCTCTCTCTCGTGAACGCTCTCTCTCCCATACCACATAAGCGAGATTTTACCATTGTTAACATGTCTCCTTCACCTTTGTCTAAGGTCTTCATTTGTCCACCTCTTAAGGTCATCATCCATCCTCGTCCTCTAGATAATCCACCTATAGTTATGCCCTCTCATCCCTCACACATTTCTACCACATCGCATTGGCTTCCTAAGCCTCTCGCTTTCAGACTTCCTATCACTACAGCTACCATTATTAACACCATTCCCTCTGATATCCAATTCGACACGTATCCTCACACAAATCCTGCTTCACATGATCCCTCCATGCCTCGCAGGACTCTTCATCTCTGGTAGTTGACATCCATTTTTCATCTCATTACCCAATGATGCACTCTCGTCATATGGTTCACACTTGAATATTGAGGGAAACATGCATCAATGAACCTCCCTTTCTCTACTTCTGGCTTTGTGTTTCATGACATATCTTTTCTATCCACTCCTTGCACACAGTATAGCCATTTTATGATGATGCACTCTTGTTCTATGCTTCATTCCTAACTATTGAGGGGGTATTTATAAATGAGCTTAATTCTCACACTAGGGGGGATTACTCTTATTCTCCCCATTCATCCACATCACATGAAATTGCAAATTTTCATTTACATTTCCTAATTATAAAAGTATCCATAAAATATTACCTCATTTTCTTATTCTAGATCACATCACCATTTACATACTACATTTCATCACATATATAAATTGTTATTCATCATATGTTATACTATTTAATATTTTTCATATACTATTACTATTTACTCTATTACTTAGCAATTCTTTCCACATTATAACAAATTCCAATAATAAAAAATATCTATTACACCAATCATTCCAACCATGCATATCAAATCCAACAAACCAAGAAATCAATACCAAGTACAACTCATAATCATCACATCATATACAAAAGACATCAATAACCAATACAACAACATGTATATATACCTCATCAAAATTATGTTACAATATACAATCACTAAGGGGCAAGCCCCTATGCATCTTGTACATCATATAAACTACATCAACTATCATCCTTGCTATCACTATCTACAATCATGGGAGCTCTACAACTAGAGACTTCAATGCTCACTCTACGCCGCTAGTCTCAGCCTCTATAGGTCTATCAAGATGACTCCGTAACACAAAAAGTTCTATTTTTTTTCTCCACATATCAACCCTGTAGCTCCGTGTAAATTACAATTATATTTTTAGTTAGGCCTCCTCCTCCTATGACTTCTCTCGCTTGCTTCTCCTTTGCATGGGCCTCATTGCGCTCACTCAACAAAATCATGCATGTTTCACTTTTATAGCCACTTTCTCGAATAAATGGGCATGCTCACCTACAATAACATCCTCTCGTTTTAGCATACCTCCTCCCATGAGAACATCTGGTGGCACATTTTGAGTTAACGTGTATATGGAGGTGTCCACAATCAGCCACTAATATGCATCCTCTGCAATACCATAACAAATATTATCTATTATACATCTTTGCAATCAAGAAACCATCAACAAATAACATACAACACTACTTAATATTTACGCTCCACTCTCACCCCTGTTACATTGTCTACCTAGGGGACAGGCACCTATCCCTATACGCCTCCAACTGTTGAGCCACCGACTGTATCCACCACTACTGGAAATAGTAATACCCACTAGTGTGTCACCCACCGTTGATTATATGCCGCATTGCAACTTGCATCATCAACATGTGTAGGCCCTATGGCCAGATCTATCTCATCTTCTCCTGGATGCATGAGTTTTGCTCCAATTAGGCCTAGCCATGACCCTAGTCTCCTATTAATCCTAGTAGATCAACACCATATATATGACTCTAGGGGAACATCCTAGGCCATTTCGAACTAACTAGACACCCGCTCACCCTGGAACAACTTGTTATCCAAAATTCACCCCCGAGGTAATTTTGATAACTTGTACAATTTATTCAGGATTGACCAAGTAGAAATGGTTCGAGGCACAAAATCAAGTTTTGAGGGATCCCTTAGATTTTCTCTAACTTCCCTATCCAAAGAAAAATCCAAGGATTTGGTAAAAATTTGAAAAAATGAAGTTAAGGGCCTATTTGAGTGCAAATCAGGTTTGGGGGGCTGCGGATGGAACCAATGTGGGTCATACCAAGATTTTTCGTAACAAGTTCAAAGCAGAAATGCTAAGGTAATAGTGGTTTGCAGAAAAATCAGATCGACACGTCCTGGGCCGCACAAGAACACGTGGAACAATCGGGCCCGAAATCACCAATTTCTCCGCATGAGAAAGAAACTTAGTGTATTTTGGAGATGGAAAAAAATGTGTTTGGGACGTTCGGGGCCCCAAAAATCTAAAATAGCCACAAGCAAGGGAAATGTGGAAAAGGTGGAAGTTTTTTTCCCGTGTGGTCCATATGACAGTTGGGACAAAAGAATGTATGGGCTCTAAAAATCTAAAATCGCCAAACTCAAAGCAAAGTGGGTGGAGTGGAAGTCAATAGTCCTCATGTCTTGGTCAACGGAAGATGTGTAGGACAAAAAATCCAGAATCAGGCGATACGGAAGAAGGAGGCTCGAACGGTCCAAGTACTGCAGGGACATGAGTTCCCCACAGAGGCGAAATTGTCACATGCCAAAGGAAACATGGATGGATGTAGATAAGGTGGAATTTGGAGGCCTAGACAGTCTAAGTATCACAAGGACATGAGTTCCTTGAAAACCCATAATACCCACAATACAAAGGAAAATTCAACGCCCGACCACCGGACTTCAAACATTTATAACTTTTGACCCGGAGCTTCATTTTTTACAAAATTTGACTTTTCAGAAAGGGTGCGACATCCTTTACACCATAAAAACTGGATTTCTTAATTTTAATGAGGGTATATATGTGAAAATAAATGAAACATCTCCAGATCCAATAAATTAAATTCCCAGTCCCGTAAAATGCAAGGAATCCCTGGCAAACTCAAAACAGCTGCTCACACTCAGAAGGCCAAAACTTTTGCATTTCTCAACAAAATCACACAAAATTGGTACCATTGGAATCATGGCTCTGAGCCCGATGCACAAAAATCAATAAATTAGTAATTTAATGAATAACTAATGGTTTTTTTTTCTGAAATCGTGGCCAATGTCAAAACAATGATTTTATTGGTGGTTGGGAGAACATTAAATAAGCATGGGCAGACATTTTTCACTGCTACAAGTTATGGGACATTATGGGGAGCCTTGTGCAAGAAACATACCATCATTCCATGACATTTATTACCTCTTGCAAGCTGTGGGAAGTAAAATTTTGGGATTTTCATTTTTCCCTCTTTCTCTCTCCTCTTAGAACTCTATAAATAAGAGTGTTGGGCTCATTGTAAAAGGAGGTAGTTTTGTGTAGAAAAACTCTGTCAAAATTGGTTTTGTGAAGCCAATGTGTTGCAGGCTCTTGTAGTGGAATCCTTGCATGGTGATCCAGGTCATCACTTTTTAATAGATTTAACTACGCATATTAATGAAGTAATAGATACAATTTTGTGGATGTATCTTACCCTATTGTGTTTGTTTGCATTCTTCTTTCCTCTTCAGCCTCATTACAAATATATTGTGTTTATTTTATGATCTTGTAGGATTCATTATCATTGTGTGTGTATGAAATATTATTGTGAATGCAGTTCCTAGAATGTGGAGAATTGTTATCACCCTCTCTAGTATGTGCTTTTCTTCCATTTTTCACACATTAGAAAGCTATTCTCATTCCCTCCTTTTCTAGTGTATCACCTCTTTAGTGTAGGTTTTGTTTTCATTCACTCTCTCTCCCTGGTCTCTTAGAAGTTAGATTAGGACAAGATAGTTTTTCCTGCATTACAATATATTGTGGCAGGTAGTTTAGGAGAAAGAGCCAACTTTCTCTATAGGTCTATCTCAAGTAGCAATTCCCACACTTGGAGATAGTACCCATGTTATCCAATCACGTCGTGAGCTCAAGAACACACACATGTGTAAATCGGATGGTGTTGTGATTTAGCGATAACACAACTTTATTGTCCCTGGGAATTGATCCTCTGACCACATGGTGTGTCGAATGCACCATAACTCCACACCATCCTCCACCCATCTATCATAATCTCTATACGCTCTCTATATAATGGCCCCAGGGCCTATCTAATCTAGCATCGACCTATATGCAGTCGTACCCATCTTCCTACTATGGGTGCCTACCCATCTCGTTGTGAATATCTCAAGTCAAGCCCAATCAGCTCGTGGCCCACTAAGTGGCCTCAATATAGAAATATGTTGATATGCCCACACATGTAACAAAGTAGTGGCTCCTATCCCACCACCATGATCCTGATACAAGTACCTGTACAAATGGGACAATAAACACGATGCCCAGTCATATCTAGTACCATACTCCTTGATGTTGTGGAAAATATCATGCATCATGTACATAATCCCAACTCCATCACCCACTAATACCATCGATGAAGCTATCACTACTGCAATAAACTTCCGCAATCACAGAACCCCAGATCTCAAAATAACATCCAAACTAATATGTGTATTTCCTGTAGCCATGTTCCTGTAAAATACATCGTGTCACCCTCAACTAACTACATGAATCCAATACGGCCATCATTTTCACTCTCTCTCCCACTGTCGGAAATCAAAATATCATGTATACATCCACTAAGGTCATCGTCATCTCACAAGTAAGTAACCAAAATGTACAGGTATCTCCACACCCTTGCTTACACAAAGCATTCAACATATGCATATTATGGGGTATCTCCCCCAATCTAGCATTGTGTCATAGGATGTCATGGTCCAACATATCCTACTCCATATTTTAAAACCCCAACATAAGCAATGTACTCAAGTGATGGCCCTCCCGAAACTCTCTGGAGTGTATGTCCCTCTACACAACACAAAACACAAAAAAAAATCTTACATTAGTACACCATACATACTGTAAAATCACTCATCATAACATCAAATTCATCAGAATACACATATTTCACATAATATTTCCAAATCCCTTCCCTAGGATGCTTCTTCCTAGGAGCAAGTCACTGGTGTCTAGAAGAAGGTCACTAGCATCAGTAACAGGGCACTAGTGTCCCCAAAGACAGGAATGCCCTATCCGCTTCCGTCCTGGTTAGAAACACTCAAAACTAAAAAACTTTAAATTTTACTAAATTGACTACAAAAGACATATTTAACAAAAAAATTAGTAAATAATCAAACAGTTTATTAGTTCTTTGACTGTCTTCCGTCTTCGGAGCCACAACTGTCGCTAATCCCTCAAATCTTATTGAACAAGCGACATTATCATAGCTCAGAGATCAAATTTCACACACTCTCAATACAACGGACATTACCATTCAAATATCTACTATTAATATATATTGAAATTCCAATTTACTATATATGGTAGTTACTATTTTCCACTATTACTACAACTAATACACGTCACATAGTTTCTCTCATTTCTTTAACCTTGTAAATCCGTTTGTCTTTCTGTCTGCTTCAAATGGATCATAATCTCCTCTAGCACCATAACATACAAATTTCAACACCTCATATTCAAATCCAACACATATACTACTTCTGCTCATACCTTGACAATACTATCCCATATTATTTCTTATTTATTATTACTACATCTTATGTGTCTTGCTTTCGGCTTAGTGCTCATTTCTCTACCCTTCACCCTTTCACCGAAAGGGGGGACATATAATTGAGATCATCTAATAATCCCTCTTAGGATACAATACAATCAATTGGCACTCTTAATAAATTACTATCACAATTTTTTTCGATATCATTTAAACAAAGGTACAATCATTCTACACGACAGTCAATACTTTCTACTATTTCAAATATATTCCCCCAAATGACCTAATCTGGGGGTAAAACAAAAACCTCTCCGTGAGTGAATTCCTAAGTAGATATTATTTCAAACAATATTTTGACACTAAAATCAAATCAATTAATTGGTACAATAAGCACATTTACAATATTTCCCAGCTGACCTAACTCGAGAGCTACATTACATTACTATTGCTTCCAGATGACCTAACTTGGAAGCCATCCAAAAATATTCAAATCAGAACACCCGTTATTGTAGGAGTGGGGGAAATGAGACATCATTTCTTTTCCTATACTTATCCTATGTGGGTTCTTAATCAAAACTAATCGAAATGAAATCAGAACTAAATTTGGTCTATATTTGTCTGCAGCGGTTGGACATTTCAGGGATGTAGTCATGGATGGAGAGTAAAACTAGACCTCTCTCCCCAACACTCTTCCTTTGGTGACAGGATGCCTAAATCCTCCTGTTTTCAAACAAATCAAATTGGGAATTGATCACTCCCTACCTCTTCTATCACCTCTAATAACAATTCAAAATCTCCAAAGTATCCAAATCATTTCAACTATTTCTCCAAGTGCTCCTTACGAAAGTTTTCTATCTCAACTTATGCCACATGGGTCAAAGCATTGATCCATGGTTTATCACGTTACAATTTTCTACATTCTACATGCACTTTGCAACATGGCTTCTTCAGAGTTTATACAGATATTTTCATTACTTATTTTACACTACTTGAATTTCATTTAAATAGCATAAAGGTGGAGTAAATGTAGACACAAAATCACACACATATTAGTATTTTTCTATGTCGTTAATATATTGTTATATGCATGGATTTGAAGTAAGAAAAGTATTCACTGGTGACACAATCCTTTGTCCATCCATACTCTTTAAATGATTTTTATCGTGATTCTCTCTTACAATTTTCATTTTTGTATCTACTTCTAGTCAAGTCATAGGGATCCCTGTCTGTCTGTCTTTTCACATATATCATCATTTATCCTAGGACACAATTACCCATTCTAGACACTAACACCCATGTTCCTGTGTCCATTTTGGGTGATCATGTCTCGTTTCATTTTTTTTTACATATTTTGACATTTTTGGTCGGCCTCTTTAGTTTTCTTATCCTTATCCCGTGAGCATAGTGGACCTTTTGTGTCACTCGTGTCAAAATTCAAACAAGAGATCCATATATACACATAACATACACACTATTATTCTAGATGGAAATTATATGGGGCAATCACATCTACATATTATCACTACCATCAAAGGGACTGCATTTTTGGGCTGCATACATTACATAGCAAGGGGAAGTGTTAAATTCCATACCACAAATTTGCATCTATCCTTGCTATAGCCCACTATCTTGGCATAATTTCTGCAAGGGAAACATAAGGACACTATTTCACATACAAGCACACACAACTACATGGATTCTGAAATGTAGTGCAACACTCTATAATAATTCCACTCTTTGGGTGACCGTCACGGTCTATTTGACTTCACATTTTGCATATTTCATTCAGATTGTATATGTTTGTGACATTGTGCAGGTAGTTAGGGTTTTGTTTATAGATTACAAGTATCTTCAGCTTTCAAGGAGTGAATATTGAGTGACCAATAGGAATTAACAGTGAAACTCTTGTGATACAGAAGAAAGTATATCCTGATTATTTGCATAGTCACAAGAACCCAGAATCAAACACCAGCATCTAGGTGCCTCTTTCCTTCTGTGGGTACCCTATCCAACCTCAGTGAAGAGTTTCAAAATCCTCAACGAGCTTCTGTGACATCATTTCCATCCATATTCAGTATATAAATAGTCCTGATTACGTACAGATTACACAAGAATCACCTAAGTCATTTATCTCTCTCATTTACTTATAGCCTTACATCGCTTGACTGCTTAACATTTGTTTCTTATTGTATTTTACCATATTAGTTACTCTTAAATATATATTTAATTAAGATTAATTAAATAACGGGTAAAATTCTATTGTTATCTCATTTGTATTATATGTTGCAAACGAGGAAGAATATGGTGTTGATTTTGTTCAATAAATTGTATTGGCACTAATCTTATGACTTACATGTTAGAAAGAAAAAATGTAAAATATGTGTACTATTAGTATGGAATTGAAAAGATATATTGTATTAGTATGGAAATCATTACTATTATTATTATTATATTACAGATCAAATTTTGTAAATGAGGAATGTTGGCTTAGATTTTTAATTTATTGGGTGGAGTGTAGAATTTGACCCAAGGTACATTTATAAAAACAAAAACTTGCCTTTTGATATGAATATTTTTTTAATTCAAAGTAGATAGTCACTTAACCTTTCACTAGTGTTATCGAAAGGGGTTATCCTTCTTGTTAAATACAAAAAAAAAATGAAATTAGTTTTGATTTCATAGAGTTAACCTTATTGGTTGGTAAAAATATCATTGTTAGGAATTTGTGAATATTGTAAACAAGTCTATTAGATGGATTTGTTATACTTTGTTTAATGAAAAGGAACAAATTAGGTAATTAGTGTTGTAGCTTAATGATTGTATAGGGCATCTCATTTCCGCTTATCATTCCCTCAACCTTGCTTCATTATTTGTATTCTTCTGAAATAGGAATGGCCCTTAACCTATCCAAGTGGCTTATCTTTTATTTATGTGGTCATAAATATATACATTCTTATCCTCAGTCATTTTCTTATAAAAAAGTCTTTGTATCATTTAAGACAAGGATTTTATATCTCTCCTGGTACATTACATATACAAATATATGGGTGTTTTCTCAAATTTGTAATTATAAAATTATTCATAGATAATTGTTACAAATCCCAATCGAGATTAATGTGAATACTAATGTATTAGAATAAATTAATATTAGTTTAAATAATAAAAGGACACACACACCTGCACACACCCACACACACACACACACACACACACACACACACACACACAGATAGTAAATAAAATTGTTTAAAAAATTATTGAGGTATTAGTTATGCCCCTCCATGTGACCCTTATACCTTGCCCATGTGCACTGCACAGGTCATAAGGCTCAATATTTCCCACATTAGGGCATGGCCACATGTTTTTTCCTTCTCCAAATAGTCTTACTTGCAAACTCTTATGACCATGCCACTTTTTGTCATGTAAATGTGCAACAAGGAAATTTACAATTTATGAGCATGACAATTATACCCATGTGCCAAAATTTTCATGTTTTATCATTCCTAGGCACCCCAGGTCACATATGGCAGTCTGGTCACCCCCTATTTGACATCAAATTGGTCCCCTAGGTGATTTAGGAAAGTATATTTAATCCCCCAGGTGATTTTAGGAGGTTTTGAAAAGATGTTATCTTCTAGTAGTATTGGGAAGGGCTATCGTTGGCCTTCCCAAGACTAGATCAAACTCCCTGGAGCATAACATAAGGGAAAATTTCAACATGGAGGTGAATTGAAGACCCTAGAATATCATGGAAATTATTTTGGAATGTTTGGGGAAGTTTTGAAAGACTTGGAGTTTCTCACAAAATAGTACACAATCCTAAAACAACTGTTGTGATTCAAAAAAAGATTCTGGGAGCTCCGAATGGATTTAGGAGTAAAAAAAAATCTACAAAAAGAGGATTCTAAGACCTACATGATGGTGAAATCATATTTTTCACAACACTTTGGTGCATCAGGTCTGTAAGCATTTTTTCTCGGGCATAAGTGGAGTACCAAATCAAAATTTCACTTTTTCAAAGATCAAATGGATGAATTAAAGACATAATACCCACACCATTGGATTAAAAAGGAAATTTAAAGTTAGGATAACATAAAATTTCACCAAGAAATTCCACCAGGAGTTCAATTTATAATCGTTCCAAGTTACCCTCTTGGAGACAATTCAGGAGTTAGTCAATTTTCGAGAGGACACGTGTCAACACCAGGATCCTGGTGGGATTTTATGTCCCCAAAATCCCTAAGGTAAGGACAAAAACCTTGTAAAAATGTTCCTAGCACCCATGTGACCTCTGGTACCCTCATGTGACCTTTCGACTTGACAATTCAGCCCCCAGGTGTATTTTTAGAGCCCGAATTCCTTGTCGTTAGATTGAGGACATGTGTGAGATCTAGGACCACCGTGGAATTTGATGTCCCTCACATCCCTAGGGTCAGAAACAAAAGACATGGAAAAATTTTCTCCACCCCTATGGGGATTCCTTTGGTCATCTAAATGATCGGCTTTCATCTTCTAGTGCTTCTAGTGTTTTTTTAAGAAAATCTCCTACCGACGGATCGAGGACACATGTCATCCTCTTACTCACTATGGAATTTTATGTCCCTCATTTCCCTAAGGTCTAGGAAATCATAGTTGAAAAAATTCACCCCAACCTTACATGAGCATTTTCTAAATATTCAAATCTGGCACTTAGTTGTTTCTTCCCTCTCATTTATCCTTCACAACTTCATACCTTGTCATGGTGTTGTGCATGATTGTCTTGAAACTTGGTCCACCATTATTGCTCTAAACCAGCACCCCCATGGCCACATAAACAGCCCTTCCTTGAAAATACATAGTTTTTAGGGGAATTAATGATCAATTTTTTTGAAGAAACGAAGAACGGGAAGAAAATGAAGGTTTTTTTCTAGATAACCGTGAATTCACCCGATCAAGAAATCTTCATATCTCACAAGATACGAGTCATATTTCATCTTCTGCTAAATTCCAAATTTTTCAATAGGATCATGATGCAATAAATGTGAGGTCAAATTGTGCTCTAAATTATTTTTTCCAATGAAAATCTCCACTTCGTGCATCGGCTCACATTCGTCAGATTTCCTATCATTCTGGAAATGAAAACGAGATAGAAACTTGCACATGATATCCAGAATGAAAAACCTAATGCAGTGGATTTATTTTTTTCTAAAAATGGATAAAAAACATAGAACTGAAAATTTCAAGCTCCATTAATGGTTGCCATGGCAGCTCCATGCTCGAAGCCATTTCTAGGTAAAAATTTTAAATTATATTTCCTAGACATTCTAGTGGGCAAAATTATGTGAAATTTAGAGGATGTGGTCATGATGACAAGAGGATTCTAGAAAAATATGTTTTATTTCAAACCAAACACTGGAAACAAACTTTCTAAAAATAGAAAGGTTTTCCTATACTGACTTGCTATTTTTAGAAATTCATCATCAAAAGGAATTTTGGTAAAAATAGTGTGTACCTAAAGTCACAAGGAAGCTAGAATGATTGTCTGGAGCAGAAAACAGTTAAAATGACCACTTACTGAAAATAGTAAGTTCCCTTATATGGGTGCTTACTAAGAATAGTAAGTCAACCCAAAAATCATCTGAGGTAAGGGTAATGTGCACAGGATTGAATGAGGGATTTCATAACATCAAGATGGTCGAGAAGAGGAAAAAATCACCTCTCTATAAAAACTAGTCGAAGATCACATTTTATCAGTGTTACATATGTTCTTCTGGGCATGATTTGGTGGTCATCAACAAAATAATTCACTCAAGGTCACAGTTATATCTTACCGGTCATGAGCATCATCTCAAATGAGAATTGAATAGACATTTAAGGATTTCACAGTGTGCAAGGAGTTTGAAGATCCATATTTTCACTGCATTTGGAGCTTTCCATCAACGAGGATCAATGGGCTTCATCAGGAATGAAATCTTCCTCTTGTTCTTCTCTATCTCTTTCTCTCTCCTCTTCCCCCCAACTTTCTCTCACTTTCCAATGTTGTAATCCTTCATTGGATTTTGGGGTTACATTTTGATATGCCTTTCAGTCACCTAAAAGTGAATTTAGAAACATAATGTAAATTACGTCACCTTGATTTTATAAAAAGGGAATTAAATAGTTTGTATGAAGTATGAATAGTCTCAAGTTGGAAATAAGGACATATGGAGGGTCATTGGGGGGAAAATGATAAGTCACCTCTCATTCTATAAATTGTAAATCCATTCCCATTTCAAAGGATTGGTCATTAATTTTGTAAGCTCAAGAGCACATTCTACCTTGAGAGAACAAAGGAGATAGCCAAATTCTTCCTTTCCCCCACTCTCTATTTTTCCTCCATTCTCCTACTATGTACAACATGATTTAAGCAATCAATACAAGAAAGAAGGAGTTTCGAGCCTTTTTTGACTGAGGGGTTTATTGATACTTTGTAATCATAAATTCCATTTGGTCTTGTTGATGCTACACATAGTGTTGTTTCCTCCTAATTTTAATGCATGTGATTAAAATTCTAATTGATGTATGCAAGAATCTAATTTTCTACCTGCAACATTAGTTATCCTATATAATTTCTCATTCCCCTTTCCCTCTCTATAAAAAAAGTCCTCTCTTTACAGGTATCTATAACCTTTTCCATATCGTCAGTAGAGTATCCCTATTAGATCCCCGGTCAAAAGGCCACCATAGAAATCAACCTTTTCATCATGCATGCATATACGACATCAGTACTGGTTAAGTAGAGGTACTTAGATTTCCATAGCATTGGCAAGAAATCCACAAGTTTTTCCACCCCATAAATTTTCTCGCCAAAAGTTTTTTTTTCCCATCATGGGGTAGAATTTAGCAGCATCTACACCCAAAATATGACTGCAAGGTCCCAAAATTAAAAAATAAAATAAAATAAAATATTGAAAAAATCAGAAAAAAAAGAGTACATGAAAGTACATTGCCAAAAGATACACTGTAAAATTATTGTATGTGACCTTTCATATTCCATGACATCCTCTTTTGGCTAAAAGAAGATACAACAAGTCGAATAGGTTGAAAGGTGGTGTTGTTTCCAATTACGAGTCTTTGTAAAACCAGTAAGAACAAATTAGAGATAATCCATACTTCTTCTCTGAAGCCTCCTCTCCATATGATGCTTCGAGTAGTTCACATGTCAATACTATCAAAACTCTTGTTGATACTCCCCTTCAAATTATACCTTTTTTTGATCACCACTAAGCATTGAGTTCCCAAAATAAGAAGAGTTTGAAGAAGAAAAAGTAGAAACAATGATGGTTAATGAAGAAGAAATACCTCAACCCATTATTCCATGGGGAAGGAATACAGGCCATCTCGCTTTCTCTTGAACCACCTCTCCATGATCTACCAACAAGTTCTTGTAAGAACTTTCCAAAGTTCAAAGGTGAAAAAATAGGACATCTTGAAAGAAAATATCACTGCCTTAACGACATCATGTGGAATTCTTGGTGTCCAACATGAGGATGTTACTGTAAGATTGTTCATGGAGTCCCTCCAAGAAAAAGAAACATAATGGTTATATCTCTTGCCTTCCCAATTCATCACTAGTTGGAATGACATCAAGGACTACCTTCGAAGAGATATTTAAATAAACTCAAGACTGTGAGGACCTCCTAGTGTAGTTGGCTCAAATGAAGAAAGGAGAAATTAAAACCATGAGAGACTTCATGGATCATTTCAAATGGTTTCTTTGTAGAATACCGGAAGAATATTTTCCATCTAAAAACAATATCAAGTGATTCTTCATCAAAGGTAAATCATCAGAAGTAGGATTTTTTCAGCGAAGATCCCAATCAAGGAACATTGTAGAAGCAAAAAGGATGGCCATTGAACTTGATAATGATTTCATCCTCTCGAGAAAGATCAAGAATCCATCAAAGGTTAAAGGCCCAACATCCTAGAGACGAGAGAACCAATACATTATTACGAAAATTTGGCAAATGAAATGCCATTATTGAAGAGGGAGATTATTTGAACACATTATCTTCCCAAAGAAGTAACAAAAATCAGATTGCAGGAGCACCCTGAAGGATTTCCTTAGAGGCCGCATCTGTGAGCATAAATTGTAGATTTAAAGAAAGTGAAGAAGAGCTTTAAAAATAAAGTGAAGGTGGAAACTTCCTAGAGATTGATGAAGTTGAGAATGATAGACATATCATATTTTTTGAGTATTCCAGAGGTGATGATGAAGATGAAGAAGATGCACCTAGTTTTTCATGTGCGGTATTTACTCGTTCTCAGTCCAAGAAAAGAGCATCTCCCTCCACTGCTACAAATTAACATAAGGTTGATGATCCTCCTGTGGTGGCTCCATAAAACAAAATAATAAGTCAAGGATCCCCACTTCCATATTCCATGAAGTTTTCATTGTTGGAGCCTGATCCCATAGAAAGTAAGAAGGCTCATGTAATCCCAAGTAAGTCTTTTGATGTCTCTTACAAGTATAAATCTAAATATGATCCTGTAAAATCTAGTACTTTGAAATCTCCTAGTGCTACCATTCAAAATACCATCCATTTCTCAAACATCAAATCCTACTCACAAGCCTATCTAACCTCTAAAATGAGTCCCTTCACCCCCCTTGTTTGCATCTTCTCCCTTTGACTTCATAGAATATGCAAAAAAAGCCAAAGTGTAGATTACCAAAACTAAATATTTGCAGACCCAACCTGAACAACTCAAGAGGTTTGTTCAATACATTAGGAATAGTAGTCTAACACCCAATGATGTATATCCTCTATCATAAAGGAATAGTAGTAAACCCAGCTACACCTCCCTCACATAACATGCTTTCTCTAAGTGCACCAAAGACTAATAAATTTGAACCTTTCTATGTCTCCCTTCTTTTTGGAGAATATGTATTGAACAATTGCATAATAGATTTAGGTGCCTCAGATAATGTCATGCCCGTGAAGGTTTCCAAATATCTCAAATCTTACCATGACTCCACCCGGTGGTTCTTGTTACTCCCTGGAGTCAAAAAAGGTACCACTTGTAGGGAAGGTCAAAGATGCACAGGTGGCTCTTGCCATATTTCTAGACAAGAAAGTTTCAGTGATGATTTTGGTTACATAACATCCCAGCCTCATTAGGAATGTTACAAAGTAGAAGTTTCTGCTGAGACTTGGGAGGGAAAATTCAAATGAATTGGTCATCCGCAACCATACCAGTAAAGGGAGACATGGAGATATTTCTTCCTGAGAAGAAGATGAGGTACACGGTACTAAATTCTAGAATCCTGAAAGCTAACATCTTGTATCAAGGTAGAAGGAAGATGAATCACTTTGTGGCAACCAAGGAGGAAGAGGATATCCCCATCTTGATAGGTCTAGACATGCCTTCTCAGAGAGATTTGGATTTTGAAGATTCATTGAGGAGATTTGAGTTACAAGAGGGCAGCCCTGAATTACTGGATGATGCAAACCATGAAGAAGAGGAAATGGTTCTTGATGATTTTCAAGAAGAAAAATCAAATTATATGCTTATCCAAGATGAGTAGTTATTCTCATTCCCATTTGGGGATGAAGATGATCTCAATCAAGCCATCTATGAAGAGACAAAATTATTTTGTGATGAGCCTATGAAAGTGGTTTGAAAGAAATTTCTAAACAAGAACTACTGAAATCTCCAGAAGAAACTGAGGACCCCAAGCTTAGTCTTGAACTCCTAATACAAGCCACAAATCTAAAAGACAAAATCGTGAATCTGATTTGGAAGCCTCAACCAGTGTGAAGATTAGCCATGTTGAAATAAATCAAGATGAGAAATATGATGTCCCTCTCGAGCCAAAAATTTATGGATACAATGATGAAATGGAGATATTTTCTTTCCCATTTGAAGAAGAAGATTCTTTCCATGATGAAGAAATAGAAGCAAGAAGTTTCAAGGCCTTTGAAGATGAAGCTCTTTTTGATGAAGGAGTTGGTAGAGTGTAGCGATTCCCAAGATGATGAGGTAATCCTCTAGATAGTTTCCTTGAGCTGCAAAATAAAGATTCTTCAAAGGTGTACAAAGAGGAGTTATAGGAAATGACTAAGCATAACTCCGTGCAAGAAATCTTGGATGCAGTAGAAGTTGTGGAAGACCCCGAGCTGATTCTTAATCTCTTCACTCGTGCCATGGACATACAAGACAAGTATGCGGTCACATCCAATCCTTCCGTCAGTACTCAAACACCTCACAGTGGAGTAAAGGAAAAGGAAAAGTATGAGATTTCTCATGGAAAAGAAGTCAACGATCATAGACTAGAGAAATAAAAGAATCCAGAATGATTCAAGTAATTTGAACAAAAAGAAGCCCCTGGGAAAGTGATAGCATGCTCAGTGAAGAATCATCTATGTGGATAAATGTGGAATGAAACTGGCACTATGAAACCAATTTCAAAGAGGATGAAGGTAATGGAATTTCTAAGTGAAGGCTTGAGCATCAAGAATATCATGTAGACTCACTCATACCAAGTACATAGACAATTGTGAAAGCACCTGGATTTCATAACAGATCTGAGGAGAGGAGGCTACTTTCTAGAACCATTCAACAGCTTCACGGAACAACATCATTCAGTGTTGCCCACTCTTGGGTAAATTTTAAGGAATGAAAAGTGCTTCAATGAAAGTAGGTTGTCCCCCGCCTTGTACCATAGGTGATTGCTAGGTGTGTTTCCCTTTCCCGTGTATGTGTCTTCCCTTCCTTTTCCTGTGTGTCATTTCATTTTTTGTGTGTGTGTGTTTCATTCTTGCTCTCTTTCTCTCTTGTTGTAAGTTATACATGACTCCATAGGGCCCAATGGATAAGGCACTGGTCAATGAACTATATGGTCTAAAATTGAGATTCTGGATTCCCATGTCATGTCTTCACTATGCTCAGTCCATTCCATGTCCCCAAGCTAGAACCAGTTGTTGTTGTGCAAATGTGCAATAGGGAAATTGACAATTTCCGAGCATGACAAATATACCCCTGTGCCAAAATTTTCATGTTTTATCATTCCTAGGCACCCCAGGTCAAATCCGTCAGTCTGATCACCCCCTATTTGATTTCAAATTGGTCCCCAAGGTGATTTAGGAAATTCAATTTAATCCCTCAGGTGATTTTAGGAAGTTCTGAAAAGATTTTATCTTCTGGCAGTATTGGGAAGGGTTATTGTTGGCCTTCCCAGGACTGGGTCAACCCCCCTGGAGCGGAACAGAAGGGCCAAATTCAACATGGAGGTGAATTAAATACCTTATAACATCATGGAAATTATTTTGGAAGGTTTGGGGAAGTTTTTTTATACTTAGATCAGTCAAAATAAAAATAGGGTTCACAAGCCTAGGCAGTACACAAGCCTAAAACAACTATTGAGCTTCAAAAGAAGTTTTCAGGAACTCTGGATGGAGTTAGGATTAAAAAAAATATCAATAGAAAAATTATTTCAAGCCCTACATTATGGTGAAATCATATTTTTCACAACATTTTTGCGCATCAGTTATGTAGGCAGCTTTTCTCAAGCACAAGTGGAGTACCAAATCACAATTCAGATTTTTTAGAGAACAAATGTATGAATAAATACATGAGACCCCAACCATTGGATTCAAAATGCCATTTATAGTCAAGATAATATAAAATTTTACTAATAAATTCCACCGGGATCTCAAGTAGTCATCGTTCCAAGTTACCCTCTTGGAGACAGTTCAGGAGTTAGTCAATTTTTTGGGAGGACACATGTCAGCACCACGAGCCTGGCAGGATTTTATGTCCCTAAGGTCAAGTACACCAACATTGGAAAATTTTTACCATCCCCCATGTGACCTTTGGGACCCTCATGTGACCTTTAGACTTCATAGTTCAGCCCCCAAGTGCATTTTTGGAGCTTAAATTCCTTGTCGTCAGATCGAAGACAAGTGTCAACTCCATAACCACTGTGGAATTTAATGTCCCTCATGTCCCTGAGGTCAGGGATAGAATACATTGAAAAATGTACCCAAACCCTATGGGTATTCCTTTGGTCATCCACTTGACCGACTTTCAGCCCCCAGTGCTTCTAGTGTTTTTTCAAGCAAATCCCCTGTCGTTAGATCGAGGACACGTGTCGTCGTCTTTCCCACCATGGAATTTGATGTCCCTCACATCCTTGAGGTCAAGGACATTATACATGAAAAAATGTGCTCCACCCTTGCATGAGAATTTTTTGAATATTTAAATCCAGCACTTAGTCATTTCTTCCCCCTAATTTCTCCTTCACAGCTTCTGACCATGCCATGGCCTTGTTCTTGCTTGTCCAAACACCTGGTCCATTGTTGCTTATCCAAACCAGCTCCTTCATGGTCACAAAACTATCTAAACCATGAAAAAACAACAATATCAGAGAAAAAATTTCTAAAGAAATGAAGAACAAGAAGAAAATGAAGGTTTTTTGCCAAATAACCGTGAAGTCACCCGATCGAGAGATATTCATATCTCCCAAGATACAAGTCGGATCGAGTTGCCATCTTCTGCAGACTTCCATATTTTTCAAGACAATCACGATGCAAAAAATGGGAGGTCAAATGGTGCTCTAAATTATTTTTTCCAACAAAATCCTCACTTCGTGCACCAACTCACATTCGTTGGATTTCCCATCATTCCGGCAATGGAAACGAGCTAAAAACTTGCACACGAGCTCCAAATGAAAAACCTATCGCAATGGAGATGTTTTTGATGCAAATGGATACAAAAAACCATACCTACACATTTTGAGCTCCATTAATAGCCACCATGGTAGCTCCATGCTCGAAGTCACTGCCAGGTGAATTTTTTTAATTTTATTTCCCAGCATTCTAGTGGGAAAAATTATGTGAAATTTGGAGGATGTGGTCACGATGACAAGAAGAGTCTAAAAAAATATGTTCCATGACAAATTGAGCACTAGAAACACACTTTCTAAAAATAGTAAGTTTTCCTATACAGACTTGTTATGTTTGGAAAGTCATCATCCAAGAAGTTGTGGTGAAAGTAGTGTGTACCCAAGGTCACCAGGAAGCCAGAATGATTGTCCATAGTAGAAAATAGTTAAAATGACCACTTACTAAAAATAACAAGCTCCCTATATGGGTGCTTACTAAAAATAGTAGGTCAACCTAAAAGGTGGCTAAGGAAAGGGTAGTGTGCATAGGATCGAATGAGGGAGTTCATCACATCATGATGGTCGAGAAGAGGCAAAAATCACCTCTCACTAAAAATAGTAAGCCTTCCATCTGGACACTTACTATTAATAGCATGTTATTCTCAAAGGGCAAGTTTGGCACAATGAGGCATAGAGGGATGATCATCTCAGGGAACTAGACAAGGTTTTTTGACACTCACTAGATAGTTCGGGTCACAGGTATATCATAAGTAGGATAGGAGTTGTGGTCATCAGCGGAAAAATTCACTCAACTTGGCGAGCATTCGTGAGCTGATTTGAAAGAGTTTCACAGTGTGCGAGGAGTTCAAAGATTCATAGGTTCGTTGCATTTGGAGCTTTCCATCAACAAAGATCAACGAACTTCATCGGTAATGAAATCTCCTCTTCTTCTTCTCTCTCTCTCTTTCTCTCTCCTTTTGCCCCCAACTTTCTCTCACTTTCCAATATTCTAATTTCTCGTTGGGGTTGCACTTTTTCACATGTCCTAATTTTATAAGTCACCTTTCTGTTATAAGAAGGGACTTAATATTCTCCTAGGAAGTTGAAGAGTTTTAAGTTACTTAAGGACATATGAAAAGCTATTGCGGGTAGATGATAAGTCACCTCTCATTCTATAAATTATAAATCCATTCCCATTTCAAAGGGTTGGCAATTGATCTTGTAAACTCAAGAGTGCATTATACTTAGAGAAAGCAAAGGAGATAGCCATTTTATTCTACTTTCCTCCACTCTCAAATTTCTTACATTCCCACGCTATTTACAACTTTTGTTTAAGCATTAATACAAGGAGTTTATAACTTTCTTTGAGTAAGAGATTTCATGTTACTTTGTGATCAATAAATTCTATTTGGTCTTGTTGCCATTTACAGGGTTGTTTCCTCTTAATTTAGTGCATGTGATGAATTTTCTAACTAGTGTGTATGCAAGAATCTTATTTTATACCTGCAACATTAGCTCTCCTACCTCTTTTCTCACTCCCCTTTCCCACTCTTCAAACAAAGTCTTCCCTAGCAAGATATTTCTAGTTTTTCCTCAGGGTCAGTGGAGTGCCCATGTTGGATCCCTGACCACTCGGAAAATCCACCTTTACATGCGCAGGAATATATGAGAATTGCATCGATTAAGTAGAGGGACTTATATTCCTAGAGCGTTATCAAGAAATCCACAAGTTTGTCCACCCGACAAATTTTCTCGTCAACACCACTCTAATTGTGTAGTGTACTATTCACACACATATATATATATTCACACACACACACACTCCAATTTCTGGTTTTAGTCAAATGGAAAAATCTTTTTGAAAAAATGATGCTAAAATAAAAAGAAAATATATAGGTTCACATTTAGAGATATACTTCTGAAAAATATGAAATTTCACTCTTGCTTATGCATTCTTTTGTATCTTTATATCCTTTCCTCCTCCAATCCTATTAAAGTGAACCAAAAAGGAAAAGGGGAAAATGAATTGTATATAAAATTGTAGGATGAGATTAGGGGTTTTTAAATCCCTAAGATCAATGGTTTAAGAAACTTCAATCGTGGGATCTTTATTTAATTCTATGTTTTTCTTCAAATCATTCTGTATGTGGTCTTATTAGTCACCTTGGAGGATAACTATAGTCATTCTTTTGTTATTACTTAAATTTTTTTTAACCAATCACAATCAATTATTTTTGTTTCATATGGTCTATGCAATAATTTTAAATAATATATATTTTTATTCATTTACAAATACTATTTTTCATGTATGTGACTGGTTGATTTATTTTTCTTATTTACGTACAACAAAATAATGTTATAAATAGTTAACACTTCCCTATTTTCATGGATGACATCCCTATTTTCATGGATTTTTTTAAAAACTTTTTTCAAACCTTTAAAAAAATATTATATATGTTAAAACCAACCTTATTTCCCTAACCTATAAACCCCTCCTAACACATATACATTATATAAAACAAATTAACACATGCCAAGTCAGAAATTCCTCCTTTGACTTAGTCATGGACCCCAACAGTGTGTATTGGAATGTGGCAATGCCACCACGTCATAAATGCACCGAAGTTTGGAGTTTGTTTTTTATTCTCCATAAACTTATCCCCCTTTAAATGTTTAACCACCCTCATCTCTTATGTGCATCTGGTAAATGCCACGTATTTTTTCAAAGAAACTTTACATTAATTAAAAATCGTAATTCATGGCATGTTTGGCGGGTGTCAATAAACTTCTACTAAAAACCACCTCATGCTACAAACATCGTTATCACTAAACTGCTGGAAACCATTGGATGAAAAATATTAGGAATAAATTGCCCGGAAAATTGGAGTATTTGTATTTCCTAACTTTTCTAACAAATTAGTTTTCCGAATTAAAAAACAATTATAAAAGACATACATTTACAAATCCCCCCTCCACTTAATCCTAAGGAAACCTTACGTTTTCTTTGTTATCCTATCTTTCTTGAGAAGGACGCTTGTAGGTTTAACTTGTTCATGCATGCATGCAATGACGTGATAAAATTTGAAGGCCAGGTATTCAATTTTCCCTTCTAAGACTTGTTTTTGTATCTGAATTCTCGGTAGTTTATGCGTGAATGTAAGCCTCCTCACCACTCTTCTGAACTGTGTCTATTTTTATTATTTATTTTCATTGTTTTCTTGATCTTTTATTAGTGAAATGGGATAAAATTTATGTTTCCAAGTTCTTTTCTGTATACTTTTTTCTATGCAACTATATTTGGTAAATATGTTCAAGACTCTAGAGCTATCGTATTTTTTCTTGGCCGTATTATGAATATTTGTATACATTTTTTAGAGACCCGCATCTTTTTCTTCTTTGGAAATTTTAAATAAAAAAGGGAACAATCATCAAAGTTGGCTGAAGACAGGGGAGCAAGACGTCATCAACTTTCCATGGAAATAAGGAAAAGATGGTACTAATAGGTTGATACCCAAAAAAATGAATGGGTTGGCGTGCATTTGTTGCATGCTTATTCCTTCGGTTAAATGCAAGAAATTCATAAATATATCTTCTAATATTTTATCTCACACACATTCAACTATGAACTTAGGTTATTTATCTTAATATGAGCATATTGAAAAGTACAACATATAAATTTGGAAGACCTTTTTGGAGGATATTATTTTGCATAAAGTAAGGCATATTAAAAATTACAGTAGAAAATTTTTGGAGTGCTTAATGAATGTTTTGCATAGGATCTCATCAAAGCATGAATACGATATTTTCATAGAGAAAAAGAAAGATTGTAGACAAAACCAGGCTGAATGCGTGACAGAATCTTGCAATCAAAATTTAGACTGATCTTATTCCAATATTCTCAGTGAAAACTAGAGAATAGACACAAAAGTAAAAAAAAAAATGAATATGAATATGTTTCAAGGGAAGCTAATAAGCAATTTTAAATTAGTATCATTCAAAGCAATAGAACAATAAGGATATGATTATATATAATCACTTGAATGCAATTAAAAAAATTATCCGCAATACCAAAAACATGGTACACCTCAATATAATAAATCCATGTCTACTTTGAGAGGAAAGGGTATAAGTGTTATGGAAAATATCCCACATTGTGCAAAACAAAAACAAATTGTTTTTCTTAACATTGAACAATGTATTTGGTTAGCAACATCAATGACAGTTGTCTCGAAGGAAAAACGACATTGCAAAAGACCGTATCAATGAGCCTAACTCTTAGTAGTATTTTCCTTATACTTTTGAATCTTCAACACCTTCTTAACAATATTTTGCACTTATTCTATCATAGTTATGGGTCTTAATTGATACTTTTATTGCCCACAATTTCAGTTAAACTTGAGTCATCACATTTCAAATTGTAACATTGTTTGTTATTGGTGGCATTTTTTGTTTCACACATTTTAAAATTCATCTGCATTGGATAAAATAGAGTTTTGAAGAATAATATTGTCAGATTGACATTGTCTTTTGCATTGTGTAGGTATGTCCAGGAAAGGAATAAAAAATAAATTCAAATATTATAACACACAACAAAAGGAGTGTGCTAAGATGAATATTTTATAACTTTGTATCATTTTCTATGCATCTTAAAGTGTAAAATTATGAATGGATAATCGCAAAAGAAAGCACAATTAACCATGTCCAAAAATTGTAATCGTAGAACAATACCAGAAAATAGATAGACCGTACTATAATACAATCGATGACGCTCTAGAAAAACATGATCTTCTTCAATCTCAATTATACTACTATAGAATGGGGAATTTCCTATTTGATACATTGCAAGTGCTACTCCATTTTTGATACATATATTTAGAATTAAGAAATGGACTTACTGACCATTTCTTGATTTACTTAGAAAAGGGTGACCCAAATGCGCTTCAATCATACCAACTTGAACTAGATACAAATGAATTGTTCAAATTGCATGGTGTAAATGACATCAACACATATTTCCACAAAATGTAACTCTTAGCATCACCAGAATCAATTGAGCAATAGCATGGACTTTGGTGCGACAATTTTTGTATAAAGTGGCTATCACAATGGCTAAACATAGAAATAGACATTTGGTCATTGACAAGAACTAAGTACCTTCAATTCAATCAGCAACCAAACATTATTCTGTATTCCATTTTATTCAACAACAACAATCCAATATTCAGGCACTACAAACCTTTATTTTACAAAAAACACCAACACATTGATACTCCACTTTTAAGTCTTATCCTATTGACAACTTGCAACAACATTGAACTACATCGGCAATGCATCATACCTGCAATACAGGCATGTGGACTATATAGAATAAATACACGTACATTTGATTAAAGCGATAACCTATTTTCTTTAGTATGTGAAATGTTGCATAAGGAGTTTGATGTGCAATGCATAAAGCGATAATTAGCACAATCTCTTTGCAATGTGATTTTTTCAAGAAAGACAAAGGTGCTTACATGGATGCATACATATTTAGATTACAATTTGATAAAAAAAAATACAAAAAAATTCACCAATTGGCAAGCATATATAGTGAACTTGGCCCTACCTTATTGAGTAAGAAATATTGAGGGGAACAATTTATGCTTTGAATGGTTTTCCACACTACTTAATGCAGAAATACAAATATGGTCTTCCCAAAACATTCACATTTCTAATGTGTAATATAACTGTGTGCAACCATCATCAACCTATAACATAATGTACTTTGACACGAACACAAATCATATTCACTATGAGGCACTACGTGAATCCAAAAAAAGTACATCTATACACATAAATCAAATACAAAACAACATGGCTTCCACTAATAAACCAACAATAAACATTTGATAAATGAAATGCATCATAGGAAACCATAATAAACCAGCCACAGCCACAAACCATACTAAATGTGAACTAGCACTTCAGCAAAAAATCAAATCCAATACAACCTCCCAAATCTGACCAAGAACATGCCCTTACAAACAAATCCAAATTATTAGTGCGAAAATTGAAACAAGTCATGCACACCAAGAACAAACCAAAAAATATAGTAATACAAACATATATGACAAAGATTGAATACACTCCTACTTATCCTTGCCCAATTTGCAGCCAATTACATTTTGAATACAACATGTCAACCTTCAAACAAGCAAAAATACAAACATATATGAATTTAGTACAAGGCACCAAACCAACTATTGCAAACACTATATGAATGAAGTGCAATAATGCATTGAAGAATGGACATATTCCAAAATATTCTACACCATACAATACCCAATTTAATACACCCTTGCCTTATGTGGGTCAACTTACATACTTTGAAGAACATCTTGTGTCCCTTAGAATTACATTTGCACAAATACAACATTTGGGATATAAAATACCACAACTTGGACTGAACGAAGCAATTATAAATGTGCCATCAAACATTGACATCACACAAAAAGAACTCCCATGAAACATTAATGAAAACACAACTATCGGTGTATCTCTTAAGAGGTGGAAGCAATATAAAAATGCATATCAAGAGGGTAGGGTTCGTCAAAACATAATCATGCATGCTTTAAAGCAACTATGCAAGAGAAGACTATACAAAATGTATAATGTCAAGATCAAAAACAATTGGAAACAAGTGATTGCTAATGTGGAAATGAAAAGTCAATAAGAAGATAATTCGACTAATGAAAGCAACATCAGTAGTGGCGATGAATATGAATTAGAGACGAACACTATTGTACATGCATTTACATATTTTGCATCTATCTTTGACCTTCAAGACAAGATGATAAAAGTTGCACCTGTAGAAGGAAAATAACCACTTGACATATTTAAAGACAAGTATATTGAGGAAATGAACTTCCCATCACTCTTTTTGGAGACCCTCGTAGTGACTACATCATAAAAACACACTCCTACTAAAAAATAGCACAATGGGAAGTAAAAAATACTAATCGCATGTTTGCATACCACATAAAAATCTCTTCTTCAAAGCCATGTGAATTATCATAAACCAAGTGATTTCTACTATCTGGATAAGAATTAGAAAATATCAACTTAAAGGGTGAAAGTTACTGGTAAAAGATGTCAAGTACAAGCCATACCTAGAAAAATAACTAAAATCTGACATTGGCTATGTCGACTTCAAACACATACTTATTTCACTTGATTACTTGCATCAATTATGAAGAAATGAGTTTGTAATGATACAAAAATTAGGGCCTCCGCCACTATTCATAACTCTCACAAGCGTTGAACATTGTTGGATGCCTTTAACAAAAGCATTGGATGTGTTGCACAAAAATCATATTACAACACATAAGTTGTATGCCTTTCAACGCTTTGACATAACATACATAGAATCCTTATTAAGAAAAGACCTTGTGACATGTTATCATTATTACAAGCATAAAATTTAAGCCCTAATACAAATGATTTACCAAGACGAATCCTTCTTTGGAAAAGTACAAGATCACTTCCATGTCACAGAATTTCAAAATCGAGTAAACCCACATACCCACTTCATGTTATAGATAAAAATGCACCAATATATGGAAAATACGAAAAATTCAAGCATCGAACAATTTGTAGAAAAACACATAACTTGTAACACTGACATGCTCCCTTTGCAAATAGCTAACTTACATCAACACCACCATACCAAAAGCTATAAAAAAACAAATGTAGATACAAATTCCTAAATCCATCTATGAAAAGAATGTTGTTACTAAAACCATCTATTGACAATGATGAGCTTGCAATCACAAATGAAAAAAAAAATATGCAACACTAGAAGCAAACAATTATGAAAAATCATTTGCATTCCAGATGTTTTTACAACTGCAACTAAGTGAAAATGACTACATAGAGGCAATAAAAATTACAATTAAACAACCAAAAATTTTTTTGAAACAAAATCCATCGCAAATATGGAAAAATACCATCTCAAGAAAAATTCCACATTTGTGGAAAGTAAATACATATGCTCAATTTATCATCAACACTTATGTTGCAGCATCTTATTGTACGTCTTACATGAAAAATATAGAGCAGTCAATGAAAAATGATTTCAAAACAATACACAAAGAGCATGCCGAGACAAACATTAATGTCATTCAAATTCTTCGTAGACATGGAAACTCATTACTCAATTCACACCAAATTTCAGCACAACAATATTTTTACATATAATTTTGTCTATACCTTTGAATGGAAGCTCTAGAAAATGCATATTCATAAATACATCTCCATTAGACCAAAGAACTTTCGTTCTAAAAGATCCAATTCTACTAACCCGTGAACCCGAAAAATTAGAAAACATAATGTGTTATTCACTAATAGATCACTATATTGCAATAGATATCACACTCGAAGACATTTGCCTTGCTGAATTTGCTTCTGAATATAGTAGAAAGGGCACAAAATTTTTGAAAATAAAAACCACGTATTAATACATTTGTCAAATACAATAAACATATAGATTTAGACAACTATTACAGAAAAGCATTGTTCTTGTATGTTCCCTTCACAAAAAGTGAGGAGACCCTGAAACAAGGTTGCTCCACATGGAGACATGCATATACAATTCATGAAAAATAAGTTATTATTAATATGCCAAAATAAAACTACAACATCAATGCATTATGGGGAGACCTCGATCAAATACAACTAGAATTTGAAAATTTGAATGACCTCACAGACAAACCATCCACGAATCCAAAAATTGTTGGATATTTTTTTGAAAACTACAACCTCAAATCATATTTTCCTTTGCTGCAACATCCTCATGAAAAACAATCTCATTGCAAGTCATTTGAAATATGAAAACATTTGTTCATGGTTGATAATAACAAATACTACAAAACAAGGATAATGTTAAACATATAGTAACAAGCCATTGTAAAGGACATAACAATGAAGAAATGAAACAATCCTACAATACCAATACATGTATTCTTAATAGGTGGTGTAAGAACATGGAAGACATTGACTGGGAGAGCCATATATGAGTCTCTAATTTGAATCTACAATGATTTCATTGAAAGTGAACTTCTCAAAACAAATGGTCTTAAATACTATCATTCACAGGAAAAGTTGCATACAATATAGGTGGAGTAACATTACAATCGACATTTATCCTACCCTTCAACAAATCATACCCGACTCCATTGAGTGTTGACACTCTAGAAAAAATATTAAAGCAATATGATCAATTGCAAGTAGTCCTAATCGACAAAATATCATTAGTGGGAGGACACACGTTTTATTGCATTGATAGTATAATGAGAAATAGAATGCATACACTGCAAAAACACTTTGGGAATGTGGACATGATACGAAGACTTGTACCAATCATAGACAGTCCACAATTACATGTTATTCGAACACTCGACAATTGACGACGAGACAATATCATACAATTTCTAGAAAGAGAACATTAAAGTATATGAATTGCAAAAAACTATGTTGTAAGAAGGTAATATATTCATAGCAATCCTCAACAAGAATGAGAACAAGATCTCAAATAGAACTAGACTTAAATTATATTAACAACTACATACGGCCACCTCCTAATGATGCAAAATTTCCATACCTATTTTTCAATAACAAAGATGTTGAAGCACGCAATCAAATAATGTTGTTGAATGTTCCCGAAAACATCATTATCCTAAATGCAATTGATGAAGAGGACAACACATATGCAGAAACAAAAATATATACTCAATCGTAAACACTCCCTTAACAAATCTACTTGAAACCTAAGATGTTAGAAATCTATGCTGGAAATTATGACATACAAGATGACATAGTAAATGGATCAGACGGAACATTCAAAGCATACACAAATAAACACGGAACAAACATATTATGGGTCAAATTCAATACTCCAAGAAATAAATGTTCCCGAGCAAGAAAAAATTCCAACTTCTATGACAATAACATTCTGCAAGATTGGGTTCCTATTCTGCGAGTTGAAAAGCTAATACAAACTATGAAAAATAAAAGGAACCATAACAATAAGAAAATAATTTCCTGTTAAACTTTCATGTGCACTAACAATACATAGGTCATAAGGACTAAAAATGGATATACTTTCATTTTCTCAATCTAAGTATAAAAACATGGACTCACATATACAACGTTGTCGCGGAAAAAAAAACATGGACTCATTGTACTTCATGTCCCCTATTTGATGCATGAGCATTCTAGGGCATGTGTAAGGATGGAAACATCCAAATTTTTTATTGAAGGTATGTTAGTACAGTCTAGAGGTAATTTTGTGTTGTTTAGGCATGTCAATGGGGTTCTAGGCCTTTCAAAAATTCAAATTTCTCATTTTCCCTCCAAGAGTGCAAGTAGAGTCTTAAAGGCCTATTTTAGTTTGGTTGAATAAGTTGGAATATTCTAGTGTTGAATGATGGTGCTAAGACACCTCTTTATGTTTTTATTAGCCTTATAAGAGATTCAATAGGTGGTAGGAGCTTTAAGATCATGATTTTATGTTATTTTGTAAATGTGAAGCAAAATAACTGTCTAATTTATTAACTGGGAAGGTAAAAGTCACAACTCGAGTGTAATTTCCCTATAAGGGTATAAATATCATTGTGTAACTAAATTCAAACCATTCCCATTCAAATGGAAATAAAAAAAGACTTCAGGAAAGGAAAATACAATGTTTGTGTATGATTTTGTAACTTTGCAACTATGCAAATACTTTTGTTGTGGTTGAGTATTCATAAATAACTAGTGCTTGTTTGAAAGAAAGTTATATCTAGTTTGTGAAGTGCATTTGTGACAAGTTTTCAAATGATAGTGTGGTGTGGTAATACCTATTATGTAAACTATGGACTCTACCCACAGTGGTGTAAACCCTCAATAGATTAGTAAGCCTGCATAAAGAAGTATCACATGCTCTTTAAAAGGAGAGAAACAATAGTTTGGAGTCTCTATTGGTTCTTGAGAAATTTCATTCCCTGTGAGAAGGTTTTACTTGAGGAAATTTCCACTATAGCAATATACCCTGCAACACAATCTGAGTATTTAAGGGAGTATTCACAAGAAGAATATGAAGAACTATAATTTTGAATATTTGAGAAGGTTCAATAATGGAACAAGATCCCTAATGGAACTTTAGAAACATTCTTTAAGGAAGAAGGATACTTTTAAGTAGGAAACATATTTGTAACCCAATATGCCTTAATATTTTGCGTCTCAGTCATGTATGGATAAAATTAATGAAAAATTGAA